>CAKJTW010000022.1:33307500-34507500 GCA_917880005.1 Nanger dama
TACAGGCTCACTCACGCTTCTGGCTGTTGAAGAGCAGTCTTCATTGCTTTGATTTGCTGAAAATGACAGGACATATCTGTGGCCATCACCATCTCAATTACCAAGGTCCGAAATTCCCTTTCAGAGATACATCACAGAGGAAAAAAGGTGGAAGTAAAAAATAGAAAATAAAAATTAGTTTATTCTTTCCAGTTCTAACCAAAATCAGCTAATTAGTTGTGATATTTCAAATCTAATAAGTCTTTTAGGTAGACTTTTATGAGAAATAATGATTAAAGATGAAGGAAATCATTTATTAGGAACATATGTGGAATGCACATCATTGGAAAAGTAATTCACAGGAAAAATTTCAATGAAACAAAGTATAGGAAAACATTCCTTTTTGCACCGAGCTCAAGATTTGAGAAAAAGTTTATTTGAAATTAATCCTAGGAGAGTGACTGATAATCCATGGTGCACATGAGATATAGGGATCCTACTTTTTTAAAATAGACATTTTTAGAGCAGTTTTAGGTTTACAGAAAAATTGAGAAGATAGTACAGAGAGCTCTCATATACTCTTCCTCCCCTACAGTTTCCTTCATTACTAACCTCTTACATTAATGCTGTACATGTATTATAATTGCTGACCGATATCTACACTTTGCGTTCACTCTAGCCCATGGTTTGCCTGAGGGACCATTCTCATGTTGCACAGTTCTATGGGGTTAGACAAAGCATCCACTCACATTCCTACCATTAATAGTATAAGAATCGTTTCCACATCCTAAAATCCCATATGCTTTGCCTATGCTTACCTTCTTGGCCTTGAACCCCGGTCAAACACTGATCTTTTTACTGTCTCTAAGAACTTTATTGAAGTAGAATTTGCACAGAATAAACTACTTCCATATAGGCTGCACAATTCAATACACTTCAATGTGTTGTAAATAATTTCTCCTATTCCTGTTGCTTTTTAAAAACCAGTATCTTTCAAAGAGAAAATGTTTTACATTTTAAAATAAATATTTAAAGTTTCATGCTTTTGGGGATCCATTCTGAGAAATCTCTCACCACTGAAAGGACTTTTCCTCTGGAAGTCCTATCATTTCAATCTTTTAGTATGTTTAGGTCTATGATCAATTTCAAGATAATTTTTGAGTATGATGTGAGGTAAAGGTAAAAGTTTTTTTTTTTTTTAATTTGATATCCGTTTGCTCCAACACCATTTGTTGAAAATCTTTTCCTTCCCCCACTGAATGCCTCTAGCCAGAAACATACTGAAAGGTTTTGTATAAATCTAGTTTTAACCATCCAGTATTGCCTTGGCTGAGACTGCCTTCAGAGACAAAAACATCACAGTCACCTCTTCCTATCAGAGTCTCCAAATTTTAACACATCTTCAAAATTTGTCCATTTTTGTTTACTCTCTAGAGCCCTCAAGTCATTGCAGGTTGTGTTTGTGTCTCTGCATTCTGTTCATTGTTGTTGATGTTCAGTCACTAAGCCATGTCCAGCTCTTTCTGACGCCATGTATTGTAGCATGCCAGGCTTCCCTGTCTTTCACTATCTAACAGTTTGCTCAGATTCACGCCCATTGAATCAGTGATGCTATCCAACCATCTCATCCTTTGACATCCCCTTCTTCTTTGGCCTTCAATCTTTCCAGCACCAGGGTCTTTTGCTATGAGTTGGCTCTTCCATCGGTGGCTAAAGTATTGGAGCTTCAGCATCAGTCCTTCCAATGAGTATTCAGGGTTTATTACTTTTAGGATTAACTGATCTGATCTCCTTGCTGTACAAGGGACCCTCAAGAGTCTTCCCCAGCACCATAATTCAAAATCATCAATTCTTCTGCACTCAGCTTTCTTTATGGTCCAACTCTCACATCTGTTCATAACTTTTGGGAAGACCACAGCTTTGACTATACAGACCTTTGTCAGCAAAGTGATGTCTCTGCTTTTTAATACACTCTCTAGGTTTGTCATAGTTTTCCTTCCAAGAAGCAAGCATCTTTTAATTTCATGGCTGCAGTCACCGTCTGCAGTGACTTTGGAGCCCAAGAAAATAAAATCTGTCACTGCTTACACTTTTCCCCTTCTATTTGCAATGAAGTGATGGGCCCAGATGCCATGATCTTCATTTAATGAAGATACCGAGTTTTAAGCCAGCTTTTTCAGTCTCTTTTACCTTCAAGAGGTTCTTTAGTTTTTCTTTCCTTTTTATCATTAGAGTGGCATCATTTGCATATTTGAAGCTGTTGATATTTCTCTCAGTAATCTTGATTCCAGCTTGTGATTCATCCAGCCCAGCATTTCACATGATGTACTCTCTGCATATAAATTAAATAAGCAGGGCGACAATATACAGCCTTGTCATACTCCTTTCCCAATTTGGAACCACTCAGTTGTTCCATGTCCAGTTCTAACTGTTGCTTTTTGATCCATATACAGGTTTCTCAGGAGACAGGTAAGGTGATCTGGCATTACCATCTCTTGAAGAATTTTTCAGTTTGCCGTGATCCAGACAGTCAAAGTCTTTAGCATAGTCAATGAAACAGAAGTAGATGTTTTTCTGGAATTCCCTTGTTTTCGCTATGATTCAACAAAGTTGGCAATTTGATCTTGTTTCTGTCTATAGTTAATAGTTGTTACTTGCAGAATTGCTTTATAAGCAGCTGAATTGGCATTCCCGGTGTGGAAGTTCATGTTTTTCCACTTTGAAACACAGTAAATATACGGTAATATATTCACTTATAAAGTCCTTAAAAAGTCCACTGCACTTTTGTATCCAAATAGAATCTACAAGTGCTTTCCTAGAAAGATGTAAAATACTAAACATATGTCGTCTTTGGGTTAATGGGCTTTACTGAGAGCCCTAAAAAGAAGTCAATATTTTATTTATGGGATAATACCATTGTCTTGAAGCAATGTATCTCAATATTAATAAAATATGATAAAATAATATTTTCAAACATGTCCTTAAATGAACACTAAATCTATGTAACTTAAGAAGTTAGCAACTACAGTCTTTTCTTAACTTACAGAATTCCCCAAAACAGGAGTAGCAAAAAGTATGGCACTATGGGTTATAATTATAAAGATGTTTCCACTGAACCAGAAATTCCTATATCTGAGATGCTCCATGACTTAATTCAACTATATTTCACTCTTTTTGAGATAATAAAGACTGTGCTGACTTAAAAAATAACAAAAATATATAAAGCTAGCACATAAACAGATTTCATTAAACTATATTTTTCAAGTGACTAGTTTAACTTTTTATATACTGAATTTACTTATGTCTTGCCACACCATTCAATTTTACAATTTATTTTGATCAGAGGTAGGATTCAAAGTATTTTAAACTAGTACTTCACAAATACCAACCAATAAGAATGCTGCTGCTGCTAAGTCACTTCAGTCATGTCCGGCTCTGTGCGACACCATAGATGGCAGCCCACCAGGCTCCCCCGTCACTGGGATTCTCCAGGCAAGAACACTGGAGTGGGTTGCCATTTCCTTCTCCAATGCAGGAAAGTGAAAAGTGAAAGTGAAGTTGCTCAGTCGTGTCCGACTCTTAGCAACCACATGGACTGCACCCTACCAGGCTCCTCTGTCCATGGGATTTTCCAGGCAAGAGTACTGGAGTGGGGTGCCATTGCCTTCAGTTCAGTTCAGTTGCTCAATCACGTCCAACTCTTTGTGACCCCATGGACTACAGCACACCAGGCCTCCCTGTCCATCACCAACTCCTGGAGTTCCCCAAACTCATCTCCATTGAGTTGGTGATGCCATCCAACCATCTCATCCTCTGTCGTTCCCTTCTCCTCCTGCCTTCAGTTCTTTCTCAGAATCAGGGTCTTTCCCAGTGAGTCAAT
The DNA here is from genome assembly GCA_917880005.1 of Nanger dama. NCBI lineage: Eukaryota > Metazoa > Chordata > Mammalia > Artiodactyla > Bovidae > Nanger > Nanger dama. The sequence continues at coordinate 33,311,360 of CAKJTW010000022.1, forward strand.
TATTTGCATCAGATGGTCAAAGTATTGGAGTTTCAGCATCAATCCTTCCTATGAATATTCATGATTGATTTCCTTTAGGATTGGCTGGTTTGATCTACCTGCCGTCCAAGGGACTCTCAAGAGTCTTCTCCAACACCACAGTTCAAAAGCATCCATTCTTTGGCGCTCAGCTTTCTTCACAGTCCAACTCTTACATCCATACATGACCACTGGAAAAACCATAGCCTTGACTAGACAGACCTTTGTTGGCAAAGTAATGTCTCTGCTTTTGAATATGCTGTCTAGGTTGGTCATAACTTTTCTTCCAAGGAGTAAGTGTCTTTTAATTTCATGGCTGCAGTCACCATCTGCAGTGATTTTGGAACCCCCAAAATAAAGTCAGTCACTGTTTCTGCTGTTTCCCCATCTACTTCCCATGAAGTGATAGGAACGGATGCCATGATCTTTGTTTTCTGAATGTTGAGCTTTAAGCCAACTTTTTCACTCTCCTCTTTCACTTTCATCAAGAGGCCCTTTAGTTCTTCACTTTCTGCCATAAGGTGGTGTCATCTGCATATCTGAGGTTATCAACATTTCTCCTGGCAGTCTTGATTCCAGCTTGTGCTTCATCCAGCCCAGCGTTTCTCATGATGTACTCTGCATATAAGTTAAATAAACAGGGTGACAATATACAGCCTTGACGTACTCCTTTTCCTATCTGGAACCAGTCTGTTGTTCCATGTCCAGTTCTAACTGTTGCTTCCTGACCTACATACCGATTTCTCAAGAGGCAGGTCAGGTGGTCTGGTATTCCCATCTCTTTCAGAGTTTTCCAGTTTGTTTTGGTCCACACAGTCAAAGGCTTTGACATAGTCAATAAAACAGAATAGATGTTTTTCTGGAACTCTCTTGCTTTTTTGATGATCCAGCAGATGTTGGCAATTTGATCTCTGGTTCCTCTGCCGTTTCTAAAACCAGCTTGAACACCTAGAAGTTCATGGTTCATGTATTGTTGAAGCCTGGCTTGGAGAATTTTGAGTATTACTTTACAGAGCTAATGATAAACAATTAGGATGTTTGCATTAGTGGATATTAGTGTATTCCAGTGTGAACTGATATGTTCCAGAATGTTGCAATGATTCTGGGTTTAGATATTGCCAAAACCAGCCTCCCTAACATAGCAGTACACTGAACAATGAATGAGGCTCATGATCATAGCAAAGTGGAAGCACAAATAACATAACTAAATTCTGACAAACATAGTTAAGTAGAAATAGAAAATCCTTAACAAAACTATAGATAATAGAAGTGGCATATCTGTACTTTGAAAATAGGTTAAGAGGCAATTATGCCCATCCAGCCATAACTCCCATATGCCCACAAATCCCACAGGCCAGCAATATCAGCACATTACCTGAAAGCAATTTAACAAAGTTCAACAAGAACCTTAAAACATCAAAAATTCTGTGATCCATTAATTCTACATATAAAAATACATTAAAGAGATATTCATTGTAGGATTTTTCATAATAACCCAAACACACAAATGCACCCATACTCACACATTCAAAACAAATTATGGCACTTCCACAGATGGACTATTATGCAGCCATTTAGTATAATATTTTAATCTCCATGGGACAGCGGCCATGAGAATATACCATGCAGACTTCCAACTACAGGACTTTAATTGGCCATGGGCCTCAGCTACTACATTCTGAAAACTATTGCCGTTTTTGCCCAAGGTCATGTTTCCCTGGGCTGCATCAGGCGACTGAAGGTATCTCTTCCTGGGAGACACGGAACTCCTCTGATGGCTGACTGTGGCTCAAGAACTTCCTGACAGCCTTGCTGAACTTTCTTTTAGATTCATGGAGTTCTAGAATGCACCTACCCAACTCTGCCTCCCTGTTTCCCTCCCTTGGGATAAGAAAAGGAAGGAAGAAAGGAAGGGAGGGTAGGAAGAAAGAAAAAAAAAAAAAGGTAATCATGTAAGCTCTGGAGTGCTTCATTAGACTGTCCTGAGACCAGGAACATACACTATCTAAACAAGCACAAATCCTTCAAAACCAGGACACATCTGAATATGTGTAAAGCTGTTCTCTGCCATATTCAAATCTTTCATTATACTTTTACAAACATTTAAATTGGATAGAGGGCTCCTTTTTCTGAAAGATTTGCATTGATTCACTGAAATGCTCTGCATTTTTAGATGCTTCTTAAATCTACCATTTTCCAATAAAATCCAAGACAAATGCTCCTTTAGGTTTTAATGAACTAGAGCTGCATGGAAACTAATAGCCAACTCTTCCTGAAAATCAGTTTCTGATTTGTTGTTCAGTATGGCTTATTTCTCTGAATCCTTGTATAACGGCACAGAGATATTCAATAAACAACAAATCATTTAATCAAAATACAAGTATTATTTGCACCACCTTCTGTAGATTCAGAAGTTTTTAAGCATTTAAATGACTTTTCCTACAAGTTTTGAAACATCTTGACCCTACATTAACAGCTACAATGATCCACAGGCTTGCTATATGTATCACAAAGTGAATTAAGCATTTCTGATCGATTTTAGCATTACCCTAACAAAATTATAAGGTAAATGTTATTATAAATTTTCTAGAAATTAATTTTTTAAAGGTGTAATGGGGTTGAGTAGCTCCTAAATGACATACAGCTAATAAATGATTATGTTCACATTCAAACTCAGCTCTACCCAAGTTCAAAGACACACACAGTGCCATTTAGGGGACAGAATTAAGTACCCATGATTATTTAAAATGTTGATTTCCTTAGCAAATTTTGAAAGATTTTTTTAAGAAGTCCAATCAAAGATAAAATGACAAAAATATGTTAAATGATAAAATTCATTTAAGATGAAAACAACACTGGTTTAAGGTAACCAATAGCAAATATATCCAAAGTGCCCATAATATATTTGAATATTTGTGTCAAGAAAAGAGAAATAAACAGCAACAAAAACTTCAGGGTATTATTTTCTTCAAAACAAGCACACTTGATCTCTCCTCACTATTCCTTACCTGGCTTCCAAAACTCTCCTGTGGCTCATCCTTACCTCCAGTCATCCTTTGAGAGGTTGATCAAAATATTCATTTCCTCATCCTCCTGCAGAAGGCGATAGGCTGCACTTAAATGGTGATTTTCTAAAACAGACCTATCATTGTACAGAATTGCTGGGTCAGACCTGAACAGAAAGCCAAGAAAAATAATTTAGGATGTTGAACAGCTGAGATTTTTTCAGGTAATTCTCCTAAAGGTAGAAATACACCATCTCTTTATCCTATGTTAGCAATTAACTTTGCCCCCATGTCATTTATATCAATCAAAAAGCTAACACCAACACTACAATTTATCAATTGATGTTTGTAGGGTATTGAAATGTCAATATATGGATATTATTTCACATGTGATATCCAACTTGAGGACTCTCTAAAAATTATTCTATAACAAGATCTCAGTTACCTGTAGTGGTGATTTTTACCTGCACAGGTGATTTTTTTTTTTAATGCAGGTCATGTCAGACTTCCTTTTATTTTCTGAAATGATTATTTTTATTTTATTCAATAAGAGGATGTGTTTGTTTGTTTTAGTTGTAATTCTCTGAACACGTACCACCTGGCAGGTACAGTTTGCAAGTTCTTTTGTTAGTAGCTTGATCTTAAAATTTTGCCATATGAAAGTCACACATGGGAAGTTAAGAATAAAATATATAAGGGTTATATGACAATTGTTAGTCGTTTCCTCAAACAGCTGAATGACACCAACATAGGGAGGTATACTATTTTAATACATTTAATTTAATGAAGCTTTAGATTATTAGAACTTGTTCATTTCTCATGAAGGAAGCTGAGCCCAGATATATAACTGAGAGTTTGCAGAGCTCCACAGTGGCTTTCAGGGTTTGAATAAAGGCAATGTATTCTGACAGTTCAGCTATTTCCCCTCAAGATAACTTCCAACTATCATCTGCATTCCAGACTTTGGAATGTATGTAGAATACCTTGAAAGTGTTAGGATTAACAGTGCCCATCAAAGAGCAAAGAACCTGGTCACATATTTAGTTTCCTAAACAAGGATCTCAGAGGCAGAGATGCTGTGGATAAAATTCAGTTAAAGAAGATGAAAGTTTAAATTTCATTCCAAACCAAGCTCAACTGAACCCTCTGGAATTTTCCCACTCCAGTGGAGATAACACAAAACAAGCAAATCCCGAGGAGGTGGAAGATCTAATCTTATATCCATTGAGTAAGTAAGGCACCAATTGACGTGTATTTTGTGACATTAAGCTATTTTCTAACTACTGTAATTAAGCCATTTTTCCTCTGAGTTGTGACTAGTTTTGACATTGCTCTCCAGCCAAGATCCAGGTACAAATGTTCCACCCACCTCTCTTCCTTCAGCAGGTGCTATTCACCGCCATCTCTGTCAAGGCTCCACTGGCAGATACCTATTAAACAGAGATGCTCTGTGGAATCCCTGTATTCAAAGATCTTGCAACAAAGCTACAGAAAGCTGCTCCACAGCAGCCAAGACACTCTATGAGGAGGCAGAAAGCAGAAAATGAAGCATGTGGCTGAAGACCTTTTGTCCGCTTCCATTCTATTGAAATGCCCTTCGGAACAGAGATCAGATGATACTGTCTTCTTTTGTGTACCCCTTAATTATGTGCTGGCTTCATTAAACACATGTAGAATGGCTTAACAAACACAAATATATCTGGAGTGTGCACCTGCCTTTTTCAAGTGAAATCAGCAAGTATTTTAGTCTTAAACTCAACCCTCTCCACAATATTCTCTGTGTCTCACTGCCTTTTTCCAGTTCTACTTTCTTTTGATTTCTATATCAAGATCCAATTAATCCTACTGTCAAGAGTCTCTCCAGTTCTACATCACTGTCTTAAGAGAGTTTAAGTCCTTAGACCAGGAGAAGGCAGATAAGGTTTTACCCTAAATGGAAATGACAATTGACTGTACTGCTTGCCTGGAATTCTGTGCTGAGAGGAATACTAAGGACAAATCTGCAGTTTGATAAGAAAAAAATTACCAAAATTGATTTGTGATGTCTGTTACAGTGAAGAGGTTCTGAGGGAGGCACCTGGACCTATATTTAATATGCCCCACAGAGGTTTGTGTCTACCTGTGAAGTTCCTTACAGAGGGTGCAAAGTGGCCTACATGAGATCACCTAACTCCCAAAGCCTTGTGTCGGGGAGTGACATACCCACTGAACAGGGCAGAGATGAAATCAGGGAGGATGAGAAAAGCATCAGCAGAATCCCTGAGGTCAGAGGGTAAGTTGGCTCTGCTATTGCTAATGTCAAGAGAATTACTTCAATCCTTGCCTGTCCTCCCTGATTTAGCCTACATGGTATCTGCACCTTTACGTAAATTGTTTCACCTATTAGAAATGCGTACATTATGAATGGTTAGATGGCATCACCGACGCAATGGACATGAACTTGAGCAAACTCTGGGAGATAGTGGAGGCCAGGGAAGCCTGATGTGCTGCAGTCCATGGGGTCACAAAGAGTTGGACATGACTTAGGGACTGAATGACAACAAAGAATATGCATAGCCCATACATACAAAAATAGCTAGCATTAGACTAGATAATAGATCTTCCCTGGTGGCTGAGGTGGTAAAGAATCTGCTTGCAATGCAAGAGATGCAGGAGATGTGGGTTTGATCCCTGGGTTGGGAAGATCCCCTGAAGAAGGAAATGACAACCCACTTCAGTATTCTTGCCTGGAGAATTCCATAGACAGAGAAGCCTGGTGAGCTACAGTTCACAGAACTGCAAAGATTTGGACATGATTGAAGTGACTAAGAGAAGTATATCCATATTTAATGTGAATAACATCGGAGAATCAGGAGCAAATGGTTTCTTTAATTCTTAAGTTTTGATTGAAGCTGACCCAGCTGATCTCTTGTTATATAAGTTCTTTTTTTTTTTTCTTCAGAAACTCAAAATAGAGCCACCATGCAAAAGAAAGGTGGCTGCCCCTCTCTGACTTCCACACTCTATCCCTGACCCCTCTTGCCTCTTTTTCCAAACATTTCAACATCCTCACCGGGTCTGAATGTGGAAATTGTTGGTGGTTCCGGTGTGCTCGTAGTCATGGATAGCAGCTGAGAAGATTATAGCAAAGATCTCCAGCTCCGTCAGCCAGTTCTGAAAAGGAGATTACAGAGCAATCACATAATCTGCCTGCTTCTCAAAGTCTTCAGCTTGCTGACAACACACCCACACTGCAGCCTATCCACCCTGCAGCTGGCAAGCTATTGCCAAACACGCGTTTGTGACAGACAGAAATGGTTTTTTTTTTTCCTTCTGTAAGGAGACTGGGGAATGTGTGATTTGAAAACAGCCTGCCTAGCATGGTTAAGAGAGCTAACTAGTAGGTTGTTTTTTGGTTTTTTTTCAAAGAAGCAAAAATAATGAATGTGAAACTTTAACAGTTCTCATTCCATCCTTTACCAAATTTCAAATAAAGTTCCTGAGTAGACACAGAAAAAAATTTTCAGTTTTAACACAGTACCAAAGCTAAGAGTAACAGATAACCTAGTGATTATCCACTAGAAGATGGATAGTAGATAGTGGAAAGACAACATTTGGTTTTGTACCAAATAATGTTTTGTCTCTGGGATGCAGTCTACCAATCTATGTTTGAAGAAACCTGTCCCCATCCATGTTACCAAAATTGGCTGTAGTTCAGTGGCCTTAAAAGTGTGTTCCCTGTAACAGTAGAGTTAGCATCACCTGGAAGGTTGTTAGAAATGCAAGCCCTCACCCCAGTTCCACTGGGATCAGAAACTCTGGGTTGCAGTCCACCAATCTGCATTATACTAAGCATGCAGATAACTATGATGCATGCTGAAGTTTGAGAACCATTGCTCTGTTTGAAGCTCCCTCAGCTGACTCCAATTTCAGAGACTCTGGATTCACTGGTGCCTCCCCTCCCTTCTGTACACCACACTGCCTGATGGCCACAGGATGGAACACTTGAACCATCAGCTCACTCTTTGGTATTGCTGCTTACTTTTGTACTAGTTGAGTTAATGATTACAAGCTACAGTGTGATTTATTTCAAATGCAATTTTGACAAATTGTACTTATTGTTACAATTATATAATAAAATACGACCTAAACCAATAAAATATGAACACAAAAGGTTATGTCCATAGAAGTTCAATGCTTTACACAGTCACTAAAAGAACTGGTGTCTTAATAGGTGTGATCACTGGGAAACAGTAGAAAAAAATTATAAAAATTTAGGGAGATTCTGCACTCAGTTTTCTTCATGAAATTTTTAAGTTTTCATTTCTTTGAAGAAATAAAACTAGGAGTCTTAGACAGAGGCAGGGTTAAGCCAGTGCAAATATGAGTGCCTAAATTGGAAGAATTCAGAAAGCAGCTGGGGACTTTCCTGGTGGTCCAATGGTTAAGACTCCACACTTCCATTGCAGGGGACATGTGTTTGATCCCTGGTTGGGGAACTAGGACCCCTATGTCCCACAGTGAGGTCAAAATTTTTTTAAATATGTAGATAATGTAAATGAAATTTAAAAACAAAGGCAGCCTGGGTTCTCTATTAGGTAGCAGTGAATAAAACATATTTATTTGACTTGTTAACAAAAAATAATTTAAAAGCAAGCAGGTTAATTTCTAATAATTGCCACTCTAACTTTTTTCAATTAATTACTAATTTTGGTTTCCACCTAACTACTGAAATTATTGTCTTTTTGAAGATAATAACTACACTGAACTATCAATTTTGGTGATGCGGATGGGGACAGGTTTCTTCAAACATCAGCATGCACAAGGGAAAAACAAACAAACTACATATAACCTATGAAGAAAAGACTTCATAGTTAGGGAAAGAATGAGGAAAGAAAAATGCTCAGGAAAAAAATTATATTTTAAAAAATGACTTGCAGCATAATCCAGCACGAAATGTCAGGAAACATTTTGGCATTCTTGATTGTACATCTCAAGAAACCAAACTAATGTACCATGAACAAACAGACGCAAGGAGAAAAGAGAATAAGATGAAAAATCAACAAAATTAAATGAAAAAAGATTGGAAAATAAAATCTTGACAGTTGCAAGAAAACAGTAAAACTATCCTGAAAGCAGCAAAGGACATCCTCCTCAGGGTTAACACTTATGGGAGCTTCCCTTTGTGTTTGCCTGTTTATGCAAAGAAATTCATGCCATACACACAGCTCTATATAGGTAGGTACTCTTTCCATCCCCACTTCACAGATGACAAAACTGAGGCTAGGAGAGGTTCAGTAACTTATCCAAGGTCCCTCGGCTAGTCCTGAGACAAGCCACACACTCCAGGGTTCTTCCTTTATAATCTTTAAGTCACTATTCCTTTGGGTAACTGTTTATATGTTTACTCAGTTTTTTCATAAAATTGCATAGCTACTATTTTATATTATAAATATTCTTGATATTTTTCATTCACATATATTTTTCTTATTTTGGCAATGTCTTTCTTTTCTTCCCTAACACCCTGTCCCCATGCATTTATCCCAACTTCCTCTATCAATTCCGCCCCCACCGACATCTCTCTTTCTCCAAGCTCATGTAAAGTTAATAATTTAACATTTTAAGATAAGGTTATGAATGGGAGACAGTGTACCATCTAAACAATCTGAACCACAGAGCCTCAGTTCAGCCAGCAGAAGGTGTCTAAATAACTATACAATCACAGTTCTCACAAATATCAGTGTAACACTCCCCTCCTTATCCAAATATAGTGACAAAATTATATCTTAAGTATAACTTACTTCTAATAAGTCAAAACCAAAGAACTAGTAAATGAACATACAACAAACAATTAAAAACATAATGAAGCCTGGACTGAGCAAGGATGGAATCAGGCATTTTCAGAATGAACAATTGAACAAGTACCAGAGGCAAAAGCTGATTCACTGTAAACAAGGAAATGATTCCATTTAGTGGAGCAGGAAAGTCAAAGTGAAAGTGAAGGTCACTTCGCCGTGTCTGATTCTGCGACCCCATGGACTATACAGTCCATGGAATTCTCCAGGCCAGAATACTGGAGTGGATAACCTTTCCCTTTTCCAGGGGATCTTCCTGATCCAGGGATCAAATCGGGGTCTCTTGCATTGCAGGCAGATTCTTTACCAGCTGAGCCACAAGGGAAGCCCAAGAATACTGGAGTGGTAGCCTATGCTTTCTCCAGCAGATCTTTCTGACACAGGAATCGAACCGGGGTCTCCTGCATTGCAGGCAGCCTCTTCACCAGCTGAGATATGAGGGAAGCCCAGTGGAGCAGGAGTAAGGGTTGATTAGGGCCCTGCGATGACAGGCATTAAAAGCCAGGATAAAGAATACAAATCAGGTTTATTAGGCAGTGGAGTTTACATGCAAAAGATAATATGTTCAGCATGCTATTGAGAGAGAGATAGAAAAGCAGAGAGCACAAAGGAAAGAAATAAGACCTCTACTTTTGGACTGAAAAGTCCTTATAGGATGAATAGATGGTATGGAATTAGAATCCTTACAGCTGATCAGCTCACTGAATGCAGGCGGCCACAAAGAGGTTGCAATCCAAAGGAGGTTGCATTAAAGATGATCCTGGAGGGACAGTGTTGGGAGGGAAGTTGGGAGGGGTTCAGGATGGAGGGGACACATGTATACCTATGCACATTCATACTGGTGTATGTCAAAAACCATCAAAATATTGTGAAGCAATTATTTGCCAAAGAAAATAAATAAATAAATTTAAATTAAAAAAAAATAAGATCCTGACATTCCTAGCCTGAGTGATTTAAAAAATGGTGGGTGGCATTAGAGGGTAGTATGATTAGAAACAGAGAGTAGAAAAAGCTATTTTGTGGGAAATATTCATATTTCAATATAGTTTCATATTTCAATATAGCTCAGGTTTCCTTGCTTCTTCCAAATTCAATACTATCAATCCCAAAGGTTTATGACCAACCATAAGAAGTCAGAAATTTAATTCCCGCAAGAATTTTATTCCAGATTTATCAAACTGTGACAAGGTGTGAGTAACAGACCTTTCCAGAATTTCTCTGTCTACAAGATATGAGTGTCCCAACTAATTCAATGATAGGGATGCTTTGCTATCTGGAAAAGGTGGACTTTGAATTATGCTGTGTATGACTCAGGAGAGCAAGCCATGCTTGTATGTGGGCTGGGAGTGGGGAACAAGTAGCGGGCAGTGGAAACCTGAAGGAAAAGACATGGATAATTTGCCATTGCCAGAGGAGACATTATTAGCAAGTTGTAACTTCAACAGGTAAACGACAGTTTCTTTATGAGTCTGTTTCCATCTCCTATTGGTTTTCTAGTGTTCCCTTCACTGATTACCACCCATGTAAGGCACACACTCCTACAGGCTCTGTAGGTCAGAAGCCATCTTCGTGCAGCTGGATTTTCTGGTGAAGATCTCACAGGGCTGAAAGCAGCGTGTTGGCAGGCTGTGTTCCTTTCTGGAAGCTGTGTGGAAAACACATCTCCAGGTGCCTTCAGGGCACTGGCAGAATTCATTTCCTTCATGCTTTCCACTTGGCACCTCCATCTTCAAGTCAGCAACAGCTGATGGAGTCCTGCTCACCTTCCTTCTGCCACGTTTCTTTTTTTTTAAAGATTTTTTTTTTTTTTGATGTAGACTATTTTTAAAGTCTTTATTGAATGTGCTACAATACTGCTTCTGTTTCCTTTTGGGTTTTTATTTTGGCCATGAGGCATCTGAAATCTTAGCTCCCTGGCCAGGGATCAAACAAACCCAGACCCCCTGAACTGGAAAGGGAAGTCATAACCAATGGTCCCTCAAGGAAGTTCCCTGACACACTTCTTGAGTTTTAAGGACTCATGTGATTACACTGGGCCCAACTGGAGAATCCAGGATCAACTCCCTATTTTAAGGTCCTCTGATTAGCACCCTTCTGTATCTGCAGAACCCCTTTTGCTATTTAATATAATGTATGAAAAAATGTGACATCAGAGGGCAGAGGTCATGGGGCCCAAAATATACTGACCATAAACCCTAATAAAATTACTTAGCACTCTTTAACCAGGATGCATTTACATGTCCTTACTGTGTCCCTTATAAATATGATAATGCCATTTATAATAAAAAAAAAAACCAAGATACACATTTCTCTTTTCTTAAAAAAAAAAAACAAGCAAAAGAAAAAATAATGGCACCTTGCCTAATAAAAGCAATGAATGGGACAAAGGATAGGCCTGGAGTCTGAAATCTTGTGATATAACTCAAAATCAGACTGGAGCTCAGAGTCTGATTCATATCTATTCAATCAACAACTCTTCAGTCTAATTCTGTTCAAGGATGTTCTCTTAGATGTGAGCAAAATCATGATGAAAAGATTCAAGCCTCACTAGGCATCTAGGCTAAGCAATAATGAGTAATATAAACAGATTACAATGAGTAACATGGTGGATGCGGAAGCCCAGACATCACTTTATCAATGGGATATTTTCATTCCCTATGTGTCTTACAGTTTATAAAACTGAAATGATTTCAAGCATTTTCTCCCACTTGGTTTGTAATGAAAGGTTAGAGTCACAATATGCTCTCCATTCATCAGAATGCTTCCTACTGTTTTTGTAAGCTTGCAATGAAAGAAGTTTGTTTTGAACTGCGTTTCTAAGAGAGAGTGGGTGGGAAGTAGTTTCTATATTTAAGAATAATTCTGAATATGGCCTGAATTGATAATGAAAATGCAATGGCAAATGAGCTCATTTAAGAATAGCATGCAGTACGTCATGATCATTGGCTGCTATGAAATAACATCTATGTTAATCTATGTTAATGATAACTTACATTAGCATAAGTGCTTGGGAGTTTTTCCAGATGGCTCAAAAGACTGCCTATGATTCACCTTTATGTCTCCAGAGTACACTGAATGCAGTAGGTGCTAACTACGCATATGTCAAACAGGTGATTTCAAAGTATATTTTCATATCCATTTAATCCTCACCACATGAACATACTAAGGTATAAAACTGTCAGGGCTTTTTTTCGCCACCAGCATTGCAGAAGCATGGCTAAATATTAACATTTAAATACATGAAGTATTTAAATGTTAGAAGTCAGACTGAGACCAATTCCTGGCTCTGCCACTGTATTAGGTTGCTACAGCTGATATATAAAAGCGTCACCAGCTAGGCAGTTCAAATAACAGAAATTTATTTTCTCAGAATTATGGAGTCTAGTAGTCCAAGATGAAGGTTTTAGGAGGGTTGGTTTGTGGTGACAGCCCTTTTGCACCTTGCAGAGGCCCACCTTCCCCGTGTCCTCACGCGCTCTTGCCTCAGGGCATCTGCATGTCTGTGTCTTAAGCTTTTCTTGTAAACATCAGTCACACTGGTTTAGAGCCAAGCCATACGCCCTTCATCTACCTAAATTACCTCCTTAAGTGCCCTGTCTCCAAACAGAGTCACATTCCGAGGCACTGGAGATTAGGGAAAGGGGACAAAATTCAGCTCATGACAGAGACTTGGCAATAGGACAATGTTAACTCAGTCAGTGTGTTTCCTCCTATTTGCCCACGGACTTTGTACCACTCTCTTGTTGATTAATATAATCTGGATCTTAATCCTTGATCTCTACGTATTTTTCTCAAGTACTGACTTAATTACGGTGATTTTTTTTTTTTTAATCCTACAGAAGGTTTTCATTTTCATGTACTCAAAATAATCAATATTTTGTTACATAACTCATGCTTTGAGGCTTATTTAAGAAAGGATTTCCTTTTTCAAGGCTATAAACACAACTTCATATTTTCTTCTAATATAATCAAAATTTTATGCTCACATCTTTAATTCATTCGTCTGACATTTGGTGAATGATTTCAAGTAGGACAAAAACTATTGCTTTTTTTTTCCCAAATGAACTGTCCCCCAAACATTTTCAGAACCAAGTAATTTTCCCTTTACCAGTGTCTTCTATAGCGGGGTCCTCACTTTCTCACCTGCAGGTCTGTCCTTGTCATACGTCAGCCCGTGTTCCATCCCCAGCAAACCACAGCGTCTGATCATGACAAGGCCATCAATGACTCCCAGTGTTGCCAAAGGCAGTGGTCGCTTCTCTGTCCTCATCCCACTCAACCCTTCAGCATGTTGCACACAAGTCACAGCTCTCCTTTGGAGCTCTTTCTTTCCTTGGCTGGCATGACCTCACGCTGTCTTGTGTTTTGTCCCAGTGATACTGGTTACTCTTTTTAGTTACTATTGTTGGCTCTGGGACTTTCCTGGTGGCTCAGACGGTAAAGCGTCTGTCTACAATGCGGGAGACCTGGGTTCGATCCCTGGGTCGGGAAGAGTCCCTGGAGAAGGAAACAGCAACCCACTCCAGTACTCTTGCCTAGAAAATCCCATGGATGGAGGAGCTTGGTACAGGCTACTGTCCATGCGGCCGCAAAAAGTTGGGCCGACGGAGTGACTTCATACTTCACTTCATTGTTGGCTCTAATTCTTTGTCCTCATTTTATTGTTTTTGCACACACCATTTTTGAAATATACATTATAGTTGTAAATGATCTGGAGGAACAAGGGCCGTATAAAATCTCCAAGGCTGATTTTCTTAAAAAAATCTCAAGCTACTTTGAATGTTAATTGAGTGGTTAATCAAATGATATCCTATAAACGAAACTATCCAAACTAAAATAGTGAAGGAATGAGCTCCATTCTAAACTTTAGACTGCTCCAGGACTCACTTCACAGTGCCTCTGTTTCTCTCTTCACACCCTTTCTTTAGACCAGGTCATCTGGTTTCATGTCCTTAAATAATATTGATATGCCCCTGAAAGCCTAATCTCCTTGTCCACCCCTGACTCCTCCCCAGAACTCTAGATCCCTTTGGTTTTCTTCCTGCTTAACATCTCCACATGATATCTCATAAAAATCTTAAATTCAACATGTCTTTATCAAAACTCTTGATTCCCCTTCCCTGAAAGCTTCTCTCATCAACCTTGTTTATCCAACCAAAAATCTAATCTGTCCTCTTGATTCCCTTCCTTAGTGTCTGGAATCCTATTATACCATCCAATTCTTTCAAGTCTACCTCAGCAACAGGACATTTGGTCTCTATACCCCAGGAAGGCCCTTCCTTGTCCAAACTACCATCATCTCTCCAGGAGACTTCTGCACTTCTCTTCCAGCATGATGCCTCAAGACCCATTCTTCACAGTAATCCTTGTCTAGCCTTTACCAGATCATCACACTCCCATGGGAAAATGCTTTAGCTGGCTCACACTGCACTTAGAATAACACTGAGACCCATTAGCCAAGCCTACAAAGCCAACTTGGTCTGTACTTTACATTCTGGTGATTTTTTTTATTTTATAACTGGAAGTGTGTACAATTGACTCTCTCCAGTCATGAGGAAGTTGACTAATCCTGCACTAATTCCACTGGCATACCCTCCTTCAGCTCTTAGCATGACTCAAGCCTAAAATCACAACTGTCTCAGACTAAATATTACTTCTGTAAAGATGCCTTTCCTATCTAATAAAACTTAATTTACCCTGTGTGGGTCCTCTGTTCTAATTCTCTGCAGAATACTAGCAGTATTTTCTTATTTACTTTTTCACTGGTCTTTTACCTCTAATTTCTTTTTTTTTTAAAATACTTTATTCTACTTTACAATACTGAATTGGTTTTGCCACACATTGACATGAATCAGCCACAGGTGTACACTATCTCCCAATGCCGAAGCCCCCTCCCACCTCCCACCCCACAGAGTCTCCCCGGATCATCCCGTACACCAGCCCCAAGCATCCTGTATCCTGTATTGAACATAGACTGGCGCTTTGTTTCTTATATGATAGTATACATGTTTCAGTGTCATTCTCCCAAATCATCCCACCCTCTCCCTCTCCCTCAGAGGCCAAAAGTCCATTCTATACCTCTGTGTCTCTTTTGTTGTCTCACATACAGGGTCATCATTACTATCTTTCTAAATTCCATATATATGTGTCAGTATACTGTATTGGTGTTTTTCTTTCTGGCTTACTTCACTCTGTATAATTGGCTCCAGTTTCATCCATCTCATTAGAACTGAGTCAAATTTATTCTTTTCAGGGCCGAGTAATACTCCATTGTGTATATGTACCACGGCTTTCTTATCCATTCATCTGCTGATGGACATCTAGGTTGCTTCCATGTCCTGGCTATTATAAACAGCGCTGCAATGAACATTGGAGTACATGTGTCTCTTTCAATTCTGGTTTCCTCGGTGTGTATGTGCAGCAGTGGGATTGCTGGGTCATAAGGCAGTTCTATTTGCAATTTTTAAGGAATCTCCACACTGTTCTCCATGGTGGCTGTACTAGTTTGCATTCCCACCAACAGTGTAAGAGGGTTCCCTTTTCTCCACATCCTCTCCAGCATTTATTGCTTGTAGACTTTTGGATTGCAGCCATTCTGACTGGTATGAAATGGTACATCATTGTGGTCTTGATTTGCATTTCTCTGATAATGAGTGATCCTGAGCATCTTTTCATGTGTTTGTTAGCCATTCGTATGTCTTCTTTGGAGAAATGCCTATTTAGTTCTTTGGCCCATTTTTTTGATTGGGTTGTTTATTTTTCTGGAGTTGAGCTGCATAAGTTGCTTGTATATTTTTGAGATTAGTTGTTTGCAGTTGTTTCATTTGCTATTGTTTTCTCCCATTCAGAAGGCTGTCTTTTCACCTTACTTTTAGTTTCCTTTGTTGTGCAGAAGCTTTTATTTTTAATTATATCCCATTTGTTTATTTTTGCTTTTATTTCCAGTATACTGGGAGGTGGATCATAGAGGATCCTGCTGTGATTTATGTCGGAAAGTGTTTTGCCTATGTTCTCCTCTAGGAGTTTTATTGTTTCTGGTCTTACGTTTAGATCTTTAATCCATTTTGAGTTTATAACTTCTTACTAGAATGCAAGTTCTCTAAGAGCTACAGTGCACCCTCATCCTCTTATAAAGTACATGGCACATAATAAGTGCTCAACCAATATTTGGGTTCGGTTTTTAAAACTTCAGTCAATTCCATGGATATATTAGTCTACTTTTGCACACTGTATACTTGCTTTACTATAGCTTTAGCAGATATGTTAACATCTAGTAGAGTAAGAACTACCCCATCACACACACTGTCTTACTCAAACTGTTTTTTCTATGGTTCTTATATATCTATTTTACATAAATTTTAGACTCACCTTATTATGTTGTATGCTAAATTCTTTTGGAATTTTTACTGGTATTGCTCTGAATTTATAAAGATGAGTTTGAGAAAAAATTAGCATCTGTTTCATAATGAGGCTTTCAATTAAAAACATGGTATATTTCTTCACTTATTTAAACATTATTTTCATACCCTTTAATTTCAGTTTCCTTTTCATTAATTTTAAAGTTCTTCATGGGTAATTTGTAGGGTTTTTTTTAAACTGTTGGGAATGTATGTTGGGAAGCAGTGTATAAGATAGTTACTTTATCCATATCTTACTGAGGCCTTCTATTTGATCTAATAATTTATAGGGTGTGGGGTTTTTGTTTTCAGACCAATCATCAAATTATTTTCATAGAAAGCTTCTTCAATTTTTGTAGATACCATATTGCACTGATTGAGAATCTCCAGAAAAGTGCTCACTAGCAATATTAATGCTATGAAAGTGCTACACTCAATATGCCAGCAAATTTGGAAAACTCAGCAGTGGCCACACGACTGGAAAAGGTCAGTTTTCATTCCAATTCCAAAGAAAGGCAATGCCAAAGAATGCTCAAACTACCGCACAGTTGCACTTATCTCACATGCTAGTAAAGTAATGCTCAAAATTCTCCAAGCCAGGCTTCCCCAATATGTGAACCGTGAACTCCCTGATGTTCAAGCTGGTTTTAGAAAAGGCAGAGGAACCAGAGATCAAATTGCCAACATCTGATGGATCATGGGAAAAGCAAGAGAGTTCCAGAAAAACATCTATTTCTGCTTTATTGACTATGCCAAAGCCTTTGACTGTGTGGATCACAATAAACTGTGGAAAATTCTGACAGATATGGAAACACCAGACCACTTGACCTGCCTCTTGAGAAATCTGTAAGCAAGTCAGGAAGCAACAGTGAGAACTGGACATGGAACAACAGACTGGTTCCAAATGGGAACAGGAATACGTCAAGGCTGTATATTGTCACCCTGCTTATTTAACTTCTATGCAGAGTACATCATGAGAAACACTGGACTGGAAGAAACACAAGCTGGAATCAAGATTGATGGGAGAAATATCAATAACCTAAGATATGCAGATGATACCACCCTTATGGCAGAAAGTGAAGAGGAGCTAAAGAGCCTCTTGATGAAAGTGAAAGAGGAGAGTGAAAAAGTTGGCTTCAAGCTCAACATTCAGAAAACAAAGATCATGGCATCCAGTCCCATCACTTCATGGGAAATAGATGGGGAAACAGTGGAAACAGTGTCAGACTTTATTTGGGGGCTCCAAAATCACTGCAGATGGTGACTGCCGCCATGAAATTAGAAGACGGTTACTCCTTGGAAGAAAAGTTATGACCAACCTAGATAGTATATTCAAAAGCAGAAACATTACTTTGTCGACGAAGGTCCATCTAGTCAAGGCTATGGTTTTTCCTGTGGCCATGTATGGATGTGAGAGTTGGACTGTGAAGAAGGCGGAGCGCTGAAGAATGGATGCTTTTGAACTGTGGTGTTGGAGAAGACTCTTGAGAGTCCCTGGGACTGCAAGGAGATCCAACCAGTCCATTCTGAAGGAGATCAACCGTGGGATTTCTTTGGAAGGAATGATGCTAAAACTGAAACTCCATTACTTTGGCCACCTCATGTGAAGAGTTGACTCATTGGAAAAGATTCTGATGCTGGGAGGGATTGGGGGCAGGAGGAGAAGGGGACGACAGAGGATGAGATGGCTGGATGGCATCACGGACTCAATGGATGTGAGTCTGAGTGAACTCCAACAGATGGTAATGAACAGGGAGGCCTGGCGTGCTGTGATTCATGGGGTCACAAAGAGTCAGACATGACTGAGCAACTGAACTGAACTGAGCAATATTAATGCTGGATTCCTGTTTTGCTCCAAGCTTTCATGGAACCACCATAAACTGATATCTGCTCTAAATTTTGGGCAAAAACTCTTTATCATATTATACAAGTTTCCTATGTAGAGTTTCTAAAATTTTAAAAACACCTTTTAAATACTGTTTTTAAGAAATTGAATTTATAATAAGGAAAACATGAAAACTGCTGAGAGATTAAGGGCAATCTTACAGAATTTAAATAAGAACAATTCCTAGCTGTTGAGCTTCCTTTATGAGGCAGAGAGAGCATTCATACTTTGATACTTTATTTTAACTGTCACAGTACTTCCAGAAGACAGAATATTTTTCACAATTTTAGAAATGAGGAAATCTTGACTCAGAGATTTAAGCAATTTATCATAGGTCACAAATCTAATAAGCAATTATGCAAGGATTTATACCCAACTATATCTAGCTCCAGAGCCCACCCTCCTCCCACTGTATTCCATATTTAATATGAGATATTAGACCAAGCCTCTCAACATGCCCTAGCAGAAAAGATAACAAATGTGTACTGGGTTTATGGGTTAATTAATAACCACCCCCCTAAATGTCTATCTCAGTGTCAATTGTGAAGAAGATTTCAAAGTAAAAAAGGCATAAAGATTTACTACAGAGACCTAACTGTCACTAACAGCAGTATCTTTAAAATGAAAGGTTTATATTAAGGCAAAGAGGGCAAGAAGTACATGACTAAATTGAGTAGGTTTGTTAAAACAATGGATTATAGATCAGAGATTCAAAAGTATCTAAAGAGCTAAAATGTTGGATCAAAGCAAGAAATTTCCAAATGGTTAGAGGTGAAACTTGACCTTTAGGGTCAAAAAAATCAAATGCACATAATAAACAAGATGAGAAAAACCACAGCCCTTGTGAAAAAGATCTATTAGTTTAAACCAAGAGCAAGTTGTGTACAGTATAATTCCTGAGTATATTCAATTCACTTTCAATATGCATGGATATCAATGTGATTGAGCATAGCAAGAGATTAATAGTACCACTCTCTAAATCTGAAAATGCATATTTAGTTATAGAAATTATATTTCATTTGGCCATAGCCTAGTAAGGATACAAGTTACTACCAGATTTTTTTTTTTTTATCAAGTCCAGGATGAAGAAAAAGTCACAGGCAATAAGGAATTCCAACACTATCCATGATCGGGTTAGATAATTATTGGGGAATAGGAAGTCCATAAAACAATATATTTCTTGTGGGCTCAGCCTTATCAGAATAGAAACAGCCTCCAATCAAAAAAAAAAAAAAAAAGTCACATCACATCTTTGTGTAATCTGAGTTCCTATCTGTACTTACTGCTACTCCTGTCTTATAGAGAAGGTAATGCACAGTCTGTGTGACATCAGCAGCGTGCATCAAATTGTGGTAAGGATTTTTGTGCTTGCTGTATCCCACTTCCAGGGCCTCCACAAATGAGACAAGTGCAGAAATGGGGATCTGAAAGAGAGTGGCAAGGTTAATTGGCTAGTGATTTAGTAGCTTTGAGAGACCAAAAATGTCTAAGGTTTTCTAGCTACCTCTTTCTAAAAGCATTAAGAGAGCACACAAGGACACAGGAATTTTTCAAAGTTTATAAAAATCACTGAACAAAGTATTGGATAATTTGAAAATCTAACAGGAAGTCCCTGGTCTGCACTACAAATTGTTTTTTGTTCTCCAGTTCAGAGGCCTAGGGTAATGACAGGATCATCTCAAGGACATTGAGGGCAAAAAGGCAGGCAAATCTCAGACAAAGGTTCAAGTCTTTGTTTGTTCAGAAATAAATGAACAAATACTATGCAGCATCTCATTTACTTGTGGGAAAACATAAAGTATACAAAGATTTAAGTTATAAAATGATTGTAAAACAAACGCAAGCATTCTGAAAACTGCACCCTTTAGAAGGAATGATGGGTACACTGGACAGTTGAGGAAAAAAACAAACTACGATTGATAGTCTGTTCTATAACAGAAACAAGTCATGTTCTTGTGTTTATTACTTGGCAACCTATTATTATGCTCAGTCGAACAGTTGCATCCAACTATTTGCAACCCCATGGACTGTAGTTCATCAATCACCTCTGTCCACGGAATTCTCCAAGCAAGAATATTAGAGTGGATTGCCATTTCCTACTCCAGGGGATCTTTCCAACTCAGGGATCGAACCTACGTCTCTAGCATCTCCTGCACTGGCAGGCAGATTCTTTACCACTTGTGCCACCTAGGAAGCCCAATTTATTGGTGCCTTGCAATCTGGAAAAATATTTCCAGCTATCCTAGCTGCTTTCTGTCTCAATTATGGGTAATACACATATCTTCTTTTTCTATTTGGCAGAAAGTGAACAACTGCAAAATGCCTGTACAAAATAAGGGGCCTTGGAAAACATTCATTGTATTAGTTTTCTGGATCAATTCCTTGGTTTAGGGTAGATTATCAATCGTAAGATTGGGGGAAAGGAGAAAGTATGTGTTCCAGGAGACAAGAAATCACATAAATAAGAAAAAAATAAGTGCTTCATGAGAATCCATATTATGTTCTTCCTTGGGAACATTGCTCCATATTTACTATCTGTAGATTTAAAAAATTTAAATATAGCCTTTCAGATGTGAGGGATTAATTTATTATCATTTAAAAAATGAAGATCCAATGAACTTAGATTCTTTGAGCTGTTCATTGGAGAGCTATGGGCCACTGAAATGCTAGATAAAGGTGTGTGCATGTGTACTGGAGCTTCTTTTGAGGTCTTGAGCATCCACTGGATCTTCAGACAGGCTTCTTTTGAATTTATTTTAATAAATAACAGAAACAAAAAATTGCCCCAAAATAGATAAAACAAAATTTTTTAAAAATAATATCTTTGTCAAGTCTCCAAGACTCTGAAATTACTATTCTATTTCATTCAGATTTGTTTTTATTCTTTTCCAATCTATAATCTTTCATTTTTAAAAACATAAGCCTTAAAGGCCTGCAATTATGCATCAGTTTGATGATGGGTATGTCCAATGAGACCAGTTCATGTCCCATTCTCCACTGGCTCAGTCAGTGAAAGATCTGCCTCTTGATCTTATTAAATGAACCATAGTAATAGATCAAGAGAAATATGACTCTACCCCACCATCCTCTTCCTCAAGCTATCTGAATACTGTTCTGTTTTGTTTTTCATCTTCCAGCATGTATGCCTGACAAAATAAAACACAAGACATTAAGTTGACAGTGTGAAAACCTCATTCCAGGACAGGGGCCAATAAATAGGATTGGTCCCGACTCCTAACCCATCATCACCCTCCTCCTCTTTGATCATGACCAGTAGCTCCTAAACAAGAAGAGAATGAAATGAGTTTCAGATGGAGAGGGAGGAAACTTGAAAAAGTGGACATTTACTCTTTCTCCTTAATATAAGGGACTTTGAAAGCAAATCCAGGATTACTGTTGGGCATGAGTGGAGCATGAAAGCTCTATACTTCCCTCTAGCAGGTTGTCAATCCAGCCCTTGCCAAGCCGCCTAGAGTTCATCTGGAGGTTGTAACATGACCAGTCCTCCTGCTCCCCACTTCTGCTGGTGCCTTGGAATTCTTCTGAAATCCTGAAACCTGTCCATGATGTAACTAAGTCTTGCTTCAAAATGTTCCTTACACAGAGGTAAGTGTGAATGATGCCAGTTCTTGAGAACTGGAGTTAGGTAGGGACCATATAACTTTGGGTAGACCTGAAGTTTGACCAGGTATTTTGAAATACACCACTGGAAATTTTGTTGTAAGAAAGCATAAGATTCATAGTTATTGCTCTTATTGAAATCATTGGACTGACATAGTGAGTTCTATCCCTTCTAGGAAAGCAATGTCTTTTCCCAGATGGGACTGTCACAGAAAGGTAAAGGTCATTATTCAAGGTCACATAGCTACTGGGTCAGGAACTGACATCAGGATACAGGTGATCTCCTGAATCTCATTGTAGTGTCTGGTCTACCAGACATGGTATTAGCCTTTGAGTGTCAAACAGGTTTCTGATGCAAATGAAATTAAAGACCATTGTCATAAAGTGCTTATGACTATGTAAGAAATACATTCCTAAATGTACAGTCCTTAGGAAAGTGATAAAGAATCATGCTGCCCAGAAAAATTGATACTTTATACAGAAAAAAACCCTGCATTTTCCAGAGAGTCATTCATTGATGAGAGAAATGTGAGGGGGCACGATAATGGCAGATGCCAGCAGATAAAGCTTAGGTTCCCTAGAGAATAGGATCCCACCTCCAAAATCTGTGGAATTAGAAGGCTGAGGAGGTGAAACACTGGAATTGGCTCATGCTCTTAAAGTTGAAGAATTAATTTAAAACATAAATGGCTAGGAAATATCAATGATCTATCATAGATGATAAGTGAGAGTATTTGTGTGAATTTGAGCCAAGTGGCCGAAAGAGAAGTCCATGGAGACAATAAGTGCACACTCTATCTCCATTCCTCTCTCCTTGCAGGTGGTGTCATTAGTGCACAGAGTCTGGCTGAAAGGAAAACTGTAGGCAGAGCAGGCAGGTAGGTCTGGTTCAGGCTTCCAGCTGTACTTCTAGGAAGACTGGGATCTAAATAGGTGGCTCCAGTCTCTCCCTTGTCGATGAGCTCACCAGGCAAGGGAGTAATGAAAGTTCCCCTCAGTGTGGTTTGTGGCAGCGGCTTTCTGGACAAGTCAGCCCAGAGGAGCTTTCAGTCTGCATTAGAAGGATTCTCTTGGTCTTAGCCCAAAAGTCCTGCAAGGCTGGACAAATATGTGCAGTTGCTTTGTTTTGTTTTAATTAAACACTGACCTTGAAACGGCTGATCAGATCATAGCGAGTGAGTAACTCATAGAAAATGAATTTCAGTGCATGGTCCCCACTGGCTTCATTGAGGGAAAAGACATCAAAGGACCACTTGTCCACATCCTACAGGTCAGGGCAGAAAGAAAGAATTCATTAGTTGGTAGCCACTTACATTTATCTCCCTACCTGGGGTTAGCCTGTAGACCTAACTTGGTAATTCACAGTCTAAGACTCTAATACTATTTCCCCTCTCAAACTTTCTCCAATATGGCAATCCTATGTAGCATTTGCTGATAAAATATGAAATAGCTTTATTAGTAATAAAAAGAGCTATAATTTACTGGGTACCTACCTAGGCATTATGATCATTGATAAATATATAATTCATCCTGAAGACAAGTCTAGTGGTAGATATTATCAGTCATATCTCACAAATGAGAAAACTACGAAGTTAGCTAATTTCCTAAGATTCATAGAAGGCAAGTGTTAGGAATACATGTGGGGCAAAAACACAAGCACACATTCAACTGAAGTTTAAACTCAGGCTCTTTCCATTAACCTTCCACTGCTGCTGCTGCTGTTGCTAAGTTGCTTCAGTCGTGTCCGACTCTATGCGACCTCATAGATGGCAGTCCACCAGGCTCCGCTGTCCCTGGGATTCTCCAGGTAAGAACACCAGAGTGGGTTGCCATTTCCTTCTCCAATGCATAAAAGTGAAAAGTGAAAGTGAAGTGGTTCAGTCATTTCCAACTCTTTGCAACCCCATGGACTGCAGCCTACCAGGTTCCTCCGTCCATGGGGTTTTCCAGGCAACAGTACTGGAGTGGGATACCATTGCCTTCTCCGAACCTTCCACTACTTCTGCTGAATTCCAAAACTTTAACTGACTTCACAATAACCTAGGGTGTTTCCTACCCCTAACCAGCCTTGTGATACCATCTACTGACTTCCTCTTAGTCCATTGTGGAGAATGTTAACCCACTTAAAAGTCTTCAGAAACATGCATGATATAGAACGCAAAACAATGTGTCACCTCAAGAATCTAATCTGCTAAGCTGAAACCAAAGAGAAAGCCTTCATTTCAGGGGATGGAAAAATGTTATCATTTCTGGAGTCAGTGATCTGAGGACCAAGTCCTCAAATCTGTAAGTCACTTATACTGGAAAATATAAAACTGAGAGCTAAGCTGAACACACTCCTCACACACTACTCTTAAAGTTCAGAGTTTTATTTGTCCATAAAATAGTGACTTCAAAATATATGTAAACACTGTCAAATATATCTTTGACTTATAAATAGCTACTTGTGGGTGTTATAAACAAAGGCATGTTTAAGAAATAATTAAAGGAATAGTCATTTGGTTTCTTAGCACATCAAGAGTTTTATTTCAGTGGTTAAGGAAAGTGTACTGCCATGAGCATGACAATAAGGATGCATGCGAGATCACACTGAATCTAAGCTAGGTGTCAGATGGTCTCCTGGAAGAGACCTTGGCTTTCAGAAACTGCTGGACCCAGTGACTCCCACATCAGCCTTCACTGCATTCCAACATCATCTATCCATCCCAATCCTGTTCCTCTCCAAAGATCCCAATCATGAAGATCACCCTGAGATCATGAAGAGTCTCTCTCATGGACACCAGGGCACAGGAAACCAAACTGTATATAGGGAAAACCAAACATATCCAGAAAGGTTTCATATAGATTGTTTCAATTCACATTTAGTAGTAAATCTCATCTTGCTGCTGCTAAGTCGCTTCAGTCATGTCTGACTCTGTGGAACCCAAAGATGGCAGCCCACTAGGCTCCTCTGTCCCTGGGATTCTCCAGGCAAGACTACTGGAGTGGGCTACAGGCAAGAATATTGGAGTGGGTTGCCATTTCCTTCTCCAATGCATGAAAGTGAAAAGTAAAAGTGAAGTCGCTCAGTCGTGTCCGACTCTTAGCGACCCCATGGACTACAGCCTACCAGGCTCCTCTGTCCATGGGATTTTCCAGGCAAGAACACTGGAGTGGGGTGCCATCACCTTAAGTAAGTAAATAAAGTAAAGTCGCTCAGTCGTGTCCGACTCTTTGCGACCCCATGGACTGTAGCCTACCAGGCTCCTCCCTCCATGAGATTTTCCAGGCAAGAGTACTTAGCCTCCAATAATTTCTCCTCCGTTATAAAAAGTAATGAAATAGCCACAAGTGCTAAATATTTTCTGTGCCAGGCACAGTAGGAACTGTTGATACACATTTGCAAACCCTTACAACCCTAAAAACTTTCTCCAGTTTCATAGATGGCCACCCCAGAGAGATGAGATGAAGTGTCTAATGCCAATACCAGGCAATAACGTCACTGATGCCCCAGTGACAGCATTACTGACAGATGACATTGTAAACTCAATGAATATGTGCTGTGACCCAAGTCTTAGGCCTTAAATACCCAAAGAGTGCCTAGGCCACAGACAGTGGAGCCATTTAAGATTAATCCAAGACCCAAGGTTCACCTTGAAAGTGAAAGTCACTCAGTTGTGTCTGATTCTTTGTGACTCCATGAACTATACAGTCCATGGACTTCTCCAGGCCAGAACACTGGAGTGGGTAGCTTTTCCCTTCTCCAAGGTATCTTCCCAACCAGGGATCAAACCCAGGTCTCCTGCAATGCAAGTGGATTCTTTACCAGCTGAGCCACAAGGGAAGCCCAAGAATACTGGAATGGGTAGCCTATCTCTTCTGCAGCAAATCTTCACAACCTAGCAATCGAACAGGGGTCTCCTGCATTGCAGGCAGATTCTTTACCAACTGAGCTATCAGGGAAGCCCTAAAGTTCACCTTGGCTACCAAAATTGGCACTGTCAAGACAGCCACTGTCTAGCTATTAGTCCTAAAGAAAAGTCCACTGACAACTCGGTAGGTAGGAAAACATTTGGTCACATCTGGCTATTCTTAATCCTCTTCACTTAAATGAATAAAAGAAGAAAAAAAGCTACCACTGGAAATGAAGAGATAATCACAGTAAAAGTCAAGATCTATTCTGAATACTAGGTCTTAGAGAAACAGAAGGATGTGTAAATACAGACCCTGAGATGGATAGTCTCTCTAGCCCCTCATTCTGGGGAGACTTTAGCTGCGATTCTCAAATTTCAGTGTTCTTTAGAACCACCTGGGGTGATCAGAAAAAAAAAATGTTGATTCTTTGGTGGAGGATTCTGAAGAATCCTGGCTTGTGGCCTGGAATCTGCATTTTAACAAGCACCTAATTTAACTGCCTTAAAACAATCTTCTCTTCTTAGCAAATTTGGCCCAAGCACCAGTCCCGTGAATTTCTTATTAGTCTAACGTGAAGGAAGCCTGAACCTCCTCATTTCCTCCCACTTTAAACCTGGAGTCTGTCCAGGGTGTCTCTTCCTGAGTCACACATCATATGCCCTTCTAAAGAACAGCACAATTCTCCATTTCTGATAATCCCACTTTAGAAGATTAGAGATAAAACCACCCAAATTAGAAGCTACCATTCACTGCATGGAAACAAAAAAAGAATAAAAGTGCAACATATTTCAAATTTAGAGATTGGTGGTGGCTAATTATTCTCTTCCTTAAATGTTATTTTGTGCTATGTCCTTACATTAATCACAAAGGTTAAGATGACAGTAGCAGGATGATTATTTTATTAATTGTATTCTCTCAGGCTTTGGGGAAATTTTCTGTAACAGAAGAAAACAATAGTGACTCCATATAAATTGCTGGCAGTGGAGTGAAAATAACCTTTTTCTAATAAGCACTATGTAAAAAAAAAAAGAATCTATGTTATCTCTCCAGTTCAACTCTAATCCACTGAAAATAAAACCAGAGTCTAGGGACACAGAAAAATATTACGTTGTAAAAAGGTCTTGAACTTCCACAGTAAAGAGAGCATACAACCAAGAGAAATAGCAGCTTTAGCCTTCAGCACATATTAGCAATGCTGTGGAGAAGGGCAGCAATTCAGAGTTAGTATTTATTCTGAATCATCAAGGTAACTTTCCCCTCCGAAAGACAACATGTGTGCTTCTGAGAATTACTTTTCCCTAAGCATAAAATAACAATCCACGCACATCACAGGTTGTTCCACATTTCTTTAGTCATTCTGTACAGAAAGAAGCTCCAATTTGTAAGAAATACTTTCATAAATTTCTTAGTACTGGTATAACCACCTGTATTTATTTTCATGATAAAGGAAGAAACTAAGGATAAAAGATGCTTTTAACATTTCTAAGACTCTCACTGAAGGTTTCAGATTCAATTATGAAAATCAATGCAACTTCACAGTGGGTGTTATGAAATACCAGATCTTATAAAGTGGTTTCACAGATTAAATAAGAGCATTAGAGTTGGAGTTGTAGAAGAGGGAGAGGAAACATGTGTCTTCTTGCTGTATCTTTCCTGAGCACCCTTCCTGTCCTAGATGACTTGACAAGAGACAGAAAATGGTGAGCTGAGAATCTGAATACAGAGTCTCCCAAAGTCAGCCAGTGAACGTCCCTGAGACAACAGAAAGGGACTATGAAATATAAAATCAAACTGGCCCTCAAGGACTCTTTTCTTGACATTAAATTGATCTGCTTCTGTGAATAGGGAATTTAAATTATCTTCTGAAAATTCTATCAGGGATACACTTTTCAGGTTTCAGAGAAAGATTAAAACAGCTTTGTAGTTGTTGTTCAGCCATTATGTCATGTCTGACTCTCTGCAGCCCCATGGACTCACAGTCCGTCAGGCTCCTCCTCTGTTCATGAAATTCCCCAGGCAAGAACACTGGAGTGAGTTGCCATTTCCTTCTCCAGGGGATCTTCCTGGACCAGGGATCAAACCCATGTCTCTTGCATTGGCAGGCGGATTCTTTACCACTGAGTCACCAGGGAAGCCCATTTAACAAGAGTCAGAATGCTGGAACCTCTTTGACTAAGCTGACATGACTCCATGTGTAAGCACCAGGCAATGTCAGCCAGTTCCATGATCCTGGGCCTTAGCACAACCCCTAAATTTAAAAGACCAGTGAGTCTGAATCTACACACACATACAAAAATACATCTACACAAGGGCTTCCCTTGTGGCTCAGTTGGTAAAGAATCTGCCTGCAATGTGGGAGACCTGGGTTCAATACCTGGGTTGGGAAGATCCTCTGGAGAAGGGAAAGACTACTCACTCCAGGATTCTGGCCTGGAGAATTCCATGGAATTCATGGGGTCCAAAGAGTCGGACACAACTGAGCGATGTACACTTTCACTTTCAAGGGCTCTTAGAGATAGTCTATGCAATTCCAAGAGCTTGTCTGATTGGGAGTCATTCTGTAGGATTTAAACTCTTTAAACTCAAGCATTTTGTGACTTTCCATGGAACTTTCAGGTTTTGTGAGAGTTTGGGGAAATAGGAGGATACGTGAAGAGGATGAGGGCTCTGGAGAACATACTTTCATGCATAAGATGTTACTGAGAGCTTCCTATCTGCCTATAACTCTGGTATCAAACCTTAGTTCTGTCTCTGCCATTTTTTTTTAGTCTCACTGAGTCTTAGTGTCTTCATCTACAAAATGTACATAGAGCAGGTAAGAAGATAATGGTAGAATTATGGTCACAAAATCTCCTCCTAATGTTGGACATTTATAACCAGAACAAATTTGATCTCCTACCGCCAAAGTCAGACTGAGTCTCATAATGCTAGATCACTGTACTGATTACCAAACTACTCCAAGAGAGCAGAAAGAAATGAAACTACACAGAATTCCATATTTTTTTTAATGGCAGTACAAAGGCTTAAAAATTAGCAATACTGTTACTGAACAGATAAGGAAAAGATAATGAAAGAAAAAAAGTCAGGAATGACTGGGAAAACTATAAATGAACTGTAAATGAAAACTCATTTTCTAACAACAAATTTAACTTTTTATAGGGCACCATATACATTATAAGACCTTTTATTGGTATTACCTTTAATGCTTCAATAACAGCTGGTGGATAGCTCAGTCCAACCATGTTTGATGTCCGTCTATACATTCTGGAAAAGTCAGAAGGAAAAAAATGCAATATTATATCTTACAGAGAAAAATTAGTAGGCCACATAGTTACACAAGTATTGACAATTAATAAGAAGTCATATCATCTGATAAATCCAAGGAACCAAAAATTTATTTTACAGCCTTTCTCATAGTCATTCAAGGGACTTAAATGTTCAAATCAAATGAAATTAAAGCAATCCCAAACATGTAAACCATTGGAAACAAACAAACAAAAATTAAGTCTATGTGACCCAAACGAAGTTATTAAAATGGGTCTCCTGCTGGAAGTGAATTATAGTGTAGCACAGAGAGTATGTAATGTATTACTTTATCCTAAAAAAGAACTCCTATGGGGGACCCATTTAGAAGAAATTTTTCTTTAGAACTAAAAGATTAAAGAGAACTCAAAAAGAGAAATAAAAGAATTCAAAAAACTAAAGAGAAAAATGTCCCAGGTAAACTTTGAGGCAACCATAGCATTCCTAAAACATTTAATTGTGTAGTAAGGATTGTAGGAAGAATAAATCAATTTCTGGAATCCATTTCTAGGGATGGGGTCGATTTAATTTCAAAGAGCAAAGTGACTTACAAAACTGGAAAGTGTCATGGGGAACTCAAACCCCTTGGCTGAACTTATCCCTGGACCAGTACCTTCACAAAGCACCTTTAACCTGTTTCAAATGTAGACATCACCCACGTATGTCAAATAATGATGATAAAATTTTTTTTTAATCAGAGGCTGAACTCAAACTAAATCTTAATGTGAACAAAAAGAATTCCAAGCAAAGGCAAAAGCTTGTGCTAATGAAGCTACAGAGATACGTTTTTTCATCTCTTCTTATTCAAGACTATTTCCACCCAGAATTTTTTAGTATTTATAAAAATACCAAACCTACATCAAAGCAAAGTCTTCAATTATTAGAAACCAGTATCCCTTTCGCTGCTTTGGTTACTGAGTGACAGATATCTTTACCTCTCCACAAATATCCCAGCCTGCACTGCATGGACGATGCTCTTGAACCGTGGCTTCTCCTCGCTTCTTCTGAGCATCATCCCCATCTGCCGCGTGAAGGTGGAGGCCAGCCAGTCTCGGACCTCAGAAGGCACTGCATCTGACTGAATGTCACTGAGCTCATCTTCTGTATCCAGGAGTCGCCTAAACCCAAGAAACAGAACCACAACACAGATTAAATCTGAAGTTAGAGCTCCCTGTTCAAAGCAGCTGTTCCTTCTCTCCAATCCACCTGAATACACAGGTGCAAAAAAAAAAAAAAAAAAAACCATAACAAATGGGCCACAAAAAATCCAGTACTTTTTGGGGCAAGGCTGTGAAAGCCCAGCATTTGTGTTTCAAGGTGGTTTTCTCTACCAGACTGGATAAAGGAACAAAGGAGTCAGAGAAGGTCGAATAGTCTTCATCTCAGGCTCTGTGGGCCTGATCCACTGCACTCAGGTGTGACCAGTAGCTCTATTCCTTCATGATTTGTGGAATTTGAATGGAATCTAAACCTCTCATTTGAAATGCATTCACAAGATTTATTTCATAGATGGCCAAGTGACATTATGCAAAACCAACACAATATAGTAAAGTAAAAAGATAAATACATAAAAATAAAAATTCAAACTAAAAAAAAGAAAATAATAGCACTTCAAAACCGTGGACAACACTGTGGCTGATTTATGTTGATGTATGGCAAAAACCATCACAATATTGTAAAGTAATTATCCTCCAATTAAATCAAATAAATTATAATTTTTTAAGTGATAAACAAGAATACTGTATTACAAACTTCAAAGCTGTGAAGATCTTAGATCTTAATTGTTCCTACCACAAAAAAATAATAATTATGTGATGTGATACAGATGTTAGTTAACCCTATAGTGGTAATCTTATGGTAGTAAATAAATAGACCAACACATTGTATATCTTGACTTTTACAATGTTACATGTCAATTACATCTCAATAAAACTAAATTTTGAAAGAAAAAAAAAAAAGACTTTGCAAAGTATTATCCAAATCACATCAACTCAGTCTTCTGAAGTAATAAACCCAAATGGCAAATACTGATATCCTCTCTAGCTTGATAGGACATTGCTGCTGCTAAATAGAAACTTAAATGTCTAAGTTTAAGCAAAATTTCCTAAATAATTCAGTCCTTTATTTGAGAATAGTGATTTGTCATGTGTGCTTAGCAGACTTTTCAGACCTAATCATGTATTAGGCTAGAACAGAATACAAACAGGAATAAATTATATTTTATACTTATGTTAAGCCCTATTAAAATAAGCAGTAAAAACAGATATCAATGAGGTTTTTTTTTTTTTTTTTCTTTAGATCCTCCAATTGGAAGGTAAAGGAGAAATATGAAACATGTATATTTTCCTGTAAGAAACGAAACACTAATCTATGTTCAATGTAGGATGCAGGAGGCATGGGGCTGATGTACAGGATGATTCAAGTAGAGGATGGGGGGTGGGAGGTGGGAGGGGGATTCGGCATTGGGAGATTGTGTTCACCTATGGCTGATTCGTGTCAATGTATGGCAAAACAAATACAGTATTGTAATTAAAAAAATAAATTTAATTAAAAAAAAAAATAATTGAGGAAAAAAAAAAACCCATGGTATCAAATTTCCTTAAATTAGGAACCGAGTATATCACAAAAAACTAAACCACACAATTCTTAAAGTACTGGGAAATCCTATCAGATTAAAATTTGGCATAGAAGAGTTAGACATCAAAAATACTAACGGTGGAGCTTCTCTGAACTAGATAAAACAAGAAAAGCCTTTCATATTTACCAATTCAATGTTTTTCAAAGAAAAGCAATTTTTTTTTTACTCTCAAATGCACTTAGTAACAGGAAGTGCTTTGGGACTTATGGATAATTTAAGTGAAAAGAGTCTTCTAAGAAAATCAATAACATATCAAAGGATTGAGGGAGGAATATTGGGTGTTTAAGAGAACAAATGCTTCTTCAACCCTTCAAAACCTTCCATTTACAGATGAACATCATGAATTAAAACTTGAATGCAATTTTTAGGCTGAGATGAATAATATATAATAATTCCAGAATAACTCTACATTTGATTAGAAATTTAGTAATCCTTTTATAAATGAGGATGTACAGAGGATATATGATATCTAAATCTACCCCATTTGTGAAAACTAAAGCTCAAATCAAACCAATCATTTGAATGTTACCACCTACATGCCATAAGGGACATTTCAAAAGTCATATAATAGAAAATTTATCATCAACTTCTTGCCATTTTAGCTCACCTGGTTTCATCAATGTACACAGACTCAAGCACAGAGGCTGCATATTCCAAATTCTTCTTGAGATCTACCACTGAAGCCTCGCCTCTCTCTAACTGTTTGACCAAAGATCGTAACCTGGAGGTGGGGGAAGAGACATGATTTGATTAGAATAGAAGAAACAAAAAATAAGCCTACAGTTAGAGTGAACAGTTTATAGCCATTAAATATTTTTATTTTTCCCAATATATATGAAAGGAAAATACAAATCTAATGATGAAACCATTATTTCTCAAAGAAGCAAGTTATAAAACAAATTCACACTTTTTTTCCCCACTATGAATCAGGAACAAAAATGTTCTCATCTACCAGGACTGACCTTGTCCCACACTTTCTAACTACCTTTCATCTTTCTAACAGTTTCCTAAATTATCAATAATTTTGCTTCTTTTCTGATTTTAATTCTTTTGGGTCCTAACCGGATAGAGCAAAGCATGACCAGCAACATCACCAAACACTGCTTCAGTTAAAGGTACTTTGTTCAGCTGTGATCACAGAGAATAGCAGTCTCATGGCCCACAGGTGCTCCAAGACAAGGCAATGAGACTTAGAGCCCCAAAATCACCACAGAGGGCTGCAGAAGGAATACAAGAAGGCAAAGGCTTCTACTGGACAGGAAGAATTACTCTGGTGGTACTGGTGGTAGTGGTTTAGTCGCTAAGTCATGTCCAACTCTTGCAATCCCATGGACAGAGGAGCCTGGCAGACTAGAGTCCACGGGATCCTCCAGGCAAGAATACTGGAGGGGGTTGCCATTTCCTTCTCCAAGAATTACTCTAGAAGTAGAGAAATACCCTAGCTTTGTTTTTTAAAGGAGGATGGATGATAAACCGAGGTACTGAGGACAAGACCTTTCTCACTGCTCTTCAAGAATTCCCTGGAGTAGGAAATGACAACCCATTCCAGTATTCTTGCCTAGAGAATTCTATGGACAGAGGAGCTTGGTAGGCTACAGTCCATGGGATCCCAAAGAGTCAGACAAAACTGAGCACGCACAAGTTCCAGACAGTGTAAGAGAAACAATAACACTCTCCTCTTATTATATGAACATCATCCTCACACAGAAGAACTTCCTACATATGAGAACAATAAAATGCCAACAGATTATCAAAGACAGAAACTGGGAACACTGGAAATACCACAGAGATTTGGAGACTGCACAACTCTTCAGGCTGTTTGACAGTCAGCAGACAACGTCACTCTGAGGACAAGATTGAGTTTGAATGTATTTGGACTTCCCAGACGGCACTAGTACTAAAGAATCAGCCCGCCAATGCAAGAGACCCAAGAGATGCAGGTTTGTTCCCTGGGTCATGAAGATCCCCTGGAGTAGGAAATGGCAGCCTATGGTTTTTCCAGTAGTTATGTATGGATCTGAGAACTGGACCATAAAGAAGGCTGAGTGCCAAATAATTGATGCTTTTGAACTGTGGTGCTGGAGAAGATTCTTGAGAGTCCCTTGAACTGCAAAGAGATCAGATCAGATGATCCTAAGGGAAATCAACCCTGTATATTCATTAGAAGGATTGATGCTCAAGCTGAAGCTCCAATACTTTGGCCACCTGATGTGAAGAGCTGACTCATTATAAAAGACCCTGATGCTAGGAAAAATTGAAGGAAGGAGAAGGGAACAACAGAGGATGAGATGGTTGGATGGTATCATCAACTCAATGGACATGAGTTTGAGCAAACTCTGGGAAATAGTGAAGGACAGGAAGCCTGGTGTGCTGTAATTCATGAGGTCAAAAGAGTCAGACACAACTTGGCAACTGAAGAACAACAACAATGCTTGCTAATTATAACCATCATGTTTTATATAGATGCCCAGAATGTATTTATCATATAACTGGAAGTCTGTACTCTTTGGCTAACACCCCCATATACCATTGTTTATTTTAGAAGGCATTTGTTATCATTATTGCCATTATTGTTATTCAGTGGCCTCGGTCATCACAGGTAACCACATGAGAGTCATCCTATCAGGATCAGTTCAGTTCAGTTCAGTTGCTCAGTTGTGTCTGACTCATTGTGACCCTATGAATCACAGCACGCCAGGCTTTCCCTGTCCATCACCAACTCCTGGAGTTCACGCAAACTCATGTCCATCGAGTTGGTGATGCCATCCAGCCATCTCATTCTCTGTTGTCCCCTTTTCCTCCTGCCCCCAATCCCTCCCAGCATCAGAGTCTTTTTCAATAAGTCAACTCTTCGCATGAGGTGGCCAAAGTACTGGATACTTAAGATTATTATCAAGTCTCCATTTCCCAAGGCCATTTCCACTTTTCTGACTTCAAAATATTCTCAGGCTTGCATTCATAAGGGAGAACAGGTCAACTTCTCCACAAGGCATAAACTACCCCCTCCAGATCTACATGAAAATGATACACAATAATGAAGGAGGAAAAGCTTGGGATCAACCTTAAAAAGTAGACAAGAGGGTCAGCCATACAAAAGAAATTTCCAGGAATTTCAGTGATGTAAAATACAAAGGAAATTAGATGGAGGGTAGTGGCTAGCTGACCTGTGACTCTCCAATAATGCAAAGGAAATAAGCAGAGGCCTCTGCAAATTTGGAGGCGAGAGTCAGCCTATGGATCCCATTAGCAGCATTAGGAAGTGTTCTGGTTTCCCAGGCAGCCCGAGACAGGGAGCTGGCATGGAAGGGTGTACCAGTCACTCACACACACTGGACAGCCAGCCTGCCAAAGAATGGGGAGACTGCAGAAGCAAGCCCTGAGAACTGTTCCAAATAAGGAATGGAAGCTCTTTAGCAATAAATGTTCCTGGCTAAGTCTGCCTCTAATTCTGACTCTCACTTCAGAAGCCAAACTACCCACTAGGCTTTTGGACTCTCCACTGGCAAAGTAAAATGAGGGTAAATGTAAGCTTTCTAAAAACTTTCTCCCTTACTTTAGGGCTTAAAGATTCTACCAGGGTTTGACATGAATCTCAAATAGAACCCATCGCAGTACTCAAAATCTAAGAGAAGACAAAACACAAAAATTATGAGGGAATATATAGAAGTAAGAACCAGATGATTCTCTCTTCCTACAAAAGGACATCCCTAAGAAACAAACAGAAGCAGCTTTCATCAAATAAGTTTTCCTAGACTGAGGAAAAACCCTTAAAGCAGATGAAAAGGGATCAAATAAAACCAGAAAAATCCAGCATATTCTGTTGTCATTTTTTATCTCTGAAAATAAAAAAAAGAAAGCATTAAGAAAAATATATTACTTACAAAGTAACAAAAATTCAAGCTAGCCACAGACTTCCACCATGCCAAATATCAGAAACCAATTTAATAACAATACCAGCTTTTGAGAATAATACAGTGTAATTCAAGATATCTAGATCTACCTATGGGTTTCCCTGGTGGCTCAGTGGTAAAGAATTGTCTGTCAGTTCAGGAGACACAGGAGACATAGTTTCGATCTCTGGTCTGGGAAGATTCCCTGGAGAAAGAAATGGCAACCTACTCCAGTATTCTTGCCTGGAGAACTCTATGGACAGAAAAGCCTAGCAGGCTACAGTCCATGAGGTCACAAAGAGTTGTCACGATTTAGTGACTAAACAACAACAACAAATATTTACCTTTATTTAGTATAATTGTCATGTATATGTGAAGCCAACAAATATATTCTCAGGTGTGGACAAGCTCAAAATTTCATCATTCATATGCTTTTACAGAAAACAAAAACAGAATACTTTAAGGCAAACTCTGAGATAGTGACCTTTCAAGGAGGATAGATT
The DNA here is from genome assembly GCA_917880005.1 of Nanger dama. Taxonomy (NCBI): domain Eukaryota; kingdom Metazoa; phylum Chordata; class Mammalia; order Artiodactyla; family Bovidae; genus Nanger; species Nanger dama. The sequence goes on from CAKJTW010000022.1 coordinate 33,347,348, forward strand.
TGTGGGTCTCCAATTAAATGGATTCTGGATTTGTGACTTAAATGTAACAAAGCCAACCTTGACAAAATGGACAAGTAGTTTAAAAACATTAAAAAGGAATGGCAGGTGAAATATAATGCTCATTATACAAAGACAACTACACATGAAAATGACTGACCCTTCTTTCCTAGATAAGTTTCTATTCCGAGTGTAAATGCTTCCTATGTCACTTTTATGAACTAAAAATTAATTATAATCAGTGAAAAACAATTGAAATTACTAATAACACTATATGGAATATAATTTCATATCCATTCTTGTTAATAATTCCCAATCCGGGGAAAGTACAGTATTGGGAGAATTAAGTCATGAAAATATAGTATTGTGGATCGAGTCATGAAGAGCTGTACATCAATCTGAAATATGTGGTCCAGGACCCCAGGCCAGACCCAGGGTGGTGCTCCCACTCAGCAGTTCAGATCCGTAGCACCAAAATTCATCTTCCCAGAAAGCCCCAGGCATCATGTCACAACGAGCAGAAAATCAGCAGCATAGGGCGTCAACCAGATGTAGTCACCAGTAGAGCTGGACAGACACTCAACACAGCCACACTTATGTATCCAGTGTAAGCCAACCAGTGTGACCCGCTGGATTACAACCCAGTAATCCAGGCGGACTCAACAGAGAGCTGTGAAAAGAAGCAAACCCCTAGCCCAGTGGCTTCTACAAACCCAGAGAAGCAATGACACAAAATAAAGTATCTTCAAAGGGTTGGGAGGGAGGGAGGAGGGGGCTTCAAGAGGGAGGGGACATGTGTAAACCTATGGCTGATTCATGCTTATGTATGGCAGAAAGCAATACTACCTTGTAAAGCAATCATCTTCCACTTAAAAATTAAAAAAAACAGAGTATCTTTAAGATGCCTAAAACTTACTAGAAATTCATATCCACTCCCATCTCTCTAGATGATGAGATAAGTGAAAGACCCACCAACACCCTGGCAGACATGAAGGCAATCGATGACAACACACCCATGGTGTTTATGGAAAACACCCAGAGACATTCACCTCTTTTTATTCAAGGACAACTAACCAGGAAAAAAAAAATTTCCAAGAAGATTCAGAATTTTAAAAGAGTAGAGAATCATCTTCAAATTGCAGAGAAAGAACTCACTTTTGAAAAGAAGATTCACTACTGAAAACACAGGTGAATTTTAGAGAGCATCTGCTTTGTGTTCGATAAAAGTCAAGAAAACAGATCTGAGAAACAAAGGTGAAAGCTGAAATCATAGGTAATAAAAGTGGACATACTGAGAGAAGAAGTTAAAAAGAAATGAAATACGACAACAAAAAGACTATAAGAACTGAAAAAAAAAAATAGTGACCAACTTCCTATATACCCAGCTCCTATTCAGACTAGTACCTGTCACAGGTATAAGTTACAGCTTTTCATGTCCACATAGCTGCTGCCTTCCTGCTTTATGAAGCTGCCACACAAATGGAAAGCCCTGATAGCTCAGTCAGTAAAGGACTGAGAGCGGGAGACCCGGCTTTGATCCCTGAGCTGGGAAGATCCCCTGGAGAAGGAAACGGGAAACAGTCCAGCATTCTTGCCTAAAAAATCCCATGGACAGAGGAGCCTGGCAGGTGACAGTCCATTGGGTTGCAAGAGTTAGGCATGACTCAGTGACTAAACCACCCACACAAACCCTAGGAAATTCCAGATTCTTATTTTCAAATATTGTTGGGCTTTAGGGGAGCACTCAGTTGGGTGATGCTTCACTGGCCCACAGTCTGCCCTCTCCTCTAATCCTTTATACTGCTTAGAACATTCTGCTTGACCCCCACCCCACTCTGCCACCTACAGTCTACCTTTTGGTGAAACTGCTGCTTTGTAAGCAGAAGACTTTCAAATTAGCTCTTTTACCACTAGTCATGAACTAGTCCCAAAAACTGAAAAATATTTTAAGGTTTCTGGGAATATGGAGGCACCCTTACCTATTTTTCATCATAGCACAGGTTTACCCTAAAACTCAATCCACCTTAAGAGTTGTCTGAAAATAGCCAAAATCCTTCATACCCATACTACAAACTATTTTTGTGAGACTTGGAGAGATAGTTAAGCAGAAAGGTTCAGATGCCTTCCTTTCTTTTCCCAATAAAGTGTGTCTGGATGTTTTTCCATTTAATTCATTTTACCTAAAAGGCCAGTGTTCCCAAGGATAGGTCCCGTGGTAAGCTGTAGTACATCTAGTTTTCTAATACTATTCAAAGGATTTTTGGTTCAGGCACCTAAAGGAAGGGAGGGAGAAGGGAAATGTACAGCAATAAGAATAATACAGTTTCTCTTTTGAGTGAATGTTCATAGTTTCCCACACCCCATCCATTCCTGTCGCTGTGGCTGCCGGATAACAGTTCCAGTACAGAAGCGCAACACCATTTTAGGGATAGCTCACAATTTCAGACTCTGGCAAGACGCCTTTCTCATTAAGTGCACACGTGTGTGCTCACTCATGCCCTACTCTTTGCGACCCCCTGGACTGTAGCCTGCTGGGCTCCTCTGTCCACGGGATTTTCCAGGCAAGAATACCACAGTAGGTTCCATGTCCTCCTCCAGGGGATCTTCCTGGGGACTGAACACGCATCTCCTGCATTGGCAGGCTGACTCTTTACTGCTGAGCCATCAGGGAAGCAGCCTTTCTCTTAAGATAGTGTGTAATTTCATTGCAGATGAGCCTCTGCCATCTTTATGTGAGTCTTCCATTTCTCCACATAAACCCTCTGCTTTCTCTAAGCTTCTCTGCTGCAAGGCATATGATGAAATGCTACATCCCTTCAGCTCCCAGTGCCCTCAGGTCCAGTGCAATTCCTGGATGAATACTTGGAGACCATGTCATTATTTGGATTACAGAAAACTTTTGGAAGAGAGAAACGAAATGAGGCAAGACCTGCCCACTGTATTTTGGAACTTGGAAGGCAAGTAGAAAAGACAAAGTCTCTTTTCTTTTCACACAAAGATAATTTCTAGGACCAACAAAGTTGACTTTATTAGGAAGCAACTTTTTCACTCAACTGTATAACTTAGACAAGCACCCTAAAATGGACTTGGCACAATTCCCTATCCAAGTGAGGTTCCCAAAACCCTTCAACACTAGGCTTCGAGAGCACATACATTTATTGAGCTTTAAATGCTGCTGGAATGAAATCAGAAAAACGAAAGCAAAAATAGACTGGAATAAGAAGCCATGAAACATGCTTTCTTCTACCTGTCCATTCTGTCCAAGGTTATTCTCCCTGAGAATGGATAAGCAGTCCTAAAATGCCAGTGTAGCTTACAAAGGCTATTGTCTCAGCCAGGCTTTGTTTAGTTTGAAAGAATGTCAAAAGGAACTGGACCCTTTACAGCACTTCCCATCCATGTCCCAGTGAATCATGAGCCCTAAAATTTCATTTGAATAATAAAAAAAACTACCATCTCAGTTCATCACATCCATGTATTTGCAAAGCAAAGGCGTCTCTGTGTACTTTCCACACACCTGTTTCCTCTGTCACTCCCATTCCTGCCACTTACCTAAATGCCATAGAAAGCAGACTGAAACAACTCCTCCAAATGGGATTTCAGGCTCATGCTTTAATGTCATCCAATGATACTATCTGAATATTTTTCTGGAGATCTGTTTGTTTCCATAATTAACACTGTGGTACTTGAAACATCCCTTCGGTCTTGTCTGGGTGCTCTCTGAACGCAGGTACTGTGATAGGCTCCAGGAGTACAAAGCGGGACTATGCCATGCCTTCTCTCAACTAGGGAAGACAGGCAACTAATCAGAACTCACCCCACAAGTACAGCAAGCGTGATGGCAGCATGTGACAGGGGTGCTAAGAAAGCACACGGGAGAGGGAATCTCTAAGTCACCAGGCCCTCTCTAGAGGAGGAGATACCAGAGCTGAATTGAGGCCAGATAGACATCAGCCAGGCCAGCAAGACAGAATGGAGAAATTGGTGGACCGGGAAGATGGTGATACATTCAAGGAATCCCAATGTGGTTGGAACTCAGGGGACAAGAAGACATAAAACTTCAGAAGACAGTGGAAGTCAGACCCTGGTGGACTTAGCAGACCAAGCTAAAGAAATTTCATTTTCTCCTGGAGACAATGGGGAGCCCTTGGAGAAATTTTAAGTGGGATGAGAGTGGCATGATAAGATTGGCATTTTAGAAAGATCAATCTAGCAGCAGAGTAGAAGACCATAGGGACTCAGTGAGTAGGAAAATTATATATATATATTTTGCTGTAATTAGGCTTGTCTGGTACCCTGAACAGTGCAGTATGAATATTATCTCTCATGTGATAGCACTCTGCTTTGACCAAGCTGGCAGTATGGATCATTGCTTTTAATAATTTCTGGGAAATATTTTGTTTTAGGCATACGGTTTCCTGATTTAGCTGACCTCCAAACCAAAACAAAGAATCAGTTCAGTTCAGTCACTCAGTCGAGTCTAACTCTTTGCGACCCCATGGACTGCAGCATGCCAGGCTTTCCTGTCCATCACCAACTCTTGGAGCTTGCTCAAACTCATGTCCATCAAGTCACTAACAAAAATAAAACTGGCAAAAATAGCCCAGTTATGTAAATTTTACCTACTGTCAATGCCATAAAAGAAAATGCTTTTATGGTTCTCATTACACATATTTGAGGCAGATATACAAAGAGATTTAAGTCAGTTATCAGGGTCTAATTACCTTTTCACTGAAGGAAAAAAAATTGGTACCTAGGTTCATATCTATATTTTTTCACGCCTCTCTTATAATCTGCTAACTAATAAAAATAATTGTAAGGTTATAGAAGATTTTATATTACATCATTCATAAAGCTGACATAACTGAACATATACTGACCACTATACCCAGCTGCAAAATAAAACATTCTCTTCAAGCACACACGTAACAGTCAGCAAAACTGACATTATGCTAGGTAACAGCAAAAACCTCAGCAAGTTTCAACTAATTGAAATCATACAGATAATGTTCAATGACAACAGTGGAACTCAGCTTGAAATCAGTAGCGGGGGAGAACGAAAAAGATGGTGGAGGAATAGGATGGGGAGAACACTCTCTCCCTCTCTACCTCATCAAAAGAACATTTCAAAGCTGAGTAAATTCCACAAAACAACTTCTGACTGCTGGCAGAGGACATCAGGCATCCAGCAAAGCAGATCATTGGCTTCAAAACCAGGTAGGAATTAATATAAAGGACGAAGATAGAGACAAAGGAGGTAGGGAGGGAGCTCCGTCACGGGAAGGGAATCCCGTCCCAGGAAGAGACTCTTAAAAAGAGAGGTTTCCTAAAATTGGGTAACATTCTCACAGCTGTGTATGGGGCGAGCCCTGGAAGCACAGAGGGCACCATAACAGGAAGGAAGAATAAATAAATAAATAATTAAAACCAACAGATTATGAATTCAACAGTATAACCCCCAGCGGATAAGCAGCGCAAACGCCTGCGTCTGACAGCAGTGGGGTTGGGCAGGGAGGAGCGCGCCCGCGACAGTGCTTTCTAAGAATTGGGCCACGGAAGACGGAGACTGCAGAGCTTTTCTCGAGAATCGGGCGTAACCGGGCCAGAATCAGGTCCACTCGTGGCTAGAATGAACTATCTTGGTCTAGCAAACCAGACTGTGGGATAGCTAACACGCGAAATGCTGGAACATAAGACACCGACAGGCCCACGCACAGAACAAAGGACAGATCGGCAATAGCCAGCTGCAGACCATCCCCCTCCGGCGACAGGCAGCCAGAGCCTTAAGTGCTGGACGGGGGTAATCGCAGCTCAAGAGAGACATTACCTACCAAATTGCAAGCAGGTTTCTTTACTATTGAGACTGCTGGGGAGCTCTGAACAGTCATCATCTGCCTGGAGAAAGAGCCCCAGGGGAGCTCCCAGAAAATTGAGCGACCCGGAAAGCCCAGAAGTCGCAGCAATAGTGCGCGCCAAACTCCCTAGTCACTCGGACCTGGGAAGGGAACATAGCCCAGGATCAACCAAACCCGACACCCGGGAGGGGGCTTCCTGAGCGCCAAACCTGAGCGGCTTAGACCGGGAAGTGCATGAAGCATAGGGCAGGCCCCACACGGTTATCCCGCGGAGCGAGAAGGGGCAAGCCCAGTACAGAGTCCACCACCACCCTCCCTGTGTCAAGACGGAAATCAGACACGGAAGGGACCAGCAAACAGAGGAAGTCAAACAGAGGGAACTGCCTTGGTAGCGACCCCCACAGTCTACAACAACAGAGAAAGCGCCAGATATATCGTTACTACTTTTATGATCAATTTTTTTGGGGGGAGGATGATGTGGAAGTGTGATTTTTTTTTCTAAGAATTTTTTTTCTTTCTTTAAAAATTTTTTTCTTTTTTAAATTTGTTTTTTCTTCTTTTCTTTTTGTCTTTCTTTTTCTAAACTTGCTTAAATTAAGTCTTCTATATTTCTATTTATTATTTTTATGACCTATTATTCCTTTTCAAAAAAAAAAAAACCGTATCTTTAAAGCAAACGCCATATATAGTCCTATTGGTGGTGGAAGTTGTCTTTTAATAATTCTGGAGTCTTTTATTTTATTTTATTTTATTTTCTCTTTTTTTTTTTAATTTTCTCTCCTTCTTCTTCTTATCTTTAATATTTTATCTTTGAAAATCCAATCTCTACTCCAGATTTTTAATCTCGACATTTTGGTATTTGTTGCCAATTTTGTACTTTTAAAAACCTAATCCTCAGTACCCAGTTTTACATGAGTGCAAGATTACTGACTTGACCACTCTCTCCCCTTTGGAATCTCTCTTTTCTCCACCAGGTGGCTTTTGTCTCCTCCCTCCCCCTCCTCTTCTCTACCCAACTCTATGAATCTCTGTGTGCTCCAGAAGGTGGAGAATTCTCAGGGAACTGGTCACTGGCCGGATCTGTATCCCTCCTTTGCATCTCCCTCTTTTATCCTCCCATCCACCTCTATCTACTTCCTCCCTCTCCTCTTCCATGTATAACTCTGTGACTACCTCTGAGAGGTCCAGACGTTGGAGCGCACACAAGAAAGTGGTTACTGGCTAGCTTGCTTTTTCCTCTTTGATTCCACCTCATCCCATTCCACTCACCTCTAACTACCCCCTCCCCTCTTCTCTCCTCCAAGTAACTCAGCGATCCTCTAGGGACGACCCTCAAGGTGGAGAAACCTATCATCATTAACCTAGATGTTTTAACATTAGTGCTGAATAGATGGAGAAATCATGAGGCTATTGTAAAAATAAATCTGAAAACCAGAATCAGGAGGCTTAAGTCCAAATCCTGAGATCATCAAAGAATTCCTGAATACAGGGAACATTATCCAATAAGAGCTCATCAAATGCCTTCATACCTATACTGAAACTGAGCACCGCCCAAGGGCCAACAAGTTCCAGAGCAATACATACCACGCAAATTCTCCAGCAACACAAGAACAAGCCCCTGAGCTTCAATACACAGGTAGCTCAAAATACTCCAAAACCATTGACGTCTCATAACCCATTACTTGACACTTCACAGCACTCCAGAGAGAGGAAATCCAGCTCCACCCACCAGAACTTCAACACAAGCCTCCCTAATCAAGAAACTTTGACAAGCCACTGATATAACCCCAAACACAGAGAGGAAGCTCTATAATAAAGAGAATTCCACAAATTCCCAGAATATAGAAAGCCACCCCAAACGCAGCAATATAAGCAAGATGAAGAGATACAGGAATACCCAGCAGGTAAAGGAACAGGAGACATGCCCACCAAACCAAACAAAAGAGGAAGAGATAGGGAATCTACCTGAGAAAGAATTCCAAATACTGATAGTGAAAATGATCCAAAATCTTGAAATCAAAATGGAATCACAGATAAATAGCCTGGGGTCAAGGTTTGAGAAGATGCAAGAAAGGTTTAACAAGGACCTAGAAGAAATAAAAAAGAGTCAATATATAATGAATAATGCAATAAATGAGATCAGAAACACTCTGGAGGCTACAAATAGTAGAATATTGGAGGCAGAAGATAGGATTAGTGAAATAGAAGATAAAATGGTAGAAATAAATGAATCAGTGAGGGGAAAAGAAAGATAAATTAAAAGAAATGAGGACAACCTCAGAGACCTCCAAGACAATATGGAAACGTACCAACATTCGAATTATAGGAGTCCCAGAAGAAGAAGACAAAAAGAAAGACCATGAGAAAATACTTGAGGAGATAATAGTTGAAAACTTCCCTAAAATGGGGAAGGAAATAATCACCCAAGTCCAAGAAACCCAGAGAGTGCCAAACAGGATAAATCCAAGGCGGAACACCCCAAGACATATACTAATCAAACTAACAAAGACCAAACACAAAGAACAAATATTAAAAGCAGCAAGGGAAAAACAACAAATAACACACAAGGGGATCCCCATAAGAATAACTGCAGATCTCTCAATAGAAACTCTTCAGGCCAGGAGGGAATCGCAAGACATACTTAAAGTGATGAAGGATAATAACCTTCAGCCAAGACTACTGTACCCAGCAAGGATCTCATTCAAATATGAAGGAGAAATCAAAAGCTTTACCGACAAGCAAAAAGCTGAGAGAATTCAGCACCACCAAACCAGCTCTCCAACAAATACTAAAGGATAGACTTTAGACAGGAAACACAAAAAGGACGTATAAACCCGAACTCAAAACAATAAAGTAAATGGCAACAGGTGCATACTTATCAATAATTACCTTAAATGTAAAGGGGTTGAATGCCCCAACCAAAAGGCAAAGACTGGCTGAATGGATACAAAAACAAGATCCCTATATATGCTGCTTACAAGAGACCCACCTCAAAACAACGGACACATACAGACTTAAAGTGAAGGGCTGGAAAAAGATAGTCCATGCAAATAGAGACCAAAAGAAAGCAGGAGTAGCAATACTCATATCTGATAAAACAGACTTTAAAACAAAGGCTGTGAAAAGGGACAAAGAAGGCCACTACATAATGATTAAAGGATCAATCCAAGAAGAAGATATAACAATTATAAATATATATGCACCCAACATAGGAGCACCACAATATGTAAGACAAATGCTAACAAGCATGAAAGGGGAAATTAATAATAACACAATAATAGTGGGAGACTTTAATACCCCACTCACACCTATGGACAGATCAACTAAACAGAAAATTAACAAAGAAACGCAAACTTTAAATGATACAATAGACCAGTTAGACCTAATTGATATCTATAGGACATTTCACCCCAAAGCAATGAATTTCACCTTTTACTCAAGTGCACACGGAACCTTTTCCAGGATAGATCACATCCTGGGTCATAAATCTAACCTTGATAAATTCAAAAAAATCGAAATTATTCCAAGCATCTTCTCTGACCATAATGCACTAAGGTTAGATCTCAATTATAGGAGAAAAACTATTAAAAATGCCAACATTTGGAGGCTGAACAACACCTTTCTGAATAATCAACAAATCACAGAAGAAATCAAAATGTAATCAAAATATGCATTGAAACAAATGAAAATGAAAACACAACTACACAGAACCTGTGGGACACTATAAAAGCAGTCCTAAGAGGAAAGTTCATAGCAATACAGGCATACCTCAAGAAACAAGAAAAAAGTCAAATAACCTAACTTTACACCTAAAGCAACTAGAAAAGGAAGAAATAGAGAACCCCAGAGTTAGTAGAAGGAAAGAAATCCTAAAAATTAGGGCAGAAATAAATACAAAAGAAACAAAAGAGACCATAGCAAAAATCAACAAAGCAAAAAGCTGGTTCTTTGAAAGGATAAATTAAATTGACAAACCATTAGCCAGACTCATCAAGAAACAAAGAGAAAAAAATCAATAAAATTAGAAATGAAAATGGAGAGATCACGACAGACAACACAGAAATACAAACAGTCATAAGAGACTACTATCAGCAATTATATGCCAACAAAATGGACAACTTGGAAGAAATGGACAAATTCTTAGAAAAGTACAACTTTCCAAAACTGAACCAGGAAGAAATAGAAAATCTTAACAGACCCATCACAAGCATGGAAATTGAAACTGTAATCAGAAATCTTCCAGCAAACAAAAGCCCAGGTCCAGATGGCTTCACAGCTGAATTCTACCAAAAACTTCGAGAAGAGCTAACACCTATCTTACTGAAGCTATTCCAGAAAATTGCAGAGGAAGGTAAACTTCCAAACTCATTCTATGAGGCCACCATCACCCTAATACCAAAATCTGACAAAGACACCACAAAAAAAGAAAACTACAGGCCATTATCACTGATGAACATAGATGCAAAAATCCTTAACAAAATCCTAGCAATCAGAATCCAGCAACACATTAAAAAGATCATACACCATGACCAAGTGGGCTTTATCCCAGGGATGCAAGGATTCTTCAATATCCACAGGTAAATCAATGTAATTCATCACATTAACAAATTGAAAAATAAAAATCATATGATTATTTCAATAGATGCAGAAAAAGCCTTTGAGAAAATTCAACATCTAATTATGATAAAAACGCTCCAGAAAGCAGGAATAGAAGGAACGTACCTCAACATAATAAAAGCTATATATGACAAACCCACAGCTAACATTATCCTCAATGGTGAAAAATTGAAACCATTTCCCATAAAGTCAGGAACAAGACAAGGGTGTCCACTTTCACAACTACTATTCAGTATTGTACTGGAAGTTTTGGCCACAGCAATCAGAGCAGAAAAAGAAATACAAGGAATCCAAATTGGAAAAGAAGAAGTAAAACTCTCACTATTTGCAGATGACATAATCCTCTACATAGAAAATCCTAAAGACTCAACCAGAAAACTACTAGAGCTAATCAATGAATATAGTAAAATTTCAGGATATAAAATCAACACTCAGAAATACCTTGCACTCCTATACAGTAATAATGAGAAAGTAGAAGAAGAAGTCAAGGAAACAATTCCATTCACCATTGCAATGAAAAGAATAAAATACTTAGGGATATTACTACCTAAAGAAACTAAAGACCTATATATCGAAAACTATAAAACACTGATGAAAGAAATCAAAGAGGACACTAATAGATGGAGAAATATACCATGCTCATGGGTCGGAAGAGTCAATATAGTGAAAATGAGTATACTACCCAAAGCAATCTACAGATTCAATGCAATTCCTATCAAGCTACCAGCAGTATTTTTCACAGAACTAGATCAAATAATCTCAAGATTTGTATGGAAATACAAAAAACCTCGAATAGCCAAAGCAATCTTGAGAAAGAAGAATGGAACTGGAGGAATCAACTTGCCTGACTTCAGGCTCTACTACAAAGCCACAGTCATTAAGACAGTATGGTACTGGCACAAAGACAGAAATATAGATCAGTGGAACAAAATAGAAAGCCCTGAGATAAACCCACACACCTATGGACACCTTATCTTCGACAAAGGAGGCAAGAATATACAATGGAGTAAAGACAGTCTCTTTAACAGGTGGTGCTGGGAAAACTGGTCAACCACTTATAAAAGAATGAAACTAGACCTCTTTCTAACACCACACACAAAAATAAACTCAAAATGGATTAAAGATCTAAATGTAAGACCAGAAACTATAAAACTCCTAGAGGAGAACATAGGCAAAACACTCTCCAACATAAATCACAGCAGGATCCTCTGTGATCCAACTCCCAGTATACTGGAAATAAAAGCAAAGATAAACAAATGGGATCTAATTAAAATTAAAAGCTTCTGCACCAAAAGGAAACTATAAGCAAGGTGAAAAGACAGCCTTCTGAATGGGGAGAAAACAATAGCAAATGAAACAACTGACAAACAACTAATCTCAAAGATATACAAGCAACTTATGCAGCTCAACTCAAGAAAAATAAACAAACCAATTAAAAAATGGGCCAAAGAAATAAATAGGCATTTCTCCAAAGAAGACATACGGATGGCTAACAAACACATGAAAAGATGCTCAGCATCACTCATTATCAGAGAAATGCAAATCAAGACCACAATGATGTACCATTTCATACCAGTCAGAATGGCTGCAATCCAAAAGTCTACAAGCAATAAATGCTGGAGAGGATGTGGAGAAAAGGGAACCCCCTTACACTGCTGGTGGGAATGCAAACTAGTATAGCCACTATGGAGAACAGTGTGGAGATTCCTTTAAAAATTACAAATTGAACTGCCTTATGACCCAGCAATCCCACTGCTGGGCATACACACCGAGGAAACCAGAATTGAAAGAGACACATGTACCCCAATGTTCATTGCAGCGCTGTTTATAATAGCCAGGACATGGAAGCAACCTAGATGTCCATCAGCAGATGAATGGATAAGAAAGCTGTGATACATATACATAATGGAGTACTACTCAGCCCTTAAAAAGACTAAATTTGACTCAGTTCTAATGAGATGGATGAAATTGGAGCCGATTATACAGAGTGAAGTAAGCCAGAAAGAAAAACACCAATACAGTATACTGACACATATATATGGAATTTAGAAAGATAGTAATGATGACCCTCTATGTGAGACAACAAAAGAGACACAGAGTATAGAACGGACTTTTGGACTCTGAGGGAGAGAGAGAGGGTGGGATGATTTGGGAGAATGGCATTGAAACATGTATACTATCTTGTAAGAAACGAAACGCCAGTCTATGTTCAATACAGGATACAGGATGCATGGGGCTGGTGCACAGGATGATTCAGGGAGATGATATGGGGTGGGAGGTGGGAGGGGGCCTCGGCATTGGGAGATCGTGTTCACCTGTGGCTGATTCATGTCAATGTATGGCAAAACAAATAAAGTATTGAAAAAAAAAAAAAAAAGAATGGATAAAAGATATGAGGACTTGAAATAAAAAATAAAACTGTCACTAAAGATGAAATAATACTTAGGATACCTAAAAGAATTGGCAAATAAATTATTTGCAAAAGGTGAATTAAGCAAGAGAACTAGAAAAACAGCAATAAACAATGAGAACATGGTACTATCTACAAAAGCATCAACATAAAAAGTATCTAAAAATAGATTCTGCTGCTGCTGCTGCTAAGCTGCTTCAGTCGTGTCCAACTCTGTGCAACCCCATAGACGGCAGCCCACCAGGCTCCCCGTCCCTGGGATTCTCCAGGCAAGAACACTGGAGTGGGTTGCCATGCCCTTCTCCAATGCATGAAAGTGAAAAGTGAAAGGAAGTCGCTCAGTCATGTCCAACCCTCAGCGACCCTATGGACTGCAGCCTACCAGGCTCCTCCGTCCATGGGATTTGCCAGGCAAGAGTACTGGAGTGGGGTGCCATCCTACAACATATAAAAAAGTACCCTGTGAAAACTATAAGATATTATTGTGTGTGTGTATGTGTTCAGTCATTCTTTATGACTCCATGGATTGTAGCCCACCAGGCTCTTCATCCATGGGATTTTCCAGGCAAGAACACTGAAGTGGGTTTGCATTCCCTTCTCTAGCGGAAGATATATTGAGAGAAATTTCAATGGCCTAAATAAACATAAGGATAGTATATGTTCATAAATTATAAACTCAATATTTTAGAAATATGAATTTTGTCTAAATTTACCTACAGAGTCAATGTTATCCCAACAAATTCATCACAGGTCATTTGGTATAAATTGACAGACTGATTTTAAAATTTATTTGGAAATGCAAATAACCAAATATGCCAAATATGGTTTTGATTATAAAGAACAAACCTGAAGGACTTATATTACCAAATATCAAGATTAATTATAAAGCATTTAATCTGGGCCTGTATCCTTGACCACCTCACTATTCTAGCCCTCTCCTCTCAACATCCAGCTGGCATATGTAAAGATCGACACACATGCTTTGATAGTGACATAAACACAACATAAGTAGGCAAAGAAATCTGCTGCAAGAAAAATTTAAAAACCAGGTATAAATAGTTTTCTGATTATCCTACTCTATGTGCGATTTTTTCCATCCCATTAGCATAGATCCATTCTTTAGATGTCCACTCAAGAAAGAACCAATTATACAGAGTGAAGTAAGCCAGAAAGAAAAACACCAATACAGTATACTGACACATATATATGGAATTTAGAAGATAGTAATGATGACCCTATATGTGACACAACAAAAGAGACACAGAGGTATAGAACGGACTTTTGGACTCTGGGGGAGAGGGAAAGGGTGGGATGGTTTGGGAGAATGGCATTGAAACATGTATACTATCTTGTAAGAAACGAAGCGCCAGTCTATGTTCAATGCAGGATGCAGGATGCATGGGGCTGGTGCACAGGATGATTCAGGTAGATGGTGTGGGTGGGAGGTGGGAGGGGCTTTGGCATTGGGAGATTGTGTTCACCTGTGGCTGATTCATGTCAATGTATGGCAAAACAAATACAGTATTGTAATTTAAAAAATAAATAAATAAAAATTAAATAATAAAAAAAGAGAAAAAAAAGAAAAGAAAAGAAAACACTACAAACTCTCCTGGTCACTGTGGGCTTTCTAATGAATATTTGCATTCCTTTTGCTTTCTTGAGGCCGTGCTGTGGAGTAGTCCTGCACATTCTGCCTTCTCCTAGTTACTTTTCGACCAAGTAAATCTCCCTTCAGGATGCCTGGGTGTGAGACTGAGTGAGTGAGTAAGTATGTGTGCACACCATGGAATCTGTGAACACCAGGCAGAAAGCACTGCTGGTTGAAGAGAAGCCTCATATTTTTACTTCCAGAAGTATTATGACCCAGGGTTAAAGTCTCAATCCCTTTAGGGTTGATATCAACTTTATTCCTTTGCAGTTCTTGCAGTAACACAATACAGTAATTTAGAAAGGAGTTCTCCCCACCATCATTTTTGGTCTTCTAAAGAATTAGTTCCAGTTTATCCCTTACTTGTTTTTTCCATCACCCAGCTCACATATTTTGTTAAAAGGAAACAGTGTAAAAACCCTGCAGTCTGACTCTAGGTTGGCAGAGATTACGGGAAAAGCATGTTAATAATTGAACCCACTCTTTTGGTCATTGTTCTTCAGGAAAAAGAAATAAATGAAAAAGAAAAGCCGTGAATGAGCATCATTCAGAACTGACCACAGGCCATGCTGTAGACTGTGGAGGGAAAAGTAGATGAAATACTGCCAGGCTGCCGAAAGGTAAGTTCCAGAAGCCATTTTTCATTTGCAGATATTCATGTGGAAAGAATTACCATCCCTCTCCTCTGCTGATAAACATGCCACTTCAAAAACATCTGTTTCAATAGACTAAAGAAATGACAAGAACTAAAAACATCTTTGAATGGTGGTAATGAGAGAAAGAAGATGAGCAGAAATGAGAAGGAAGTTTGCAGGAACATTCAGGAAGGTTGGAACAACATAGAAACATGTTCCTCTGCATCTTAAGAGTCAACCCAACTCCACGGCTCCCTCACTTTCCTTTCCTGAATTCAGTTCCTTACTCGGTCTGAGTTGCATTGTGTTGGTATGATTATCCAGAAACGCTAGAGCTCACTCACCTAGCAAACTCACAGGAATCTGACCATGCCCAAAACACAGTTTCAGTTAAATGCATCTAAGACTACTTTTCCCCTCACTTTTTTCTTGTAATAACATAAATGTGTGCGTCTGTTAGTCGCTCAGTTATGTCCGACTCTGTGACGCCATGGATTGAAGCCTACCAGGCTCTTCTGCCCATGGGATCTCCCAGGCAAGAATACTGGAGTGGGTAGCCATTTCCTCCTCCAGGGGATCTTCCTGACCCAGGGAGCAAAACTGAGGCTCCTGCGTTGCAGACAGATTCTTTACTGTCTGAGCCACCAGGAAAGCCCATAACAGAAATAGGATCAATTCAAAGATAAAAATCTACAAAGAATGGTTAAAGAGATGCTGAATTAGCACCGTTCTCTTCCTTAAAATTAATTTCCAGAAGAATTACAGAAATAAAAACAAAACTCAAAGAAAACTGGGAGAAACGCCTCAGGTCACTTAAGGACACTGCCCTGAACGTGTGAGGGCCGTGCAGCGTGTGTCCACGCTATGGGACAGGAGGCAGCCCCGCCAGACCTGGGAGGAAATGGCAAGAAGAGAGGTGTTAGTCTGCTATTGTTTCCCTCCCCTCCGCTGCCTCCACATCCACAGTGGCCTCCCCACACCCCTGGTGACTCAGAACTCTAAAGGTCAAGAGATCCCGGAGAGTTAAATCAGGATTGTGGGCCCAGTGATGGCTCCCCTAAGTTCCACCTCAGCTTCCAAGATTGCCAAAGAAGGAAAAAAGAAGATAGAAGGACATGTGTGAGAGGCCGGATTGGAACTCATCACCTAAATATGATAATAGAACATATTCACAGAGATAGATGTATTTATATATCAGCATATATAAACACAATTGCTCTAAATATGTGTTTATACAATTGCTTTTGTACTGTACAATTATACAATTGCTTTGTGTGTGTGTATACATATATGTGTGTGTGTATATATATATAAACTTGCCATGGCCCCGAATCCAGTCACATGGCCATATCTTTCAAAAAAAAGAAGGTGGGAGATGTGGTCCAGGTGAATGCCCTGGAGGATGAGGAAGCGGGTTTTGTGGAGAGCCAGCCAATCTCTGCCACAGCTAGAAAATGGAATCCTGTCACCCATTTGTCATTCCTTTTAAGGCTTTTGTTTCTACTCTGCTGAGATGATTACATGAAATACTGTATGTTAAAATGACTTGTTAACTTTATAATCCATTGAACTGAGAGACATAATTAACCTGACTATGAGGTAACCTCCCAATTATTCTAATAAAACTGAGACCGATCTCAGGGGAATGATCCTGAATGAAAAAAGCCAGTTCCCAAAGATTAAATACTATATGATTCCATTACTATAAAAATCCTTGAAATGACAGAATTATGACATGAAGGACAGGTTAGTGGTTGCCAGGGTTTAGAGGGAGAGGAGTGTAGAATGAAGATGGTTGTAAAAAGAGCCTTGTCACGATGGCATAATTCTGTACCTTGAGTGTAATAATGGATGCACAAATCTACACAGAATAAAATTGCATAAAACTAAACACACACACACAGAGGAGTACAATAAAACTGGGGGACGCTGAAGAAGGTTGGTGTATGGTGCTAATGTTAATATCCTGGTTGTACCATGGTTTTGCAACATGTTTCCATTAGGGAAAACTGCACAAAGGGTACATGGAAATCTCTCTGTTACTGTTTCTTGTGTGAATCTACAATTATCTCAACATAAAAAGCTTAATTTAAAAAAAGAGACACAGTCCTCTAGTTCATGCAATATTGAGATGGATATCAATATCAAGTCCAAGGCTGCACTTGAGTTGCCCTTATCCTGCAGGTTTCATAAGGGCCTTCTTGTTCATGTGACCCATTCAGGGCCTGTCTCCTAGATCCTCCCCTTTGGCCTCTGTATCGTGGGGAGGAAAGACGTTCACAGGTGAGCTGTTCACCATCTCTGATTGCTTTGGAGAGGACCCAAGGAGGGCTTACCTCCAGGGATGTCTGAAGCTTGGTGAGAAATGAGACAGACTCAAGATTTCATGCTAGGGGTGTTCAGGAACAACTGAAGAAACTGAGATGCCAGCACATGGTCAGCACACAAATAAGATGAGGGAGGCAGAACCCCAGTGACTCAACTAAGGGGTCACTGATTCCACCTTTGCTGGCCACAATCCCTTGGGCCCTCTGAAGTGTGAGGCCCTCTACTTCCTTGCATTTTCTTTCCCCCTTTCAGTTCATCCTCAGAAGCTTGTTTTATTCTGAGGTTAATTTTACTACCCTGAGGGGTCATGAAAGAAAGAAAGAAAGTGTAGTCACTCAGTCATGTCTGACTCTTTATGACCCCCATGGACTGTAGCCCACCAGGCTCCTCCATCCATGGAATTTTCTAGGCAAGAGTACTGGAGTGGGTTGCCATTTCCTTCTCCAGGGGATCTTCCCAACCCAGGGATCAAACTCTGGTCTCCCGCATTGCAGGTAGATGCTTTACCGTCTGAGCCACCAGGGAGCGGCCATGAAGGGCTTGTAAAGGAGGAAGTTCCAAGCCAGGCATGAGGCTTGACGGAGGAGGGTAAGTTGGCATGTGAAAGAACCTGCAACTGCGGTGCCTGCGGGTGATTATGTTGCATTGTATGGTCGTTTCCAATCAAACAGGAAAACAATTTGCACATTCCTAACTTCTGACATTTGTTTTCAACCAAATTGCCACTCAATTTCCAGCCAACCATAAATGCATTTGCAATATTTTGGGGACGGGGGCAGGTATGGGCAGGTACAGATCTGTAGTATTTATTATTATCATCATTATTATCATACACTGTCAGTCTGCTCTAACAAATTCTAATAACTGAATGTGTCCAAAGCAGAAACTTCATTATTTTGCTACACATAAAAAGAAAGAAAAGAGCTGAGCAGACTTTTTATTCAGATATTATTATCTCACTCACCAGCACTGCCTCCATCTCTTTGCATATTAAGGCTGGAACTTGTTTTATTTTCCTTTTTTTTAAATAGCACCCGTCTTCTTGCCTGCCGCCACACCTAACACCCCACTACACCTAACATTCCCCCACCCCACCCCTGCGGTTAGAAAAAACACAAGCTTGACTAGCTCAAGTAACTGAATGAGGTAAATGCTAATAATACAGGACCCAACTTCCATAAATATTTAGAAACCCAACTCATCCTCTGTTATCTATCTTCTGTCAGAAGTTTCAAGAAGAGTTGATTTACAAAGGAATTAGCAGTAGTCACAGCATATGCCGATGGATCAATATGGATAAAGCACTCTGCTTGCCCCAAGCAGACTGTTCCTCACTGTTCAGGATGGCAATTTTTATGGTTTAAGAAATTTTCTAATGCTTTGGAGTTTTCCCCTCAGGAGCAGTGTGAGCCTCTACTGAACTAGAACTTCCTCATTTAACATTTTTAAAGCCTCCTAAGTCTCGGCACATACTCTGTAAGATTTTTTTTTTAACAACACTTGAACCTATGTGGTATCATAATATGTCCTATTTATTGAATGTAAAAAAATAAGGACTTTTTTTTTCAGAAGAGCTTTAGACTTTGTCTCAGGGACTAGAAAGAAGAAGAAACAGTTCCTCTGAATGATTTCTCTATTAAAGGAAAAAGAGACACCAAGAAACTCACGTAACGTTCAATACTTGATATCGACTCTTTAGAAGCATCCGGGAGATTTGCAAAATGTCGAGGAAGGAGCATGCATTCAAGCCTATGCTGTCAAATGTTTCTAAAGAAGGAGTTTTCCTTTCTCTCTACCAGGCTTCCAACTAGGGCTCAGTGATGTCTCTGGCCTGGCATCACAGCAGAGAGGGCACCTGCTCTGTCCACTGCCCAGCAAAGCCTACGGCCACAAAGAGTAAGTGTGACTCCTGATTACGAGCCTCCCATTGGAGTCCGAGAAGCAGCTGAGCTCAGTCCCTCACTGGTGTGAAACGAGAACGACGTGAGCATCTTTATGAGAGTTGGGACTGGTCTTCAAAATTTACAGTCAAACATAATGATTCAATGAAGAGCCCTGGCTACTTCTGTGTGTGCCTTTGGTTCTGGGCTATTTACTACTGCCCTCCATGGACCAGGGGTGGACGTCTCCCTTCCTTTGTTCTTTTAGTCCCCACACCCTCGCATTTCCCTGAATGCCATTCCAAAGACACCACTGGAATAGGAAGTGACAGGCTAAAACTCGTGACCTCGGTGATCCACCTACTAGATTTCCCTTACCTAAAACCCTAGTTCCTCCTAGTGTGGGATGTCTACCACCTGAATTCACTGCATGGAACAGAAAATAATAATTTGTGTTGTCATTTCCTGCTTTGTGCCCCCCATCCCTGCGATCACAACAGCCATTCCCACTATGATGAGACCCCAGAGAACAGTGAAAACAGGAGTCTGGGTAAAGAAGGTTCTATGAAGTGAGTAGGTCCTGGACCAGGGCTCTGAGAGGGCAGTGTCAGTGGGGACAGGGAAAGCTGAGAGCTGAGGCATTCAGCCCCACTTTCTGTTTTAGACTCAGCAAGGAGACAACCTCCGAGGTCACTCCCAGGACACCCTCACATCAACCCAGGACGGCACCATCAGAGTAAAAGCAGCTACTGTATAACTGTTTAGACAGAGGGAAGCCACAGCTCAGATCCCTCCAGTCTCTCTTAGCTCCTGAGCAGGGAGGAGGAGGGTGTCAGGGTCCCCCTGTGCCTTGAAGCAGGACGAGGGCAGCAGCTGCGAGTGCTGACTGAGAGCTACCAGTGGCGCCACCACGACTGAGCGCCCCAAGGGCATCCCCCAAGCCAGGGACTGGGTGGGAGCTACAGGCAGACCTCAGTAGGATCCCAGTGTCACAGGAGCTCAGCACAGCCAAAAGGGTGGGGAAGAATACAAAGACCCTGGCCAGAGATGTCACCAAGACCTTCAGTGACCAAGTGGACAAGAGACATCATCTTGGAGACAAGGGACACCAGGGGGCAACACAAGAACATATGGACCTGTGCTGCCTGGGACAGCAGCAGCTAGGAAATCTGAAAGTCTTAATTATTTAAATTTTTCAAAAGTGAGTTACCTAGACAGATTGCTTCAGTTATTAAATTGGTTGTAATTTCATAGGTTAGATTATAATTACTTTCTCTCTTCCACCCTTACCACCCTGCTTTCTCAATCTCTCTCTCCCTCTCCCTCTTTCTCTCTTACACACACACACACACACACACACACGCACATACACCATCCCATTACAGACCCCAGACCCAGCAGGTGGGACCTAGGAAGATCAGAAGAAGCCTCAGTTCTACACTGCACATCTCCACTGCACTGTGAGTGAATGGCTGGCCCTGCTACACTCACAGCATTGAGCAATCCCTCAGTGGCATACAGGATTACTAAGGCACTCACACCTAGTAAGGGAGACAAACGCAAAACAACCAGAACTCTCTATGGCAAATCCAGTGGCAGAAATATAATCAAATATTATCCAACACAGAGAAGAGGGAAACTACTGATCACGGCAGGACAAGGCTACAACATGCAAGTGAGATTCAGTGGTTTAACAAATACTTAATGGGTTCCTATAGTATTTCTGCTACTAGGCTGAGTCCATGCATCTTGAGGATTAGGGAAGGCAAACACAGACAGATACGTCCCACACAAGAGAGTACATCTTAAATAGACTGCATTGGGCATCATGGAAGAACCCACAAAGTTTGAACTTTTTGGCTTTAACTTTGAAAGAACACCAAGGAATCCAAAGTAGAACGCAATCAGTGCCAAAGCTTGGTGGGGACACCAAGGAAAAAAGTTTGTTAAAAGAGATATTACAAGGAGGGGTGGATGTGGGGGGAAAATACATGATTATTTCCCAGGGATTTCCTGAACTTATTCCCATCAGATTTTGGAATATAATAGCTTTGTTCCCACTGAGGGAGGAGTGAAATATTAGTCAAGTACATTGCTCATATCTCCCTAGAATATAAACAGAGTATCTGCCAGCCAACAGTACTGCTCACCTTCCAGAGGGGGTGGAAGAACAATAAACATAAACTCACAGGGAGCAGGGAGGCAGGCAAGCAGGGCACCACCCACTTAAGACAGCATCTTATGGGCAGTGGTAGTCATTGCCTCAAATAGAGAAGAATGTAAGGGGAGGAAAGAAAAACATGATTTAAAAAACATTAATTTCCCGGGAGTTGGTGATGGACAGGGAGGCCTGGCATGCTGCGATTCATGGGGTCGCAGCGTCGGACATGACTGAGCGACTGAACTGAACTGAAAATGTAGTCTGAAGGAACTGAGGGATTTCAAAAATGACAGAAACATGAGTAAATATGGCAGTTCCTATAGTGCTTTTTGGCTTTTTTAAATCTACCTGAATCTCAAACCATGCACGCTAAGTTGCTTCAGTCGAGTTCAACTCTTGTGACACTATGGACTGTAGCACACCAGGCTCCTCTGTCCACGGGATACTCCAGGCAAGAATGCTGGAGTGGGTTGCCATGCCCTCACCCAAGGGAATCTTCCCATGAATCTCAATAGTAAAGAGCAAATGTGGCATACAGTTCAGTTCAGTTAAGTCGCTCAGTCGTGTCTGACTCTTCGTGACCCCATGAACTGCAGCATGCCTTGTCCATCACCAACTCCGAGTCCACCCAAACCCATGTCCATTGTGTCGGTGATGCCATCGACCCATCTCATCCTCCGCCATCCCCTTCTCCTCCTGCCCTCAATCGTTCCCAGCACCAGGGTCTTTTCAAATGAGTCAGCTCTTCGCATCAGGTAGCCAAAGTATTGGAGTTTCAGCTTCAATATCAGTTCTTCCAGTGAACACCCAGTACTGATCTCCTTTAGGATGGACTGGTTGGATCTCCTTGCAGTCCAAGGGATCCTCAAGAGTCTTCTCCAACACCACTGTTCAAAAGCATCGATTCTTTGGTGCTCAGCTTTCTTTATAGTCCAACTCTCACATCCATACATGACCACTGGAAAAACCATAGCCTTGACTAGATGGGCCTTTGTTGGCAAAGTAATGTCTCTGCTTTTCAATGTGCTGTCTAGGTTGGTCATAACTTTCCTTCCAAGGAGTAAGTGTCTTTTAATGTCATGGCTGCAGTCACCATCTGTAATGATTCTGGAGCTCAGAAAAATAAGTCAGCCACTGTTTTCTACTGTTTCCCCATTGATTTGCCATGAAGTGATGGGAACAGATGCCATGATCTTAGTTTTCTGAATGTTCAGCTTTAAGCCAACTTTTTCACTCTCCTCTTTCACTTTCATCAAGAGGCCCTTTAGTTCTTCTTTACTTTCTGACATAAGGGTGGTGTCATCTGCATATCTGAGGTTACTGATATTTCTCCCGGCAACCTTGATTGCAGCGTGTGCTTCCTCCAGCCCAGTGTTTCTCATGATGTACTCTGCATATAAGTTAGATAAGCAGGGTAACAATACACAACTCAATACTGAAAAAAAAAAAACCTCAATTTTTTAAATGGGCAGAAAACTTAATAGAAAACTGTTTTTCCAAAAGCAGATTGGTAACAGGAACAGCAGATTGGTAACAGGAACATAAAAAGATGCTCAATATCATTAATCACCAGGGCAATGTAAACCAAAACCACAATGAGATATCATCTCACAGCTGCAAGAATGGCTATCATTAAAGTGTACACAAATAACAAATGCTGGTAAGGATATGGAGAAAAGGGAATCCTCATGTACTGTTGGTGGGAATGTAAGCTGGTGCAGCCACTGTGGAAAACAGAATGAAAACAAACAAAGAAACAAAAATAGAACTACATATGACTGCAATTGCACTCTGGGGTATATGCTGCTAAGTCACTTCAGTCGTGTCCGACCCTATGCGACCCCATAGATGGCAGCCCACCAGGCTCCCCCGTCCCTGGGATTCTCCAGGCAAGAACACTGGAGTTCCTTCTCCAATGCATGAAAGTGAAAAGTGAAAGTGAAGTTGCTCAGTCGTGTCTGACCCTCAGCGACCCCATGGACTGCCGCCTACCAGGCTCCTCCATCCATGGGATTTTCTAGGCAAGAGGACTGGAGTGGGATGCCATTGCCTTACCCTCAAAAAACAAAAACACTAATTCAAAAAGATACAGGCACTACAATGTTCATAGCAGCATTGTTTACAATTGCAAAGACTTGGAAGTAACTGAAGTATTCATCAACAGATGAGTGGATAAAGAAGAGGGATTTTCATACACACAATGGAATACTACTCAGCCATAAAAAAGAATAAAATCTTGCCATTTCCAGCAACATGGATGTTCTTAGAGTGGATTATGCTTGTCACTTAGACAAACGCTGTATGATATCACTTATATGTGCATGTAAATTTATAACAAACTGTAAATATAAGACAGTATATGCAGTCTCACAGAGTTAGAGAACAAAACGTTGGTCACAAGTGGTGGGGGAGACAATACACGGGAAGGAGATTAGAAGGCACAAACTACTCATTGTAAAACAGGCTCAAGGATGTTTTGTACAACCTGGGGAATACAGCCAATATTTTATAATAACTAAATGGAGAGTAATCTTTAAATTGCATAAAAAGTTGTTTTTTTTTTTAATAAAGAGCAAATGTTGGACAGAAAGAAGCTACTTTGGAGAGTGATTCTATCAGTCATTTCAAACTGTTTACATATCACTGCAGCAAAACCATACCATCATTTCATATATATTAATACAAAATGTGGTCCACTGGAGAAGGGAATGGCAAACCACTTCAGTATTCTTGCCTTGAGAACCTCATGAAAAGTATGAAAAGGCAAAAGATAGGACACTGAAAGATGAACTCCCTAGATAAGTAGGTGCCCGATATGCTACTGGAGATCAGTGGAGATAAACTCCAGAAAGAATGAAGAGATGGAGCCAAAGCAAAAACAACACCCAGATGTGGATGTGACTGGTGATGGAAGCAAGGTCTGATGCTGTAAAGAGAAAATGGCATAGGAACCTGGAATGTTAGGTCCATGAATCAAGGCAAATTGGAAGTGGTCAAACAGGAGATGGCAAGAGTGAACATCGACATTCTAGGAATCAGCGAACTAAAATAGACTGCAGTGGGTGAATTTACCTCAGATGACCGTTATATCTACTGCTGTGGGCAAGACTTTCTTAAAAGAAAAGGAGTAGCCATCATGGTCAACAAAAGAGTCCAAAAACAGAACTTGGATGCAATCTCAAAAACGATAGAATGATCTCTGTTCGTTTCCAAGACAAATCATTCAATATCACAGTAATCCAAGTCTGTGCCCCGACCAGTAACGCTGAAGAAGCTGAAGTTGAACAGTTCTTTGAAGACCTACAAGACCTACTAGAATGAACACCCAAAAAAAAGATATCGTTTTCATTATAGGGGACTGGAATGCAAAAGTAGGGAGTCAAGAAACACCTGGAGTAACAAGCACATTTGGCCTTGGAGTACAGAATGAAGCAGAGCAAAAGCTAATAGAGTTCTGCAAAGAGAATGCACCGGTCATAGCAAACACCCTCTTTCAACAACATAAGAGAAGACTCTACACATGGACATCATTAGATGGTCAACACCGAAATCAGATTGATTCTATTCTTTGCAGCCAAAGATGGAGAAGCTCTATATAGTCAGCAAAAACAAGACCGGGAGCTGACTGTGGCTCAGATCGTGAACTCCTTAGAGTCAAATTAAGACTTAAGTTGAAGAAAGTAGGGAAAACGACTAGACCATTCAGGTATGACCTAAATCAAATCCCTAACGATTATACAGTGGAAATGAGATATAGATTTAGGGGACTAGATCTGATAGAGTGCCTGATGAACTGTGGACGGAGGTTCGTGACATTGTACAGGAGACAGGGATCAAGATCATCCCCAAGGAAAAGAAATGAAAAAAGCAAAATGGCTGTCTGAGGAGGCCTTACAAATAAAGCTGTGAAAAGAAGAGAAACCAAAGCAAAAGAGCAAAGGAAAGATATACCCATTTGAAAGTAGAATTCCAAAGAACAGCAAGGAGAGATAAGAAAGCCTTCCTCAGTGATCAGTGCAAAGATAGATGAAAACAATAGAATGGGAAAGACTAGAGAGCTCTTTAAAAAATTAGAGATACCAAGGGAACATTTCATGCAAAGATGGGCTCAATAAAGGACCAAAATGGTATGGACCTAACAGTAGCAGAAGATTTTAAGAAGTAGCAAGAATACACAAAACTGTACAAAAAGATCTTCAGACCCAGATAATCATGATGGTGTGATCACTCACCTAGACACAGACATCCTGGAATGTGAAGTCAAGTGGCCCTTACGAAGCATCACTATGAGCAAAGCTAGTGGAGGTGATGGAACTCCAGTTGAGCTGTTTCAAATCCTGAAAGATGATGCTGTGAAAGTGCTACACTCAATATGCCAGCAAATTTGGAAAACTCAGCAGTGGCCACAGGACTGGAAATGGTCAGTTTTCATTCCAATTCCAAAGAAAGGCAATGCCAAAGAATACTCAAACTACTGCACAATTGCACTCATCTCACATGCTAGTAAAGTAATGCTCAAAATTCTCCAAGCCAGGCTTCAGCAATACGTGAACCGTGAACTGCCTGATGTTCAAGCTGGTTTTAGAAAAGGCAGAGGAACCAGAGATCAAATTGCCAACATCTGCTGGATCATGGAAAAAGCAAGAGAGTTCCAGAAAAACATCTACTTCTGCTTTATTGACTATGCCAAAGCCTTTGACTGTGTAGATCACAATACACTGGGGAAAATTCTGAAAGATATGGGCATACCAGACCACCTAACCTGTCTTTTGAGAAATCTGTATGCAGGTCAGGAAGCAACAGTTAGAATTGGACATGGAACAACAGACTGGTTCCAAATAGGAAAAGGCTGTATACTGTCACCCTGCTTATTTAACTTCTATGCAGAGTACATCATGAGAAATGCTGGACTAGAAGAAACACAAGCTGGAATCAAGATTGCCGGGAGAAATATCAATAACCTCAGATATGCAGATGATACCACCCTTATGGCAGAAAGTGAAGAACTAAAGAGCCTCTTGATGAAAGTGAAAGAGGGAAGTGAAAAAGTTGGCTTAAAGCTCAACATTAAGAAAACAAAGATCATGGCATCTGGTCCCATCACTTCATGGGAAATAGATGGGGAAACAGTGGAAACAGTGTCAGACTTTATTTTGGGGGCTCTAAAATCACTGCAGATGGTGACTGCAGCCATGAAATTCAAAGGCACTTACTCCTTGGAAGAAAAGTTATGACCAACCTAGATAGTATATTCAAAAGCAGAGACATTACTTTGCTGATGAAGTCCGTCTAGTCAAGGCTATGGTTTTTCCTGTGGTCATGTATGGATGTGAGAGTTGGACTGTGAAGAAGGCTGAGCACTGAAGAACTGATGCTTTTGAACTGTGGTGTTGGAGAAGACTCTTGAGCGTCCCCTGGACTGCAAGGAGATCAACCAGTCCATTCTAAAGGAGATCAGCCTTGGGATTTCTTTGGAAGGAATGATGCTAAAGCTGAAACTCCAGTACTTTGGCCACACCATGTGAAGAGTTGACACATTGGAAAAGACTCTGATGCTGGGAAGGATTGTGGGCAGGAGGATAAGGGGATGACAGAGGATGAGATGGCTGGATGGCATCAATGACTCGATGAACGTGAGTCTGAGTGAACTCCATGAGTTGGTGATGGACAGGGAGGCCTGGCGTGCTGCAATTCATGGGGTCGCAAAGAGTCGGACACGACTGAGCAACTGAACTGAACTGAACTGTCAGAATCTGAAAAATGTGGGTATCCTTTGATTTAACAATTTCTCTTCTACTTATTTAACTTCTTAAAATAAATAAGAAAATTCTGAAGTATTCATCTACAAGGATGTTCATCAGTGAGCTCCTTATAATGGCAAAGGTGGGAAACGACAAAGTTTCTACTAATAGAAATTGCATACCTATATTTTTGCAGTGCCATATAATGGGGAAACTTATGTTTTCATCATTATGTATTATAATGATAAAACATGGAATTTAAAAATATAGAACATATAGTATAATTATTTGTAATATTTATTAACATTGAAAGACTTCATAATATAAGTGAAACGGATAAGCATACATATTTATCAGTTACCCTATAGATTCCAACAATAGATCTTTCTTGCCTTCTTAAACTAAATGCTGAAAATACAAAACAAGTATAACTTAACTCTAAAATAGGAGTGCTGCTTTTATTTGCTGGAAGGACTGCTGCTGAAGCAAAAGCTCCAATACTTTGGTCACTTGATGAGAAGAGCTGACTCACTGGAAAAGACTCTGATGCTTGGAAAGACTGAAGGCAAAAGGAGAAGGGGGTGGCAGAGCATGAGATGCTTATATAGCATCACTGATTCAGTGGACATGAATTTGAGCAAACTCTGGGAGACAGTGGAGGACAGAGGAGCCTGGCGTGCTACAGTCCATGGGGTCTCAAAGAGTCAGACACAACTTAGTGACTGAACAACAATTTTTACATATTGGAATATTTTATAATCTCATGTTTTATTTAAACAAATAAACATCATGCACTATGATCACGTAATAAAGTCAAAGCTATACTAACCTTCATTAACAAGGAATGAAGGCACTAATGATGAACAGTAATTTTTATGAAACCATTTCATTTCTAAACAAAAATATTAAAAATTTTTCAAGAAAAAATAACTTTTTGAAGGAAATAAAGCTTTTGTAAATATTGGGGTAATAGGATGTTACAAAGAGATTGATTTAAAACCAAAACAAATCTTTCCATAGAGCACAGAAAAATAACTGAAGATAGATGCAATGATTAATTTTCAATAAATTTTACTTTACTTTATGCTAGGTGCTCAAGTCCAGAGATCCCCATATATTTTTCACAAATATAGCATAAAATACAAGGGAAAAATACTTAATCTTATGGACATCACAGATAAATTAATTCAAATGGTGAGTGAGTGAGGGAAAGTCACTCAGTCATGTCCAACTCTTTGCAACCCCATGGACTATACAGTCCATGAAATTCTCCAGGCCAGAATACTGGAGTGGGTAGCCTTTGCCTTTTCCAGGGGATCTTTCCAGCCCAGGGATTGAATCCAGGTCTCCCACATCGCAGGCAGATTCTTTACCAGCTGAGCCACAAGGGAAGCCCAAGAATACTGGAGTGGGTATCCTATATCTTCTCCAAGGGATCTTCCTGACCCAGGAGTCGAACCAGGGTCTCCTGCATTGCAGGTGGATTTCTTACCAAATGAGCCATCAGGAAAGGAATTCTAATGATCCAATTTTTATACACTAGTACCCCAGTGAATTGTAAATGGCACTCAAATACCATGAGGCCAAACTCTTAGATCAATTCCTGCGTTAATAATCAGTGTAAAACTTGTCAATATTTGAGCACTAGATACTATAGTCAGTTTATACATTACAGGATAATTGTAAGAATTTAAATATCAAGATAGTCCATTCCTCTGCCAAAGTTTCAAAGTGAAAGTGTGAAATGAGAAGACTGTTGCCTTAAGGGAGATCTCTCCAAAGACGGCAGCCTGAGTCAAACAAGAAAACAATTGATCACACTAATTTATTATTACTATCTAATTGTGTTTTACCTGGAGGAGGCCATGGCAACCCACTCCAGTATTCTTGCCTGGAGGATTCCCATGAACAGAGGAGCCTAGGGGGCTACAGTCCATGGGGTCACAAAGCATCAGACACGACTGAGCAACTAAGCACAATTGTGTTTTACAGTTGCCCGTGGCTGAGCACGGAAGAACTGACGCTTTTGAACTGTGATGCTGGAGAAGACTCGTGAGTCCCTTGGATTACAAGATCAAACCAATCAATCCTAAAGGAACTCAGCCCTGAATATTCAATGGAAGGACCGATGCTGAAGCTGAGGCTCCAATAATTTTGCCACCTGATGCAAAGAGCCACCTTATTGGAAAAGACACTGATGCTGGGAAAGATTGAAGGCAGGAGGAGAAAGGGATGACAGAAGACGAAACGGTTAGATGGCGTCACCAGCTCAATGGACATGAGTTTGAGCAAACTCCAGGAGATGGTGAAGGACAGGGACGACGAGCTGCAGTCCATGGGGTCGCAGAGTAGAAATGACTGAGGACTGAACAACAACGAATGTCTAGGGATGTCTAGGAAATTACAGTTACAACTGCAATCCAAGGGCCAGCATTAATGCTTACTTAATAATCAGTTCTTTCATTATCTCCACCTTTGAGAAAAATAAGATGTAGACAAGATAGAAAGTGATCATTTCCCTCTTAAACGTATTGACCCACAATCTTGGTTTCCCTGTATATATTTAACCACATAAGGAGAGCAATGAATTTACACTCATAAGAAAATTTAGAAAGAGTGAGAATTTTTCAGCTTCATGAGCAACCTTCTCAGCGCTTAAAACATAGAGGACATTCTATATATTGAAAAATGCTTGTCCTTCCAGTTCCACACCAACCCAAGACAGAAACTGTGTCAACCTAGATTGACACAGAAGTGGGCAATAGGAAAAAAGCATTTAATCTCTCAGTTTAATATACATCAAAAGGAAACACAAAGCAAAATGAAAAAGCAAACACAAACCATTTTAAATTTTAGTGAACTAATCATTTTAAGGTAACTATGATGAAATCATGCTTAGATTGTTTTCATTTCAAATTATTTAAAAAGCAACATTCAAAATGGGTTCAAATATATCTTCATGGCAGATTTTAACATTTTTTCATTGGGGGTAAAAATGAATCTGAATTTTGAGACATTGCTCTTACAACATGAAATTTGCAAGCTGAAAATTCACTGGAAAAAAATAAGATTATAGAAATTTCTTTTAAATTTAGGGTCTTATGACACTTTTAATTTTGTAGACTTTCCTGAATGGAAAAGAATACACAGAATGGAAAGAATACACAGAAGAACTGCAAAAAGATCTTCATGACCCAGATAATGACAATGGTGTGATCACTCACCTAGAGCCAGACAGTCTGGAATGTGAAGTCAAGTGGCCTTTACGAAGCATCACTACGAACAAAGCTAGTGGAGGTGATAGAACTCCAGTTGAGCTATTTCAAATCCTAAAAGATGATGCTGTGAAAGTGCTGCACTCAGTATACCACCAAATTTGGAAAACTCAGCAGTGGCCACAGGACTAGAAAAGGTCAGTTTTCATTTCAATCTCAAAGAAGGACAATGCCAATAAATGCTCAAACTACCACATAATTGCACTCATCTCACACACTAGTAAAGTAATGCTCAAAATTCTCCAAGCCAGGCTTCAGCAATACATGAATCGTGAACTTCCAGATGTTCAAGTTGGTTTTAAAAAAGGCAGAGGAACCAGAGATCAAATTGCCAACATCCGTTGGATCATCGAAAAAAACAAGAGAGTTCCAGAAACACACCTATTTCTGCTTTATTGACTATGCCAAAGCCTTTGACTGTGTGGATCACAAAAAACTGTGGAAAATTCTGAAAGATATGGGAACACCAGACCACTTGATCTACCTCTTGAGAAATCTGTATGTAGATCAGGAAGCAACAGTTAGAACCAGACATGGAACAACAGACTGGTTCCAAATAGGAAAACGAGTACGTCAAGGCTGTATATTGTTACCGTGCTTATTTAACTTATATGCAGACCTCATGAGAAACGCTGGGCTGGATGAAGCACAAGTTGGAATCAAGATTGGAGGGAGAAATATCAATAACCTCAGATATGTAGATGATACCACCCTTATGGCAGAAAGTGAAGAAGAACTAAAGGGCCTCTTGATGAAAGTGAAAGAGGACAGTGAAAAAGTTAGCTTAAAGTTCAACATTCAGAAAATGAAGATCATGGCATCTGATCCCATCACTTCATGGCAAATAGATGGAGAAACACTGGAAACAGTGGCAGATTCTATTTGGGGGCACTTCAAAATTACTGCAGATGATGACTGCAGCAATTAAATTAAAAGACACTTGTTCCTTGGAAGAAAAGTTGTGACCAACCTAGACAGCATATTAAAGATTAGACACATTACTTTGCCAACAAAGGTCCATCTAGTCAAGGCTATGGTTTTTCCAGTAGTCATGTATGGATGTTGGACTATAAAGAAAGAGAGTTGGACTATAAAGAAAGCTGAGCAACGAAGAATTGAGGCTTTTGAACTGTGATGTTGGAGAAGACTCTTGAGAGTCCCTTGGACTACAAGGAGACCCAACCAGTCTATCTTAAAGGAAATCAATCCTGAATATTCATTGGAAGGACTGATGTTGGAGCTGAAACTCCAATACTTTGGCCACCTGAGGCGAAGAGCTGACTCACTGGAAAAGACCCTGATGCTGGAAAAGACTGAGGGCAGGAGGAGAAGGGGACAACAGAGGATGAGATGGTTGGATGGCATCATTGACTCAATGGACATGGGCTTGGGTGGACTCTGGGAGTCAGTGACGGACAGGGGAGGCCTGGCAGGCTGCAGTTCATGGGGTCACAAAGAGTCGGACATGACTGAACGACTGAACTTAACTGAACTGAATCATCATCTAATTGAAAAACGTGGTAAAAAACTATGCTGAATTTTTTAGAAATTATTCTCTTATATATTAAGTGAATATACTTACTATAGACTAGATACTATCCAAGACACTGTAGAGAACAGAGGAATCTAACATGGACCTTGGTCTCGTACTGCTCAGACTAACTGTGAGTTCACTACAAGATACCAAATGACTTCTTCCATTTAGTTTAATAAACATTTGAAGATGTTAAAGTACTGTACATTGTTCTAAACCCAAGGAGACAAAAAGCAAATAGGTCACAAATTGACAATGTTCTATTTGGTTTCAGACATACAAATAAGAGACAACATTTCCATTTTCACAGATTAAGTATGATCACTAAAATATATAATCAGGTATCAGTAGACCTAGACTTTGCTATCTTGACTGCCTGGGAAAAATCAAATCAAGATAAAATCTTATGCTATCTATTTTTTTTTTAATTAGAGATGAAAATTTCTATTTGCCTTTTTTTCAAAATTATTCTACCCATGGATCTGTAAAATAAGACCCTCTACATTTTTAGAAGACCCTGATACTGAGAAAGATAGAAGGCAACAGGAGAAGTGGACAACAGAGGACGAGATAGGTGGATGGCATCACTGACTCAATGGACATGAGTTTGAGCAAGCTCCAGGAGATGGTAAAGGACAGGGAAGCCTGGTGTGCTGCAGTCCAAGGGGTTGCAAAGAGTCAGATATGACTGAGCAATTGAACAACAACAACATTTTAGAACCAGTAAAAATTTGCCACTTCAATCGGACAGTGGCAACTATACAATTTAATGTGTATGAATTTCTGTCTTATTTTAAAGCCTTTGTGGTTGATCACAGTGGACATTAAGTACATTATGTTGGATAAATAATAAATATGAAACCAAACATTTTAATTTAAGTATATCTTCCTCTTGGGTGTAAACTGAATACAAAGTGGGTCACTATCAGTTTCTTTCAAAATCTTCATATCTCTGAAGTTATTATCTAACCATAAGCTTCTCTTCTTTATGTTAAATGTTCTCAAGTCATTTCTTCACAAATACCACATTTAACACCTTTAATCATCTCACTCAATCTTATACAAATCTTCCAGTTTCTTCAGGCTCTTTTCAAAGTGCTAGTATCATGAGGTTCTAATTAGTTATTATCTCTCAAATGTCAACTTCTCTTAATTCTTAAGAGCATATTAACTTTTTATATTACAGCATAAGCTTGGATAATGCTCAGTATGTGAATCCTGTCTTTGCTTTCACTTTAAACACATTAGCTATACAATCCCTGGAGAAAGGAAAGGCTACTCACTCTAGTATTCTGATCTGGAGAATTCCATAGACCATATAGTCCATGGGGTTGCAAAGAGTCAGACATGACTGAGTGACTTTCACTTTACTTCACTTAACTTTATACAGTGAAATACACTGTCTTTTGATTGGTATGATAGAGGAAGGTGTATAGATCAGAATCCCTATGCCCTTGGCCAAGTGTACAGTTGAGTCAACAGTATTTGTTTCTGCCAAGTCCATGGCTGGTGCCATACAGGCTTAAAGAGAAAAGATGCAAGAAGCTTCCAGTTGAGTGATGGAGACAAGCATTCACTCATGCACCAATGAGTGAATAAGAGAAGGATAGTCCAGCAGTCCAGCATGTGGCCTTTGGAGTTTAAAGCCTTCTGTTCCAAAGCCTGGCTTTTCAATTTACTAGTTGTATAACCTTGAACAAAGTTATTCAGACTCCTAATATTTCCATTTCTTCTTTGGTAAAATAGGAATAATAAGAGTATTTACATAATAGGTTATGTAGAGAGTTTAGCACAGTGCTTTTAAATCCTCAGTATGTGTACATAAGTGTGTGTGCATATGTGTGTATACTTTGTGGTAGGTATTCTGCTAGGTATATAAGTAACTATGTTGCAAGGCAGAATTTTAAGAGAGAGAGAGTTAAACTGAGAGCAAGAACAGATTTTGAGAGTAAGCCAACTAGCTTCTGGTATGTCAAGAGTGTGTGTATGCGTGTGTTCAAAGATAACCACAAAGGGTGAGAAGTTCTGAATCTACGGGTAAAAGCAAGATAAATATTCTTGTCCAAGGAAGTAAAGAGCAAGCAAAGTGGCATCCAAGGCCTATTATATGGGAATCCAACCTCACCTGCATTCCTGTGCATAACTTTTCCCTTTCTAAACCACACAGGCCTCTATAGATAGAATTCACTGTGACTCATAACTCATTCTTTACAGAGACTAGCACCAAGAAAAGTCAGCAATCATAAAAGGTATTTAATAAATTAGAACCTGTAAAACTTTATGGGAAGCAGGTGTTTGAGTCCCATTTTATGGAACACAGCCTAACCAAAAGGGTTATATGAACTATTGTGAGGTTGTTCTGCCCGTGAACAATGATGGGAATGTGATCACATGCCCTACAAACTAGACTATGATAAGTCTCTTGTTGTTAGGATAACGCCATTTATACATCTATTTATAATTTTATATCCTCCCTTTCATTGTATTCTTCATTGAAAGTTAATGTATTGCAACTCATTGGCAGGCAATTTGTTTTAGGGTAAAAAAGTAATCTAATAAAAAAACAATAAAATCTGTGAATGTGAAAAAATATCCCCAAGATATAAGCAGATTTTTATACATAGCTGGAAAATTCATCTCACATATGAAGGCATTCATAAAGTGAGTTAATGTCTCTGTGCAGAAGTTCATTGAAAATATACTTGACAGAGTCATTTACTTTCAATATCAGAAATCACCAGAGAACAGGTGAAAATTACTCCTACAAGTAAGAAGTATTTATATACAGCCAAATAACTAGAGCAAAATAAAACCATATGGAATAAAACAGATGAGAGCATGGAATAAAGGGGGATAGAGAAAACAGAAAGTTGTAAAACAATAATTTAAAGACAAAGTTAAAAAGAACTCAGTAACCACATGATAATTTAACTCTAGGACACATAATCTTGAGGTTATTTGACTACTCCCAGTAGGTAAATCCCTAAGAAAGTGATATTCAGTCATTTCATAATACTGCTCTTTAACCTAGAAATTTCTTTGGGATCTTTAAATTTACTTTTGAGATCATGGGTCAAGCTTCCCATGCAAAGATTCAATACTGTTTTCTTTAATTGTTGCTTCTTGATGAAACAGTTCCTCTTTTATCACATCATTAATTTTGGTGCCAAGTTTTGAAGGTGATGCTGACGTTCACTCTCAGAGTGGGCAGTAGAGAGCCACAATGCCCCTGTGCAATGAGTACATGGGGGTTCTCACTCCAGGATCCTGCCAACACTCTCCGGGCATGCACCACCAAAAGGGCACATCACAGTCTGCTGCAATAGTCGGCCTGTCTGCCTGTCGGCTCTGTGCTGTGCCAAGACACACGAGGAGTGAAAGTCAGGTCCACGATCCAGAGAAGCAAACAGTCTGACTTTGCAGGATAACCTCATGTAGTCCTCAAAACAAATCTATGAACTAGCTAAATTATTCCTATTTCACAACAAATTAAAAAAAAAAAGGCTTAGTTTGTTTAACTCTACCAAGGTTATACCCCTAGAAAGTGATAACATCTGACTCCAGAGCCTGTGTTTTAATCACATCATTCAACAAATAATATAGATTGAATGATTTAACAAATGATTAAACAAATAAAGAAGACATACTAAAACAAACTAAACACCATGATCATATTCTTATTTAGGTTCTTGAGTTTGAGAAAGGATATTCTTAAAATATTGGTTTGTACATTTCCCAAGTTACAATCAATAGATCCCAAAGACCATGCACAGTATTATGAACACTGCCATCCAAGGAAGGAACTGAATGGGAGAAGAGAAACATTAGCAGGTAGAGACTGTGTCCTCAAAATGCTGACACAATTAATTATACATTTTAAATCTTAATTTATAAACTGACCAAACTGATGCAACACCGAAATCAGATTGATTATATTCTGTGCAGCCAAAGATGGAGAAGCTCTATACAATCAACAAAAACAAGACCAGGAGCTGACTGTGGTTCAGATCATGAACTCCTTATTGCCAAATTCAGACTGAAATTGAAGAAAGTAGGGGAAACCGCTGGACCATTCAGGTATGACCTAAATCAAATCCCTTATGATTATACAGTGGAACTAAGAAATAGATTTAAGGGCCTAGATCTGATAGATAGAGTGCCTGATGAACTATGGAATGAGGTTCGTGACACTGTACGGGAGACAAAGATCAAGACCATCCCCATGGAAAAGAAATGCAAAAAAGCAAAATAGCTGTCTGGGGAGGCCTTACAAATAGCTGTGAAAAGAAGAGAGGTGAAAAAGCAAAGGAGAAAAGGAAAGATATAAGCATCTGAATGCACAGTTCCAAAGAATAGCAAGAAGAGATAAGAAAGCCTTCTTCAGCAATCAATGCAAAGAAATAGAGGAAAAACAGAATGGGAAAGACTAGAGATCTCTTCAAGAATATTAGAGATATCAAGGGAACATTTCATGCAAAGATGGGCTCAACAAAGGACAGAAATGGTCTGGACCTAACAGAAGCAGAAGATATTAAGAAGAGGTGGCAAGAATACACAGAAGAACTATACAAAAAGATCTTCAAGACCAAGATAATCATGATGATGTGATCACTAATCTAGAGCTAGACATCTTGGAATCTGAAGTCAAGTGGGCCTTAGAAAGCATCACTACGAACAAAGCTAGTGGAGGTGATGGAATTCCAGTGGAGCTGTTTCAAATCCTGAAAGATGATGCTGTGAAAGTGCTACACTCAATATGCCAGCAAATTTGGAAAACTCAGCAGTGGCCACAGGACTGGAAATGGTCAGTTTTCATTCCAATTCCAAAGAAAGGCAATGCCAAAGAATACTCAAACTACTGCACAATTGCACTCATCTCACATGCTAGTAAAGTAATGCTCAAAATTCTCCAAGCCAGGCTTCAGCAATACGTGAACCGTGAACTGCCTGATGTTCAAGCTGGTTTTAGAAAAGGCAGAGGAACCAGAGATCAAATTGCCAACATCCGCTGGTTCATGGAAAAAGCAAGAGAGTTCCAGAAAAACATCTACTTCTGCTTTATTGACTATGCCAAAACCTTTGGCTGTGTGGATCATAATAAATTGTGGAAAATTCTGAAAGAGATGGGCGTACCAGACCACCTGATCTGCTTCTTGAGAAATGTGTATGCAGGTCAGGAAGCAATAGTTAGAATTGGACATGGAACAACAGACTGGTTCCAAATAGGAAAAGGAGTATGTCAAGGCTGTATATTGTCACTCTGCTTATTTAACTTCTATGCAGAGTACATCATGAGAAACGCTGGGCTGGAAGAAACACAAGCTGGAATCAAGATTGCTGTGAGAAATATCAATAACCTCAGATATGCAGATGACACCACCCTTATGGCAGAAAGTGAAGAGGAGCTAAAGGGTCTCTTGAAGGTGAAAGAGGAGAGTGAAAAAGTTGGCTTAAAGCTCAACATTCAGAAAACAAAGATCATGGCATCCGGTCCCATCAATTCATGGGAAATAGATGGGGAAACAGTGGAAACAGTGTCAGACTTTATTTTGGGGGCTCCAAAATCACTGCAGATGGTGACTGCAGCCATGAAATTAGAAGACGCTTACTCCTTGAAAGAAAAGTTATGACCAACCTAGATAGTATATTCAAAAGCAGAGACATTACTTTGCCGACTAAGGTCCATCTAGTCAAGGCTATGGTTTTTCCTGTGGTCATGTATGGATGTGAGGGTTGAACTGTGAAGAAGGTGGAGCGCCAAAGAATTGATGCTTTTGAACTGTGGTGTTGGAGAAGACTCTTGAGAGCCCCTCAGACTGCAAGGAGATCCAACCAGTCCATTCTGAAGGAGATCAACCATGGGATTTCATTGGAAGGAATGATGCTAAAGCTGAAACTTCAGTACTTTGGCCACGTCATGTGAAGAGTTGACTCACTGGAAAAGACTCTGATGCTGGGAGGGATTGGGGGCAGGAGGAGAAGGGGACGACAGAGGATGAGATGGCTGGATGGCATCACGGATTTGATGGACATGAGTCTGAGTGAACTCCGGGAGATGGTGATGAACAGGGATGCCTGGCGTGCTGTGACTCATGGGGTCGCAAAGAGTCAGACACGACTGAGCAACTGAACTGAACTGAACTGAAACTGATGCAAAAGGCTTCTTTTATTCATTTCATTGACTCTGTCAATTAATTGATGTTTTATAAGCTCAGCCAAAATAACGTAACAACATCAAAGTATCATTAGAAACCCCTTCACAGATCACAGCCTTGTCATGGTGAAGGGACTTGCATAACAATGAAGCTTGAGTCACAAACTGGAATCAAGACTTCCGGGAGGAATATTAACAACCTCAGATATGCGGATGATACCATTCTAATAGCATAAAGTTAAGAAGAACAGAAGAGCCTTTTGACGAAGGTGAGGGGAAAATGAAAAAGCTGCTTTGAAATTAAACATTAAAAAACCAAGACTGGTATCTAGTTCCATCACTTCTTGGCTAATATATGGGAAAAAGTGGAAGCATTGACAGATTTTATTTTCTTGGGCTCCAAAATCACTACAGATTGTGATTATAGCCGTGAAATTCAAAGATGCTTGCTCCTTGGGAAAAAGCTATGACCAACCTAGACAGCATATTAAAAAGCAAAGACATTACATTGCTGATAAAGGTCCATATAGTCAAAGCTTTAGTTTTTTTCAGTAGTCATGTATGCAAGTGACTGTTGGACCATAAATAAGGCTGTGGTGGTTTAGTCGCTAAGTCTCTAAGTCATGTCCAACTCTTATGACCTCATGGACTATAGCCCACCAGGCTCCTCTGTCCATGGGATTTTTCAGGCAAGAATATTGGGGTGGTTTGCCATTTCCTCCTCCAAGGGATCTTCTGACGCAGGGATCAAACCCAGGTCTTCTGCACTTCAGGCAGATTCTTTACCAACAGAGCTACCAGGATTTCCCGAAGAAGGCTGAGTGCTAAAGAATTTATGCCTTTAAATTATGGAGCTGGAGAAGACTCTTGAGAGTCCCTTGGTCTCAAAGGAGATCAGATTAGTCAGTCCCAAAGGAAAGCAACCCTGAATGTTCACTGGAAGGACTGATGCTGAAGCTGAAGCTCCAATACTTTGGCCACCTGATGCAAAGAACTGACTCATTGGAAAAGACCCTGAAACTGGGAAAGACTGAGGCAAAAGGAGAAGATGGCGACAGAGAATGAGATGGTTAGAGAGCATCACTAATTCAATGGCATGAATTTGAACAATCTCTGGGAGAGATTGGAGGACAGGGAAGCCTGGCATGCTGCAGTCCATGGGGTCACAAAGAGTTGGATACAACTTAACAATAACAGTGATTCCCTGGTGGCTCAGAGGTTAAAGTGCCTCCCTCCAATGAGGGAGACCCGGGTTCGATCCCTGGGTCTGGAAGATCCCCTGGAGAAGAAAATGGTAACACACTCTAGTATTCTTGACTGGAAAATCCCATGGACGGAGAAGCCTGGTAGGCTACAGTCCATGGGGTTGCAAAGAGTCAGACATGACTGAGCAACTTCACTTTCACTTAACAATAACAACAAATCACTTTCACCTATGGGCCAGATGCTGGAAAACTTTCACAAATATTTGTTTGTTTGTAACCATCTACACTTTTATTATGTACCTTTTACAGATGGAAAAACTAAAGCTAAGAAAACATAAGTAACTTTGCCTCAAGTCAACTAAGATATCCACGTGAAAACTCTAGTGCCCATATCTCAATCTGATCACCGAAATTCCTAGTTTACTTCTTTTAAGGCCTCCTATCTATGCTGCCTGAGGAAGCAAATTGGTCTCATTCCTTTGTGTTCCAAGACCACCACTCCCTGTCCCTCTATCCAAGATGTCACAGAAGCTTTATTTCCTCTGCTGTCTCTGTGCAGGTAGGTGGCGTTAAATTCACTGGGTTAGTTTTCTTTTAATCAAATGTTAAATCCATTAATTTCCACAGAGCAAATGGGTACTCTACAGAGGTCGGAGTGATGTCAACAGACCAAAAGTTACCTATATGAAGTCATCATAATCAGAAGGAGGATAAACATCAACAAAATCTACTAATTCTGAAACAATAGATAAGGAGAAAGAACTCTAGCTCAAATCTAGTTAATTGTGTAGTCTTGGAGCCACAGTTACTACCAGAAATATTCAGAATATTTTGATTTGGCATACAGATATTCTTCCATGTGGATAAACAAGTATTTCTAAAATGAAATTTATTCAGGCAAATGAAGTACTATTTTCATATCATGGTATACTAAAACATAGATAATAAAAACATAAGCAATAAAAAAACTTGAACTTTGAGACAGCAGGATGCATCCAATAGGGCCCTTTTTAAGAAAGACAATAGCTAGCTGGCTAGAAATGATATGGAAAACATATTTTATTTTTTGCAGAAAGAAACATATTTAACAGGTAACCACCAAGGATGATTGCATAGATTAGTACTCAAATGTTTGCCAACATAGTTAAACTTGATTTTTATCTTCATGACCCCAAGTAGTTGGCTAGAACAAGTGTTTCCTATTTCAACCTGTAGTTCTGGTGATCAAAAACCACTAGGGTGCCTCCCTGGTGGTTCAGTGGTAAAGAATCCACCTGCCAATGCAGGAGACATGGGTTCAATCCCTGGTCTGAGAAGATCCCACATGCTGCAGAGCAGCTAAGCTCGCGTGCCACAACTATTGAGCCTGTGTCCCAGAGCCCGGGAGCTGCGACTACTGAAGCCCACGTGCCCTAGAGCCCGTGCTCCACAAGAGAAGCCACTGCAATGAAAAGCCTTCGAACCACAACTGGCGATCAGCCCCCACTCGCCACAACTAGAGAAAAGGCCACTCAGCAACAAAGACCCAGCACAGCCAAAAATAAATAAAATTAATTTTAAAAAGAAAAAGCACTAGGGCTCAGAACTCCAAATGTCCTGATTTACCATATAAAGCTGAGGACACAAACATCCCAGATCTCAGATTTCGTTTTTGAAACAGAATGGTGCTGAGTTCACTATCATCATCATAAATAAAGGATCCATATATTTGGGGCTTTACCTTATCCCACACTATTTATAACTCATAAACCTATTTTCACTTTCACTTTAGCTCTCTGTGGTACATAGTCAAGGAAAATTTTTCAATGAAGTTTTGATGCTGATTAAAAGAAAAGCAATCCCTAGGGTATAAGCCAATCCTTTGTAGCAGCTGTGTCCAGCTCCATTTTATAAAGGAATGGGCTGGGGAGAAAGCACTCGGAATAAATAAGCAGTGGCCAGTTGGGGTCATATAGAAGGAGGGAGGCTAATGGTAACAATTAATATCGTGCCTGAAAGACAAAGACAAAGCCTGGAGTCAGAAGGCCAGGGGTGATGGAACAAATGCCTTCGACTATGGATGAACAGAATAGCAGACAAAATACACTGGAATGAACAGGACAAGCAGTGGGCTGACTTGAGGTTGAAAGGCAACCCAAGTGATCATATCAGGTCTGGAATTTGTGGTCTGGGGCCAAAACAAGAATAGTCTGGAGTAATTTCAAGAGATGGCATGGGCACCTGTTTTGAAGGACCAAGTGCAAACCAGTATTTATCCTAACACAGAATTCTCCAATCCCAGCCTCCTAAAACTAGTTCAGCTGTGACTATTGAACAGGGTTTACATGCTAGTTTGCCATCTTCCCTGGTGGCTCAGCTCGTAAAGAATCTGCTCACAATGCAGGAGATCTGGGCTCAATTCTTGGGTTGGGAAGATCCCCTGGAGAATGGAAAGGCTACCCCACTCCAGTATTCTGGCCTGGAGAATTCCAGGACTTTACAGTCCATGGGGTCACAAAGAGTAGGACATAGCTGAGTGACTTTCTTTTACTTTCATTTTGCCATCTTTGTTTATGAGCACAAAGACAAGAGTTTTTTAAAAAGAACCTCCACAGTCCACTTCATTAATCTCTCAACTTGCCACCTTCCGCCTACATCTCAGGTTGTATGCCAGTTAAATCTACAACAGCTATATTTTTAAACCTCATTATTATCACTGCAATTATCCTCATTCCTTCTTACTGACACTCCATACAGTTAGTCTGAATTCAGTCCAAGGCAAAAAAAAAAAAAAGCATATACTAGCTTAAATAAATTCACATAAACATAACTCAGATTGTCTCAAAATCACTCAGATGATTTTTAAGCAGCTGCAATCTGGTTTACAGGTCAAATTCAAAGTTGGTTCTATACCAAGTACAAATATCTCCAAAACAATGATAAAAGAAGTCAGAGGGCAAGACCTCAATTAAAGCATAGTCTACACTAAAGTATGTAGAGATTATCATTGGAAATGCCTATGATATCAAGATAAATATAATAGTTGAGATTACATGTGTAAAAATAAGCACAGGCTGAAATAGAAGCTTCGTTACAAGGAGTTCAGGGAATAATTTAGCAATTCTATATCCATCTTGACCCGTCTATATCTAAATGTTAATACACACCTTACTTTGTGTGTGTGTGTGTGTATTAAATAGGAATACTTGCACTTGCTTGACAATAAGAGAAATCTAGTGAAAGGAAATAGTAGACCAAACATAGTACCTCTCACTTTACCTATCTATCCATTCTAAATGCATTTTTTTCAAGGCAAGGATACATGGGTAAAGCAAACTGATTCCTTTTCTCCCCCATTACCAGATGTCTTCTTCAATCATCACAAAGGTTGAATACTAAGCTATCAAATACATAAAAAGATATTATCTCAATAAACAACTTTGGTAAAAGATGTTCATGCTACATAGACAAATATAACTTCACAGTTATTTCAAGTTTCTTCTTCTGTTATAAATGCTTCCTTTTAGCATCTGTAACCCCAAAGATTCCTGTCCATTTGAAAACAGTTTGGAAGACAAGACTCAAGCTGACTTACAAAATATAGTCACTATTTCTCTGAATCTACGAGAGGGTTTGCTTAAGAATAAAACCATTATCACTAAAAACCACTTATGTGACAATAATATGTCTGTCTGTCTGTTCCTAAATATCTCCATTAATTTAGCTCTATTTACTTAGCTTCACCAAGATGGTGTCCATTCATTCATTCATTCATTCATTCAAATATTCACTCATTCCATTACCCCCTCTAGAACTAATCCATTTGCTAGCCAAGATGGGACTTAAAGTTCCCCAAGAATCTAATCAAAAGTGATCCACATTCCTATGTATACACTGACCTTTAGGCCCTGAGACTCTGTCTTTCAGAAAGACCCGACCTTACCCAACGAGGGGCTTCTCTGGTGGCTCAGCTGTTAAAGAATCCATCTGCAATGTGGAAGACCTGGGTTCAATCCCTGGGTTGGGAAGATCCCCCAGAGAAAGGAATAGCTACCCACTCCAGTATTCTGAGAATTCCATGGACTTATATAGCCCATGGAGTTGCAAAGAGTTGAACATGACTGAGCAACTTTCACTTCACTTTCAGTGTATCCAATGAGAGTTGAGCTTTCCATGTCCCAATCTCTGTCACAACAGCTCAACCCAGAAGCTCCCCAGAAGCCCTAGATCCAGGCTTAGCTTTGCTCTCCAGTGTTTCCAATATTCAAGGTTCTGCTGCTGGGTCAGTTCTTCCATCCAGGTCTTGGTTGGATATTGCTGTATCTTCCTAAAAATCCCTGCCTGCCTGCTATACCTGCTGCTAAGTTACCTCACCATTAAAACCTACCCTACCTCCAGTTATGATATTGACAAAATTGTCCTAGACTGATGCCACTTATGCATTTTGAGGGGTAATGGTACCCACATATTCTTCACATTTCATTGAATCCATGAATTATTCTCTGGGCATGCTTAGTCTTAAAAGTCTATACTAATTTCTCTATGTCTTGGTTTCTTTATCTGTAAAGGGAGATAATGTTAGTATATTCCACAGAGGATA
The DNA here is from genome assembly GCA_917880005.1 of Nanger dama. Taxonomy (NCBI): domain Eukaryota; kingdom Metazoa; phylum Chordata; class Mammalia; order Artiodactyla; family Bovidae; genus Nanger; species Nanger dama. The sequence goes on from CAKJTW010000022.1 coordinate 33,391,367, forward strand.
TGATGAAGACTTAATTATAATACATTAAATATATAAACTTTATAAGTTTTGTAAGTATATAAAACTTAGAAACTTACAACAGAGCCTGAAGATAATACATACTTTATAAGTATTAGTATTATGATTACTGGTATTATTGACTTCCTCCAGTAAACTGTAGGATCTCTGAAGATAAAGACTGTCTCTTTCATTCTTAAAACCCTTCAGATCTAAAGGGTAATTTGCATATCTCAAGCAGTAAGTGGTTGACAAGTAAATTTGAATTCCTAAGTACTTTAAAAAGATATCTAGAAATACTATATCTATCAGATAGCTGTTGGAAGTATGACCACAGAAATCAATTGCCTAAACTTCCCTGGCGACCTAGTGGTTAAGGATCCGTCTGCCAGTTCAGAGGACACAGGTTCAGTCCCTGGTCCCAGAAGATTCTACATGCTGCAGGACAGCTAAGTCCATGCACCACAACTCCTGAAGCCCGTGAGTCTAGAGCCTGAGCCCCACAGCAGAAGAAACCACCACAGTGAGAAGCCCACGCACCGCAACTAGAGAGCAGCCCCTACTCACCACCGCTAGAGAAAACCCAGCACGCAGCAACGAAGACCCAGCACAGCCAAAAATAATTTTTAAAAAATACAGCCAATCGCCTACTTGAGGACATGAAGTCACCAAAATAGCCAAGAATGCAAGGCAGTCTTAAGCCCACACTGCCAGTTCCATACACCATCTTTACACCACACTGTTCCTGTGATAAGAGAATGAATACATTTACTTTGACCTTACATTTTATGTAAATATACTTCTCCTTAGGCAAGGACAGGGCATAGGGTGGCTTAGACATTATTCATTCATTCATATATTTATTGTGCAGTCCAGTGTCAGACTTTATATTAGGTATAAGGAGACTACAGTAAACCAAACAGACTAAAAGCATTGCCTCATTAAACTAACATTTTGTGGGAGAGGGGAGAGAGAGCTTACACAAACAAAAGATTACTTTATATCAAATTGTGATCAGTTCAGTTCAGTTCAGTCGCTCAGTCATGTCCAACTCTTTGCGACCCCATGAATCGCAGCACGCCAGGCCTCCCTGTCCATCACCATCTCCCGGAGTTCACTCAGACTCACGTCCATCGAGTTCGTGATCCCATCCAGCCATCTCATCCTCAGTCGCCCCATTCTCCTCCTGCCCCCAATCTCTCTCAGCATCAGATTCTTTTCCAATGAGTCAACTCTTCACATGAGGTGGCCAAAGTACTGGAGTTTCAGCTTCAGCATCATTCCTTCCAATGAAATCCCAGGGCTGATCTCCTTCAGAATGGACTGGTTGGATCTCCTTGCAGTCTGAGGGACTCTCAAGAGTCTTCTCCAACATCACAGTTCAAAAGCATCAATTCTTCAGCGCTCAGCCTTCTTCACAGTCCAACTCTCACATCCATACATGACCACAGGAAAAACCATAGCCTTGACTAGATGGACCTTAGTCGGCAAAATAATATCTCTGCTTTTGAATATACTATCTAGGTTGGTCATAACTTTTCTTCCAAAGAGTAAGCACCTTTTAATTTCATGGCGGCAGTCACCATCTGCAGTGATTTTGGAGCCCCCAAAAATAAAGTCTGCCACTGTTTCCACTGCTTCCTCATCTATTTCCCATGAAGTGATGGGGCCGAATGCCATGATCTTTGTTTTCCGAATGTTGAGCTTTAAGCCAACTTTTTCGCTTTCCTCTTTCACTTTCATCAAGAGGCTCTTTAGTTCTTCTTCACTTTCTGCCATAAGGGTGGTATCATCTGCATATCTGAGGTTATTGATAGTTCTCCCAGCAATCTTGATTCCAGCTTGTGTTTCTTCCAGTCCAGAGTTTCTCATGATGTACTCTGCATATAAATTAAATAAACAAGGTGACAGTATATAGCCTTGACGTACTCCTTTTCCTATTTGGAACCAGTCTGTTGTTCCATGTCCAGTTCTAACTGTTGCTTCCTGAGTGTGAAGTATAATAGGGGCTTTCCAGGTGGCACAGTGCAAAAATCTGCCTGCCAATGCAGGAGACGCCAGAGACACAGATTCCATCCCTGCATTGAGAAGAAACTCTGGAGTAGAAAATGGCAACCCACTCCAGTATTCTTGCCTGGAAGATTCCATGAACAGAGGAGCCCGGCCAGCTACAGTCCACTGGGTCAAAAAAGAGTCAGCTGTGACTAAGCAACTGAGCAAGGCACTGTGAAGCATAATATTGAGGGGCTGTTCCTTTATATCACCTGTAATGAAAATACCAGCTTACTTCCCATTTATTCACATCCCTTTCTAGAAGCCACTGGACCAGTTTTCTCCAACACTCGGTCAGTTAAGGGAAATGATTTGATGCTGAAATGGGTGCAGTGCTGCTATTTTGCTGCCAATCCCTATGCTGAAAGTATATGCTTTACAACCTACCTAGAAAAAAATCCTAACTACCAGCTATGAACAGAAATGTAAGTGGCCCTAGCAAGGTCTAGCAGGTCCAAGCAAGGCAATTCTCCTGCATAGGAAAGGCTTCACTTCTATCCAGCCACAGGTGAAGTAACTGGCCCCAGTGCTGACCCAGGTTCCATCTCAAATACAACCACAAGATAAACAGAGAATCTGTTTGGGTGGGGATAATTCATTTTTACAAAGAAAAGATTCACATCCCTTTATAGAAGAAAAGATATACTAGGTTAGATTATTATCTGCTCTAAGACTCCAGGAATGTTTTTTTTTTAGAAAGATTTTTATAGTCATCAATTTCATTTTAAGGTTTTTGAGGTTTATGACCTTTTACCAATGCAACAATCACAGATGGGTATTGCTCTTTAAAGCAAATTGTGAGTCAGACCTATGACTCTCTGACCATTATGGTTCATTACACTGCCAAAATCAAGCCTTTGTCAAGTAGTTTTAATTCTCCAGCTTCATGAATAAGTCTGCCGAAGAAATATTTTGCTTAATGACATTCATTGCTTTGATACTGGGTTTGGGTACAAGGCTTTGATAAAAGGTTTTTTTCACATAGTAACTGAGTGTAAAAACCAAATCTAACAAGAAACACATGAACAACCATACAAATGAATCAATAATATTATTTTTCCCCGAATTACTACATTCAACCTACATTAAGAACCTGGCAAGCTATTGATCTACTCGTCATAACTCTGCATTTCTTCCAAATGACCTTATTCTTTACTACAATTCTAATTTTGAATCATGATGTTTGATAATCAACTTGCCTTGCCAAATGACCTGTTAAAAATATCTATACCTCTGCTCTAGGAAAGCCTCTGTTAGAAATGCTATATTGAATAGTTTAGATTTAAATCATTGCCCTGATTTAAACCCTGTGGAAATAATAATATGATAGTAAATAATATTGAGTGCTACTCACACTCCATACATCAAAGACTGTCAAAAATATTTAGTATGGAAGGCCTTTCCAATACCAAGTCCCAGAAGATTTACAAGAGGTCAAGGTGATTAGACCTCCTTAATTAAAATGCAAATTCATCTACTGATTTATCGTATCAAACAGGCCCATGAATAACTACTGATTTTTTTAACATGCCCATTTTCAATTTCAATGACAGATATTAATAAAATATGAATCAAACTCCCCCACCACACCTGTAGTTCCAGTGTCCTGGACCCTTTGTGTCACACTTTTCTCCCCTTCTGGCTGCAGAGTTTCAGAGCAGAACACTTCATGACAAACAAAATTTGCACCAAACTGCCAACTCTGAGGCAAAGCATTACTTATTTTGGTATATGTCCATACCATGCATGTACACCCAGGTCAGCTCTGTAAACTGATGAAAACCCAGAGTAAAGACAAGAGAGTTGTTCAGCTGGGTATGTTGCAGAGGGGACATGGGAGTCCAACTGTCCCTCTGAAGACTGTGAGCCAGTCACTGGAGCCTCCTCATGTCCCCAGGTCTGCAGTCTCTCTGTTATTCTGCCCACAAAAGGGCTTGCTTCTTATTACCTTCTTTTGCTGAAGGCTTTACTGCTGTGTCCCATCTGCTAAGACAGTGGCCACTAGCTTTCAACTTTTCAGGTGCTTTCCAGCTCTCAATTTTTTGTTGATATCTCTTTTTTACATTTATGTCTTCTTCATTGCTTTACTGTCACATGGAAGGGTTTTATATAGGAGCAGATTGAACCTAAGTATTTAATCTGCTGTATTTTGCCAGAAGCCTCCACTGTACTATACATACTGCTGCTGTTGCTTAGTCACTTTAGTCTTATTCTGTGCAACCCTCTGGAGAAGGCAATGGCACCCTACTCTAGTACTCTTGCCTGGAAAATCCATGGATGGAGGAGCATGGTAGGCTGTAGTCCGTGGGGACGCTAAGAGTCAGACACGACTGAGCGACTTCACTTTCACTTTTCACTTTCATGCATCGTAGAAGGAAATGGTAACCCACTCCAGTGTTCTTGCCTGGAGAATCCCAGGGACGGGGAAGCCTAGTGGGCTGCCGTCTATGGGGTCGCACAGAGTCGGACACGACTGAAGCGACTTAGCAGCAGCAGTGCAACTCTCTGACCTATATAGCTCACCAGGCTCCTCTGTCCATGGAATTCTCCAGGCAAGAATACTAAAGCGGGTTGCCATTCTCTTCTCCAGGGGACCTTCCCAACCCAGGGATTGAACCTGGGTCTCCTGCACTGCAGGCAGATTCTTTACCACTGAGCCACCAGGAAAACCCAACTATCTAGAATTCCAATTTAAATCTATTTGGCTCAAAATGGTTAACTTTTAAGGTGAAACAGCCTAAGAAAAAGTAAAGTGAATGGGATTCCTTTTCTTCTTTCCAGATCTTCTGTTTTCATGAATCAGGTTATATGCAAATAATAATCAGCAGCACTGCTGCTATGAATAAATTATATCAGGCTGGGACTTACAGATAAACCCCAAAGTTAAAATTTTAATATCTGGATAGTTATATTTAAAATAGGAATTAATGCTCAGACAACAAAAATCATTGAGTCATGGTGTTAGGGTATAACTCATACAACCCTAAATACAATATGGTCAATACAGTGACCAATATGTAAAGTAAAAAGACTGAGGTTGATGGAGTAAAGATTATATGGTAAGAGAACATCTGTTTCTTTCACTTAATCTTTTCCATTGCTGAACTTTTCTATTCAATTTTTCAGTTCAAGTGTTTTCATTGAACCTTCCTCGCTTCAATTTCTGCTTGGTATTTTTCTATATATATTTTCTGTCTTGGTTGCATTTCTTTGTTCATGCACTGCTTTCCTGACCTTGCTGAGAAACTTTATTACCATTATTTTGAACCCTCTATTCCATAAATCATGTTGCTCTGTCCCATTATGCTAGGTTTCTGGAGATTTAGCTCATTGTTTTATTTGGAATTCATTCCCATTTCTTCATTTTCCTTGACTCTCTGTGGTGGTTTCTATGCACTAGATAAAACAGTCATCTCTTCCAGTCTTGACTGATTGTGTAGTCTTGTGCAGGAGATAAACCTCGTTAACCCACACAGCCTGAGCCTCTATTCACCTCTCAAACCTTTGGGATCATTCAAGTGGCTTGCAGTCATTGAGGATGTGCCAAGACTCACCACTATCCCAACGTAAGGATTATAGTCAGCACCTGGATGCAGGCTGAGCAGGAGCCAGACCCTCAGGCAAGAGCTAGGACATGACCCAGTCCAATCCCTTTCAGGAAGAAACCCAGAAATGAGTGTTTTTGGCCTCTGCACTGAGTCCAAATGTAGAGCCACAGTGCTATCTGCCCATTTAACAACTGCTTCTTTGTTTGTTAATAGTCCTGTAGGACTCATGAATGCAAGCCCCAGTGACGTTCAGAGTTATGTGATTTGGGGGTCTACCCTTCTGGTAGAAGACTTAAAACTTGCAGTGCTAGACATATGGTCCAAACACTTTGGGAGTTGGGGATTCCCTCTCGATTTTGTGTGCTGTGCCAATAGTGGGGTTTACAGTGAGAGCATGTCTCAGTCTTTACTACCCGATCTGATGTGGCTATTTTCTCAGTTTCTTGATATGTAGGAATCACACAACTAGTTTCTGAAACCCTCTTAGAGGGACTTATCCATGTGTAGCTATATATTTGGTGCATGCATGGGAGAAAGGAACTCCAGAAGCCTTCTCTGTCACCATCTTACTCTGGAGTCTGAAAAGTTATTCTATATTCCTCAATGGAATCAACAGAATCAATATTGCTTCTATCATTAGTAATTATATTTAACAATTTAATTTTTTTGAATATTTACTTTGTTATCAGCCATTATGCAAGGTGTTTGATATACATTAACTCATTTAATCCTTATGAGATACCTATTATTAATCATCTGTTGCATAGGTGAGAAAATTGGAATTAAGAAAGGCTAATAAATAATTTGCCAAAGTTAGACAGATGATACGTGGTAGAACTACAGTCTGAATCCTGTCAGCCTACAAAGTTCCCTTCATTATTATTCTACCTAACTATGCTATGAAATTCCATAAAATGGAAAATGAAAAGACAGTCTACATTGATAATACTTAAGTTTTCTTTAAATACTTTCTTGTAAAATATCCTTGGCCCCTCTAAATACCTCAGCCTCTTACAAATACTTCAGATTATTTTGAGTAGACTCTATTTAACAATCTTAGGAGAATGTTCTGGAAATACCAATGGACTTGAGCTTTTAAAATAAAAACTCTCATTGCCCCAAGCAAGAATGCTTTTTGAAATTAGGGCCAGATTTTGCCTATAATTTAATAGCCATTTTTCTCCATCATTTGCATAGTGATACAGATTTTATAGAGCTTTAATTCTGAATTTATATTCCAAAAGTGTCAATCTGGAGGCTGTAATCCTACTAACTTTTCTGTATGCCTATTTTTCTGAATGCATATAAATGTTTATTTTCTTTAAGCAGCATATTTCAGAGGGAAAGTGCATTCCAAAGGCTTTAATCTAAGCACAGGCTGTCGTAAAACTTCCCTGGCATATCTTTCTCTTACAGTTAACCAAATTACATTTGGGTATTTGAAGCAAATGAGGATATAACAAAGTAATTTGGGTGGACAAAATGTATGAACTGCATCCTGTTTATGGAGCATTTTTACAATTGTATAGGCTGACAGCTATGCTTAGAGAAATAGTTGAAGAAGCAAATAAAATTATTCACTCAGTGGTTTATAAGCAAAAGGGGGAAAGGGATGTTAATCTTCAAGATTAAAGTGTGGCGCCAAAAATGAGTTTTATTTTTAAAAATTCATTACAAAAGTCCTTGAAAGGATATAGTAAAAGACAATGTAATTGGGAAAATAGGTCCACTATTCCGGAATTGAAAGCCTCTGTACCTTTTTTTTTTTTTCTTATCTCTATATAAAAACATTTCTGTCAGCTTGGGTACATTTTCATCAAATCTGGAGTATACATTTGGGAAGCTATTGTCTAAACATAGACCCAAATGACATATGTTTTACTGACTTGGGCAGAGATATGTCGGGAGCAGTACTCTGAGCAGCTGATGCTCAAGCACAGTAGGGAGATCCAAGCAATGTGCATCAATGAGATCCTCTAAACAGAGAAAATCTACAGGGATTTTAAACCTGAGCCCCCATAACAATAATTCCAGTGGCAGATGCCCTGAAATGTCCTTTTGGCTTGCATTGAGCTGCTTCTCACTTGAACCGCACAGCAGTATTCATGCACGGTGGCTGCATTTTAGCATCATTTGGAAACTTTAAAACCAGGGGTACCTAGGCCCTGGCCAGACTAGTTAAACTGGAATCTATTGGTGGATGGGAGGAGATGGATGAGGGGGGCCCAGGGTGATTCTAAAGAGCAGCTAGAGTTGAGAACCACTGGTTCAGGGTGAGTGGCAGTCAAAATTTAATGATGGAAAAAGCAAGAGAGTTCCAGAAAAACATCTATTTCTGCTTTATTGACTATGCCAAAGCCTTTGACTGAGTGGATCACAATAAACTGGAAAATTCTGAGAGAGATGGGACTACCAGACCACCTGACCTGCCTCTTGAGAAATCTGTATACAGGTCAGGAAGCAACAGTTAGAACTGGACATAGAACAACAGACTGGTTCCAAATAGGAAAAGAAGTACGTCAAAGCAGTATACTGTCACCCTGCTTATTTAATTTATATGCAGAGTACATCATGAGAAATGCTGGACTGAAAGAAACACAAGCTGGAATCAAGATTGCCAGGAGAAATATCAATAGCCTCAGATATGCAGATGACACCACCATTATGGTAGAAAGTGAAAAGGAACTAAAAAGCTTCTTGATGAAAGTGAAAGAGGAGAGTGAAAAAGTTGGCTTAAAGCTCAACATTCAGAAAACGAAGATCATGGCATCCGGTCCCATCACTTCATGGGAAATAGATGGGGAAACAGTGGAAATAGTGTCAGACTTTATTTTTCTGGGCTCCCAAATCACCGCAGATGGTGACTGCAGCCATGAAATTAAAAGGTGCTTACTCCTTGGAAGAAAAGTTATGACCAACCTAGATAGCATATTCAAAAGCAGAGACATTACTTTGCCGACTAAGGTCCATCTAGTTGAGGCTATGGTTTTTCCTGTGGTCATGTATGGATGTGAGAGTTGGACTGTGAAGAAGGCTGAGCACTGAAGAATTGATGCTTTTGAACTGTGGTGTTGGAGAAGATTCTTGAGAGTCCCTTGGACTGCAAGGAGATCCAACCAGTCCATTCTAAAGGAGATCAGCCCTGGGTGTTCTTTGGAAGGAATGATGCTAAAGCTGCAACTCCAGTACTTTGGTCACCTCATGTGAAGAGTTGACTCATTGGAAAAGACTCTGATGCTGGGGGGATTGGGGGCAGGAGGAGAAGGGACGACAGAGGATGAGATGGCTGGATGGTATCACTGACTCGATGGACGTGAGTCTGAGTGAACTCTATGAGTTGGTGATGGACGGAGGCCTGGTGTGCTGTGATTCATGGGGTCACAAAGAGTCAGACACGACTGAGTGACTGAACTGAATGATTATCTACTGAGTAATATGGACAAGGCCAGCTAGTACTCTATAAAAGCATTTTTAGTTTAAAAGATTTTAATTGAGATATAGCTGATGACAATACTATATGTTTAAAGTATACAACATCAGTTCAGTTCAGTTCAGTGGCTCAGTCGTATCCTACTCTTTGTGACCCCATGAATCACAGCACGCTAGGCCTCCCTGCCTATCACCATCTCCCAGAGTTCACTCAGACTCAAGTCCATCGAGTCCGTGATGCCATCCAGCCATCTCATCCTCTGTCGACCCCTTCTCCTCCTGCCCCCAATCCCTCCCAGCATCAGAGTCTTTTCCAGTGAGTCAACTCTTCGCATGAGGTGGCCAAAGTACTGGAGTTTCAGCTTTAGCATCATTCCTTCCAAAGAAATCCCAGGGCTGATCTCCTTCAACATAGTGACTCACAATTTTTAGGGTCATACTCCATTTATAGTTATTAAATCCCTGTGTTATATAACATATCCTTGTAGCTTATTTTATACACATTAATTTGTACCTCTCATCCCCCACCCCTATCTTGCCACTCTCCCCATTGGTAATCACTAGTTTGTTCTCTGTATCTGTGAGCCTGTTTTTGGTTGAATTCACTAATTTTTGAAAAATTTTAGATTCCACATATAAGTGATTTCATACAATCTATGTCGTTCTGTCTGACTTATTTCAGCTGTACCATTGTAGTATAGTCTGAAATCAGGGGAGTGTGAGTCCTCCACTCTGTTCTTTCTTGAGAGTGGTTTGGCTATTTGGGATATTCTGTGTTTCCACACAAATTTTGAAATTATTTGTTCTAGTTTTATTAAAAATGCCCTTGATATTTTGATAGGAATTGCATTCCGTCTGTCAATTGCCTTGAGTAGCATGGTCATTTCAACAATGTTAATTCTTCCAATCCATGAACACAGTATATCTTTCTACATGTTTGTGTCATCTTCAATTTAGTATTCTATAAATTTTAAATGGCACACCACTCATGAATAACTGAAATTATTCTATGTCAACTATATTTATCTGTGTCTCACAGTATACTTGCAAGAAGCTTAAACACTGAAAAGTTAGAAACTTGCATGAGATTAGAAGTGGGACTTAGTCACAGCAAAGTCAGGGTGAGGTCCACCCAAGTCCAGGGCTTATACCAAAGTACTCTCTAGGAGTAAGTCTAATAGTCTCAACTTTCTAAGGTGAATTTTTAGACTCCCATTATTAATATTATGTAGCTTTGGTTTTAAGTCAACAGAAACCTGAATTTTAAAATCCAAGTGTGAGAGTTCTATCTTCTTGACTAGCAGTGTTTATTTGAGGGGTTTCAATAGAAGAAGCCAATACAGGGTCTCCTCCAAGTAATAAAGGCATCTATTTAATTTGCCAAAAAGATGAATAGACGGTTCCTCTGAAATTTCCCATTCCTCCTGTGCCATCAGCTTTGGAATCCAACCCAAGCAACCAAAGACTACTCCCTTGTAGCCTGCAGGCATATGACTGGCACTGACAGATCCCTGCCTTGCAGCATTTCATACAGCTTTGATCAACAAATCAATGATAGCCATAAGCACCCAGTTCATGTAAAAAGCCTTTTCATTTCCTCCACTGATCCAGCAGCTGCTCCTTCCTTCTGGGGCCCCCACTTTCATATATAGGCAGAGTTCAGAAGGAGAACATTGCAGTGTCTACTCGGATGCTTTCCTCATTCAAGGAAATGGGCAGTGCTCCATGCTCTATTCTGCTGCTGAAACTAACTGGAAAGAACAAGCATTGCACTTTCCCCAGGGGGAAAAGGTTGGTGCTTATGGAGACAATATGCTCCTGCTGTGAAAATAACTTTAGGATCCAGAAGAGTGAAGTTCAAACACAGGACCACTAACAGGAAGGAGACTAGTCAGACTTTGTTACAGGGCTTCCTTGCTGGCTCAGCTGGTAAAGATTCCGCCTCTTTATGTGGATTCTTATTTTCCGAATGCGGGAAATTTGAGGATCTTCTCTGGCTCAGGAAGATCCCCTGCAGAAGGGAATGGCACGCACTTCCTTTTCAGAGCATGAAAAGGGATGTTATATTTGATGTACAACTCTGCCGTAAGAGTTGCATGAATTTCAAAAATGATTTAATTTTTTTAAATATGCTTACTATAATAAAACATTTTGGGTAAAGAGCTCTAAGCTCCATAACCTTAGTTCACTAACAATGTTTTTATTGATTGGTATAATTCAGATAACAACATAATAATGAATGTCATCTCTATCATTTATTCCAGTGGCACCTTTCTCTGCATAACATGTGCTGTGTAAAGAGTCTATGTTCACAGCACAACCTCTTTGAAGTAGAAGATTTGGGATATAATAAGCTCCAGCAAATTCAATTAGCACAACCAAGAAAAAATTCACACTAGCTTATGAGTTAATGCCAGCTGGGTATATGGTAAAAGTGACTCACACTCAAAAGTGATCTAATTTGCAGTACAAATGAGGAAGAGCATTTTTTTCTTCTTTTTTTTTTTTTTTTGAGCATTTTCTTCTTATGCCACTATTCTCTTAAGGGCCATGTGTGACCTGACTTTTCTAAGAAAAAGTCATTTTTGTTGTTCTCAGATGACTGATAGGCAGACTTGACTTCCATTCTCTGTAGGATCTTTGTGGGTCAGAAGATCATGAAGGTCTGATTCTACAAAAAACGAGGTCCTACAAACATTTGATTTCAAGAGGGGAAAACAGAAGAAAGTGAGAGATAATGTCTAATATCATTATCAAAATGCAATGATAATACTGAATTTTTAAACTAAAAATCTTATTTCTTAAACACACATGTAAGAGTTAAAAGGTCAAGTTAATAGATTTGTCTTATGACAAAGGCAACAGAAACTCAAGTGTTTTTTTAAATAAGAACCAGTGAATAAAGTTATCATTGATACATGGGTCTGTAAATTCTAAAATGTTGAGACACTGAAATAATGAAAAGAAAACATCCTTGGTAGATGGAAAGAAACAAAAAGTTGCACATATTGTCACAAACACCTTCATTTAGTTGAAATCAATACTTAAACAAAATTTTTGGCTGGCAACCCTGGGCCCTGGGCATTCTCTAATTCCTTAACAAACCAAGTCATTACTCCAAATCTGTCCCAGAATCCAAGTGCACACTTCACTCTATGACAGAACCCCCTCTTACTGATGTCAGAGCACCAGTTCACTCTCCTCTGGCTCTTGCTTTTCACACTGAAGTTCATAAATTGACTCTCAGGACAAATAAAAATACAGTAATGCCGAGGTCAGAGAAATTCCACTGATAGGAAAGCACATTCATCGATTCATTTATTTATTTACAACCACCTACACTGTGGCAGGCCCAGTGTTAGGCCTTGGACACAAATATAATGACAAAATGACTTAGTCTCTTGTCTCAAGGTGTTTAAAATCTGGTCAGGGACAAATAAAATGAATTAAAGTTAAGTCACGTGTGCTAAGTGCAGTATAGACAAAATGCTATGGCAGTCCCAGGATCCTTGGTACTAAAGCCTAATTGGCTCTGGTAGCACCTAGGCATCAGGGCAGAACACTTCCATGGGACAACTGGTAGGGAAGAAGGACAATTTTACTTGTATCAGTACTCTGCAATACCCACAACATTTGCATAAGCTGGGGAGTGGTAGGGCCAATAAGGCCTATTTCTACTTCTCACATTTTGATAGAGGGATAAGGATTCACCCCACTTCCTATAGGGGGACATAGGAGAGAATACCTCCCATTTGATATTGGCAGCAACCTCTGTTCAGGTTTCAATTACTTCCAATAACCTACTCCTACAGAACTGATGCTTTCTAATTGCGGTGCTGAAGAAGACTCTTGAGATCCCCTAGACTGCAAGGAGATCAAATCAGTCAACCCTAAAGAAAATCAACCCTGAATATTCACTGGCAGGACAGATGCTGAAGCTCCAATATGTTGGCCACGTGATGCAAAGAGCCAACTCATTAGAAAAGATCCTGATACTTGGTAAGATTGAAAGCAATTGGAGAAGGGGGTGGTGGAGGATGAGATGGCTAGATAGTATCACTGACTTAATGGCTGGACCTGAATTTGGACAAACTGCAGGAGATAGTGGAGGACAGAGAAGCCTGGTATGGTTCAGTCTACAGGGTTGCAAAGGGTCAGACATGACTCAGTGACTAAACACAACTTCCACAGTGACCATGTTCTACAGACCAGAAGCTGAGATGTGTGGTCTGAAAAGGATCCAAATAAAAAACTATGTACATTTGCATAAACAGCTTCAAAGGCCTAAAGACTAAATCACATATAGCTATATACCTGCAAATAACTTTTATTAATTAGAAATGGCTCATAAAGTTCATTGCATGTGTTAGGACAAGTCAGCACCTTCAAATTACATTAATGCTAATGCTCCAAACAACTAATTAGAAGGGTTGTTTCTCCTAATTCTAAGAAAAGTTTAAGATTTCTTTCCTAGAAATTTTAAATAAAAAGCAATCAGAAAGGAAACTCAGCAATATGCTCTAACAAATCACATATTCATGGCATTCTGATTTCACTCCATCTGAGACAGAACCACTTTACACAAAACTAGCTTTACAAGAAATGTTGAAGGGACTTCTCTAACTGCAACAGTAAAGACTGTAGCTAGAAACATGAAAAGTATGAAAGGAAAAGGTTCACTGGTAAAGGCAAATATTTATAGGTTAAAAGACAAAAATAGTAAAAATCATCTATAGCTACAAAAAGTAGTTAAGGGATACACACACGAAAAAGATGTAAAATATGATGTCAAAATCAGTAAAAACTGGGAAGGAGGGAGGATTAAAACTGCAGGGTTTTAAAATCCATTTGAACTTAACAGATCAGCAACTTAAAATAATCACCTATATAAGTGTGAAGACCCATGCAGCTATACAAACTTCTCTGCAGTATAGAAAGGCTATTTTCTTGCTTAAGTAACTTCTTCCAAAGTGGCTTCTCCTCTTCTTCAGTGCTGTTGTTGGAATCTTCTGAGCATACTCATGTCACTGCCATTTTGGGGAAAGCCATACTCAAGGTCAACTGAGGTAGGATATAGGAGAAGTCCTGGGGTATTCATCATGGTGATCTAAGAGGGAGCTAGATTTGGAGTTTCTTACCACTTAACCCTTCACCACTGCCTCTCCTGTGCTAAGCAACAGACAGCAGGAACATCGATCACTGGCTAAAGCAGAGGATGTGGAGCTAGGATCATAGACGTAGGAATTCCTGAAAACTAGGAAAGACAGCAATTAGCTGATACCCAGAGACAAGTTAACTGCAAGCATCTCCTAGAGAAAGTCTGCTCCACATTAACTGTAGATACAGTATGATAGGGAAAATGGGGATTTCTAGGTACAAAGACAAAGATAAATAAGAACCACCAAATGTTTTAGGAAACCCACACAAACTCAATAGAACTAACACCTCAGAAAATGCATCAAAGAGAAGATAAATTTAGAATAAATATATTTACTATGTTCAAGAGATGGAATTTGATATTATATCCATAAATAGATTCATTAGAGATCATTTAAATTAAAATGTTAAGTACTGGAAGAAAACTAAATGAGAGACTAAAAAGTAAATACTATTCAACTGAATAGAGACTTTGGGCACTGAAAGGAACTCTCCCAGAAGCCAAAGCAAAACAAAACAATACGGAGTTCCTCAATAATAGGGCAATGTTGAAAGATGAAGGATAAAGAAAGATATTTCCATATATGTATAACAGGTGCTCAGAAGGAGAAAAAAACAAAGGAAGATATGAAAGAATTTTAAAGGAAAAAATAAATTCCAGAGCTAAATACACAAGTCTCAACTTGAAAGCGGAGAAGGAAATGGCAACCCACTCCAGTGTTCAACTTGAAAGGGCTCAGAAGTGCCAAGCAGAATGAATGAAACCACACATAGTATACTGCGGTGAAATTTTAGAACATTACAGTTATCAAAGAAGAGAATAATACACAATTCAAAAGAGAAGAAACAAATTGCCTGCAAAGGTAGAGACTGACATCAAATTTCTTACTGTCAACCAGGTGCTAAGGAAGGAAGAACTACCCTCTTTGAATACAAACAGGACATTATTTTGAACTGGTATCCTCCCAAAACAAAATTCAAAGAGAAAGGCAAAACACGATATTTTTCAGACATTCTAGAATTCACAGAATGTATCTCCACAGACCATCTCTTAAAGAATTAATTAAAGATGGAGGAGCCTGGTAGGCTGCAGTCCATGGGGTTGCTAAGAGTCGGACGACTGAGCGACTGAGCGACTGCACTTTCACTTTTCACTTTCATGCATTGGAGAAGGAAATGGCAACCCGCTCCAGTGTTCTTGCCTGGAGAATCCCAGGGACAGGGGAGCCTGGTGGGCTGCCATCTATGGGGTCACACAGGGTCAGACACAACTGAAGCGACTTAGCAGCAGCAGCAGCAGCGGCAAAAGGTATGAACCTAAGAGAGAGGAAGATGTGGACCCCAACAAGCAGAGCAAGAGAAGAAGAAGTACCTTGCACAAGGGGCCCCAGCTCTTCCAGGAATGGAAGGACAGAGCCCTCATGGCCTGATTGTGTTCCTGTAGGTGGGAGGCCCAACTTTTCAAAGCAATATCTTTACTCTGGGGAAGTGCTCATCTAAGAATGCACCACCCAGACCCTGGGCACAATACAGCTGCTCCCATGGGTAGGTGTGTTTGTCTGGGAGACTGGACACTGGCTTCTAGGAAGAGAGCTTAGAAATAAAAGTCTGCAAACCACTGTCCTTCTCCCAGGTTTGCATCTGTGCTCTCACGTCCTTCAGATTTTCACCTGTCAAGCAGTGAAAAGTATGCTGACCCCTTTTCAAAGAACTCATCATTAGCCTCTCCAAATGGTGTGCATTTTGAAACAGCATATTCTCTAATGAAATGGCTGTTAAAGATGAATAGTGTCCCCCACCCTTGGTCACGGTTTCACTCTCCACAGTTTCAGTTACTTGAAGCAAATGTGATCTGAAAATATTAAATGGAAATTTCAAGAAATAAGCAATTCATAAGTTTTAAATTATGCGTCATCTTGAGCAGTGTGATGAAATCTCACTACATCTCGCTTCATCCAGCCCAGAACATGAATCATCACTTTGTCTGGCAGATACCACACAAAAGTGACTAGTAGCCATCTGGGTTATCCGATCAACAATCATGGTATGAAAGTGCTCGTGTTCAAGTAACCTTTATTTTCTTTAATAGCAGCCTGACTCCTTGCTCCCAGAATTGAATCAAAGGGTATATCTGCTCTTAAGATCTTGACAGATCCAGAGAGAAGGTACCAAATAATGTCTATACTACACAATTTAATATGTAAATATCAAGGATTTTGTTGCCCTCCCAACATCCTCCTGTCAGTCATCCCTGACAAAGTCTTTCAGACATTCTGAAAAAGAGCACTGGACTAAAGTTGTCAGGGGACCTGGCTTCTGATTTTATCTCTGGCGGTGGTGTTTTAGTCACTAAGTCGTATCCAACTCTTGCAAACCCTTGAACTGTAGCTCACCAGGCTCCTCTGTTCATGGGATTTCCTAGGCAAGAATACTGGAGTGGGTTGCCACTTCCTTCTCTAGGGAATCTTCCCATCCCAGGAACTGAACTCACATCTCTGGTTTCCTGCAGTTGCAGGCAGGTTCTTCACCACTGAGCCAACAGGGAAATCTCTAATTTTATCTCTACTGCTCTTTAACCCAGTGACCTGGGCTCATCTCTTACCTTTTTACACAGACTTTGTCATTTGTAATCTTACCATGATGTGAGTTTCTCAGGGTTCCTAAGCTGGCCAAATATGATGTATGAAAGTCCTTGAAAACTGTTCAGTTCAGTTCAGCTTATTTGCTCAGTTGTGTCTGACTCTTTGCAACCCCATGGACTGCAGCATGCCAGGTCTCCCTGTCCATCACCAACTCCCAAGTTTACTCAAACTCAGGTCCATCAAGTCAGTGATGCCATCCAACCATCTCATCCTCTGTCGTCCCCTTTCCTTCCCGCCTTCAATCTTTCCCAGCATCAGGGTCTTTTCAAATGAGTCAGTTCTGCACATCAGGTGGCCAAAGTATTGGAGTTTCAGCTTCAACATCAGTCCTCCAATGAATATTCAGGACTGACTTCCTTTAGGAGGGACTGGTTGGATCTCCATGCAGTCCAAGGGACTCTCAAGATCTTCTCCAACACCACAGATAAAAAGCATCAATTCTTTGGTGCTCAGCTGTCTTTATAGTCCAACTCTCACATCCACAACATGACTATTGGAAAAACCATAGCTTTGACTTGACAGATCTTTGTTGACAAAGTAATGTCTCTGCTTTTTAATGTGCTATCTAGGTTTGTCATTGCTTTTCTTCCAAGGAGCAAGTGTCTTTTAATTTCATGGCTGGAATCACCATCTGCAGTGATTTTGGAGCCCCCAAAATTGAGTCTATCACTGTTTGCATTGTTTCCCCACCTATTTGCCATGAAGTGATGGGACCAGATGCCATGGTCTTAGTTTTCTGAATGTTGAGCTTTAAGCCAACTATTTCACTCTACTCTTTCACTTTCATCAAGAGGCCCCTTAGTTCTTCCTTTTCTGCCATGATGGTGGTGTCATCTGCATATCTGAAGTTACTGATATTTCTCCTGGCAATTCCAGTGTGTGCTTCATTCAGCCCAGCGTTTCTCATGATGTACTCTGCATATAAGTTAAATAAGCAGGTGACAATATACAGCCTTGACGTAACTCCTTTCCCAATTTGGAACCAGTCTGCTTTTCCATGTCCAGTTCTAATTGTTGCTTCCTGACCTGCATACAGATTTCTCAGGAGGCAGGTCAGGTGGTCTGGTACTCCCATCTCTTTCAGAATTATCACAAGTTAAGATCTTAAATTGTGATCTCATTTGATAAAAATGATGTTGGTACTAAAAAAGCAAAGATGTACAAAACATGGAATAATATTTCCAGCTGAGAATCAAGGATCTATCCATGAAATAGATGTCTACTCATGTGAATACACAGAAAGGAAGTAGATAACTTTTCTGGGTTTTCTTTTCACATTTGTCTCTAAAGACAGTAACTAAACACCTACCTAAAAATAGAGAAAAAAGAAGCCCCCTTTTTTTTTCTTTCAAGAAAAGACAGAGGAAACTACACTCATATGAGTCCAGTGTGCTACAGATTCAAGTGGAAGAGTCATTCCACAGCTCACGAGGGAAATAATAGGCTGTATCAAGCATTGTGTTTTGTGTCAGTCTGAATCATGAACCCCTCCAAACTTCTCCAGGAACAGTATCAGCTTCAGGGTTGCTAGCTCCCAACTTATGCCCTTAAACTAGCCTTTTATCATAACCTAATCCACTTATGTTACCAGTGTTACTCCAGAAAAAGGTACATTTTTAAAGTTATGACCCTCAATAATTTATGAATCTGGCAGAATGATGTCAAAGCCATTTGAATTCCCAGAAGAAATACACCTTAGAAATGACATGGATTGAAATTGATCCAAGAGGTATTAAAATGGATGTGTGCTGCCCTTTGTCTCATAGGTAATAAATAATGCTGTGCAAGTCAGCAGCAACGCAAAATATTAGAGGGATCTGAGATAGTAACTTGAGATCAGTCTTCTTGAAAGCCACTTATTTCATGACACAAGTGATAGTTATTATCTAGAGGCAGTAAAAAGAAAGCATAATCTTGCCTGGATTAGATCTATCATGATAGTTGACTGCTCTCCTTAGGATATCTTCAAATGTGAAAAGCAAACACAGTCTATATTGTTCTTATTGAAATTTCATCCAGTAGAGCTGATCCTTACATGTAATAACAAAATATTTCTTCTTTCACTAAAGAAATTTTTCTGCTAAGTCTAACAATCTTGTTCCTATCACTAAGGTGTTTTTAAAAATAGCTTTTTGTTGCTAATCAAAACCTACACATTTTAATGTATACAATTTGATGAATTTATGCATATGCATAAACCCATGAAACCATATCTCAATAAAGCTGTCACAAAAAGAAAACATAAAGATATATGTATACAAGAAAAAAAAATAGTACCATGTAGGCTATTTTATTATAAAAGCAAGGTGTCCACAAAGCTCAAAAACACAAATGGCCATGACTGGTGCAGAATGAATAGCTGTAGTAGCTGAGGTATCCAAGACCAGGTCCATAATATAAAGGAAATCTCTGACTCCTAAAAGCATGCAAACTCCCTGTACTAGGAGTGCTGCCTGGTGAGGGTACCCCTAAAAACGATCCTGTCCTTTGGCAGTTTGGAAACTTTTGAGCTCCAGGGTAGGATGCACATGGAAGAGCTATAAATGCAAGCCAAGTGCTGCTGGATTAGCTCCATGTGAGGTCACAGTAAAGAGCCATATGCCTACAATCGATCTCACAACATCAAAAGTATATAGGCATGAAGTTTAGTTTAGTGAGGCTCAGAAACATGAGGTTTGACCTCTGCCCACCAGTCACTGCTCACCCAACATCTTGTGGTCAGAAGCCACTTCAGGGAATTTGTTCCAACGGGAAGTCTTATTCAACAAAGAGCTATACTGATTGTTAATTCATTCTGTATTTTTTATGCCGTAGATAAATAAACTGATTTTCCATACTCAGAGCAATACACCTGGAGACATCAGAGTCATCGTTTTCTGCCAATTTAAAACTAGCACTCGAATCTTCAGGTGAAAGCAAGTCCACCAACAGTAGCCTCGTAACATCAATTACCATCAGCATAAACGCCTAAATAATAACTAATTCTTCCAAGGAATTTAACTAATTCTCCCCAGAATTCCTGTACACACAAGGGTCTTCTTTCCAGAGGCCTATGATGAGGATTCCCTCTCAAGGAAAGGAAAACTACACATTTCCTTGGAGGGTGATCAGAATTTCAGATACTGGGATCAAAACTGTTAGAGGATTTTGTTGTATCCCTACCAGTGAAAGAACAGTAACTTCAGAAAAACTAGAATGGAATCTAAGATACCATTTCTTAAAGATACAGATAGTAGGTAAAAAACAAAGAATCTCAGAATCTCATCAAATGAATATCAAGTAGGACAAAATTCATATTTGTTACATACTCCCTCATCTTCACTGAGAGAAGGCAATGGCAACCTACTCCAGTACTTTTGCCTGGAAAATCCCATGGATGGAGGAGCCTGGTAGGCTGCAGTCTGTGGGGTTGCTAAGAGTTGGACCCGACTGAGCGACTGCACTTTCACTTTTCACTTTCATGCACTGGAGAAGGAAATGGCAACCTACTCAGTGTTGTTGCCTGGAGAATCCCAGGGACGGGGAGCCTGGTGGGCTGCCATCTATAGGGTCGCACAGAGTCAGACACAACTGATGTGACTTAGCAGCGGCATCTTCACAAGGGACCTCAACCACAGTCATCCTGTGGTCAATCAGAGCTCTCCAATGGAAGCTGACCCTCACTCTCAGCACAGTTCCCCACCCTCCCAGCCCCAGACCAATGGCCTTGCCTCAACTAATAATCCTAGTTTCCTTGATACCCTATATTTGAACTTCACTTAGGCCAAACCTTTAGAGAAGGAAATGGCAACCCACTCCAATATTCTTGCCTCGGAAATCCCATGGACAGAGGAGCCTGGTGGACTACAGTCCAAGGCATTGCAAAGAGTGAGATAGTGAGATACAACTGAGCAACTAAACAACAAGGCCAAACCCTACTTTTCAAATCACCAAGGCAAGACCCATCAACAGACACCCTTTAACACTTTCAAATTCTTTTGAGACTTCCTCATCTTATTTGACTCTTACTGATTTTCTCTTCCTATCACTGTCATGTTCAAGCATTCACCTACATCAAGGTCAACAAGTACATGCACATGATTTACAACATGGCTAGGAGCTGGTAGAATAACGCCCCCCAACTCCCCCACGCCCGCCAAATGTCCACATGCTAATTCCCAGAACCTGTGAATACACAGCAAAAGAAAGAATCTGCAGACAATGATTAAGGTTATCCAGGTAGATCAAATCTAATCAAATGAGCCTTTGAAAACTAAGAAACTTTCCTGGCCAGTCAGAAAGATGAGGTGGAAGAAGAGAAATTTAAAGCATGAGAGACACTCAACCTACTGTTGCTGGCTTTAAAGGTAGGAAATGAGCCACCAGCCAAGAAAGGTGGGCAACCTCCAGAAGCTGAGAACCACCCCTGGCTAATTACCAGCAAGAAAATGGATGTGTAGTTTCAAACCACTAAATTTGTGGTAATTTGTTTCAGTAACAATAGAAAATTAATAGAGTGGTCATTATCTACATTAACAGCTATAATAAATTGCTCTTCTTTAATATTTAGTACAGGTTTTTATCTGGTTCTCTGTGAATTATTTTCACAGTTGACTAGCTTATTATGTTATCATTTTATTGCCTTTAGTTTAAGATTTGCCATTTATGTATAAATGGATATAGAAATCCACCATCTTATCAAATGGTTAGGAAGTTTTTAATGAAAAATCATAATCCTTCATTCACAAACTACCAACATAGGTACATTCTTTAGCTCCATAAATATTGTACTAAGTTCTAGTAACGCCAAATACAGTTGGTTGCCCAAATATGGAATAATCAAATTTCAGGCTGCAAACGCTTTAAATTTCTTCAAGTAAGACAGCCCCAGGGGCCATATCAACACTGTTTGAAGAGATATGGTGCTAAAGAAATTTAATAAACAGTTTTATTCAGTTACTAAATCTGTTTCCAACAACATACATTCACACTCACTCTCACAAATGGAATTTGCTTAAAAATAAGATCTCTCAAACTGTTGACTGATGTTAACATTTTCCAAGGCTCAGATTATCCAAAAATAATCATGTATTTATTCTTAAAACATTCTTTTTTATCAAAGTGTTGGTACCCTGAATTCTCCTTTGAACCAGTTGTAATATCTTACTAGTTCCCTCATTAAGAAGTGAGTTAGACAAAATGTTTGGCATGTATATTAGTCATGGTTCTCCAGAGGAACAGAACCAATAGTAGATGTGTATATCAACACACACACACATATTGTGTGTTTAGGGTTTTAAATGTTATAATTAGATATTACTATATAAAGACTATATAAACTATACGTGTGTGTGTTTGTTAGTTGCTTAGTCGTGTCCAACTCTTTGCAGCCCCATAGACTGTAGCCCATCAGGCCCTTCTGTCCACGGGACTCTCTAGGCAAGAACACTGGAGTGGGTTGCCATTTCCTTCTCCAAAAGGAACTATAGAAAGAAAGTGAAGTCGCCCAGTTGTGTCTGACTCTTTGCGACCCCATGGACTGTAGCCTACCAGGCTTCTCCATCCATGGAATTTTCCATAGTCCCCCCATATCCATGGTTTCTGCAGGGTTTTTTTGTTCTTCTGGTTGTTGTTTAGTTGCTAAAGCATGTCCAGATCTTTGCAACCCAATAGACTGTAGCCCACCAGGCTCCTTGCTAAATCATGTCCAGATCTTTGCAACCCAACAGACTGTAGCCCACCAGGCTCCTCTATCCATGGGATTTCCAAGGCAAGAATATTAGAGTTGGTGTCATTCTAAGGGATCTTCCCTACCCAGGGACTGAACCCATGATTCCTGCATTGGCAGGTAGATTTTTACTGCTGAGCCACCAGAAAGCCTAGTTATCCCTAGTCAAACACGGTCCAAAAGTATTAAACGGAAAACTCCAGAAATAATCCATAAGTTTTAAATTGCATGCCATCCTGAGTAGCATGATGAAATCTTGAGCCATCCTGCTCCATTCCACCCAGGACCTGAATCATACTTTTGTCCACTACCTGCCCACTGTTTTCAGTCGCCCAATCATGTCTTACTCTTTTGCAACCCCATGGACTGCAGCATGCCCAGGCCTCTCTGTCCCTCACCATCTCCTGAAGTTTGCCCAAGTTCATGTCCATTGCATCAGTGATGCCAAACAGCCATCTCATCCTCTGGCGCCCTCTTCTTCTCAGTATAGAAAAAAACATAGTGTATATAGGATTTGGCACTACTCAGTTTCAGGCATCCACTGGGGGTACTGGAACATATCCTCCACAGATAAGGAGTGACGGACTATTGCATACACTATGTGCATGTGTGCTAAGTTGCTTCAGTCATGTCCAACTCTTTGCGACCCTATGGACTATAACCGGCCAGGCTCCGCTGTCCATGGGGTTCCCCAGGTAAGAACACTGGTGTGGGCTGCCACTGCCTACTCCAGGGGATCTTCCTGACTCAGGGATCGAACCCGTGTCTCTCATGTCTCTTGCACTGGCAAACCAGTCCTTTACCACTAGAGCCACCTGGGAAGCCTGAATATACTCTCTCTCTCTCTCTCTCTCTCTATATATATATATATATATATATATATATGTAATATGTAATATAGAGAGAGAATATATATAGAGAGAATATATATATAGAGTGTATATATATATATGTAAAATACATAAAAATCTGTCTGTAGATAGAGAGGAGAAAGACTGAGAGACTAATTTTAAGGAATTGGTTCATGTAGTCTCAGATCTGCAGGGTAGACCAGCAGGCTGGAGACCAAGAGAAGAGTTAATATATCAGGTTGAGGCCAAAGTAGTCTGTTGGCAGGATTCCCTCTTCTTCCAGGAAGTCAGTATTTTTTCTTTTAAGGCCTTTCAACTGATTGGATGTACTGACTGGATGAGGCTTACCCACAAAATGAAGAGTAATCTGCTTTATGAAAAGTCTACTGATTTAAATGTTAATCTCATTTAAGAAAAGTATCCTCACAGAAACATCTAAATAATGTATCTGGGTCCTATGGTCTTGCCAAATTGACATATAACATTAACCATTATAGCATGTATCCATGTTATATTTGAAAAAGAGCCATGATTTACCTCTATTAAAAATTTACCTTTAACAATTAGCAGGTCTTTGAGACCAAGTTAGGTGGTGTCTTTATCACTTCCAAAGGCATCACTGCACACTTCCAAAGTCAGCCAGGCCTTCATGGGTCTCCAGCGACCACAGGGGAAGTTCCCAATTATTTCCCACTGCTAAGTGAAGAACCCCAAATATCATCTGACTGATCTGTGTCAATGATCTTCATATATTTAGGGTCACCAATGATAGATGTTCTCATAGTCCCTGTCCTGAAGTAGCTCATTCACTCAAAGTATTGATTGAATATCTGTTGTAATTAACCCATTTTAGGAGATACACAGGTCTGGAAGATCCCCTGGGTAGGAAATGCCTACCCACTCCAGTATTCCTGCCTGGAAAACTCCATGGACAGAGAAGCCTGCTGGGCTACAGTCCCTGGGGTCACAGAGTCAGATAACAGCTGAGCATACATACACATAAATACGTCAAGGAGCTTCAAGTATACTTGCAAAGATAAGAATACAACACATTAGTTCAGCAAATACTTAAGAGGTCAAATCCAGATACTAGGTATATTTACATGGGGAGATCAGTCTAGCTTTATTACTAGTCAAAAGAAAATGCAGTCAGGAACAGCTGGCGGTGGCAAAATGTGACAGAAAACGTTGAGATTTAGTTTTATTTTCAGGATTGTGTCAAAGACTAAGAGACTAAATGCTCTACTAACCAGATCAGGAGTGAGGTCCTGCCCACTGGTTTAGCTCCTGAAACACTGCTAGTCCTCAACCATGACTTCTCGCTGGGGCTTTTTAACAACCCAGCTAACCAGGCAACTAGCTGACATCTTTTCAAACACTCACATAAAAATACATTCCAACTTCCCTAGAGCTGTCAGTTTCAGAGACTCATGCAAGAGTTCCTCCCTTACCTATACAGTTATGTGTACTTTAAACCTGACTAATAGGAACTCTCCCATTCGGTAAACATAGATATCTTAGCTGATTGGCAACCAGGAAAAGAAGCTGTAAATGATAAACTCTGCACACGTATAGTTCTGTTTACCTTTAATACAACAGTTCAGATATTGGCTGAAAAAAATATGTTATCATCTGAAGCTTAAAGACAGTTAATTACTTAAAGTGATAGCTAAATTTTATTTTATTAATATCATTTGAAAATGACTCATTTCTTTACATTTACTTAGCTCCATAAAGGTTGTGAATCAACTCTTGTGATTTTAAGGATAAAATAAATAAACTGATACCCTGATAACTGATAAACTGATAAAATAACTTCTTGTCATCTTCTCCAGACGGTTTTCTTTCTCCTAACTTCCTTTCCTTACTTTTCCCCAACCTCGATGTTTCAGTATTACTTATACTTTTGAAGGGAAGGGATATAGCTGTGCCAGGGCAGCGGGGCAGGTGCAGAATTTCTATACTTAAAAAAAAATATCATCCTAAAAATAGTTTAAAAAAAATATCATCCTAACATCTAGGTACTCTTTCCTGATCATCTAGGAGAGGGACATTTTGTTAAAGTGACAGATCATAGTTTAATAGCAATCATAAATCTGGCAAGTACAACAAGATTCATGACAAGCCACAAATTGGAGCACAGCAAAAAGAGAACCGTCAAAGTCAATACACTCAAATTAGTGCAGTTTCCTGGAAAACACCTAATCTTACAGATGTCTTAACTGTGTAACAAACTAGTTCACCACTCCCAAGTGTCTTAGAAATTGCAAGTTTTAAGGGGTGTGCAAAAGCGATAGGTAGCTATGCTATCCCCAGTGGGTGGTTTAACTGGGCACAAGAAAACCTACAAAGAGCAAACAAAATTGCTCAAACAATAAAATCTGGGGTCTTTTAGAATAAAGAACTATTTCAATAACCCTATCTAGTTTGGTCTTCAAAAATTACTATCATTTACCTCTATGTTTTCATTTTCTAATGTTTCTGAAATTGAAATCAGTCTTGGAATTGATGTGTTCCTTTAAAATAATAGTGTTTCTTTCCTTTAATGAAATTCAGTAATGATATAGCTCACAATCTAGAGCAGAAGAAATGAAGTTATTAATATTTATAAGAAAGTTGAACTGGGTTGACTGTCCTCTTGATTGAGAACTTTAGACATTTTACAGAAATTTTCACCCCAAATAAACCATTTTTGTCTCTCAATTTGACTTACAGTGGTAACCTAGTAACTAAAGTTACTTGGAGTACTTCATTTCCCAAAGATGCCTGATAAGTGAACTATATTCTTAGGCAGATGGCGAGCCGAAAAAAGCAGCCAACTGGTATCACAAACGGTTGCTAGTTTACTTTTTTCCTGATTAACTGGTGTTTGACTTTCCTGTGTCTTCAAAACCCACTCCAGTCAAGTATGGAAGCTTCATAAGCATGAAAGTATAATTATCCAGCTTTCACATTTAAAAAGGTACATATCTTTTTATTCTCATTTAATAAAGAAAAGATATACTTGTGCAGATAGTATTTCTTGACCATTTCTCCTTCTTCATTTTATTAACAGTTAACTAACGTAGTCCTTAAGGTATCCTACAGGTTAAAAACTGAAATTCCCATTTAAATATTTTAAAATCTCTCTGGCACTATGATCAATCAGCACTGCATGCAAGGAACTCCCAAGGGGTCTGAGAGAGTGTTAACATAAAAATAGAGGTCTTTTTAAGGGCTGGCCATTAATTAATATGAAACATGTGAAACACATTTTCACAGCCCATCCCAATTTTGATAAACTGAAACACATCTGAAGTCTACCTCTATGTCAATAACTGAAGCACACTCTCATAGCTCACCCCAATTTCGCTAACATCCTAAAATAAGCATAGTAGGAGAGAACTAACCATGTTAGATAAGGGATCTCTTTAGTAGAGAATTTCAGTAAACATGCTGCTGTTTAGTCACTAAGTCATGTCCAACTCTTGTGACCCCATGGACCATAGCCTGCCAGGCTCCTCTGTCTATGGGATTTCCCAGGCAAGAATACTGGAGTGGGTTGCCATTTCCTTCTCCAGGGGATCTTCCCAACCCAGGGATTGAACTCAAGTCTCCTGCATTAGCAGGTAGATTCTTTACCACTGAGTCACCAGGGAAGATTTCAGTACATGAGTGAGTTTATATGCACACATATGTTCCTGTATGCTCTATGTAACTTATTGTTATCACTCCATTCTCGTTCTTTCTCACTCATGAAAAGTATATTTGAAGAAAAGTAAGAGTTATAGGAATAGCCTAAGTCTACTTATTAATTTAAGTGCATCATTCACAGACTTTACTATTAACAACAACTTATTTGTGATACGCCACAAGATCAATCCACAGTGGACATTAACGAGATACTAATCTCATGTAAATATTAACTATTAAAAATAGTTATATTAACTATAAAAAAAGAATAAGACTTGAATTTGAAATAGAATTAAAGAAGGTTAGAAATTTCATTATCTTCACCAAAGAATCCTGACTGCATGGTAACCTCCTAGGAGTTTAGCTATTATTCCTATTAATGTAAGAATCATCTGACCCAGAAATTATCCATCAGTAGACTCAAAGAAAAGTAGATTCCAAATCTGTCAAGTGATTTGGAACCTACCAACTATAGGTGGTATTTCAGCCACCCGCTCCTCTTTCAGCCCTCAGTTAAGCTGTCATTCACTCCCCAAGTTCGCTCTTTCTCACTGGAGGTTACTATCAATAGTTATTGGTAGCCAGTAAGCCTGAGCAATGAGGCAAAGAAGAAACGGTGAAACTAATAGCTATTTCACTTGCTACTGCACAGTTCTCAGGTTTTCTTACTTACCTCTTCTAGCTAACCACAGACTAACAGAGCCTTCCTTTATCCAGCATTCCCTGTATGCTTTCCATGTGGTAACCAAAAACATCATTTGGTTGGATTGATAATAAATATGTATGCTTATTGATATTAACTGTCAGCTATTTAAAACAACAGATTAAAGTTTTTCAAAATTAACTGATTAATTGTATCTTTGACCAATATGCCCAAAGCTATTCAAGTCTACAAGAACACAGATTTGCAACTGTGCTGATTCAATTATAACCACAGTAGATTCTACCCATTATATCCTATTTTCACAGTTAAAGAAATCCACATTCCATTCAGAAGGCAGAGGGGCAACCTGCCTTCTGAGGGAAGAAAGGGAGAGAAGGAAGAAGTTTTGACTCTTTAGTCTCCAAATAAATGCAAAAAATAAAAAATAAAAATTGCCCCATTGTGTAAGTTTGACACAGACAGATACTCAGCAAAATTACTGAAAGTACAGAAACCAAAACTGGAAATTGGTAACAATCAGAGTAATTGACAACCTTCACTAGGAGGACACTTAGCTAGATTTCCTCAGTAAGCTCAGATTTTGTTTTCATTTCAAACCACTCTCCAGAGAAAATACCTATTCATCCTGCCAGGTCCTCTGACACAGGAGTTCCATGTTAAGAGAAATGCATTTTGACACATCAGATTAGCTGTAGAAATTGTTCAGAAAATTCCATTTAAACGGCTCTTGGCAAGCTTCTGTTTAGAGAGTCACAACTCAGAAACTGTTTCATGATCTCTTATGAAAGAAAATAGAAAAAGAAAGGGAAAAAAGGCAGTAGTCCTGTTCTTTTGAGTTTGTAAAATGTTAGGAAAAATACAACAAAACAGGAGCAGAATTACAGAAACAGAGTATCTTAAAACCAGGGTGCATAATATATTGATGGGAATATTTTAAACTATGATGACTGGCAACTCTGCATTATAAGTTAAACACCACCCTGCTCCTTTCCCAAATACATTCTCCCATTTGATCCATTTGATCATCTGCTCTGATAAGTAAGTGAAACTCATTAACGTGAGGTCTAGAAGGCCCATTTTTTTCTTTCCCAGCAATTTTTTAAAACATTTATTTATTTTAATTGGAGGCTAATTACTTTTAGCCAAGTGGCTGATGATCTCCGAGAGACTCTCACTCCCTCTTCCAGAGCATGGAGTTGTTTCTAGGGGAGGTGGTTTCACAGCCAGAGACTACATTTCCCAAGCCCCTGGCACCTAGGTGAGGAAGCCAGGGGACTAATTCTTGAGTGGCAGTGACGTGTGTCACTTTAGGACCAGGAATCCTAAGGAGCAACTGCCCTATCTTCACTCTTCTTTCCTCCTATGAAATGCAAAGGTTTCATAGACTGTGCAAAGCACAGAAAGAACCTGCATACCCATATCACTGACTGGAGAGCTGGTCACCCACCTGACCAGGAGCGTGAGAGCAAGAAGTAAAGTCCAGTAACACTGAGGCATCAACAATCCAGCTTTACCCTAACTGGTCCAATTTGCTATTTTAGTTTTCTATAATAAACTTTTCATTTTGACGTGTCTTTTAATGGGTCCCTTGCTCTATAACCAACAATTTGATTCTCTGATCTATTCCTGGCTTTTCTGTCATGTGGATTGCCAAGAATTTGTCCCTCCAGCTTACTGAAATAGTTATCTGTTATTTTCTCCATTCATCTGTAGCAGCTTGGCTCACCACATCACCCTACTACTATTCACTGGAAAGTGTTTAAAATAGAGTTGTAGTGGAGTGGATAGATGTAAGTTTAAAAGTTGATTCCGGGTAACCATGGGCAAATTCCCAAGCCTTAGTTTCTTCCTTTGTAAAAGGACAATAACACATTTTCTCTCTTTCGACATTTCATTCTCTTGTCTCAAAATGTGAAGAGATAACTTTTCAGTTAGTCCCAAACAGTCTCATACATAACTCTCTGCAGCTCTGAATCATCACCCCAACAGACCTGGCAATAGTTTGGTATTAAGGAATCTTGTTTTATGTAACAGATAAGCAGCACACATGGAAGCAGCTGTGTATGGTCTGATGCAGGTTTATGCTGACAATCTTCCCTGCCCCCAATCTGTTTTGTTTTTTTTTACTTTAGAAGAATTGATGCTTTTGAACTGTGGTATTAGAGAAGACTCTTGAGAGCCCCTTAGACTGCAAGGAGATCCAACCAGTCCATTCTGAAGGAGATCAGCCCTGGGATTTCTTTGGAAGGAATGATGCTAAAGCTGAAACTCCAGTACTTTGGCCACCTCATGCAAAGAGTTGACTCATTGGGAAAGACTCTGATGCTGGGAGGGATTGGGGGCAGAAGGAGAAGGGGACGACAGAGGATGAGATGGCTGGATGGCATCATGGACTCAATGGATGTGAGTCTGAACTCCGGGAGTTGGTAATGGACAGAGAGGCCTGGCGTGCTGCAATTCATGGGGTCGCAAAGAGTCGGACACGACTGAGTGACTGAACTGAACTGACTGAATATAATTTTATTTTTATTGGAAAATAATTGCTTTACAATGTTGTGTTAATTTCTGCTGTACATGAAGCAACTCTATGTATGCATATGCCCCCTCCCCCTGGAACCTCCCACCCATCTAGGTCATCACAGAGCCCTGAGTTCAGCTCCCTGTGCTGTACAACTAGTGGCTTCCCCCTAGCTCTCTGTGTTATGTACAATCTGATCTGGCTGCTCATTTATTTGTCAAACTGGTATCTACTCTGCCCATTTCATTAAATCCTTCTTGCTAAAGCAGAACACATGCATGGATACCCATTTCAGGTGTTTTCCTCCTCCTTATTCTGGCAGTTAAGGAATCAGGACTAACGTTTTACCCTCACTGATAAAACTACTCACTCTCAAATCAAAACTAAATGCACAAACCATCTGGTAAATATGAGCTAGTCCAACAAAGAAGTCAAAAACATGGACTTCAGAAGGCAATTTCCAGAGAATAGGTTAAAAAACAAATTTCCTTGTATTCAAAATGGAGTCAGGCAGTATGAAGTTTACACGGATTATCTTAAAATGGAAAAATCCCCACTGTCGATAAGTAACGGCAGTACTCCAGACTGGACATTTAACCTATGTAAATGCATACCTGGACACTCAAAGAATATTACCAAGTCTAGACGGCATCCTGTCCAACTGTTTCATTTTAAAAGTAAGGAAACTGAGGCCCCAGGAGACTAAATGACTTGCCCATGATAACTGAAGGAACACAAGGATCTCCCATGTACCAGTCAAGTGACTCCTAGTCGCCTGGCTCCACGTCACTCTGGTGTCAGAAGCTCACTGTAGAGCTCCTCTTCTGACAGTACGGTCTTCCTTTAGAGGAATACAGACAGTCCGGAGAGCTCTGCAGACATAATGATCTGATTCGAGCTGAGTAACCTTGATCCAGTCACTTCTCTTCACTGAGGGTCAGTTTCCCCAGCAGTAAAATGGGATTAATAAGAGGGCTCAAATTGGGGGATGTGATGGGGACCCACGGAGCCTTCTGTCCTGGAACTGAATGTGGCTTCAGTAAGTATCTTTCTTTTGGACTGAACACCCAATCAGACAGTCCACAACAGTAGAGTAAGCCCCTTTTAATGGATCTATTTCTTTTGATCATTACTGAGAGATTCTGGGTTTGTGTTGGTTTGTTTCTTTAAAAAGGCTGCAACTCAGACGTACATGGAGTGCCCATACACAAACAAGCAGAAGGGCCCTGCCCAAGGAAAGAGAAGACCCTGATTTCTAATTTCGATGTGAAGTTGAAGGCTTACAGAACTGTCTTCATATGAATCAGTTCAAAAAAAAAAGTAAAGTGAGTCGTTCAGTTGTGTCCGACTCTTTGCAACCCTATGGACTGTACATGGAATTCTCCAGGTCAGAATACTGGAGTGGGTAGTCTTTTCCTTCTTCAGGGGATCTTCCCAACCTAGGAATCAAACCCAGGTCTCCCCACACTGCAAGTGGATTCTTTAGCAGCTGAGCCACAAGGGAAGCCCTTGCTTGTACTTTTTTCCAGTCAAAGGTAAAGATTATCAATTTGACCTGGAGGATGAAAGATTTTTAAACATTTAATATTTATACTTTTAATGTTTTAACATTTAAAACATGGAGTTTAACATATGTTCATAGTGTGATCAATAATAGATTTACAAATAAAATGAATTTCCACATGTGTGCATAACCAGCTTCTCAGGGACAATGTACTATTTCAATCTCTCGGTAGGCAGAGACACATTAAGCAAAGTGAAAATTTGTTAAATGGGGTTTGAATGGAAGTGGCTTGTAATTAATACGTTTTTTCTCCCTCTTACTACAGGGTCAAAGTGTGAATCACCTCAAACTTGCCCTTTTAGGAATCTTGTCTTGAAAGCTGTTTCTGTGTAACCTACTGATCCACGTCGCGTGCAGCCACCAAGGGAAAAGGACTCAGAATGAGTTAATCAAGCAAAAATTCAAACCAAAATCAAACTTACTTTTTTCTAAGAATCAAGGACTCAACAACCAAACCAAAAGTCATAACCTTTACCAAAACTGTAAGAGTTTTTCTAAATATCCGCAAACAGAAAACTGAAAATCAATCAGTCAATATCATGGGCAGATAAACAATGAAACAATTTATATTTGTACAGGTTTCTGCTGCTGCTGCTGCTGCTGCTGCTGCTAAGTCGCTTCAGTTGTGTCCGACTCTGTGTGACCCCACAGACGGCAGCCCACCAGGCTCCCCCGTCCCTGGGATTCTCCAAGCAAGAATAATGGAGCGGGTTGCCATTTCCTTCTCCAGTGCCTGAAAGTGAAAAGTGAAAGTGAAGTCGCTCAGTCATATCCGACTCTTCGCAACCCCATGGACTGCAGCCCACCAGGCTTCTCCTTCCATGGGATTTCCCAGGCAAGAGTACTGCTATTCTCTTATCAACTGGCATGTCCAACTATGCAGAAGTGATTTTTCTCTTGGAGTACAAATATTCTTCCTAATAAGTCTACAAAGAGATCATAATCTAAACATGCAAATTTTGCCAGAGGCAAAATGGCCCAATATGTGAACTATAAGAAAGAAACTATAGGAACTGAAAAACTATAAGAAATAAAAATTGGAAAACTCATTAAAAAATCATAAAGAGGTAAAAAATTTCTCTGTATGAAAACCACAGTGCTATTAAAAATAGAAGTTTTAAAATGATTTTCCCCAGTCTTACATTTCAATTCAATAACAGCCACTCAGTTCACTCCTATAATGTTGACATAAAAAGTTTAATGCAACCAAATATTTGACATTTCAGGCATAAGGATAACATTTCAGTTTTCCATTTGTTCTCCTACTGTGGACATTAGATAACTTGTGACTCAGGCACAAATACAACCTCTTCCTGTAACCCCAGCATCACCCAACTCCATCATTCAAAAGTATCTATGTGGTCCTTGAAAACAGCTGCAGACAACAGAACCTGGGTAAGCCACCTCTTGTATGGACAGAACAAACTCACTGATGAACTGGGTACCAGGCAAGAGGACGGCAGGGACTGGACTCAGCCTCTGGAAGCTGTGCTGTCATGGGCATGTTGAGAGTAGTCCTCTATAAGGTGTGTGTGTGCTAGAACAAGAGAATTCTTCCCTCTGCTATTAAAGCACTGTTGCTTTTTCTTCTTTAAAAAAATGAGAAACATTGCCCACATCAGTTTTCATGCAGCATTGCCTGCCCTGCTGTCCCCTCCCTCAGTAGCAAAGCAACCGTTTTCTCAGCACTTCGCATCCCAGGTGTGGCTCTGGTTACCAGTGGCAGTGGTGGGGGGTTGAAGAAGGGCAAGTAGGAAACATCATCTCTTATCAAATCACTGCCCAGAAACAAGGACCTGAAGTGCTTTATAATTTTTTAACAATTTTTTAACAAACTCCATTCCTAAGATAAATGATGAAAATCAACTGAGTTTCATGAAGAGCACTGTTTCTAGCCACTGCTCTCTGGTTTGCCCTACATGAGATGCTGGATAAACCAAGTGAGTTTGCTTTCTACTCACAGAGAAGTTCTAAACCTTGGATGTACTGCAGTGATGAAATAAGAAGCCGCTTCTGATTTACAAACTGTTTTAAGTCTAATGTTGTACAATGTTATCTTATGCAAACATCTGCAGAGTAAATTACCTCGCATCCATGCTAGCTCCAAGCCATGTGACACAGATAAGAAGGGTTTGACCTCAGTTTCCCCATTCAGGCTAATGCATTTTTTCAGATCTCATCAATTTATCCTAATACACCTCCAAAGGACATCAATAATTGCTTCCTTTAAAAATTATAATCATACTTAGACATGTTTCAGTTTTTGTAAACACTTGCTCAGGCATAGAGATGCATTTAATATGAATGGTCAAATATTCCTAAGGAACAGTCTGTAAACAGATTTTTTAATAAATTAGGCACTTTAAACATACAACAGAGAGTATGAATTATTTATAGAAAGCCTATGACTAACTCTTTTGCAAACTTCCCTTTTGCAATCTGAACATCCAAACCTGATATATCAGTTTTGTAACTTCCAGACATTGTCAGTCAAGCATATTGCCTTCCACAGCACCTGGCACACAGTGGCATTCAATAAATGCTATGTTTTAAGGTGGTTTAAGGAGATCCATAAACTAATCTAGTATATATCATAGTGCATCCAGACACAGTTCATAAAATCCAAGAACAAGTTTATAATTCTGAAACAATTCAGGCATATTAGTTTCCTTTCAGATAGCAGACGACTTCATGGAATTTTTGAATTCCAAAGAAATCTTTGGATTTGGTTAATTAGCAGAGAGGTATTCATCTGGGAAATCAATTTCCAGATCCTCGAATTCTATGTGTAGTTCTCCCAGAACTAATCTTCCTCTAGTCGAGGTTTCCTGCCAAATCTCCTTCCTATTGCCCCCTCCCCCTGTAGAAGCCTCAAGAGTGACAAAAAGACAAGACAGGAGTCCTCAATCCCTAGTTTAATCAAGGCACCATCACCACCTCCATCTATTTTATTAGGTGATACATTGTTAGCTTTACTATTTATATGTAACATGCTAAGTTGCTTCAGTCGTATCCGACTCCATGCAACCCTATGGACTGTAGCCTACCAGGCTCCTCTGTCCATGAGGTTCTCCATGCAAGAATACTGGAGTGGGTTGCCACGCCCTCCCACAGTGGATCTTCCCAACCAGGGATTGAACTTGAGTCTCCTGCATTGGCAGGCAGGCTCCTTACCACTAGTGCCACCTGGGATAACTTTATCTGTAACAGTTACTTTTAAAAATTATAATTCACATAGTTTTGATCAATTTTATGTTAACAATAATTGTACAGATAACCCAATCTAGAGGGAAACATTAAGACTTAGTCATAAGAAATTGTAAATAAATAGCTTGATTAATATTCATAGTTTTTAGGAAATCATGATAGGGTGATCAATAAGAGATATTCAAATGCAATATAATATTCTCTAGGAAGATGGAATGAAAACTAGTTTCTATCTAGTAAAGAAGAATTCATTCCTGTTATTTTTTAAAAGATGACATGAGGTATCAAATCAAATCAAATATTCTGTTGCATACACTTTCAAGAGTAATAGAGCTCTATTATTAATGATCAATATTGACAATACACCAGAAATAACATCATTTTCTACTGGCTAATAGTAACAATACAGTGGGAAAATCTGAAGAATACTACATAAATTAAGTGGTCAAAGCTCAGATCAGTTCAGTCACTCAGTCATGTCCAACTCTTTTGCCATGGACCGCAGCATGCCAGGCCTCCCTGTCCATCACCAACTCCCAGAGTTTACCCAAACTCATCTCCATTGAGTCGGTGATGCCATCCAACCATCTCATCCTCTGTTGTCCCCTTCTCCTCCCACCCTCGATCCTTCCCAGCATCAGGGTCTTTTCAAATGAGTCAGCTCTTCACATCAGGTAGCCAAAGTATTGGAGTTTCATCTTCAGCATCAGTCCTTCCAATGAATATTCAGGACTGATTTCCTTTAGGATGGACTGGTTAGATCTCCTTGAATTCCAAGGGATTCTCAAGAGTCTTCTCCAACACCACAATTCAAAAGCATCAATTCTTCGTCACTCAACTTTCTTTACAGTCCAACTCTCACATCCATATATGACTGGAAAAACCATAGCTTTGACTAGACGGACCTTTGTTGGCAAAGTAATGTCTCTGCTTTTAAATATGCTGTTCGTTATAACTTTTCTTCCAAGGAGCAAGTGTCTTTTAATTTCATGGCTGCAGTCACCATCTGCAGTGATTTTGTGGTCAAAGTTAACAGATCAGAAATGGGACAATGGGCATCCTATGCCTCCTGCCGTGTGCAAGTGAGAAGGATAGACACCACTTCTGGGATATGCTCGTTAAAGACACATGACCCAATTCTAACCACGAGGAAATTTCTGACAAACCCAGATGGAGGGACATTCTACAAAACAATGAGTCCTGACTTTGACTCTTTGGAATGCCATGGTCACGGAAGCAGCTGAAAATAAAGGGACCGTTTTGGAGTCATGAAATGGGTGATTGTATCTGGAGGGAAAATTCTAGGCATCAAGACAAATTTAAACACAATTAGACAATAGTATTTCATTAGTTAAACTTCTCAATCTTGCCAATTATACTCTGATTGTGTTAGAAAATGTCACTGTCCTTAGGGAATACACACTGAAGCATGTAAGGTAAGAGAGTGCATATTCCCCAATGGTCTGGGGAAACAAACTGGATAGATAGGAAGGAAGATGGACAGGTAGACTAGATAGATACATAGATAGATAGATAAATAGATAGGTAGATAGACAGACGTAATGAAGGATGAAGTAAAACTGGCAAAATATTAACAGTGAACTGGGGTGACAGATATATGAGAATTCTTTGTACTAGTCTTGCAATTCTCCATGATTTACAATTATTTCAAAATTAAGTAAATAAAATCTACATGTTAAATGAGCACATGGGAGGAAGTACATAATTTTCCAAAATCTTATCAGATGCATTGATCAAAATGTTGAAAAATGCTGCAAATTCTGGATTGTTTCCTTTCTTTATTCTGTTAGGAACCTTGTCAGTCATATAATTCTTACTCTCCTGAGCGCTTCCTGTTCACACATTCTCCAGCAACAAGATGTATATTTCAATTCTATCATCTCCTTTCTTAATTTTGTCTAACAAACTGACACTCTCTGTCTGCCACCCTCTTAAGAGTAAAGGAAGTGTCATTTTCTATTCCAAAAGCATGAACTGCTTTGCCTAGAGAAGCAATGAATTAATCAAGTTTAAAGTTGAATGATCCACAATTAATCTAGCTGGGTTTAAACTGTCAGCATATGAGAAAAAAAAATAAGCCTTCCACTAGAAAACAAAATGTATCCAAAACTCTTCATTACCATTACATCTCGTTGACCTATAGCCTATACGTGTGATATTTCATATATAATATGCATTATATACAATATATACATACATACACAACATATATATAGTAAATTAAAATTGAAAGTATGTAATTAAATTCAAAATATATAAAGTTACTCTGTATATAACTTGTAAAATACATGAAGTATAATATTGAAATTTTTCTTTAAAAAGGATGTTGTTTTTGTTCAGTCACAAAATCATGTCCAACTCTGTGACTCCATGAACTGCAACACACCAGGCTTCCCTGTCCTTCACTATCTCCTGGAGTTTGCTCAAATGCATGTGCACTGAGTTGGTGATGCTATCTAACCATCTCATACTCTGCCATCCCCTTCTCCTTTTGCCTTCAATCTTTCCCAGCATCAGTGTCTTTTCCAGTGAATTGGCTCTTGATATCCAGTGGCCAAAGTAATGAAGCTTCAGCTTCAGCATCAGTCCTTCCAATGAACTGGCTCTAAATTTATATTTCATTATTGTTTCTGTGTGGTCTCAGAATGTATATGATTCACACTCTCCTGTATCCCCCACTCTATTCTTCTGAGTAAAATAGCAAACATTCTCATCTAACAGATAAGAACACTGGCCTAAAATGAGATAAGAGACTTGTGCTATACAAAATCATTGTTAGCGAGACTGGTCAATTAAAGCATGAAACTAGCCCTCCTGGTTGCCCATCTTTATAGCTCCATACTGAATCATGCTGGGATTTGCTGAATCTTCCCATTCCCCACACATAGTCATTTCTACATATACATGTATGTTGCATAATAAGCACGTATACATGCACATATAAACATGAATATATTAAACAGGACATCATTTCACCAAGGCAAGAATGAACATTAATAAAAATACTTCCAGAAACTATTTTCCTTCTTTTTACCCTTATCAATAAAAGGAGTTAATGAATACATAAACTAAAGAAACCAGATATTTGAAAACAAAACAAAAAAAAAAATCCTGCCTCAGGTTGCTGAGACAACTCTTAAGCCATAGATGGTTCAAATTTCAAGTGTTAGAAACATAACTTGTAGTGATTAATCTCCATAAAACTAGAATAAATATCAAAGGAAAATTCCTGATATACTATGTTTATAACACCCAGAGTTTCATAATCAGAACTCACACTCTTGCTTCTAAATATTCAAAAATCTTCCAGCACTTTTTCATCAAAACAACACAAAATACAGGGGCATTTTGTTCCCAGGACTTTTCAGCTCTTTTCCTGAAAACAAACCAATTCTAATTAGAGGAGCCTAAATATTAATAGTATTTTTAAACTGTGTTCCTACTCTTAAAAACTCTTTACTTCGGAAGCACCTAAGTATAAACATCTTTCAAAGCAAGTTTAACTTGGCTGGTAAGTGCCAACAACCTCCGGGAGTCTGCACAGAAAAGTAAGTCCCTTGGTGCTATTTGCAACAGCTGAAAATCAAAGATAGCCAGTTTGAGACAGTTCTTTGGAGAAAGAAAATAAATCCCGCAATGGATAGGTCCCAGGCCACATTTTCCACTCAGAAGTAACTCACTTTTGCTTCAGCTGTTATCCCTAAAGGGCCGGAGAGTGGGTGGGACTGGACAGAAGTCAGGATAGCAGAGGATAGAATTAGAACTAAAACAATGTAATCGTACTGATACAACTCTCTCGCCAGAGAACCAGATAAGGCTCCAGCAGGAGGCAGAAGAAGGTGAAGATGACATGGTTATTGTCAGGAGGCCTGAAGATGCTGACAGGAAAAGGAATGGACCTGAGAGGTCAGCAAACCCACAGGAGGGTCCCAGACCTGGAAACCCTCTGACCTGGGACTGGTCTTAGCCGAGTGAGTCAGCATACCCACACCCAAGTTTGACACCTAAGGCCCCTCCATCTTCACTCCAGTCAAGACTCACACAGATGGCAGGAAACTGGCTAGATAAGAGATCAGCGGGAATAATTTGAGAACCAAGACTGGCCACAAGCTGAACATGAACACAGCAAGGGACTTTTGCAAAGACAGGTCTATCAGGCCTGTGGCTGGGGTGGATCACCTGTCAATTCCCTCATGAAGTTCAGTCCCTTTAAAGCAGGGGTCCCTAACCTCTGAGATCTAATGCCTGATGATCTGAGGTAGAGTGATGGAATAAAAATAGAAATAACGTATACAATAAGTGCAAGTTGCTTGAATCATCCAACAACCATTTCCCCAACTCCAGTCCATGCAAACACTGTCTTCCACAAAACTGGTCTCTGGTGCCAAAAAGGTTGGGAACTACTATAAGAACATCTTGCTTATGGTGCCTTTGGAGTCTCCATTTCTCTTCTGATTTAGAGAAACTTTTGTTAACTTCTTACTACAAAAGCAAAGCTGGATAAAAATTAGAAAATACAGTAAGAAAAATACAAGCCAGATGCTCAATTCAGTTAAGTTCACTTCAGTTGCTCAGTCATGTCCAACTCTGTGACCCCATGAATTGCAGCACGCCAGGCCTCCCTGTCCATCACCAACTCCTGGAGTTCACTCAAACTCATGTCCATCGAGTCAGTGATGCCATCCAGCCATCTCATCCTCTGTCATCCCCTTCTCCTCCTGCCCCCAATCCCTCCCAGCATCAAAGTCTTTTCCAATGAGTCAACTCTTCACATGAGGTGGCCAAAGTACTGGAGTTCCAGCTTTAGCATCATTCCTTCCAAAGAACACCTAGGGCTGGTCTCCTTTTGAATGGACTGAGTGGATCTCGTTGCAGTCCAAGGGACTCTCAAGAGTCTTCCCAACACCACAGTTCAAAAGCATCAGTTCTTCGGTGCTCAGCTTTCTTCACAGTCCAACTCTCACATCCATACATGACCACAGGAAAAACCATAGCCTTGATTAGATGGACCTTTGTTGGCAAAGTAATGTCTCTGCTTTTGAATATGCTATCTAGGTTGGTCATAACTTTCCTTTCAAAGAGTAAGCGTCTTTTAATTTCATGGCTGCAATCACCATCTGCAGTGATTTTGGAGCCCCCAAAATAAAGTCTGACATTGTTTCCACTGTTTCCCCATCTATTTCCCATGAAGTGATGGGACCAGATGCCATGATCTTCGTTTTCTGAATGCTGAACTTTAAGCCAACTTTTTCGCTTTCCTCTTTCACTTTCATCAAGAGGCTTTTTAGTTCCTCTTCACTTTCTGCCGTAAGAGTGGTATCATCTGCGTATATGAGGTTATTGATATTTCTCCCAGCAATCTTGATTCCAGCTTCTGCTTTTTCCAGCACAGCTTTTTTCATTATGTACTCTGCATATAAGTTAAATAAGTAGAGTGACAATATACAGCCTTGCTGTACTCCTTTCCAAATTTGGAACCAGTCTGTTGTTCCATGTCCAGTTCTAACTGTTGCTTCCTGACCTGCATACAAATTTCTCAAGAGGCAGGTCAGGTGGTCTGGTATTCCCATCTCTCTCAGAATTTTCCACAGTTGATTGTGATCCACACAGTCAAAGGCTTTGGCATAGTCAAGAAAGCAGAAGTAGATGTTTTTCTGGAACTCTCTTGCTTTTTCCATGATCTAGCGGATGCTGGCAAATTGATTTCTGGTTCCTCTGCCTTTTCTAAAACCAGCTTGAACATCAGGAAGTTCACGGTTCATGTATTGCTGAAGCCTGGCTTGGAGAATTTTGAGCATTACTTTACTAGCGTGTGAGATGAGCACAACTGTGTGGTAGTTTGAGCATTCTTTGGCATTGTCTTTCTTTGGAATTGGAATGGAAACTGATCTTTTCCAGTCCTGTGGCCACTGCTGAGTCTTCCAAATTTGCTGACATATTGAGTGCAGCACTTTCACAGTATCATCTTTCAGGATTTGAAACAGCTCAACTGGAATTCCATCACCTCCACTAGCTTTGTTCGTAGCGATGCTTCCTAAGACCTACTTGACTTCGCATTCCACGATGTGGCTCTAGGTGAGTGATCACACCATCATTATTATCTGGGTCAAGAAGATCTTTTTGTACAGTTCTTCCATGTATTCTTGCCACTTTTTCTTAATATCTTCTGCTTCTGTTATGTCCATACCATTTCGGTCCTTTATCGAGCCCATCTTCATGAAATGTTCCCTTGGTATCTCTAATTTTCTTGAAGAGATCTCTAGTCTTTCCCATTCTGTTGTTTTCCTCTATTTCTTTGCATTGATGTCTGAGGAAGGTTTTCTTACCTCTCCTTGCTATTCTTTGGAACTCGTTCAGAGGGTATATCTTTCCTTTTCTCCTTTGCTTTTCGCCTCTATTCTTTTCACAGCTATTTGTAAGGCCTCCTCAGACAGCCATTTTGCTTTTTTGCATTTCTTTTCCATGGGGATGGTCTTGATCCCTGTCTCCTGTACAGTGTCACGAACCTCTGTTGATAGTTCATCAGGCACTCTATCAGATCTAGTCCCCTTAATCTATTTCTCACTTCCACTGTATAATCATAAGGGATTTGATTTAGGTCATACCTGAATGGCCTAGTGGTTTTTCCCCACTTTCTTCAATTAAGGAGTTCATGATCTGAGCCACAGTCAGCTCCTGGTCTGGTTTTTGTTGACTGTATAGAGTTTCTCCATCTTTGGCTGCAAAGAATAGAATCAATCTGATATCAGTGTTGGCCATCTGGTGATGTCCATGTGTGGAGTCTTCTCTTGTGATGTCCATGTGTAGAGTCTTCTCTTGTGTTGTTGGAAGAGGGTGTTTGCTATGACCAGTGCGTTCTCTTTGCAAAATTCTATTAGCCTTTGCCCTGCTTCATTCTGTACTCCAAGGCCAAATGTGCCTGTTACTCCAGGTGTTTCCTGACTTCCTGCTTTTGCATTCTAGTCCCCTATAATGAAAAGGACATTTTTGGGGGTGTTAGTTCTAAAATATCTTGTAGGTCTCATAGAGCCATTCAACTTCAGCTTCTTCAGCATTACTGGTCGGGGCATAGACTTGGATTACCCTGATATTGAATGGTTTGCCTTGGAAACGAACAGAGATGATTTTGTCGTTTTTGAGACTGCACCCAAGTACTGCATTTTGGACTCGTTTGTTGTGGCTACTCCATTTCTTCTAAGGGATTCCTGCCCACAGTAGTAGATATAATCTGAGTTAAATTCTGAGTTAAATTCACCCATTCTTAGTCCATCTTATTTCGCTGATTCCTAGAATGTCGATGTTCACTCTAGCCATCTCTTGTTTGATCACTTCCAATTTGCCTTGATTCATGGACCTAACATTCCAGGTTCCTATGCAATATTGCTCTTTACAGCATCGGACCTTGCTTCTATCACGAGTCACATCCACAACTGTGTGTTGTTTTTGCTTTGGCTCCATCCCTTCATCCTTTCTGGAGTTATTTCTCCACTGATCTCCAGTAGCATATTGGGTACCTACCGACCTAAGTTAAGTTCCTCTTTCAGTGTCCTATCTTTTTGCCTTTTCATACTGTTCATGGGGTTCTCAAGGCAAGAATACTGAAGTGGTTTGCCATTCCCTTTTCCAGTGGACCATCTTCTGTCAGACCCCTCCACCATGACCCTTCCAAACATCCTACTAGGTATATAAATATTAT
Source organism: Nanger dama (assembly GCA_917880005.1). Classification (NCBI taxonomy): domain Eukaryota; kingdom Metazoa; phylum Chordata; class Mammalia; order Artiodactyla; family Bovidae; genus Nanger; species Nanger dama. The sequence continues at coordinate 33,434,092 of CAKJTW010000022.1, forward strand.
CTTATTTAATCCTCATGGTAAGACTTGTTTAAAAGAAAAGGGAAAAGATGTAAATCTCATTTTAATAGATATCTCAAAACATATATTTGAGACCAAATGCCATGCTGAGTCTCAAGATCATATTGCTCAGCATATATTTGCTTGTTTATTTATTTGCTATCTACTTAGTCATTTATTGAATGATGAAGTGATTTCCATCTTAAAATCTGAAAAATTTTCCATTCCAAACCATAGAATATTTGTCAATTTATTTAGAGCTTCTCTTAGTAAAGAACTGTGGTGTTTTGTTCTTCATATATGTTCTGCTCATACTATGTTGAGTTCATTTTTAGTCTTGATGCAGTTATCACTAGGATCCTTAATATAATATATTATTTATTTTGGATTCCCTGCAATTTTGAGAGGAATCTGCACTGCTGAGAAGACCAAAGGGATTTTCTAATAAGGATTAAAAGCTGGCGGCAGATGGAGGGAGGAGTAACTAGAAGTTATATTGGATTGGTTTCCCTACAAGACGTAGAAACAAGTGCAGAATACAGCAAACATCAGCATTGACTCATTTTGGCACTGAATCAGGCACTAGAGGGTTAGAAAAGAATGCTCTATGCACTGACCTTGACATGCAAGAGTTTACAAATTGGTTGGGTCTTAGCATCTACACAGACAGTAAACACTTAATTGTGTAACGTGACTTCATTCATGCCGAGTGTTAAAGTGTCTAGAGGGCTAAGGTGGTGGGAAAAGACCTCACCAAAATAAATAAGCCTATATTATTTTGGCAAATAAGAAGCCAATCCAAACACAGTGATTTTTTAAAAATATAAAGTCAGGATAATATCTTCATGGTGAGCTCCAATAGTCCACTAAACTCTAATTCTATAATTCCTTCAACAGTGAAAACAACCAACAACACTCATGGGAAAATCTCAGGGGCCAGTAGGAAAAGGGACCACAGATAACTATGGAATTGTTTTTCAAAGTTGAAACATGTTGCTAAGACATGGGAAAGTCAAAAGGCATGGGCTGCTGTCTTCCTTGAGTCTTAATTTATTCAACTGTTGTAGACACAAATTTCTTTTCTTTGGTTAAGAATTTATTGCAGTTTCACCTTTCTTCAGAAATGAACATTGCAATGTTGAATAAACAGCTTGTGAAGCTATTGATTTTCACTGACACTTATTAAGTAACTTTGCTCCTGCAATGAATTTCTATTGAGTCACTTCCCTCAAAACATCACTATAAACTGATGCCTTGATTAAAATCCTTGAAGGAAAGAGAGGGAAAGACATTTTAAGGCACTCCACTTCCATCAGGGAGGGAAGCATCCCAAGCATGTAGGGCTGAAGACCACACTTTTTCCCCTCATTTTGATCTGGAAAGATGACTGAGGCAGGGATGGGAAGGGAACGAATCACTATGGAGCCTGGTACTATGCTCACACTTTACAGAGTCTCCTTGGCAATGACCTTCTGAGGAAGTTACATTACCCCTATTTTACACCTTGAAAACTGAGCCTGGAATGGTTACAGCAGACGAAAGGGGCATACACACAGGCTTGGGATCCTAAGTCTACCATTCAGGTACCAGCTCTGCTTCTTACTCCCTGTGTGATCTTGAGCTACTTAATCACCTTGAGGCTTAGTTTCTTCATCAATAAAATGCCAAGAAAAGTTTTTTTTTTTTTCCCACTAGTAAACAGCAGAGCTGATATTCAAATCCTAGTTTTATGTTATCAAGCTTGCGTGTATATGCCTCACATATGCTGTAACAAGTCTAAGCCTCACTATGAGGATTATGTACATAGAGCACTCTGAGGGGCTCTACAGTCACTGAGAATTGTGGGTAGAGAACATCATGAGGGTCTGGGGCCACGAGGAGGACTGTGGGTACACAGCGCTTCACACAGTGCTTGGCATCCAGCAGGAGGAGCACGACAGACGGCAGCCAGGATTATCAGGATCCCCGTGGAGCCTTCTGCTCGCCTCCAGCTCCACTCGGGATTATTCTCCTGCCCTCTCTGCTCTGTTCTATGAGCTGAGACTTCCTCCTTGAGACCCCCTCGCTGGCACACTTCTGGTTGGATAAGACCAAGGGGAGCCACTAACGAGAGGTCAGAGATCAGGAGAGGAGAAGCTGAGGAATCTCCGCCCACTCTCTTATTCCACTGAGTTCTATTTTCTGGCAATGCCTGTGCCCGTCCTCGTCCCTCACCCCCCCACCCCCATGACTCCAGCTCCTGTATCTCACTGGCTTTCCATGATCCCAATTCTTCTTGTGCTGTCAGAACCAAGGGTAATAACAGCTTCCTACTGTCACTAGTCTCTGGGAACAACACCACCCTCACCCTGTGCCCACTCTGGCAAGTAAAACCTCTTGAACCATCTGAGTTGGAGTCCACTCCCTGCTAAACCCTTTGTGACAGGGAAACTCAAAATTCGTATGCTAGTACGTGAGGGACCCAGGTACCACTCAGATTCACTGCCAGTAGTAATTTAGAGGACAGCAAAAGTTTATAATGACCAAATATTAAATAACCATTCTTATAAGGGAGAGAAGCATTGTCAGAGTATAATTAGCAATTACTTAAAAAGTCATTTGGTGACTTGATATTGAAAATGTTCTCTGCCTCATTCTGAAAGCCCTACCCCAATTACCCAAGTTAGTTCAAACTCAGTCCCACACACAGCACCAACTACCATCCAGCTTTCTTTGAAATGTTGCTATGACTCTACTCTGAGAAAAAGGAAGTCCAAGACTCTTGACAGGACCTTGAGGAAAGATCCCCAGCTGTAGCCAGCACAGTTTGTCTTGGGTCCTTCTGAAAGCTGTTTATCACAAGTTTCAAGTCCTGGAAACCATCATTATTGAAGTACCACCAGAATCATTTTGCAAACCATAATTTTCAACCGTGTTCAGTAAGCACTTGACAGAAGTCATTTCAGCAGGTCTCATTTTTTCCCGACCAATTCCATGTGTAATTGCTAATCAATCCAGGGGGCATGAATAAGCATGTAATTACTCAGTTAAAGAGTAATTACAGGGGCATTTGTTGGTATCCTCCAAGCTCAAGGGATAATGGATGCAATATCCAAAAGAGGCGTACTGTATGTTTTCAAAGACTCAAATTTGTGTTTGCTTCAGTGTTTCCATTCTGCTGTTTCTGCAAATCTTTTTATAGTTTTTGTTTTGGTGTTCAGCTTTGCTGTGTGAAGCTTCAGCACATTAGATGAAACATTTGAAGTAATGTGCTATAGTGTTTCACAAGACTGTAATCAGTTTTAATGATCTGAAGCAATTTTATAAGTGACCTCACATTATTAGTGAATCATTGCAAATTTCCCATTTTGGAATGGAGTAATGAAACAGTGGTCTTGACAATTGCTGGTCATCAACAAGCTTCAAGCTGGCAAGGCAGGCACAGAGTGTGAGCTGTGAGAGCCTGGCACCTTGCCACTTTCAATAATTATATTCTGCCGATCTTAATTCCCAGCTGCAGTGTCAGCTGGACACAGAATTTTACCAATTTCCTCCCCTGAACACTGCACCACACAGCCACACAGCTGCTGAGTTTTGTCCTGGATGCTAGGGCATTCCACTGTAGGTTAAGTGATGCTTATAATATTTCTTCTTATTAGAGAGATGTGCCATCAAAATATTTCAGAGTCCATGAAGAATAAGGTAGCCTAACTCACACTTCCTCATCATCTGAGCATCCTTGCATGTACACAGTAGTCATCCAGACCTGTTCACCCTTTCTGTCAGGATGTTCCTGTATTTACATTCATCTTTCCAGTTGCCAACCCCTAATTAGCTCTTGGATTATTTCCTGGCACATAGCAGGCAAAAAGAAATACTTGATAAATGGGTAAATGAATAAAAGAATGGATGAATGAATGAATGAGTCCACCTGGATGTCTCAAAATATAGCTTACTTTGCCATCTAATTAATCAAAGCATTGCTCATTGTCCCACACCAAATGTCATAGGCATCCTTTACCCACCAGACCCTCTCTGGTTTGCACACACTTGGAGAACCCAGCCTATGGCTCCCCTTGACAACCCTGCTATCAGAGTTCCCCTTCCTACTGCCTCTGTACTCCCCATGCCAGACCCACTGCAGTCAGCCACCACTGGAACCACATCTGGCACAAAGTAATTACTCAACAAATGTTCACTATTGTCAGTATGCACATTTTAACAAATGCAATACCCTCATCTGAGTGCTATATGAGTGACTTAAGATGCAGCTGTCAACCTTTCCCACATCTTTTCCACAGAAGTCATTTACACACTGGAAATAATAGCAGATAAAGTTAAACAATGTTACCAAGCTAAAATGTGAGGAGAAAACAGCAAAGTTGGCACAGAGATACCAACAAAATTATGGATTTTTTTTTTTGGAAGGAAAGTATAGGGCACAAAGTTCATTCAGCCCCTTCCTTTCGAAAGCTAATGAAGCCCACGTGCTAAATATGATGATCCCAAGCCAATGTCAGGAAGCTAACTAAAAGCAGAGTTTGGGCCATAGGTTGAGCTTCCAGCTCCCTAAAATGGAAAAGAGGGAAGGGAAGGAAGAATTGATAACAAGCAAGACCAAAGTGAAGTTAGGCTGAATCATCAGCCTAACCTCATGGCAAAACCAGGAAATGAGAAAGTTACACTTTTAGAGCCAAAGTCCTCCTCCTACCAGGTCTTATGCAGAGCATCCCCTCACTAATGAGGATGCAGTGAACGCAGTTCAGGGTTTGTCAAAGTATGTGTAATACACATGCTACCCTCTGTCATGAGCTGAGTCACGTCCCCTCAAAATTCACAGCTGTAGTTCCAGCCTCCAGTGCCTCAGAATGTGACTGTATGTGGAGATAAGGTTTTTAAAGAGGGGCAGGCAGGCCCTTATCCAACCTGACTTGTATCCTGAGAAGAAGAGGACATTAGGACACACAAAGAGATACCAGAGGCACCTTGCACAGAAGGAAGATGTTAAGAAGAAACAGTAAAAGGATGGCCATCTGTAATCCAAGGAAAAAGGCCCCAGAGGAAATCAGACTTGAAGGCATCTTGACTTTAGGCTTCCAGGCTCCAGAACTGAGAGAAAATTATTTTCCATTGTGTAAGCCACCCAGTCTGTGTGGTATTTCGTTGCAGAAGTCTGAAATGACTAACATACACTTAGATCCCCCACTTCAAAAAACTCCAACATTACAGAACTGTGGAGATGAAGAAGAAGGCTGGCTGGATGAACCTACTGGGCCAGGACAAGATTAAAACTGAAATCCCTAGCTCCAGCTCCAGCCCCAGCTGTCCCCTCTTGCAGGCTGTGTTACTGTACAAATGTCCCTTCCCTCCCTAGGTCTTGGTGTCATCCTCTGGATATGTGGGGGTGCTGTAGAAAGTGCTAGCCTTTCCTACCTCACACACCTGTTTTAGGGACCAAAGGAAATGACAATGGCAAGAAAGTGCTATAAACATGTGAGGTGTTAGAGTAGTTCTTATTGTTATGTCATGTGCAGGAAAAATCAACTGCAAACCCAAGGTCTTAGTTCTAGAATAGTTTGAAAAAGTAATGGGATTGCCTAGTTTCAGATGAAATGACATAGACTCTACTTTCTGCTCCTTCCCACTAAGTACAAGTAAAAAACCCTATAAATAACACAGCAGGCAATCATAGGAAGACTCCAAATGGTAGAAAGAAGGCAGTTGGCGAGGATCCTCAAGACCTAAGGAATAGCCATGGCTCAGTATCTCCTGATCCCCAGCCCAGGGAAGAAGACAGCCCTTGTGGGTGCTAACCCCTCCCGTGCAGATATCAGCAAGGACTAAGCTGGAGCCTACCAGCACTGAGCAGCCAAAGGAAACACTCTGCCTCTGCAGGTCTAGCATCTTCTACTCACCACTGCGACAGAGCCAAGAAAACTCAGGGAAGTACCTTCTGCCTTCATGGGCAGGACAAGCAAGTGTTCAACGAGAGCTCTGCCAGCACTGGGCAGCCCAAGCTCAAGAGAGAGGCTTCCAATCCTGCAGGCTTGGCGTCACCCAGGTCCAGGTGAATCCTAGAATCTCTTAACATAACATTCAAATGTCCAAGACACAATATTTAAAACTATAGGTCATACCAACAATCAGGGCTTCCCTGGTGGCTCAGATAGTAAAGAATCTGCCTGCAATGCAGGAGACCTGAGTTCAGTCTCTGGGTTGGGAAGATCCCCTGGAGAAGGGAGCAACTACGCACTCCAGTACTCTGGCCTGGAGAATGCCATGGACAGAGGAGCCTGGCAGGCTACAGTCCATGGTGTTGCAAAGAGTCGGACACAACTGAGCGACTTTCACACACAACAATCAGGAAAGTCATAATTTGTGTGAGAATAGACAACCATGCATGCATGCTCAGTCACTCAGTCGTGTCCAACTCTGCAACCCTATGGACTGTAGCCTGCCAGGCTCCTCTGTCCATGGGATTCTCCAAGCAACAATACTGGAGTGGGAAACCATTTCCTACTCCAGGGAATCTTCCTGACCCAGCAATCAAACCACATTAGGTCAAACACTGAGATGGATCCAATGTTAGAATTATCTAACAAGGTTTTAAAATAGTTATCTTACAAATGTTTCATTTTTATTTAATAAAGGAATTATAAATGCCTTTAAAACACTGAAAAGTGGGAAATACCACAAAATATAAAAGATACAAAAAATAACCAAATGGAAATTACAGAACTTAAAAATGAATTGCATGTGTGTAGCCTGTAGCCCGCCAGGCTCCTCTGTCCATGGGATTCTCCAGCCAAGAATACTGGAGTGGGTTGCCATTTCCTCCTCCAGGGGATCTTCCCGACCTAGGGATCGAACCCGTGTGCCTTGCGTTTCCTGCATTGCAGGTGGATTCTTTACCAGGGTGCTACCTGGGAAGCCCCTAAAAAGTTAAAAACTCACTAGAAGGGCTCAGTAGCAGAATGGATAAGATAGAGGAAAAAAATAAGTGAGCTTGAAGATAGAACAATAGAAACAGACATCTGTGAAATGAAAACAAAAGATCTAAGAGTCATAGCATCAGAGTTCCAAAAGGAGAAGAGAAAGAAAGAGGGGAAATAGTCAATGAAAAGAAGAGAAAGAAAGAAAGAACTGTTCAACAAAATAATTGCTGAAAACTTCCCAAATTTGGTGAGACAAATCTACAGATTCAAGAAGCAGAGAGAATCCCAAACAGGAAAAACTCAAAGAAATCCACACTAAAACACATCATAATTAAACTTCTAAAAACCAATGGCAAAAAAAAAAGTAACAGGGTTAATATAAAAAAGTTAAAGTTTGATGATATTATGCACTGAGAAGCCTTTGCATACTGAGAATACTAACAGATTTCTGCTACATAGATATATATATTATATAGACAGATATAATTATAACACAATATAGCAAATACAATGTGTCAGGTATTTATGAGCACTATGACAAATACTGGGCTTCCCTGGTAGCTCAGCTGGTAAAGAATCTACCTGCAATGCAGGAGATTCCAGTTTGATTCCTGGGTCAGGAAGATTTCCTGGAGAACAGATAAGCTACCCACTCCAGTATTCTTGGGCTTCCCCTAGTGGCTCAGTTGGTAAAGAATCCGCCTGCAATGTGGGAGACCTGGGTTCAATCCCTGAGTTGGGAAAATCCCTTGGAGGAGGGCATGGCAACCCACTCCAGTATTCTTGCCTGGAGAATCCCCTTGGACAGACAAGCCTGGTGGCCTATGGCCCATGGGGTCACAAAGAGTCAGACACAACTGAGCAGCTAAGCACAGCACATGAAAAATACTAACTCATTGAATTTGCAATCCTAATAAGTAAATAGTATCATCCTTATTAACTTGCCCAAGATCACACAGTTAGTAAGTGGCAGAGCCCAGAGTTCAAACTCGGACAATCTTGCTCTAGAATCTATACTCTTAACAATACGCATGGAAGTAGTATTATAAGCTCTATATAAACTAGAAAAGGAGACAAAGAATAATGCAGGACTTGGTTCTAGCTGTATTTTGGTTATTTGCTTTTGTTTGATTTCCTTTAAAAATATATTAGGGCTGGATGTTACAAGTTATGTGGACCTGAACATTAATAACTATCATTGTTCAGAACTGATTCTAAACAGAAATTGTACTTAATAAGAACAATACTTTTCGGCCAGAATCATATAGTAAAAGACAACTATGATTTTTTTACAGCTCCAATAAACAGGAGGTCTCCTTGGGTTAATGCTTTCATTAAACATCAATGTTAATATCATTTTCTGCATACCAACATCATAAATGGTTTTTATTAAGACAGATATACTGTCAAATACAGAAAGCAAATCTCTTCAGTATCCTATTAATTAAAAGGAAGATACAAAAAAGAAGAAGAAAGAAATTAAACAATACAGACACATTGAACAGTGAAAAATCTTTTCTCACATTTAGAAATGGCGCAGATTTCAAGATTAAATTGTCCTTTTCAGGATTCCCAGGCCAACATTATCCTTTCAATTCTACTACATAACCATTTCCAGAAATGTCATTTTGCATAGACCAAGAAGGAAAGTGCAGTGTTTCTTTACAATAAACTGCACTCATGTTCACTGTAGATGATAGCATTGTTTATGAATGACATGTATTCTGGAGCTGGAGAGGTCACTTGGACATCCTGGGACATACTAAACATTCAATAAATAAAGTGTGATGGATAGAAGGGATGAAGGAAGGAAGAGAGAGAGACGCAGACTCTGTGCTTACCTCCCTCAAATCTCTTCTCCACCTCACTCCTAGAGTTCTTAAATGAAATACAGAATACTTAAAAAAAAATCTGCAGAGTGGGAACTGACTGCAGATGGATATGAAAGATCTTTTGGGGTTGATGGAAATTTTCTAAAATGTAGTGACAACTGCACAACTCTATAAATTTACTAAAATGTATTGAATTGTACACTTAGGTGGATTTTATGATATGGAAATTATACCTCAATAAACCTCTTTTAAAAAAAAACCTCCCATCACCTTAAAAATAAAGCCCAAATTCATAAAAGCATGTAAAAGCCTTAAATGATAAGGCTCCTGATTATCTCACATCATATCTTTTTACCCCACCTTCCCCCAGCCCTCTGATCTACCACTCTACTTTATCTTCTGTCTACTGAACAACACACAGTCTTCATAAAATCCAAGGTTTATATATCTGCTCATCTTACTCCTTTGCCATTTGCCTTTGAGCCTTCCTCACTGCAGCTGCCTGACAAACACTGAATGGGGTAAAACACACGGCTCAATCTAATTCTTATTCTGGGAAGCTTTCCTGACTGTCTGGGTGGAACTGGCCACTTCTTGTGTTCCTGCAAAGTGAAAGTGAAAGTGAAGTCACTCAGTCATGTCCGACTCTTTGCGACCCCATGGATTATAGCCTATCAGGCTCCTCCATCCATGGGGTTTTCCAGACAAGAATGCTGGAGTAGTTGCCATTTCCCTCTCCAGGAGATCTTCCCACCCAGGGATTGAACCCAGGTCTCTTGCACTGTAGGCAGACGCTTTGCCATCTGAGCCACCAGGGAAGTCAATGGGAAAGAAGCACCAGGGAAGTTTGTGCTCCTCCAAAGTATCCAGTAATTCACAGCCTATAAACATTTCTTCCTTGAAGATGACAAAGACATTTACAGTTTTATCAAAATACCCAAGGAGCACCACTTCTTCCCTCCTAAGACCTACAGAGATAATGAGCAAGATGTATAGAAGCTACAAAGAACATGATCCACTGCGGAAGGGAACCAAAAGAACAAAGTCTGTATTCTGCTTGCAAGATACAAGTCAAAGAATTATGTTAGCATCAGTGAAAAGAATGTATTAAAAAACTTTTTTAAGATCTCTCATCAGTTCAGTTCAGTCGCTCAGTCGTGTCTGATTCTTTGCGACCCCATGAATCGCAGCACACCAGGCCTCCTTGTCTATCACCAACTCCTGGAGTTCACTCAGACTCACGTCCATTGAGTCTGTGATGCCATCCAGCCATCTCATCCTCTGTCGTTCCCTTCTCCTCCTGCCCCCAATTACTCCCAGCATCAAAGTCTTTTCCAATGAGTCAACTCTTCACATGAGGTGGCCAAAGTACTGGAGTTTCAGCTTTAGCATGATTCCTTCCAAAGAGATCCCAGGGCTGATCTCCTTCAGAATGGACTAGTTGGATCTCCCTGCAGTCCAAGGGACTCTCAAGAGCATTCTCCAACACCACAGTTCAAAAGCATCAATTCTTCGGTGCTCAGCCTTCTTCACAGTCCAACTCTCACATCCATACATGACCACAGGAAAAACCATAGCCTTGACTAAACAGACCTTAGTCGGCAAAGTAATGTCTCTGGTTTTGAATATGCTATCTAGGTTGGTCATAACTTTTCATATATAGTAGTAAAAACAAACTTGGAAGTCAGAGATCTGAGTTCACAACCTGCTCCACCACTGACTACTTACATCACAGCACAAACCATTGATACTTAATCTCCCCAATGAAGACAGTTATGGAGTGTGTTGAAAGTTAATCCCTAGTGTAACAGTATTAAGAGTTAGTGCTTAGTTGCTCAGTCATGTCCAGCTCTTTGCAAGATCATACACTATAGCCCACCAGGATCCTCTGTCCATGGGATTTTTCAGGTGAGAATACTAGTGTGGATTGCCATTTCCTTCTCTAGGGGATCTTCCAAACCGAGGGAGTGAACTGACATCTCCTGTGTTGCCTGCATTGCAGGCAGATTCTTTACCCACTGATCCTGTAGTTCAGTTCAGTCACTCAGTTGTGTCCGACTCATTGCAACCCCATGGACTGCGGCACGCCAGGCTTCCCTGTCCATTATCAACTCCCAGAGTTTACTCAAACTCATTGAGTAAATATTCCCTGTCCAAAGAGTCGATATGCCAGCCAACCATCTCATCCTCTGTCATCCCCTTCTCCTCCCACCTTCAATCTTTCCCAGCATCAGGGTCTTTTCAAATGAGTCAGTTCTTTGCATTAGGTGGCCAAAGTATTGGAGTTTCAGCTTTAGCATAGTCCTTCCAATGAATATTCAGGACTGATTTCCTTTAGGATTGACTGATTTGATCTCCTTGCAGTTCAAGGGACACTCAAGAGTCTTCTCCAACACCACAGTACTGAGCCATTGGGGAAGCATAATTACGAGGTAGGGCCACTGAAAAATAAGGGGTCATGAGGGTGCTCTTACAAAAGAGGCCAGAGAATGAGTTCACTTTCTCTGCTATCCACCACATAAGGCCACGATGAGAAGCTGGCAGTCTGCACCCAGGAAGAGGGTTCTCATCAGAACCCAGCAATCCAAGTACCCTCAGACTTCCAGCCTCCAGAACTATGAGAAATGTTCTATGGTTATAGCAGCCTAAATTAAAGCAAGCACATAGCTTTCTCATCTGTAAAATGGAGCTGCACCTACACCTCACAGTTACGCTACTTATAGATGGCATTCCACTTCTACATCCTTATTTAGACTGCTGGATCAATAATTGACATTATCAAAACCAAGATGCATTAAGAACCACATCACTGACTTTCACTCTCCTCTATGTTTGGCCCAGGTGTGACTGACAAAAACAGCATCATAACTGAAACTGATGACAGCCAGTCCCACGTCTTACAGCACCTCCATCTGCTTATAAAACTACACGTTTGTAGAGTTTATTCCAAGAGATGATGTTCACTGTCAGGCCATGAGCCACCAAGAGAATATGGCAAAGGAACATAACATTTTAGCATGTAAAAAATAACACAAAACTTGGGAAATAAAAATAATATATAACTGTGTGCTTCCACATAAATGAAAAATTATGGGACCTCTGTTTGCAATCCAGTGTACACAAGAACGGAGAAGGCAATAGCAACCCACTCCAGTACTCTTGCCTGGAAAATCCGATGGACAGAGGAGTGTGGTAGGCTGCAGTCCATGGGGTGGCGAAGAGTTGGACAAAACTGAGTGACTTCACTTTCACTTTTCATTTTCATGCATTGGAGAAGGAAATGGCAACCCACTCCAGTCTTCTTGCCTGGAGAATCCCAGGGATAGGGGTGCCTGGTGGGCTGCCATCTATGGGATTGCACAGAGTCGGACACAACTGAAGCGACTTAGCAGCAGCAGTAGGCAAGAAGAAATTTATTCATTCAACCCAAGTCAAACATTTGTTGACCAAATGATAAGTGAAAGGACAAAAGCACCAGTCCAGGAGGTGGTAACCTATGATCTGTGAGTGGAATGTGTATTACAAAGGAGCATAAGAAGAATGCTGCTATTTCTAAGTCACTGCTGCTGCTGCTAAGTCGCTTCAGTTGTGTCCGACTCTGTGCAGCCCCACAGACGGCAGCCCACCAGGCTCCACTGTCCCTGGGATTCTCCAGGCAAGCACACTGGAGTGGGTTGCCATTTCCTATGCTATTGGGCCCTTAATCCCAGAGTTAATTAAAAAAAGTCAAGGTCAATGACAGTCAAATTCATAATTGGTATGTAAAAGGATAAAAGGTGAACATATCTTAGCAGACACATGGTTTCCATTAAATATTCAATATAATTAAGTCATCCTTAATTATTTATCTTTTCCTCTGAAAAAGTGAAAGTGTTAGTCACTCAGTCATGTCTGACTTTTGTGATGCCAGGCTCCTCTGTCCATGGAACTTTCCACACAACAACACTGGAGTGGGTAGCCATTCCCTTCTACAGGAGATCTTCCCAATCAGTGATCAAACCCAGGTCTCCTGCACTGTAGGCAAATTCTTTACCATATGAGCCACTGGGCAGATCTTTTCCTCTAGCCGCATCCAAACTATCAGCAAGGACTGGAGGATCTACCTCCACAGTGCTTGTTGAACCAGTGTACCCCTGCCACCATCTGGTCCATGCCACACAGTCCCTCATAGGGACAAGTCTGGTAGCCTCCTAATCCATCTCCCTCACACCAGAGTGAAGTTTTGAAAATACATATCAAACTATATGCCCCAGATTAACACTTATCAGAGGCTTTGTACTTAAAATAACAAGCAAATCCTTTCTTATGGACCCATGACCCTCAATGTCCTGGCTCCTACCTTCCTCTTTAGCATCATCTACCACCAGCATCAACCACACAACAGCAAAGGTGTGCTCCCGCCTTCAGCAGCATCATCACCTGAGACCTTTTAGAAAATCAGATTCTCAGACTCCATTTCAGACCTGATGAACCCAAGACTCCGGGTCTGAGGCCCAGAAAGCTGTGTTTCAACAAGTGCTCCAATGATTCAGAAAAATTTGAGAATTTGAGAACCATTGCTCTAGATTAGCCATCTTTCTACTGTTAGAAAATTCCCAAGTTCTTTTCCATCTCAGGGTCTTTGCATCTCCTGTAGCTCAGCCTAGAATGTGCCTGCCCCACACACCACTACCTGATTATCCTTTTCCCATGGGATTAGTAAAAACTGCAACTGTCCCTAGTTGCTCTCTATCATATCACTCTATTTATTTCTATCATAACACTTAGCCCAATCTGATTGTGTCTTATTTGCTTCATGTGCTGACTTTCTGTCTGCACACTAAAACACAACCTCCTTGAGAGCAACGCACTTATCTGTCTAATCAACCACTGGAGCCCCAATGGGTTAAACACAACAGTTCTCAACAGCCACTAAATAAATTAACAAATAAAGCCAACATAAACTCTTAACCTAAAGTTAGAATAGTAACAGTGATGAAGACTCAATCTTGACTTACAACAATTACCAAAATAGCCTGAATATTACGGGGTCAGTCCCTGGGTTAAGTTTTCTCCTTTAATTCTCCCTCAAGTTCAATGAAGTAGAATCATGATCATCCCCACTTTAGAGATGAACACACTGAGGTGCAGAGAAGTTAACTGAATTGCCTGAGACTACAGAGCCAGTTCCCAAGTAGTGTTAATGGTAAAGAATCTGCCTGCCAATGCAGGAGACATAAGAGACGTGGATTTGATCCCTGGTTTGGGAAGATCCCCAGAGGGAGAAAAGGCAACTCACTCAGTATTCTTGCTGGGAAAATTCCATGGACAGAGGAGCCTCCCGGGCTATAGTCCACAGGGTTACAAAGAGTTGGACACAACTGAAGTGACTTAGAATACACAGAGCCAGTATTTACAGAACCAGGATTCAAACTCAGTCGCTCCAACTCCAAAGTTCATACACATAAACACCATCCTATCCTGCCCAGATACTTTCACCATGCGTTTCAGTTGTCTCTCTGCAGGGATGCCCCAGTAAAGGAGCAGTCTTCACAAGTCAGATCTCCTACAGATGGAAGCTGGGAGAGGAGTAGCCAGTTCTGCCCATCCAAGCCTCACGAAATTATAATGTTAACTGATGGGTACTTAGAGAATGTACACGTCAGAAGACTCTTAAATTGAGTACAGATGTTTGGAAGATTAGTGTCAAATTAGGAAGCATTAAACAGACATTAAGGCAGACCCAATTGGTCTTTTTGGGAAGCTGGGTCAGGATGAAAGAAGTGTGTGCTTGCTAAGTAGGCCACACTATTTAGAGTGGTCCTCTAACTCTGAAATCAGTGAAGGCAGCTTAGATTTGCCAGAGGATGAGCCACAGTAAGAAGTCTAAAACCCTGGGGCTGATGGATTGAGCTAAACACTCTCAGATGAGGTGGAAAGAGGGTGGACTGTCCATATTTGCAGACTTTGCTTTGAGATCTCCATGTGAAAATTACTAGAAAGATACAAATAATTACTTCATTACTCCAAGCATAGAACAAGGAGAAATAGAAGCAGCAGGAGTGTCTGGACACTGGTAAGGTTATTTTGCTATAGGTCAACAGCTATAGAAGATGCTGATCTCTGTCTTCCTGACAGGCAACAGATAGGACCAACCTTCTCAAATCACAAGATCTCAAAATACTCATCTTATCCTGACAGTAGGGGAGAAATAATATATAATTCACCATGGAGAAATGAAGGCCAACATCAGTGTTCTAGCAGAGAGCTCTCTTAGCAAAAAGTAGCCTTCTTCACACTTGCTTAGACTTCAGGATGGTTTCTCCATGACTGTCAGCTCCCCTGTGCTCTTCAAATGATGAGCCTTCCAGCCAGATGCTGGCTTCTT
Organism: Nanger dama; assembly: GCA_917880005.1. Classification (NCBI taxonomy): domain Eukaryota; kingdom Metazoa; phylum Chordata; class Mammalia; order Artiodactyla; family Bovidae; genus Nanger; species Nanger dama. Next base: position 33,449,202 of record CAKJTW010000022.1, read on the forward strand.
CTAACAATTTCATCTAGCATTCTGCTGGTACCCAAGCACCAAGATGGGCAGAATCACTTAATCACAAGGTTTCAGGTCAGTCACAAATAAAAAGTGAGTCAGTAAGGACTGAGGATTAAGATTTCAGGAAGACATTATGTTTTAGAAATAATATTTAATTTTAAGAAATACAGAAATGAAAGCTTTATCCTATGAAGAATGATTTAAATTCTGGCTTCCACCTACTAACAGCTGACTCATCTTGATAAAAGTACTTTGAATTTGCCTAACACCTCCTAAATGATGAATTCCAAAGGCTTTGGCAAATCCTGGGTAGCAGGATTACCAATGTTTTTCTATATTTTATAAGATCTTTGGTTTACTACTCTAGGAAATGAACCATAATCTAGTTTCACCTTCTCGATGAACAGCATGTTTATAGCTATGAGCAACCTGCTTCCTGACTAAACTCACTGGCTTAAAGGAACACAAATCTTATACTGCAGTTATGGAAGTCAGAAATCTAAAGTGGGTTTTACTTGTATCTAGTTTGTTTCACTTTTTCTATTTCATATTCAGTGTTCCCCTTTCATTTAGTTTTTGTTTTCCAATTTCTCCATCTTTTTTTTTGATGCTCTGTCTCAAACATAGTAGAAAAGATTTTGTATGAATATATATAAACAATATGTATAATACATATATTTTAGAAAACTTATGCATTTTGCTTAACTAAAAGGTTTATGACAGTTTGATTACACTTGTTTGACTTAGTATGAATAGAATGCTAGATTTCTAGTTAAAAAATAGATATGCAACAAAGGTTTACTGTACAGCACAGGGAACTATACTCAATATCTTGTAATAACCTATTGCTGTTGTTTAGTCACTCAGTCGTATCCAACTCTTTGCTACCCTGTGGACGGCAGCACCTCAGGCTTCCCTGTCTTTCACTATTGCCCAGAGTTTGCTCAAACTCATGCCCACTGAGTCAATGATGCCATATAGGTAATAACCTACAATGGAAAACGATTTCAAAAATAATATATGGTACAGGTATAACTGAATCACGTTGCTATGCACTTGAAATGCTGTAAGTCAACTATACTTCAATAAAATATATGTATTAAGAGAAAAAACTAAAGTGGGTTTTATCTGGCTAAAAACAAGACATCAGCAGTGTTGAGTTTCTTCTATTTCCTGGCCTTTTTTTTTCTTCTAGAGACAATTTGCATTGCACGGGTTATGGCCCCTTTCTTCATCTTAAAGCCAGCCAGTGTGGCATTTTCAGTCCATCTTGATTTCTGTCACTTCTGCCTCGCTCAAATTAAAACGACACTGGGCTCACCCTGATAATCCAGAATAATCTTTCCAGCTCAAGATCCTTAACTTAAACACAACTACAAAGTCCTTTGTGCCACCAAAGGTAACATATTCACAGATTTCAAGGATTAGGATGTGGACAACTTTGGCAGGGGAGGTGGGGGTGGGGGCTTATTCCACCTGCCACTTGATCCTTAAGGCTTTAATTTTTAAAGTCTTCTCTCCTATTCTATAAAACCATTAAATGTCAAAAATACTAAGTTGTCAGATATTTTTGTCACTATACACCACCTCGTCCATATCTAGCAGCTCAACCTTATAATAATAAATTATGTTAGACTACAAGTATTGCATTATAATATCATCTGTATAAAAATATAGCTAAAAATTTAAACCTTGAGTTCTGCTTTTGTACATTTATATACCTATGGATTTATAGATAGGTGAGATTTGTTAGACAAATATAGCATACCATTTGTCTTTTGTTTATTTCATATATTTTAATTATAAAATCTTTGCTAACAGAAAAATCTTTGTTCAAATGTTCCAACAGATCCATCACTCTGAAGCAAGTTTTCTCTCCGGATTTTGATCAATGACATTTTTACTCAAGCACAAAGACCTCACAAACCACAATCCACAGCTTACCCAACTACCTCAAATGACAAAAAATTTTATCACTGATTTAATTTTAAAAGTTATGTCTGCCTTCAAGCACTTTTTCTAGACAGCCATGCCTACTTTCTTAGCTTGAGGAGATGATACTTATATAGCACTACATATAGCTGTATGTGTCAAAACACATAAAAGAAAACAGGAGATAACAGAGAAAGTGTTAACTGCATATATTTTATCTTTTCATGATATCAAAGCAAGTTAGCAAGTGTTATATATAAAAGTTAAATATGAGATAGAAAAGGAAGCTTCATATCTTACAGATGAAACTGATGCCTGGGAACTGGGAATAGAACATTTTCTGAGTACATTTTAAGTGTGAGACATTGTTCCAGGAGCTCTGTTCAAACCACCAGCCTCCCATCTATCATATCATCTGTCAGTGCCTTAAAAACAGCCTATTGTGTTACCTTAGATAACACTCTTCTAAGCTACACAACACAATTCATTCACTATCTTGTCTGCTGTTCTAACTGAAGTGCAAAATAAAGCATTGTTGTTTCCATGTGAAAATACCCAGAGTTAGGTACAGGTTAAGTGTCTCTTCCAAGAACCAAAGGCAATGCAGGGAATGGTTCTCAACTTGCCCTGAGGTAGCCACCAGTAGAGGCCACTGAGGTCCCTGCTTTTCAGGCATTTTTTCAACATGCACATCAATATGAATTCAAAAGAATGAAAAAGTTCCATATGATATTCATCTAATTGCCAGATATAAACCAAGAATTTAATGTCAAATTCTGCCAACCTAGGAATCAGGCAAAGGGACTGAGAACTCCCAGGGAATTTTACTTTGTAGGCCAGTGGGAATTGATTACAGAACTTCCACAGAACTGGGGAAACAGACTCTTGGAGGGCACAAACAAAACCTTGTGCACACCTGGAGCCAGGAGAAAGGAACAGTGTCCCCACAAGAGACTGAGCCAGACTTGCCTTTGAGTGTCCAGGAGTCTCCCACAGCGGCCTGCTGCAGGGTCTGGGACGCTGAACACAACAGTGCGTGCACCATACTTCTGAAGGAGGTCGGCATTACCATTATTCCTACCACAGTTTGGCCTCAGGTCAAACAACAGGGAGGGAACACAGCCCCGGCCATCAACAGAAAACTGGATTGAAGATTTACTGAGCACAGCCCTGCCCATCAGAACAACACCAGTATTCCCTACAGTCTCTCCCATCAGGAAGCTTCCATAAGCCTCTTACCCTTATCCATCAGAGGGCAGACAGAATGAAAACCATAATCACAGAAAACTAACCAAATGATCACATGGACCACAGCCTTGTCTAACCCATTGAAACTATGAGCCATGCCATGTAGGGCCACCCAAGATGGATGAATCACAGTGGATGGTTCTGACAAAATGTGGCCTCTGGAGAAGGGAATGGAAAACGACTTCAGTATTCCTGAACTAAGAGTCCCATGAACAGTATGAAAAGGCAAAAAGATATGAAACTGAAAGATAAACTCTCAAGGTTGGAAGGTGACCAACATGCTACCAGAGAGGAATGCAGAAATAACTCCAGAAAGAATGAAGAGACAAAGCCAAAATGAAAACAAAGCCCAGTTGTGGAAGTGACTGGTGATGGAACTAAGTCCAATGCTGTAATTAACAATACTGCATAGGAACCTGGAATGTTAGGTCCATGAATCATGGCAAATCATGGTCAAACAGGAGATGGAAAGAGTGAACATCAACATTTTAGGAATCAGTGAACTAAAATGGACTGGAATGGGTGAATTTAATTCAGATGAACATTATATCTATGGACAAGAACCCCTTAGAAGAAATGGAGTAGCCCTCACAGGCAACAAGAGGCCAAAATGCAGTACTCGGTACAGTCTCAAAAATGACAGAATGATCCATTCATTTCCAAGGAAAACCATTCAATACCCCAGTAATCCAAGTCTATGCTCTAATAATTAATGCTGAAGAAGCTGAAGTTGAACAGTTCTATGAAGACCCACAAGACCTTCTTGAACTAACATCAAAAAAGATGTCCTTTTCATTACAGGGGATTGGAATACAAAAGTAGGAAGTCAAGAGATACCTGGAGTAACATACAAATTTGGCCTTGGAGTATAAAAGGAAACAGGGCACAGGCTAACAGAGTTTTGACAAGAGAAAACACTGGTCATAGCAAACACACCTCTTCCAATAACACAAGAGAAGACTCTACACATGGACATCAACAGGTGGTCAATACTGAAATCAGATTGATTATATTCTTTGCAACCAAAGATGGAGAAGCTCTATACAGTCAGCAAAAATAAGACCAGGAGCTGACCATGGCTCAGATCATGCAATTCTTTGCCAAATTCAGACTTAAATTGAAGAAAGTAGGGAAAACCACTAGACCATTCTGGTACGACCTAAATCAAACCCCTTACAATTATACAGTGGAAGTGAAAAATAGATTCAAAAATTAGATTTGGCAGAGTACCTGAAGAACTATGGACAGAGGTTCATGACATTGTACAGGAAGCAGGGATCAAGACCATCCTCAAGAAAGAGGAATACAAAAAGGCAAAATAGTTGTCTGAGGAGGCCTTACAGATAGCTAAGAAAAGAAGAGAAGCAAAAGGCAAAAGAGAAAAGGAAAGATATACCCATCTGAATGTAGAGTTCCAAAGAACAACAAGGAGAGATAAGAAAGCCTTCCTAAGTGATCAATGCAAAGAAATAGAGGAAAAAGAATGGGAAAGACTAGAGATCTCATCAAGAAAATTAGAGATACCAAGGGAATATTTCATGCAAAGATGGGCACAATAAAGGACAGAAATGGTACGGACCTAAGAGAAGCAGAAGATATTAAGAAGAGGTGGCAAGAATACACAGAAGAACTGTACAAAAAGATCTTCACGACGCAGATAATAATGATGGTGTGATCACTCACCTAGAGCCACATCCTGGAATGCAAACTCAAGTAGGCCTTAGAAAGCATCACTACAAACAAAGCTAGTGGAGGTGATGGAATTCCAGGTGAGCTATTCCAAATCCTAAAAGATGATACTGTGAAAGTGCTGCACTCAATACGCCAGCAAATGTGGAAAACTCAGCAGTGGCCACAGGACTGAAAAGGACACTTTTCATTCCAATCTCAAAAAAGGCAATGCTAAAGAATGCTCAAACTACCACACAATTGCACTCATCTCACACACTAGTAAAGTAATGCTCAAAAATTTCCAAGCTAGGCTTCAACAATATATAAACTGAGAACTTCCAGATGTTCAAGTTGGATTTAGAAAAGTCAGAGGAACCAGAGATCAAATTGCCAACATCCACTGGGTCATCAAAAAAGCAAGAGAGTTCCAGAAAAGCACCTACTTTTGCTTTATTGACTACGCAAAAGTCTTTAACTGTGTGGATCACAACAAGATGTGGAAAATTCTTAAAGAGATGGAACACCAGACCACTGGACCTGCTTTATGAGAAATCTGTATGCAGGTCAAGAAGCAACAGTTAGAACTGAACATGGAACAACAGACTGGTTCCAAATTGGGAAAGGAGTATATCAAGGCTGTATAATGTCACCTTGCTTATTTAACTTATATGCAGAGTACATCATGCAAAATGCTAGGCTGGATGATGCACAAACTGTAAACAAGATTGCTGGGAGGGAAATATCAGTAACCTCAGATATGCACATGACACCACCTTTACAGCAGAAAGCCAAGAGGAACTAAAGAGCCTTTTGATGAAAGTGAAAGAGAAGAGTGAAAAAGCTGGCTTAAAAATGAACATTCAAAAAAGAAGACCATGGCATCCAATCCCATCACTTCGTGGCAAATAGATGGGGAAACATTGGAAACAGTGACAGACTTTAATTTTTTGGGCTCAAAAATCACAGCAGATGGTGATTGCAGCCATGAAATTAAAAGACACTTGCTCCTTGGAAGGAAAGTGATGATCAACCTAGACAGCATATTAAAAAGCTGAGACATTACTTTGCCAACAAAGGTCCGTCTAGTCAAAGCTATAGTTTTCCAGTAGTCATGTATGAATGTGAGAGTTGGACCATAAAGAAAGCTGAGCGCCGAAGAATTGATGCTTTTGAACTGTGGTGTTGGAGAAGACTCTTGAGAGTCCCTTGGACTACAAGGAGATCAAACCAGTCAATTATAAAAGAATTCAGTCCTGAAATTTCTTTGGAAGGATGGATGCTGAAGCTCCAATACTTTGGCCACCTGATGTGAAGAACTGACTCATTTGAAAAGACCCTGATGCTGGGGAAAGATTGAAGGCAGGAGAAGAAGGGGATGACAGAGGATAAGATGGTTGGATGGCATCACTGACTCAATGGACATGAGTATGAGCAAGCTCCGGGAGTTGGTGATGGACATGGAAGCTTGGTGTGCTGTAGTCCCAGGGGTCACAAAGAGTTGGACATGACTGAGCAACTGAACTGAACTGAACTGCTTTCAGCTAGGCATAATCGTCCACTCTCCATAGCCTATACAAAAGAAGGTGAAAGGATAACAATAAATAAAATTCAAAAAAAAAGAATATTTAATTAAAACCAACAACTGTAACAACTTCCTGTCATTAAAGATATTATTACAGAAGGTTCTATGTTCTTTTTCTTTTTCCTTGCATACAAGCAAAACAATGGACTCCTCTTAGTTTGGAAAATTCTCAGTGGCAAGCCAAAGCCAATAGGTTTTGAAGGGGGTGTATCAATAACACACACACACAATTGCTAATTGGCATCAAGATCCAACTCACTGTAATAATGGTTGAATCTAGGTGGTGGATGACATTATTCTTTTAACTTTCCTTTACTTTTGCAAAAATTCAAAATCAAAAGTTGGAAATTAAAAGGTAAAATAGAAAAAGAAATAATTCATAAGAAAAATTTCAAAACATTTAAACTTGAGAAATTTGCCTAAATTTGAGGCCTATTCAGACAAACCAGTTATTTCATCTCTCCATATATAGTCCCATCCCCCTTGAAAATTTTATATAAAATCTACCACATGAGAAAACAGAAATCCACATTGCTTCATACTTCTCTTGAATGAACAAAATGTGACTGGCATAGAATTAAATTCTTAGAGAAACTGTGTTTTCCAGATCATGTCATACTGACATATACTAGAACAACAATTAAAATATTCTAAGCCATCCACTCTTCATGTAACTGTCCTTGTCACACCCTTTAAGTCAGGCTACAAATTGCCCCAAGGCTAAGCAATGACAGAACCATTTTCCAATTGCTCCTAGTTATACAGACTCACAAATAAGAGACAATGAACATTTTAATGCCTGCACCCTCCTTGGTAAACTCAAATTTCTCAAAATGATGAACATCAAAAAGAGTTTCATGAGAAACTTCCCAGGCGGCCCAGTGGCTAAGGCTCTGCACTCCCAGTACAGTGGGCCCAGGTTCAATGCCTAGTCAGGGAATTAGATCCCGCATTCCACAACTAAGAGTTCACAAGCCATAACTAAAGATCCTGCAAGTCTCAATTAAAACTCAACAGAGCCAAATAAAGTCTCATAAAAGCTTCTATGGAAGAGGAAGGAAGTAAGACAGGGGTAGGATTGGGGATGAACAATTCAGATGGACCGAGATACAAAAAGAGCCTTTACTTAAGACCAACTGATAGATAAAGATGCTTTCACAACAGAAAATCTGGTACAAAGGTAAATATAATGAAACATGAATTATCTTTACTATCACAGCTGATAACCCAAAACATCCTGTCATTATCAGAAAGTTAAACAACTGCTCCTGAAAAAGTGAGATGAGAATCAAAGAGCACCCTGGTGTACAGGGAAGACACTGCTGCCACTGCACAGAACTTTCATGCTCCAAAGTGTGATGCAAATGCCTTTTATTCCTTCCACTAATGGAATTAAAAGACGCTTACTCCTTGGAAGAAAAGTTACGACCAACCTAGACAGCATATTCAAAAGCAGAGACATCACTTTGCCAACAAAGGTCCATCTAGTCAAGGCTATGGTTTTTCCTGTGGTCATGTATGGATGTGAGAGTTGGACTGTGAAGCAGGCTGAGCGCCAAAGAATGGATGCTTTTGAACTGTGGTGTTGGAGAAGACTCTTGAGAGTCCCTTGGACTGCAAGGAGATCCAACCAGTCCATTCTGAAGGAGATCAACCCTGGTTGTTCTTTGGAAGGAATGATGCTAAAGCTGAAACTCCAGTACTTTGGCCACCTCATGCGAAGAGTTGACTCATTGGAAAAGACTCTGATGCTGGGAGGGATTGGGGGCAGGAGGAGAAGGGGATGACAGAGGATGAGATGGCTGGATGGCATCATGGACTCGATGGATGTGAACTCCGGGAGTTGATGATGGACAGGGAGGCCTGGCGTGCTGTGATTCTTGGGCTCGCAAAGAGTTGGACACGACTGAGCAACAGAACTGAACTGAACTGAAAAATGAGAATTACTGTAAACATTAGGAAACCCTGTGATTTATCATTCAACAACTTATATATTTTGCTTGTAAAACCAACTAATCAGGAATAAAAAAGAAACTCTTGGTAAAGGTGCCAAGAACCTCTCTGAGTTACTCCGCATGGCAGACTTCATCCTCCACAAACCTTAAACCCTGTCTTCTTTCTCTCTCCCACACCATCTCTCAGGCATACTACTGTCCTTCTACTCCAGCATTTCTTTCCCATTTCTGTGTTTCTATTTTTCCTGCTCTTTTCAGGCAACCTTGAGTCCCAAGCACGTGACCATCCCAGCTGGCTGTAGTTAAGTTTTAAGGAAAAATAACACTGGCAGGAAATAGTGACCAAACCATACACAAAATCATTCTAGAAATTAGTGGCCAAACTACATAGAATATGTCACCAAACTCTATAGGACATTGTAAAGAAAGAATAAGAAGAGTCATGGTTATCTTTGATAAATAGACCTTCAACAAGCAGATGAATATCTCCAGTAAGTGGCCAAACCAGCCACGTGAAGTTGGAGAAGATATTCAGGGCACATGTGTGCATGCATGCTGTTGCTTCAGTCATATGCTACTCTTTGCGACCCCATGAACTATAACCTGCCAGGTTCCTCTGTCCATGGGATTTCCCAGGCAAGAATACTTTAGTGGGTTGCCATGCCCTTCTCCCAGGGGATCTTCCTGATCCAGGGATCAAACCCGCACCTCCTGCGTCCCCTGCATCGTAGGCAATCCAGATTCTTTACTGCTGAGCCACCAGGGAGCCCCATTCAGGGCATATGCAAGGCACTAAAAACTAAGTTACCTGAAACTCTCTGTAAAAATCTTCTTAATTGAAGATTACTAACTTTTGAAAGGAAGTATTTATCTCAGAAAGACCAATGACTTTGGAATAGACAGATGTGGGCCACCACTCAGCTGAGAAAGCTTGGGCAAACCTTTCTGAGCTCTGTTGCTTTATCTGTAATGAGAAGATGATAACACCTAGACCAAAGCAAGAGGAAATAGGAAGGTATCTATAAAAGAACCCATAATATACATTCAGAAAAAAAAAAATCACACGTGGGTTAGTGAACAACAGGCTTTGTGAAACTGCTTTGCCTATGTTGTCAACCAACTTTCCAACAATGTGTTCAGATGAAGTTTTAGTCCCTTCCTGCCTTGGAGAGATCAGAGTTGTCAACACCAGTGGGTCCCAAATTTGACATTATGTGTTTGAATTACCTTAAACAATCCTGATGCCTGAGGTTCTTATTTAAGGGGTATGACCAGAGTGCTGAGGGTCGTGAATGTCCCTGTGCTTAGTTGCTTAGTCATGTCCACTCTTTATGACCCCATGGGCCATGGCCCGCCAGGCTCCTCTGTCCATGGGGATTCACCAGGTGAGAATACTAGAGTGGGTTGCCATGCCCTCCTCCAGGGATCTTCTCAACCCAGGGACTGAACCCAGGTCTCCCGCATTGCAGGCAGATTCCTTACCACCTGAGCCACCAAGGAAGCCCTAAAACTCCCTCGGTGACCCCAGTGTAAAGCCAAGGCTGAGAACCATTGCTCTAGAAGCACTTCCTTACCCCCACCTCCTGCCTTGCTATACCTCAATACTTTCACTGACATGAGGAAACTGTACTTCTTCCACACAGTTGGACAGTTTCCCTCTCATACCTCAGTGGCCTTTATCAATGAATTAATCATTCCTTCATTCATTCACAGTGGCTTCCCTGGTGGCTGAGCTAGTAAAGAATCTGCCTGCAATGAGAGAGACTCAGATTTGATTTCTGGGTTGGGAAGATCCCCTGGAGAAGGGAATGGTGACCCACTTCAGTATTCTTGCCTGGAGAACTCCAAGGACAGAGGCGCCTGGCACGCTATATCCATGGGGTTGCAAAGAGTCAAACACGACTGAGCAACTAACACCTTCATTCATTCACTGGGAATTCAGAGAGAAATAAGATACACAGGCATACCTCTGAGATATTGTGAGTTTAGTTCTAGGTTACTGCAATAAATGGTGATCACAGAGCACCATTAACAAATGTAAAAATAATGAAAAAGTATGAAACCTTATGAAAATCACCAAAATGTGACAGAGACGCAAAGCGAGCAAATGCTGTTGAAGAAATGGTGCTGACAGACTTGCTCAGCACAGGATTGCCATGAAACTTCAACATGTGAAAAAAAGAAAATGAAACAAAGACGACACGGGACGCGCAATAAAACAAGGCATGCTTACAGTCATCGCTACGGAAATAACTCTAAGTCTAGAAGGTAAATATATGAGTAAGCCAACAGTAAGAATCTGGAGTGTTTGCTCATGCAGTAAACATACATGTAACTGAATGCCTACTAAGCACGTGGCCCGATGCTAGGCCCCAGAGACAGAGCAACAAAAACGCCAACACACAGCCTAACCTGAACAGAGTTTCCAATCAATTGATAGGAACAATAACCAAGGTACATTGGTTGCTATGGAAAAAAAAAAAAAAAAAGAATGTCTTCTCACCAGACTTTGTTTGCCAGAATCATCCTTCCAAGTGGGAGAAACACTAAGCCTCTTAGCTGAGAGGCACTCAGGATGCAACACATTGTGTAGGAGACTGGAAAAGAAGAGGAGGTCTGGCAAAACTGAAGGTCAGACTGCAAATGCTGTTACCTGCAAAGCCTTGAAAGCCTCTTGCTCACCCACACTGGGCTGGCCAGGGAATTCAGGAAGGTCAGCATGAGGGGTAGAACTCTGCACAGGCTCTTTTATTATTTTCTTTTAATTTTTATTGGAGTATAGTTGATTTACAATGTTGTTAGTTTCACACATATAGCAAATTGAATCTGTGTTATATGTATATATCACAGTGGATACATATATCCACTCTTTTCTACATTCTTTTCCTATATAGGCCATTACAAAGTATTGGGTAGAGTTCCTTGTGCTACACAGTAGGTCCTTATTAGTTACCTATTTCATATAACCGTCTGTATGTGTCAATCCCAGTCTTGGAATTTGTCCTTCTTCCCCTTTCCCCCGTTAACCATAAATTTATTTTCTATATCTGCTACTCTTTTGGCTAAGATCAAGTGTAAGGCACTGACTCTCAAAGAAAGGAAAGTGATGCTTAGGTTAGAAAACAGTGTGAAGATTCTTAGGAAAGAGAAAACAAGGGCAACAACTTTAAAGCACTATGTATCCTTTGAAAAAACTGCATCCATACCATCCAGCCCTTTCCCTCTCCTTCTCCCTGGTACCATCTCTCATTCTTCCTTCCCTCCCCTTTTGACTGTTTTTCCCCAGCTCTTTATTTTCCTGGTTATGGGTTGTTTTCTGATTTGTGTGTGTGTGGTTTTTTTTTTTTTTTTTGCCTTATTCCTTGCTTGTTCCTTCTAGCCAGACGTCTGTATCTTTAAGCAACCTACCCCACCTGTACCCTCCACTCTACACTCTCTTCCTGGGTCATCATCCTAGAAGCCCGCCAGAATTTAACAGTCCTCACACTTGATTTAATGCTCTGCTGTTATCATCTTGAAATTCTTAATCAATTTTGAACAAGGGACCTCCAAGTTTTCATTTTGCACTAAGTTCCACAAATTATGTGGCTGGTCCTGACTGGAAGAATCAGGGATTCGCCAGTCTAGATGCAGAGTTCTGGGGGAAATTCCCAAGGAAGGTCATCTCTGGTGCAATGATCTTTTAAAAATTGATTCTGAATTTTTTTTTGAAAATGATTCTTAAATCAGTTTGTGGATTCTCTATTACCTTAGTTTATAAAAACACTGAGTGCTGAATTAAATGTTGACATAAACAGACGTTGTCATGAAGAATATAAACTCTTTCTCTCTCTTTCAGAAATTCCAAACAAATGGGATCTAATTAAAATTAAAAGCTTCGGCACAACAAAGGAAACTACAAGCAAGGGTGAAAAGACAGCCTTCTGAATGGGAGAAAACAACAGCAAATGAAGCAACTGACAAACAACTAATCTCAAAATATACAAGCAACTTACGCAGCTCAACTCCCAGAGAAATAAACGACCCAATCAAAAATTGGGCCAAAGAACTAAATAGCCATTTCTCCAAAGAAGACATATGGATGGCTAACAAACACATGAAAAGATGCTCAACATCACTCATTATCAGAGAAATGCAAATCAAGACCACAATGATGTACCATTTCACACCAGTCAGAATGGCTGTGATCCAAAAGTCTACAAGCAATAAATGCTGGAGAGGGTGTGGAGAAAAGGGAACCCTCTTAGACTGTTGGTGGGAATGCAAACTAGTACAGCCACTATGGAGAACAGTGTGGAGATTCCTTAAAAAATTGCAAATAGAACTGCCTTATGACCCAGCAATCCCACTGCTGGGCATGCACACCAAGGAAACCAGAATTGAAAGAGACACGTGTACCCTAATGTTCATTGCAGCACTGTTTATAATAGCCAGGACATGGAAGCAACCTAGATGTCCATCAGCAGATGAATGGATAAGAAAGCTGTGATACATATGCACAATGGAGTATTACTCAACCATTAAAAAGAATACATTTGAATCAGTTCTAATGAGATGGATGAAACTGGAGCTGATTTATACAGAGTGAAGTAAGCCAGAAAGAAAAACACCAATACAGTATACTGACTAATATATATGGAATTTAGAAAGATGGTAATGATGACCCTGTATGCGAGACAGCAAAAGAGACACAGATGTATAGAATGGACTTTTGAACTCTGAGGGAGAGGAAGAAGTTGGGATGATTTGGGATAATGGCATGAAATATGTATGCTATCATGTAAGAAACAAAGCACAGTCTATGCTCAATATAGGATACAGGATGCTTGGGGCTGGTGCACAGGGATGACCCCAAGAGATGATATAGGGTGGGAAGTGGGAGGGGGGTTCAGGATTGGGAGCTTGTATACACCCGTGGCAGATTCATGTCAATGTATGGCAAAACCAATACAGTAGTGTAAAGTAAAATAAAGTAAAAATTTTTTAAAAAGAAAGAAATTCCAGTAAATCAGCAAGTTGAAATATGGAAGTCTCAGACAGGAAATTCAGGAAGTTAACAAGACATCATCTTTCAGAGCATCTGGACATTAAACTTCTCAGTCCAGGTTCCTTCTTCAGCTTCTCTGAAAGATGATCCTTACTTCAAAATACTAGGAGGAGAAATGTAGGGAAATGATTAAAAAGCAACCCTTAAGGAAAAGCACTGAGAGACTGCTGTTGAGAACCATCAGCCCATGAGTGTGTTAACTTCTCTTTTAAGGAAGAGACAAGGGCTGAAAATAGACTACTTGGTCAGCACTGTAACAGTCATGAAATAAAACACATCCTCACAGGGAAGGGAAGGGATGAGTTTCCCACGATTCTCCTTTGTGCTACCAAAGCACTAAAAGGTCTTACATCACATCTTTACCATAAATCAAATGTATAATTGAACCCAAAGAAATGGTTTCTTGGCAACCTTAAGAAATCTTCTCATCTCCAAGAGAAAACAGTTTTGAACTTCAAGTTACAAAACAAAGCAAAATTAAATTAAATAAACTGAATTCAAGGTGCCTTCCTTTACCACGTTATTTGTGAAACAAGCAGAACAAAACTGGCCAACTCCTCACAGTGAGAAGCCCATTTATACAAAAATGTTTGTTAAGCTGGATGATTTAATCACTAAGTTAAGTGTTGCTATGGAGCAGCCTCTTTCTTCACTGTAACTCAAGATGTCCTAGGACATGGTCTTCCTTCCTCAGCTAAGTGTTAGCCCCTGCCCTGCCCCAGCCACACAGGGGTCTCTCCCTCTACCAGCAGGCCAGCTTTGGAATTAAGAGCACCTACACAAGACCCTCAACCTGGCATACGCAGAGTGTGACCCCAGCCAAGCCCGGATGCAAAGTCCTCACCAGTGGCTCTCTCTGACCCTTATCATGAACACACTGCCCTGGCTTCCTGAAATGAGGGTTCATTCTTTTGATTTCAATTTGGATGTTGTTACAGTGTCACATCTTCCAGTAAGTCTTCCCTAATGCACATGTGCAGCGGGCATGCACCCACACCCATCCACACACACACACGCATGCACACACACACATTCCTGATGTAATGACATTCCTGCATTCTACCATTCTGCATTCTGCATTCTATGCTCTGCCTGTAACCGGATCATAGCACCTGGTGCAGCCATATCATAATAGCTTCCTTCAGATGTCTTTCTCCCTCTCACTAGATTGGGAGCTCCTTGAAGGCAGGGCCTGCGTTTCCTTTGTTTGGGGGCTAGGGGATTTAACTTGGCACAGTGCCTGCAAACAGTAGGCATTCAGTAAATGTTTGAAAAGTGGACATGAAGAGGAGTAGGGAAGGAGGTACAGTGGATTGTTTGGTGTCCTGCAAAATCATGTGTCTGTCAGTTACCTAGGGATACATAATAAATAACCATAAACTCGGTGGTTAAAAACAACAGAAACTTATTCTCTCACAATTCTGAATGCCAGAATTCCAAACTCAAGGTGTTCGCAGGGCCATGCTCTCTCTGCTCTCTTGAGAAGAGTCCTTCTTTTTCTTTTCCTAGCTTCTAGTGGTCCCCAACAATCTTTCTTGGCTTGCGGCTGTTATTCTACTCTTTTCCTCCTCCTTCACATGCCCTTTTCTCTCTGGCTGCTCTGCTCTTCTTATAAAGATAACAGCCATTGGAGTTAAGCCATGTCCTTCTCCAGGGGATCTTCCCAATCCAGGGATCAAACCTGCCTCTCTCACATCTACCTGTACTGGCAGGCAGGTTCTTTACCACTAGCACTACCTTAGAAGCCCTCAGATTTATGACTTCATGTTAATGTAGTTAAACATCTGCAAAGACTCTATTTCCAAATAAAGGCACATCCTGAGGTTCCAGGTGGATCTGAATTTGGGGAGGACATTACCCTACCCATTACAGTGATCTTATCTGGAAGCAGTTACGGACTTCCCTGATGGCTCAGTGGGTAAAGAATCTGCCTGCAACACCGGAGACATGAGTTTGATCCATGGATCGGGAAGATGCCCTGGAGGAGACGATGGCAACCCACTCTAGTACTCTTACCTCAGAAAATCCCATGGACAATGGCTGGTGTCCTTATAAGAAGATGACAGGACAAAGAGTGAGGACTGAGACAGAGATCAGGCCACGCAGCCCCAAACTAAGGAATGTTGGAGCCCCCAGAAACTAGAAGAGTTAAGGAAAGACTCTTCCCTAGAGTCATCAGAGGGAACATGGCCCACCAACACCTGGTTCTGGACCTCCATCCAACAAAACTGCGAGAGGACGAATTCCTATTGCTTGAAAGCATCACGTTTCTGGCAATTTGTTGCAGTGGCCGGAACTAACAGAGGGGATACAAGGTTGATAAAGATTAACTATTGCAAAACTTACTGAGCTTCAATTTTCCAAAAGAAAAAGGAAAGGAAAGAAGAAAGAGAGGAGGCAGGGAGGAAGGAAGGAAGGAAAGGAGAAAGGGAAGTGCATCTGTTTCAAGACAAAATCCACACTTACGTAATTTAACCTCAACACTAATTAAATCAAAGGAATGTAAGAGTCAGGACAATTTAAATTTCATTGAATCTGTTCCTTAAACAGCTAAGTAGAAACATTCTTGGATGGACTATTAAGCTACTGGATATTTCCTTTATGTATTTATTCATTCGTGTATTTATTAGTGGAGTTTTGGTTTTAGGGATCTTTAAACTCTTTATCAGGAAATCCCTGTTACAGGAACAAACAGCTCTGAATATCCCAAGGATTCTCCAGGAGATTAAGAAAAGTGAACAAGGAGGCAAATGGGATATGTGACTCAAAGCATTTGTGTCCAGAGGCACTGAGAAACCAGGAAGGACAGGGTGGGCCCCCACCCAGCTGAGCTCACCAAGTATCCACCTCACTCCTCTAGAATGTCTCTAAATTAAATCCTTCTTCAATCCCTTCTCAGGAACTGGAAAATACTACATGATCTGGAACTCCTTACATTGCCTAAAGAGAAAACCACACCCCAACCTAAAGGAACAAAAGAATCACCTTTGAAATCAGGAAAAGTCTCCTGCTACAATCTCCTTCCTAAAGAAAATCATTTCTAAATGTTCATTAGAAGGACTAATGCTGAAGCTGAAGCTCTAACACTTTGGCCACCTGATGCAAAGACCCAACTCATTAGACAAGACCCTGATGCTGGGAAAGATTGAAGGCAGGAGGAGAAGGGGATGAAAGAGGATTAGATGGTTGGATGACATTACTGACTCAAAGGACATGAATTTGAGCAAATTCTGGGAGATGGTGATGGACAGGGAATTCTGGTGTGCTGCAGTCCACTGGGGTCACAGAGAGCTGGACACGACTGAGGGACTGAATGACAACAGCAATCTCCTTGGAGGGCTTTGTTCTCTCAGTACCATCTCTGCAAAGTCCCAGGATGAAATGAGGGGCAAGGTCTTGGATAATAAAATATCTCCTTCCCTAATAAAACTAACTTATTGAAGCATCATTACAATTTCTCTTCCCCGGAGAACCATGTTATAACTTCATTAGCATATGAAGTGGACTTAAAAGAGGTTATTTTACTGGTACCTTCAGTGGTAAAATCTCTCTGAATGATATCCAATATGGAACTATTTTTCTGAGCACTCCAATGTGAACAGTTCTAAAATGAACTCTCAGTATAAAGCTAGAGTGAGTAGAAAACATATGTATCTGTGCTAGTCAATCCTCTGCTAAGTAAGAAGAGGGAGACGGACCTTCTCTACGTGCCTCCAACGGGGGGTGAGTTCCATGGCCTGTGCATCACTCTGGCCCCTCAGTCCCTGCTGAGTTTCTATTGGAGGCATCAGCAGAAGGTCAGAGAGTAGAAAAAGAAAGAAGTTACAACTTGTTCTGAGATCACTACTGTTTCAGCACTGACAGATGGGTTCCTTTCATACAGCCCTGAGATGTCTCCAGCCCTAGTTATTTCACCCTCCCCTCCCCATCAGGTCCAGGCAGTGACATCTTCCAGTTACTGTCAATCCCTGGGTGCCTCACTATTCCTTCTGGTTCCGTTAACTCTGCTCCCTGTCTGTAAAGAGAACCTTCATTAAACCACCCTGAATTAAACACTTAGATCTGCCATAGGCTTCCAGCCAGAACCGGGACTGAGAAGCAACAATGCCAACATCTCTAAGTCTCTTTTAAATATGTCCATGTTATTCATATAAACAATCACTAACCCATGACTTCACCTTACTGTCCGTCTCTCCATTTCACCTTCACCTGTTGAATTTCACCCATGTGTCAAGAATCACTTTTTAACAAATTTTCAAACTGCAAATACAATTTCTTCCACATTTGGGCCTCTGTGTTTTTTAAAACAGCATTATTCTGGACTTGACTTATGATATTTTTCCTCATTCTGCTTTATTTTCATTTGTATTCAGGTCATATCCTCTTTCTCTGACAGGCAAGAGTACTGGAGTGGGTTGCCATTTCCTTCTGCAGAGGATCTTCCCAACCTAGGGATCGAACCCGGGTCTCCCACATTGTGGGCAGACACTCTACCATCTGAGCCACCAGGGAAGCCTTTTCTCTGACTAATAACTCCTTAAGATCAATGACAAAGTAGTCCTAATTTATATATCTTCCTCCAACCTAGTAACTAGTTGCGTAATAGTATGCTAGACACATACTCAATAAATGTGTGCTGCTGCTGTTGTAAGTCTAGCCAGGTAAGTATTTCCAATTATAAGTCACCATATAACAGAGAACATTTCCATAAACACGCATAGCAGGTTTTTAAATGTTACAAACATACAGTATATCTTCTATATCTACATATTTGTTGTTGTTCAGTCGCTAAGTCATGTCCGACTCTTTGCAACCCCATGAACTGCAGCACACCAGGGTTCTCTGTCCATCACTATCTCCCTGAGTTTGCTCAAACATACATACATTATATCTTCTATATCTACATATAGATATCTTCTATGTCCTACACTGAAAGTTTCTTGATAAACCAGTTTTCCTCTTCCATTCTTATATATATACATATATAGGGATAGAGATATAAAATAAATTTTCACCTTTAGTCGAGTCGTTTTCCAAACATACACAGACACATACATACTATATATATATATATATATATATATATATATATATATATATAATATTTATTTGGCTGCACCAGGTCTTAGTTGTGGCATGCAAACTCTTAGTTGCAGCATATGGGATCTAGTTCCCTGACCAGGGATCAAACCCAGGTCTCCTGCATTGGGAGCATGGAGTCTTAGCCACTGGACCTCCAAGAAAGTCCCCAAACATTATTAAGACATCCTTATACTTCAGTGTCTCTACTAACCTTGAGAAATTCACTTTCTCCCTTGTTCCCTTTTCCCTTTAATGAGATGCCATCATATCTTTGGTCTCTCTGACTGTGACAGCCCCAGAGGTCAGCTGTGTCTCTGTCTTTAGCCTTCTGCGCAGGCACTTTCCCCTTGTCCACTCCATCACTTGCTTACACAATTCCATTCATTATTTATCCTGTCTGAGCTTTGCTTTCCTCAGCTAAAGAAAATGGAAATCACTTTGCCATTCATTGACTTGATTATTTAGTAACCACTTATTGAGGGTTAGACATCGTGCAGGGCATAGGAAAGGGGTGGGTGTGAAGCAGCTCCTCCCACACGGAGCCTTCAGTCTGGCGGGGACACAGAGGAACAGAAAGAGTTCTATGGTACGTATGGTCTGGGAAGATGATGGGTGTTGGTGTAGGGTCCTGAGCGAGCACACAGGAAGGTGTCTTCCAGTTTGTGGGAAGAGGCCCAGAAGAAGGAGCCACAAACCAAGTCCCTAATTCTAAGTCAGAGTTAGACAGAAAAACACTGTCAACATCCAGCTGATTTGGGGAATCATGGAAACAATGTCAGTCACTGTGGCGGTAGCAGAAAGATGCTGCTGTTAACGAAATCAGCACAACTTTACTTGAATTCTATATGTGAAAAGAGACATTTTCTGCTTTGCTGAGTCTGACTATGGAATTTAATTCAACTTCAAAATTAAGTTATTTCTCTGCTGAAGATCCACTTAGAGCAGCAAGATGTAGGAAAAAATTAATTCAAATGAAAATTAAACTTAAAAATTCAATACATCATTGTGATCTTACTATATTTATTTCATGCTTAAACCACAAGAATTTTCTTCTCATATTAGGGAGTCTCCTACATGATTTTCACCAGCAACCCCAAGCTGCCTCCAAATAGTAAGTAAGGTTACAAGCTCCTAGAGTCCTTACACACCACCAAGAAAGATGGTGATGGATACTGAGGAAGACAGGTCTACTTTTTTAATAAATATAACTATTAATGCTATGAATATCCAACTTAAAATTTTTCAGTTTATTATTTATATATATTTAAACATGTATTACCTACTTAAAATGTATTTGTAAGTCATTTAATTGGAATGTGACATGCATTTTTCTTATAGAGATGATATTTAATAGTATTTAGGTTCCCAGGCAAGCCCTCAAAAGTTTATTATACTAATCTGCAAAAACACTGAATTACTACGCTATACACCAGAAAGTAATATAATATTATAAATCAACTATACTTTAATTTTGTGTGTCTACGCTTAGAAGCATTTTTTATTCATACAGATTTTGCGAGAAGTCAGAGAAATTCTTAAATTTATGGTAACTTTTATAACATGAAATGATAGTTACAGCTTTGAAGACTATGAGCTCTGGCCTGTTAAAGTAGAGAAAAGGATAAATGGTGAATGGTGGGAAAGGAGAAGAGAGAGACCATTCAAACCACAGAACTCCGGGGTTCACAGAACAGTGAGGAATGAGGATGGCAGCAGGTGATAAGTGGGAAATGTTACTAGAAGTGCAGTGATGCAAATACATCTTTACAGATACACTTCAATTTTTATTCTTTGAAAAAAATCTATTACACTATAGCATCTGGTCACCAAATGAAACATCTTCAAGGAGAAAATATTGTAGGGGCAATGGTCAAAATTAGAGGCCTGGAGCCCTGAATCTGATGAAGTAAGTAAGGTTAAGGTCTTAGAGGCAAAACTGGAAATGGGTAGTGGGTACAGAGTTAAAAAAAAAAGTCTCCAGGGTTCTTGTCTTGATTCTGACCAATGGGCTTTGCAGCCATTGACAGACTATGTTCTCGTGTCTTTATATCTGTACCTGCAAAATGGGAATGGCTGTAAGGGCTGAGGAGGGTAACACATGTAACACACCTCCTCAACGCCTGGCACAGCGCAGGCGCTCAGTACACACTGGCTCCCTTCCTCCTCTCCCTCTGCCTCTGAACCTGTCACCTGCCCCAGCCTACGGAGAAAATGACCTGCATCATAGTACTGTTTAAAAAAAAAAAGTGAAATGCATGTATATATGTGTTTTTGCATGTATTACGTGCCTATGTAACTATGTGTCTAAAATGAGCAAATACTAAGTATATGGTCAGTGAGTAGTAAGAACTCAGTAACCACTGGGTTGTATTGTTGTTTTTTTTCTTTCCTCCCACCAACTATAAACAATCTACTGAACAGCTGAGTTCCCTTTCCACTGAAACAACCTATAAACTCTTGTTCATAATTCTGCACCTGGACCTCTGTGGTATGCATCAGTATTTCTTCTAACAGTTACAAAGCCATCGTCTTTATGACTGGTAATATGTATAGGGTGACTATTTGGTTCCAGATCTCTGGCTTAGTCTGGAAAGAGGGCAGGGAGGCAGCCTGGCGATATCTATTTCCCTAAGCGTACCTGTATAGCCTGAACAAGACTCTGGAGTCAAGGGTGAGTATAAAGAGAACAAACCATAAAGAGTATCTGCCTCCCAGTGGGGTCCTCAACCACAGACCCAAATCCAGTTGAGAGGAGGAACATGGAGAGAGGCTGGAGGAGTATCTTCACAAGGATATCAAGAGAGTGAGAAAAGAGAGAAGAGAAACCCTTCTTATTGTGAATGGACATGTGACTTCAGCTCAGTGACACCCAAGGAACCACACAGCATTAGGACTATCACAAAGCTGTCACCTTTAGGAGAAGCAGAAATACCATCAGTCCAGGCAAAGCCATTTTCCTACAGGGGACACCAGCCACAGAGACAAGGATGAATGAGGCACCAGGACCTGCTGTTTCCAAGCAACTTGGACATCAGGGAAGAGAGGGTTCACAGAGGAAAACCATGAAACGACTATGCCATGATCACACCTGAGACACCCCTGGGAACTCCCAAGCAACTGGGGAAGACCTTGCTGGAGAGCAGGGAGGTGGTAACACCTCCTCATTGGCAATACCAGCCAGGAAAATTTGAATTCCCTTGATGTGATTCATTTTGCATCACAGGCTGGGGAGGTCGGAGGAGGGATGCAGAGAGAAGCGAATATCCAAGGAGGAAGGCCAGCACCTGAAGTCAGGGATGTCTGCAGCCAGGCTCACAGTCATTGGAGAAGTTCAGTCTCGATGGCTTGAGCAGCAGCAGAATAAAGGGCTACATTATAGCTGTGTAAATAACATAGTTTCTAAATATTACGGCACCAATATTAATAAACTTGACTTTTTTAAGCAAACATATTCTGAACCCTTATTGCTCACTGCCACACAAAGATGACAGATAATGATAGCTTGCTAGTTCTTGTCAGGATCCTGAGAGAAATCACTGTATAAATATCAATTACAAGCAGCTTAAGTTTTATTGTTTTCCATTCTACAGTGGCTTTATATACACAATGCAAATAAATTTTGATCTCTAATCCTCACACCATACAACCAGTACCTACATAGTGTATTGTCTATCATTCAACTCTGATTAGTTTACACTCATGGCTTTGGAGACATTTCTTACAGTGGCTTTTCTTTTCATCACTCTTCTCCAGTGATGATGCCTTCAGTGTCTTCTAATACTTGCCAATACATACTGGTTAATATTTAAGTGGTATCACACTGAGATACGATGAAACAATGTTGTGACTATGCCTCAGCTATATCTGAGACAATAGCTATCACCTTACCGTCTGTCTATAGTATAACATGATCATTTCTTATCACTCACTATGAATATTTAACCCAGTAAATAATTGCTGTTTTCCAAGCTAACATTTGGGCTTCCCAGGTGGCACTACTGATAAAGAACCCACCTGCCAATGTATGAGACATGAGAGATACAGGTTCAATCTCTGGAAGAGCCCTTAGAGGAGGGCGTGGAAACCCGTTCCAGTATTCTTGCCTGGAGAATCCCATGGACAGAGGAGCCTGGTGGGCTAGCAGTCAACAGGGTTGCGAAGAGTCAGACACAACTGAAGTGACTTAGCAAAAACAAAAGACAGAATAAATCATGACCCTCCAAGAATGAGAAACTAGAAAGTAGAAATTCCATGATGCTGCTGAAACTACTGTTTGGTGTCAGACACCCAAGTCCCCTTTTTCCTATATTTTTCAGTACATCAAGTAGCAGCAAGTGCTTCAAGTCAAAGTCTCTGATGCTCCACCTCTAATTTCATTATACAGCCTTAAGTCCCCAAATTTCTTCATAATTTAGTTTTCTCATCTATACATGTAATTAATATTATCTAAATGGAGAAGGAAATGGCAACCCACTCCAGTATTCTTGCCTGGAGAATCCCATGGACAGAGAAGCCTGGTGGGCTGCAGTCTATGGGGTCGCAAAGAGTCAGACACGACTAAGCGACTTCATTTTCCAAACTTCCTTTGTCATCAAAAAAATATATATATTTTTAACATATTCAAAATCAGAGCATTTCAGAATAGAAAGCCCTACTAGATTTGAGAGTTAATGTACTTAATGGAAATAGCACTGAACTTGGAATAAAAAACTGATTTACAGCAGGTTTGATATCCATGAGCCAGACAGCCTCCTGACCTCTCACTCGGTTTTCTCATTTAATAAGGGCAAATTGGAAAATACTCCCTGTCCACCCCAAGGCAGCCAAATTCAAATGAGATTACGAAATGTATGTCATTCCTTGAACTATAGCAGACTATTAAAAAAAAAAAAAAAAGGTGAGTTCTTGATAGCCTCATTTCAATCGGAGGGAACATAATGACCATTCCCCCAACCACACCCCCCTCTCTTTTAGCCATTTAGTTTCACAGGTCCAACGGCTGAGCATTAGGGAACTTCAGGATCCTCAGAAGGTCAAAAAACATCTACAAAGGAAGTGAATTCAACCCGGGGCTCATAGCTTTATGCAAATCTGGGAAGTAACTGATCCTTGTCAGATTCCGTTTATCCACCATTCTTAACTGGTTTGTAACACAACAGCAGCAGAGGTGTTAGCAAATGCTTGTTTACCAATGATTACAGCAAAATTCCTGATCCTACCGGAGATGTAGCAAGAGCTAGCATGTAATGATATGGTCTTCACCAATGGAACAAAAAGCCACATTGTCAGGACTGACTGGACCATGATAATGCTTTCTAGAAATGCTTTCCATCCTGTATCCTAATTAGCACCATCTTGAGAGAAGCCCAAATAATCCCAGATGATTTTTACTTGTTTCCCGATGCTATTTTGTATATTTTTCTTTCTTAAAAAAAAGAAGCTTTTCTTTTCCTTGAGATTCCCTGTAATGCCTGTAACTACTGCACAAGGTTCTCCTAACACTATAGTGAGAAGATAAGGGGAAGGAAGAGAGCCTGCAAGGCCACTCTTGGTTGGAGGTCTATCTTGTAAAATATTTAATGGACAAGATGGTGAGAGAGTTAATCCTTAGGTAAGTTAATAAGGAATCCAGGGCCCTTGAGGAGGAGAAAGGGACCTGGGGTTCTCAAAGAGGAAAAAAAGACAAAGGTTTTTTCCTACATTGCTTTGTCTTAGTCAATAATAATGCACCTTGCTCGAGGACATGCTTCTCCTTAACAAGAATCTTCTGACTAATCTTGTTATCTTAAAATGAATATTAGGGGAGTGGGTCTGGTAAGACCTTTCTATTTTTGGTTTAATCTTATTAATTTAAGATGTATGTTGTGGGAGTGGGTATGGTAAAAGTATTCAGTTCAGTTCAGTCGCTCAGTCGTGTCCAACTCTTTGTGACCCCATGAATCACAGCACGCCAGGCCTCCCTGTCCATCACCAACTCCCCGGAGTTCACTGACTCACGTCCATCGAGTCAGTGATGCCATCCAGCCATTTCATCCTCTGTCGTCCCCTTCTCCTCCTGCCCTCAATCCCTCCCAGCATCAGAGTCTTTTCCAATGAGTCAACTCTTCACATGAGGTGCCAAAGTACTGGAGTTTCAGCTTTAGCATCATTCCTTCCAAAGAAATCCCAGGGCTGATCTCCTTCAGAATGGACTGGTTGGATCTCCTTGCAGTCCAAGGGACTCTCAAGAGTCTTCTCCAACACCACAGTTCAAAAGCATCAATTCTTCAGTGCTCAGCCTTCTTCACAGTCCAACTGTCACATCCATACATGACCATTGGGAAAACCATAGCCTCAACTAGATGGACCTTAGTCGGCAAAGTAATGTCTCTGCTTTTGAATATACTATCTAGGTTGGTCATAACTTTTCTTCCAAGGAGTAAGTGTCTTTTAATTTCATGGCTGTAGTCACCATCTGCAGTGATTCTGGAGCCCGCCCCCCACCCCCCCCAAAAAAAGTCTGACACTGTTTCCCCATCTATTTCCCATGAAGTGATGAGACCAGATGCCATGATCTTCATTTTCTGAATGTTGAGCTTTAAGCCAACTTTTTAACTCTCCTCTTTCACTTTCATCAAGAGGCTTTTTAACTCCTCTTCATTTTCTGCCATAATGGTGGTGTCATCTGCATATCTGAGGTTATTGATATTTCTCCCAGCAATCTTGATTCCAGCTTATGTTTCTTCCAGTCCAGCGTTTCTCATGATGTACTCTGCATAGAAGTTAAATAAGCAGGGGTGACAATATACAGCCTTGACGTACTCCTTTTCCTATTTGGAACCAGTCTGTTGTTCCATGTCCAGTTCTAACTGTTGGTAAAAGTATATAAAGCCTTATAAGACTAGCTAGGGGGCACTCTCTGTCCTCCTCTGATGTCTATGTCAGAAACTTCCTCTGTCTCTTTTTACACTTTAATAAAACTCTGCTACACAAGAGCGCTTGAGTGATCAAGCCTGGTCCCTGGCCCCAAAGCTAAATTTTCTTTGGAGATCACAAATTTGATACCGTTCACCTTGCTGCTGCTGCTGCTGCTGCTAAGTCGCTTCAGTTGTGTCCGACTCTGTGTGACCCCATAGATGGTAGCCCACTAGCTCCTCCGTTCCCGGGATTTTCCAGGCAAGAATACTGGAGTGGGTTGCCATTTCCTTCTCCAATGCATGAAAGTGAAAAGTAAAAGTGAAGTCACTGAGTCATGTCCGACTCTTCGCAACCCCATGGACCCCTACCAGCCTTTTCCGTCCATGGGATTTTCCAGGCAAGAGTACTGGAGTGGGGTGCCATCATGTTCATCTTAAGCTATCAATAATCCATTCTGTGATTTTTGAGGACCCAAAATACAAACTTACATACCCATCTGCAGCAACTCCTTCTCCACCACACCCCCAATGCTGAGAGGCCCAGTTCTATTACTATATAGTAGAGAACATTTCTCCAGCATTTTCCCATTTTCCAACACTGTATGTAAGTCTATTTAATAGTAAACCATTTTAAAAATTATAACAGAATTATCATCTTACATTCCAAATTTTGCACCAAAGGATTTTTTCCCCCTTACTCCCTTAGATTCTGGCACTGGAAAAATTGATTGGTTCACAAGCTTTTGTGAGCAAGAATGGATTTTTCACTCAACTCTTAAATTCCCTGAAGAACCTCAGGAGTGCTGCTTATAGCTGATAGACCAACTGGTTTCCTATCAAAAAGCACGAAATTCAAGGACCAAAACAAACAAACAAAAAGCATCAGTTCTGAACTGTCACCAGCTTCCAGGCCACACAAACACCTTGTGCTTATTCGTGACTTCTGGTCATACCAGGTTCCCTCTGTCTATTTGAGATGCAGGTTGCCTATTCAGAGGAAAGACCCTTGGCAATGGGTATAGGTGCCAGAAAACATAGGTTTATTGGGCAACCGGCATTACCCCCAGAGAGAGATCTGTTCAGCAGGAAGCTCCCAATCTGTGCCAGCCTTTAGAACCATCTGCCTCTTTATGCTTCAGGCCACACACACACACACACACACCCTTCTG
Organism: Nanger dama; assembly: GCA_917880005.1. Lineage (NCBI taxonomy): Eukaryota > Metazoa > Chordata > Mammalia > Artiodactyla > Bovidae > Nanger > Nanger dama. Next base: position 33,475,787 of record CAKJTW010000022.1, read on the forward strand.
TGCACTGATTGGGTATGAAATGCAAGTTGGAGAGAGAAGCTGGTAACTAAAATGTCTCACGGCAGAGGTTCAAGGAGCACACAATGAAGAACCACCATGATTACTACATGGACTCATCCCTGCCGGGGAGGAAAAGAGCTTCCCACCTGCCCGAGCCCCACTGCACCCCCCCACCCCCAGGATGGCACAGTAATTTACAGCCCAAAGACTTAATAAAGATCATCCAAGATAAGTCCAAAACTAAATTTCAAGGTCACAGATCTACTGTGAAGTCTTGAAATACTCAGAAACTGACTCTTTTAAAACCGCATTAATAAGGAGGGAGTGAGAGTCATCCATCCTCAGGCTGGATGACCTTTAGTTTCATTGTGTGGTTGGTCAGATCAGGTGATCAGGGAATACAGTCAGTGAGACTAAGGATACACAAGACAGACGGATGCAAGCCATGGTCAGGAGACTTAAAGGGCACGCCCTACCAATACTGTGTGTGAGTGCACATGGATACACTTATGCACACATGTGTGCGTGAAAGGACAAAATATATAGCTACTGCATAAATGGATCCCATATCTCCCTATTTGTTGCACATTTTTAAGCTAATGTCCAAGATGAGTAAAGCTATTTAAACATTTGATGATTTTAGGGCTTCCCTCATGGCTCAGACGGTAAAGAATCCGCCTACAATGTGGGAGACCTGGGTTTGATCCCTGGGTTGGGAAGATCTCCTGGAGGAGGGCATGGCAACCCACTCCAGTATTCTTGCTTGGAGAATCCCATGGACAGAGGACAGAGAATCCGATGGACAGAGGACAGCGCCTGCTACAGCCCGTGGGGTCGCAGAGTCGGACATGACTGAACAACTAAGCACAGCACAGCACACAGAGCATGATGATTTTATAGTCTATTTTAAGAAATAATTTGGAAGCTTAAGAGGCAGATAAGAGAAAAGGTCAATAGAAAATTCTAGATGGGAAAGGGGGAGAGAGAGTGGTACGAGAAGTCAGAGATAAGAATTGTTACAACTGAGCACTCAATTTGGCTCTCCAATCAAACAAAAAGAAACTATGAGAAGTGAAACAACCCTCACGATCTAATAGGAAGGAGTATTATCGACTGGTCTCTCTAGCACTGAATTTGGGGGAAATTTACTACATGAACATGTAGAGAATGAATTGATAGATTGACAGATATTAACGAAACTTTGAAGAACAACAGGCAGTGCAGCATGAAGCAAGACAGCACGGAAGTTTGACGTATGGGCTCTGCAGGAGACAAAGCTGGGTTCAGATTAGTAGCTGGATCACTGGTCAAGCTCCATAAGCACATGACACTTCTGGTTCCTCCCCATCTCTAAAATGGAGGTGGTGTTGCCCAGCTCTTAAGGCTGCCATGAGGATCAAGTGAGATAACATGGGCAAAGGACCTCACATGGTACCTGTCTCCATCTCCCATCCCTTGGCCCCACTCACAATGGTTGTACTCAGGTCTCTCTGCAGATGAAAAAACAAAACAAAACAAAGTCAGAGACCTAATGCCCTTGAAGGCATTCCTCTGAAAGTGTAGATATTACAATGGTCTAAATAAACTGCTAGTCAGATGCGACAGCAGAGAACCTGAAGTGGCTGGTCTGTCCCTTAGAGTAACAGTGGTCTCGACCACAATCAGGGACTTGCTGCAGAATTCATTTCCAAATGGTGGGATTAACCATCTTTTTAACTGTCTCACCCAGATAGTGGGCTAGCCACTTCCACACAGAAGACTGACTATAGGTGTGATAAGAGACAAAGATAATCCTTTCTCTCCAAGAAAATATACATCATGAACCTGTCAAACATTTAGACAGGAATGAATTGGGATTCTAGAACTCTGTATCATAGATCTCTGGAGCAATAATTTGAACTTGGAATATATTTAAGAATAAATGTCATCTACTTTTAAAAAATAAAAAATAAATGAAATGCTTGATAAGGCTGCTAAAAAATATTTTAATAGTACTACCACCAGATGGGAAAATGGATGCATGCATATTAGATAGATGACTAAAAACTTAGCAATCCTTTACCATATGTCTGCTCTGTGCTTATTTGTTACATATACACTATTTCAATTAATTCCATCAATAGGAAAACATAATACACCGATTATCATCATTAATTACACTTGTATACACCTAGGTACAACTATAAGCCGCTATCATTGGTTCAGAAAAGAACTGTTACACTAAATTCAAGAAGGCTACATGATCATCATGTATATGGTCCATAATACAACTGAAGGATTGAAGCAGAAAATGACCATTAGTAGCAAAATTATGGCAATTTACTCATCATACACACGGCTTTGAGTATAATTAACAATTTGATCAACACACAGCTAGAAGTTCTTTAGCTAAAGGAAGGATTAACTGAAATCCATAGGCAAATTCTGGCCCCTGGCAAGTTTTCTAATATCTGCACATTTTCTCAAATAATGAAAGCAGGTCAACAGCACTAGGCCAAAGCAACAGTTTAATTTTAGCAACTCTCTGTCCAAAAGCCAATGTGCCAAGGTTACAGCCACGGTTACTATGCCACCTCCCAATGGCTGTGGTCAGAAACACCACAAATCATTGGCAAGTCAAATGTCAGGGTTCAGTGACAGAGGAACTGATATACTTGGACCATTTTCAGAAACTCTTTCCCACCCAGAACCATTCTCATCTCCCTAAAGACACAAACATTCATTCACTCAGTATTTACGTTATGACATCTCACTGCATGCCAGGGGACAGAGTTACATCAGACATAGGCTTGGCCCTGCTGGAACTTACAGATATTCTCAGACCTAACCACAAAATTCAGTGGCACAGTCCTAAGGAAGTAAAGGGTTTAGGATCAAAACACAGGCATACTAATATGCAAATATGCTCTTCATAAGGGCCCTTGTTCAACGTGCTCAAGTTGCACCTGGGAACGGACTCAATGAAACTGATACACACTCTATTACAAATACATCCTGAGCTTTCCCAGTGGCTCAGTGGGTGAAGAATTTGCCTGCAATGCAGAAAACACAGGGGATGGGGGTTCCATCCCTGGGTCAGCAAGATCCCCTGGAGGAGGAAATTGCAAACCCACCCCAATATTCTTGCCTGGAGAATCTCACAGACAGAGGAGCCTGGCGGGCTACAGTCCAAAGGGTTGCAGAGAGTCGGATACAACTGGGCCACTAAGCATAGCACAACTCCATCCAAATGCCCATCTCAGGGTCTGCACAGCCAGGTAGGTGTGGGTTTGGCCAGGGGTCTGTGTCAAACACCCTCAGTAGTGTACAGGAGAACTTGAAAGAAACACCAGGAATTCCTGTGGTTTTCCAGCTCTTAGACCCGGCAGCCACTTCACTCTCAGCTCAAGACGAGCCCCATGTGACAATGATAAATTATTAAACCTATCGATTTCAGGCAATGTCAGGAATGTGGAGGAAAAGGCACTCCCCACATTGAATGCAAGAACACCTTAGGGCCCAGGTGACATGACAACATTAAATCATCACAGGATTTTATACTTTTCCATATATAATTTCAAAATGATTGCAGTGAGACACACCCATCAGTTTTGGTACAGTAACAACACTCACACTCACTGATCATGAAACAATTACTTACTAAGCACCAGCTATAGGTCAAGCATGGCTGTGGTTGGGGAGGGAAGAAGACCCCGGGAATAGTGAGGAGACTGGGCACAAGGGCCTCTAGTGTCAAAGGTGTAGGTGCAGAGACAGCACATTAGAGGGGAGAGAACGTGAGAATCAGATGGAGAACCCAGCTCTACCTCTTACGACTGCCTGCCTTTGCCAAGGCGCTTCACTCCCATTTCCTCATCTGTAAAAATGGAGATCACCACACCTACTTCAAGGTCACTGTGAGGACTAATTGGTAGCAATTATGGGTGTTACATCAGCTCATCAGACTGCCATCATTTGAAACTGGCCTTCACCACTCATTCAAGGCGTGACTTTTCTGTGCCTCAGGCTTCCTCATCTGTAAAACGAGGATAATAAGAGTCTCTCATGGGGCAGAGGTGAGGAGTCAATGAGTCAATTCTTGTAAAAAAAAAAACTTAGTGTCTGGAATGCAGTGAGAGCCTGAAACAATTTGGTTCTTACCACTGCTATACTCCCAGTGCATTAAGGAGTTACGAGGGAACAGGGGAAGGTTTTGAAGGAAGAGTAGAATTTCTCCAGGAAAGAGAGCCCAGGTAGGGTAGGAAGAGTGGAAATGTAGAAAAGAGGTGGAGGGCAGGAAGTGGTCTGGTAGCCTTGTCTTTCAGTTCCCTGTCATCAGCTGTACTGTCCCACACTCTCACCAGTTTAGATACCAGCCAGAGGGCTGGGAATCAGGGCTTTCACTGCAGAGCCCGTGCCCGAGACAAGCCCTGTACATACACAGCCTGGTGATGCTGTCTCTACACCCAGCCACTTGCCCACAGAGCCACGCTCCAGCCACCTTAGGTAAGCTGCCCTGGAAGGAGAGTCCTTTCAGGGGTCACAGCTTGAGCTCCAGGACTCAGGCTGTTCTTAGGGGTTATGTTTACTTTTTTATATTTTTACATTTACAGAACACATCACATGATATGAATACTTTTTACCTACTGAGTCCCCAAGAAAGAGTACTAATCACTACCAAAAGTAATGAGGTGGAGCTTGATCTCTCCACCTTCCCCCAGCCCCATGTGTGCGTGTGCATGTGTGTGTATGTGTGTGTAGTGAGGCAGACAGAGAGGAAGACAGAGACAGTGGCAGAGACAGAAAGAAAGTGAACAAAGTATAAAAAGAAAATGTAGAATTGTACATAACACATAGCATCTGTGTGAAAGAATGGATATGACTGTAGTGCCATTACCTGAATAAGAAATCTTGAAGGATACAAAAAAGTTTACAATGAGTTTTCTTTAGAGAGTAGGACTGAGAAATCTACAGTGAAAAAAAGAGACTGACTTTTCATTTAATGCACTTTCATACGTATTAATTTTATACCGTGCATGTGTTCTGTTTCAAATTTTTAAGTGATTTTAACAAGTAAGCAAGAAACCTCACATCAGAAATTGATCCTAATGCCTAAATAAAAGTATGTTTTCCTGATACATAGCTAAGTGTTGTCAGTAAATGATAGCTACCTGTTGCAATATTATTATTACATGTATATAACTTTTACATAATTAATAAAGTATAATTATTTGTATGATAACTATGTGTCTAGTGATAATTGTTCTCAAGTTCAATTATGTGCATCACTTGTCCCCAGTGAGGCTGTGAGCTTCATGGGGGATGGCTCCTGTCTGGACTGGCCTTTGGACTCACATAGCACACGTGGTGTCCCCCACACATGAGATCATCATCACAGACTAGCTGACTGAAGCAACACTCAGGAATAAATGCCCTGTCCACGGCCCCTAGGTGAAAGAGAGAGAGGAAAAAAAATGTATCCTTATGCCCATGTTGCAGATGTGGAAACTGAGGTCCAGTGGAGTTATGTAACTAGCCAAAAGTCAAACAGGGTGGTAGTGATTTAATCACTCAGTCGTGTCTGACTCTGCGACCCCATGGACTGTAGCCCACCAGGCTACTCTGTCCATGGAATTCTCCAGGCAAGAATACTGGAGTGGGTTGCCATTTCCTTCTCCAAAACAGTTGGGGGAGGAGCTCAAACAAAATCCAGATCCCCAAGGCTTCCAGGCAGAACTTTCTATCAGCAGTAGTAGGCACATTCAAACACAACAGATTAGACTCAGTGCTGGAAACATACTGAGAGCCCAGTAAGAACCACAGCTGGGACTACAAGGAAGTAAGCCTTCTAAAAGGAACCAGCAAATGTCATTTCATTGTATACATATATGTAGTAAGATTTTCCTATGATACAAGCTATATTACTCAGGATTCATTAGATAAAAAGAACAAATGGGATGTAAATATATATACACACACACACACATATAAAAGGAGATTTATCATGAGGAACTGGTTCATGCAATTATGGATGATCCGCTTTTAGGTAACACTGGAAGGCCAGCGGTATAATTCAAACAAAGTGCAAAGGCCTGAGAACCAGGGAAGCTGATAGTGTAAACTTCAGACCAAGGGCAGGAGAAGGTAAGGCCAAGGTGTTGCAGCTTAAGGAGCAGTCGAGACAAAAAGAGGCAAATTTCTTCATTCTCCACCTTGGTTCTATCCAGGTCCTCAATGGATCGGACGATGCCCATACACAGTGGGGACAGCAAGCTATCACTTCGAGTTTACCGGGTCAAAGACTCACCTCATTTAGAAGCGACCTCACAGAAACACTCAGAAACCATGTTTAATGAGGCTACTGGGTGCACCACAGCCTGCCAGGCTGACATGTAAAATGAACCATGGCAGGGGTAAAGTCACCTTAGAGGCACACACACGTGATGGATTCCAAACAGAAAGACAGTAACCCGAATGGGAAGGAAACGCCCGCTTAGGGTCTACAGAGAGCACTTTCAAAAAAGCCCTGCCAACTAGCATGGAAGCAAGGGGTCCAGCCCCCTTCAGCGCTGCGAGGCCTCAGGTCACAAGAGTTCCCTAGATGTAGACAGACTCCGCCACACGAACCCGAACAAGTTACCAATCCTCCATGAACCTCAGTTTCCTCTTTTGCAAAATGAGGATGATCCAGATACTTTCTGCATAGAATCCACTACAAGGATTAAAGGAGATAATAGGTATAAAGTAATCAGAACAGCTGGATAGCATCACTGACTCGATGGACGTGAGTTTGACGGAACTCCAGGAGTTGGTGATGGACAGAGGCCTGGCATGCTGCAATTCATGGGGATGCAAAGAGTCGGACACGACTGAGCGACTGAACTGAACTGAACTGAATCAGAACAGCACCTGTCATAAAAAGCAATCAACAAATGTTAGTTGTGTACTTACTGCTTCCATTATTATTCGAGATGAAAAGCTACAGACAGAGTATAAACACCACACACACATATACACACATACACCACTCCAAGAAGAATTCCTTGCCACCTGCTATGGTATTTTGCACAGACTTCTATCATACTACTTATCATAGATTCTAAAACTAATTGTGTGCAGATCTGTTTCTTCTTCTTTTTTTTTTTTTGCTTTGAGAAAACCTTTAGTGCACATCGTTGAATTAATTTCTGTTTGAATAAACAGTACACAAAACAAAGATTTATGTTGTGAAAATCCCTGAATCAGCAGTCTGCAAGGAGTGGAGACTTTGGTTTTGCATCTTTTTAAGGCACAGATTTCCCATTTATTTTAAAATTTTGAACATAATTGTTTTCCAGAATATTTCTCATGTCAGTTATAGAACTTCTCCCCATGAAACCATGGTTCCTGACCCTGAAATGCTGCTCTTTTCTGTGAGACTGAACGCGCGCCAAGGGACTGGCATACCATGCACTTTTTCCTAAGGCTGTGCAAGTACTAATAAATCAATCCTTGTGGGATCAAATATGCATTTGGTATGTACTTTAACTTTCATAGATATATAGAATACTCTTTCAACTTTGGCTTTAATACTAAAGGAAAGCAGAACACCTATACAGGAGTACTAAAAGTCTGATCTTCTCCAGAAATCAAAACAACATCAAATAACAGTTGTCCTTCAGAACCAAATATGTGACTGTTAGCTGGTGATTTTTTTTTTTTTCTCTTGCTCTCTTTTGAAAGTGAAAGGTACTCAGTCATGTGCAACTTGCGACCCATGGACTGTAGCCCTTCAGGCTCCTCTGTCCATTTTCCAGGCAAGAATACTGGAGTGGGTTGCGATTTCCTGCTCCATGTTTCTCCTTTTGAGACTGTTTTTCTGAAACAAAAACAAGCTTGTGCTGTGCTGTGCTTAGTCACTCAGTTGTGTCCAACTCTTTGAGATCTCATGAACTGTAGCCTGCCAGGTTCTTCTCTCCATGGTGATTCTCCAGGCAAGAACACTGGAGTGGGTTGCCATGCCCTCCTCCAGGGGATCTTCCCAACCGAGGGATCAAACCCCGGTCTCCCGCATTGCAGGCAGATTCTTTACCATCTGAGCCACCAGGGAAGCCCAATACAGGTTTATCAAATTCAAATTTATATCCTCAATGCTTAGAACTTGGAAATTTCTCATACATGTTTGTTAAAAATGTCAAAATGGAATGAAAAATTTTCAACCATTTAGACTGCAAGCAATATTCTGAATGTTGAAATTCAGTTTCTTTTCATTTTGCTGATATCTTTTTAGCTGCTGCTGCTGCTGCTACTGCAGCTAAGTCGTGTCCGACTCTAGTTCACCATAAAAGCAATATCTATAAATAAAGCTAACTTGTACTCTGAGGTCCACTAATGTGCTAGACTATCAGCCCTATAGCTTTTCTTGATGTTCATTCAAGTTCATTTCTGCAAAGTTTAAGCCAACACATTTGACCAAATGAATATAATTTGTCAAGGAGCCCAGCCTGTCACAGACAGACTCAGAGATCCAATCTCCAGGTTCTCTCTGGAATGGGGAGGTGCAGACCTCCCCCTCCTTGAGGGCTTCCCAGGTGGCACAGCGGTAAAGAATCCACCTGCAATGCAGGAGACGCAGGAGACATGGGTTTGATCCATGTCAGGAAGACCCCTGGAGAAGGAAATGGCAACCCACTCCAGTATTCTTGCCTGGGAAATGCCATGAACAAAGGAGCCTGGCAAGCTACAGTCCATGGAGTCACAAAAGAGTCAGACACAACTTAGCAACTAAACAAGAACAAGAACAAAGCTCGCTTTAACAAGCAAAGTCACCGAATCGGTTCTCTTTCTCAGGGCTTGGTTGGAGGATGGAAGTGATAGGAGGAAATAACAATGGAAACTCTAACTCCCTTCCAGGCACAAAGGTAAAAGTCTGTGAACAGGGTGACTGCTTAGATACCTCTTCCAAGTAGACTATGAGACTGTGAACTCCAAGAGTGCATTGATGACAAATCTTATTCCATTTCTACATAGTGCAATCATGCTTGTCCTCAGATGTAACTGTGTGATTCAGTATTAAACACTCTCTCTAGGACAGTGCTTACTGTCTTAAAGTGTAAGCTCTATCATGGAGGCCAGACTCATTCCTTGCCTAAAGCCAGTAATATGTCTTTTGGATAAAGTACACGCTTTGGAAGTTAATTAACTTCATTATATTACATTGCCCATCCATTATAACAACATAACTATGACTGGATTCAGCTACTGTAGTTACTCTAACGAACTTCATTTTCAGAGGACACTTTATGCCTCAGTTCAGTTCGGTTCAGTCGCTCAGTCGTGTCTGACTCTTTGCGACCCCATGAATCGCCGCACACCAGGCCTCCCTGTCCATCACCAACTCCCGGAGTTCACTCAGACTCACGTCCATTGAGTCAGTGATGCCATCCAGCCACTTCATCCTCTAGTGAGGAGTAAAAGAATGGTTGTAGGAGCCATCCATTCATGCCCTCATGTTTGTTGAGTGCCTGCTATGTGCTATACACAGATCTAGGTGCTGTGGCTCCTGAAGAAGACAAAACAGAAAAAAAAAATTTGCTCTTATGGAGTTTACCGTTAGTGAGGAAAAACAGATAAAATAAAAGCTAATTTCAGATAATGAGTTATTAAGAATCAGGAAGGTTTTTCTGATGCAGAATTCTCTTTGCACTGAATTGAACATGATTTCTACCCATATTTCCATGGAGCTTTGTGGAAGAAGCATGCTGCTCAGTTTGCCAGAAAGTCACAGCTAAGACGGACTGTGAAAACCTGAATTCAATTCCATGCACCAAAATCTCTAGATCCATAAAGAGATCATGTCAGACCCTTACGTGTAGTTTAGACAACTGTGGAAAGCCCCCATTGTTTAAATGACTCCCAATACACATGAAAACAGACAGAAATCATGTAACAAAGTAAACTGTTTTGAATTGGTAAGAATAACATTCTTTCCTTGTTTAGAATAGTGTCCCTTCCCTAAACTTTACCTGGGCAGGAATGGGTTACAAAGTCCTGAAGAAAACAACCAATGGGTCCACAGATGGAGTGAACCCTGGCTGTACACTGTCCACCTGGCATCCCCACCCTCTGTCTTCTGACAGTAGCTCACTCTTTCATCCCTCTTCTCAGATCAGCCCCTCCCAGCTCCAGGTGGGAAGGCCTCACCCAGACCCACCCGTGGGCACACTGAAGCTGTTCCACTGGAGCTCCAGTTTCACTGGAGCTGGCAGGGAATGTGCATGTAACCCAAGCTTCTCTAGTCCATGTAGGTCCTGAGATTTGTATATTTATCCTGTTGGACAGAACTTGGAGGTAAATGAGGCTTTGTTGCAACAGGTATGCCTAGCAAAGAATAGAGCCTCTGAGGAGCGTGATGTGGGGTGATGGAGTGAGACAGTGGGCCTAGTTGTCTTCATCATCTGAGAACCTGGATCAAGCCACACCTGAATCCAATATGTTCACAGATTCTCAGAATCACTGGTTAATATACTTTTTATTTCTGATTCGAATTTAAGATGGATTTTTTTTTAAATCAGATGCCACTGGATGAGTCTGAAAACATACGACAGGTAAACTCTCCTTAATACCAAATTATTGAGAACTGAACACACTTCTAAATATATCCAAAGAGCCACTTGTTATAAGAGATGCCTTTAAAAATTGCAAATAGAACTGCTTATGACCCAGCAATCCCACTGCTGGGCATACACACCAAGGAAACCAGAATAGAAAGAGACACATGTACCCCAATGTTCATTGCAGCACTGTTTATAATAGCCAGGACATGGAAACAATCTAGATGTCCATCAGAAGATGAATAGATAAGAAAGCTGTGGTACATATACACAATGGAGTATTACTCAGCCATTAAAAAGAATACATTTGAATCAGTTCTAATGAGATGGATGAAACTGGAGCCGATTATACAGAGTGAAGTAAGCCAGAAAGAAAAACACCAATACAGTATACTAACACATATATATGGAATTTAGAAAGATGGTAATGATGATCCTGTATGCAAGACAGCAAAAGAGACACAGATGTGTAGAGCAGACTTTCCGACTGTGAGGGAGAGGGTGGGATGATTTGGGAGAATGGCATTGAAACATGTATACTATCATGTAAGAAATGAATCGCCAGTCTATGTTTGATGCAGGATGCAGGATGCTTGGGGCTAGTGCACGAGGATGATCTGGAGGGATGATGTAGGGTGGGAGGTGGGAGGGGGGGTTCATGTTTGGGAGCTCATGTACACCTGTGGCGGATTCATGTCAATGTATGCCAAAACCAATACTGTACTGTAAAGTAAAATAAAGTTAAAAAAAAAAAAAAGGAAACAAGTCTCTTCTAATTTCCATTCATCAACAGTTCTTTGAATTTGGTCTTTAAAGAGATCTTACAAAAATTTGGTTGGTATCTGCAGACATGCTGTGATAGTCAAGCCAGACCTAAATCAGATTTTTCCAGTGCAACAATAGGAGACAACTGAAAGTATTCATGAAAAAAAAATTCTTTCAAAAGTCACTTCTTTAAAATGTCAATACTGCCTTTCTTTGGTGGAATTTTCTTTTTGCAAATAATAATAGGTCGATTGGTGGCTTCCCAAGTAGTGCAGTGGTAACAAATCTACCTGTCAATGTAGGAGACACAAGGGAGGTGGGTTTGATCCTTAGGTTGGGAAGATCCCCTGAAGAAGGAAATGGCAACCCCCACACCCCAGTATTCTTGCCTGGGAAATCCTATGGGCAGAAGAGCCTATTGGGTTACAGTCTAGAGGCTTGCAAAGAGTTGGATACAACTGAGACACACACACACACACATACACACAAAACAGGATTATCATTTTCTTGGTCCCACTCATTTTGACTGAAACCAATCTAGTAGGAAAAGGTATGGAGTTTCACTTATATAATCCACAAATAAATTCACCTAAAAAAGGAATCCTTAAATTTTTATAGTTAATTCGTTTCTAATTCTTTGCCTGAAATGACTCTCCTCTTGTTCTCATGGCTGGTTACATTGGTGAAGCAATTTCACTTTACAGAAATGATGCTTTCAGAAGAATTAACATTTTCTGCATGGGCTGATCAATTTAGAAAAATTGCTTTCTTTACCTTAAAATACAAAATCCTCTCCCATACTATGTAAGTCAAAGGGGTGAAGGATATGAGTAAAAGAAAAGAAATATGTCTATAGTATGTGCTTAGTTGCTCAGTCACGAGCGGCCCCATGAACTGTAGCCTGCCAGGCTCTTCTGTCCATGAGAACTCTCCAGGCAGGAACACTAAAGTGGGTTGCCATGCCCTCCTCCAGGGGATCTTCCCAACCCAGGGATCAAACCCAGGTCTCCTGCATTGCAGGCAGATTTTTAGTATCTGAGCCACCAGGGAAGCCTGTGTCTATAGTAATGGATGTTTATAGTGGGAATGAACCATGACCTGGGTCCCAGTTCCTTCAGACACCACCAGTAGATGGGTGTCCTGGATCAGAAACCCTGTGTTCTACCACCAGGCCCACCACTTACAATCTGTGCTGACAGTCCTGGAGTTTGGGACCATTTTCCATGGAGGATAAGTGCTCAACATTGGAAAATTTCCTTCTACTCAGAGGCACAGCAGGAAACAAAAGCATGATGAAATTTCATATGTGAGTAAATTGGGTATGGAAGAGATACACAATTGACATTGGCAATGAGGTACACTTAGGACCAATATACATCAGGAAGAAGATAATGCTGTGGACCCTAGAGCCCCAAACTATAATCAGAAGAGAGGGGGATTTCTCTGGTGGTCCAATGGCTAAGACTCCACACTCCCAATGCAGGGGTCCAGGTTCCATCCCTGGTCAGGAACTAGATCCCACGTGCTGCAACTAAAGATCCTGCATGCTGCAAGAAGACTGTAGATCCCACGTGCTGCAACTAAGAGCAGGCACTGCCAAATACATAAATATATGTTTAAAAACCAAGCAAAAGAGTGGAATAGATGTTCTACCAAAGAAGACAGTCAGATGGCAAATAAGCATAAAGAAAAAGGTTTCAAATCATAAGAAGAAAGGGTTTATATCATAAGATATTAATAGAAAAACAAATTAAAACCACAATAATGGGTGAGAGATACCACTGCTCACCCATTAGGACAGCTGAAATATAAAAGTCTGACCACACCAAATGGCTCAAGGATATGGAGCAAGTGGAGCTCTCATACTCTGCAGGCAGGAATGTAAACTGGCACAGATTTGGAAAACAGTTTGGCCGTTTCTTAAAACTTTAAACTTGTGACGACTCTGTGATCTAGTCATTCTACTTTTATGTTTTCACTCCAGACAAGTAGAGAGCCTACGTCCATATAAAAATTTGCCTATATATATTCTTAACGCCTTTATTTGTAACAGCCCCAAGCTTCAAATAACTCAAATGCACATCAACTGTGAATGAATAAACTGTGGCACAAAACCCATACAATGGAATATTCCACAACATAAGGATCGAACCTCTGATACATGCAATGACATGGATGACTCTCAGAACAGTTATACTAAGAAAAAGAAGCCAGTTTTTAAAGTACACACTGTGTAGATCCATATATGCAAAAGTTTAGAAAATGCAAAATAATCTACAGAGCTAGAAAGTAGATAACTGGCTGTGCGGGAAGGGGCTTATGGGTAGAAAATGGCAGGGTGGAACTGGAAGAAAGCATTAAAAGGGTTGTGAAGGACTACCCTGGAGGCCGAATGATTAAGAATCTGCCTGCCATTGCAAGGGACATGGGTTCAATCCCTGGTCTGGAAAGGTCCAACATGTCACAGGGCAATCAAGCCAATGTGTTGCAACTACTAAGCCCGCATAACCCAACAAAGATACTGCATGCCTCAGCTAAGACCTGATGCTACCAGAAATCAAAATGTTTTTAAAGGAGGCGTCATGAGCAAAGTTCTGGAGGTGATGGGCACGTTCTTTACTGAATGTGGTAATGGTTTCACTGGTGTATGCATATGTCAAAATTTATTGTGTGCAGTTTAACTACATTGCATTACATGTTAATTACACTCAATAAATTACACTCAATCAATAATTACACTGATTTTTTAATATGCAATTCACATTCAGATGGCCTCCTGTTTAAAGCTCTGGCTCTATCTCTTTTTAGCTTTGCTACCTTGCACAAGTTATCTCTGAGCCTCACACTGTTCAACTGTAAAAATGGCAATTTGTAACATTTATTTTCCACAGGTATTGCAGATGTCAGCTGATAACCAGCCCAGTGAAACATAAGAAATACTCAATCAATTGCAGCTATTATTAATGATAACAATAGTAGCATTACCCATTCTTACTTTTTAACTTCCCATGAAAGCTAACTTGAAAAACAAGACATACACCTCACAGTTTTTAGAACCTAGAAACCTGAGTCTTTACTTTCTTGTTCAGTGTTTCAGATAGTGCTAATGTGAGTTTTGCTAAATCGAAAGGTACACTGGCAGAAAGTCAGTTTTCAAATATGAGTTGTAACCCATCCTACCTGGTATAAGTGGTTATATAGTGTCAGCAAGATTACACTTTATCATGCATGTGTAATCCTACTTCAACTGCAGGTGGCAAAATCACATTTCAAGTTTTAAACACACACATGAATACACACACATGTACACACACATATTTCAAAATGTTTAACCTAAAGGTCTTTTTACACATGTTCAGTGTACACATGCATGGCTGCTGTCTTCTCCCACAGACCAGGGAATAGGATTGTGGAATTGTGTGAAGGGAAGAAATGGGTCCAGGTAACTGGACATGGAATAACAGACTGGTTCCAAATAGGAAAAGGAGTACGTCAAGGCTGTGTATTGTCACCCTGCTTATTTAACTTCTATGCAGAGTACATCATGAGAAACACTGGACTGGAAGAAACACAAGCTGGAATCAAGATTGCTGGGAGAAATATCAATAACCTCAGATATGCAGATGATACCACCCTTATGGCAGAAAGTGAAGAGGAGCTAAAAAGCCTCTTGATGAAAGTGAAAGAGGAGAGTTAAAAAGTTGGCTTAAAGCTCAACATTCAGAAAATGAAGATCATGGCATCTGGTCCCATCACTTCTTGGGAAATAGATGGGGAAACAGTGGAAACAGTGTCAGATTTTATTTTGGGGGCTCCAAAATCACTGCAGATGGTGACTGCATCCATGAAATTTAAAGACACTTACACCTTGGAAGGAAAGTTATGACCAACCTAGATAGTATATTCAAAAGCAGAGACAGTACTTTGCCGACTAAGGGCCCTCTAGTCAAGGCTATGGTTTTTCCTGTGGTCATGTATGGATGTGAGAGTTGGACTGTGAAGAAGGCTGAGAGCTGAAGAATTGATGCTTTTGAACTGTGGTGTTGGAGAAGACTCTTGAGAGTCCCTTGGACTGCAAGGAGATCCAACCAGTCCATTCTGAAGGAGATCAACCCTGGGATGGATCTTTGGAAGGAATGATGCTAAAGCTGAAACTTCAGTACTTGGCCACCTCATGCGAAGAGTTGACTCATTGGAAAAGATTCTGATGCTGGGAGGGATTGGGGGCAGGAGGAGAAGGGGACAACCGAGGATGAGATGGCTGGATGGCATCACGGACTCGACGGACGTGAATCTGAGTGAACTCCGAGAGATGGTAATGAACAGGGAGGCCTGGTGTGCTGTGATTCATGGGGTCGCAAAGAATCGGACACGACTGAGCGACTGAACTGAACTGAACTGAACATTTTCGTAATATGTGAGTGGAAGACCAAGCCTAGAAAGATGTCCCTAAGCACTGCAATAATTTAGTAAAAAGGCAAGTTTTGCAAGCAGTTTGCTGAGAGTTTGGAAAATAAAATGAGGAAAATTTACATGCAAAAGGCATTAAATGTCAAGCCACTAAGAAGATAGTTTGAAAGCACTTAAAACCTACACAGTCAACAAAACAAAACAAAAACCCCTGGTGTAATCTGACTGAAAAGATCACATCTTGCACAGCAATGGATCGTGAAAAAGCAATGACATTTTAATGCCCACAGATATGGTGTGTTTAGAAGCAAACACCTTCAATAATTTTTATTTAAGAAACTTAATGTTGAATCTTTAAGAAATGCATTAATGTCTTTTTAACTCTAAGATTATAAAGTATTCATTTTGACCTAGCTGTATTTTCCAAGTTCATAGAAAAATATGGGTCTACAGTCCTGCAAAGAAACTTCAATTGTATCTGAAAGCCTGGCTTTCTAGGTGTGTATATTTATAACTTTCAGAGGCAAAACAGACATTACTGAACAGATAACCAAAAACAGGAATTAAATGCTTAGTTGACAATATAAATGGTGGTCCTTTTATACCCATAACATATAATCTTGTACATCAACTAAATATGTCAATTAAAAGACTGAAAAAAAGTTTATAAATGGTAGCCCTTCAGTCTGTAGGTTTTTACAGCTATAATAATACCTGTAATAAAAAAGACCAATAAGCACACACACAAAAATCCTCGATATTATTATCCATTGAGGAAATGTACATCAAAACCACAATGAGATAACACTTCACCTCCACTAGGATGACAATAATCCCAAAAAGATAATAACAAGTGTTGTTGATGACGTGGAGAAACCAAAACCTACATTTCTTGTTGATGGGAATACAGTATTTTACAGCTGCTTTGGAAAACTATTTGCAGTTTCTCAAAATGCTCAACATAGACGTACCATGCACTTGTGTAAGTTGCTTCAGTTGTGTCCAACTCTGTGCAAACCTATGGACTGCAGCCTACTAGGCTCCTCGGTCCACGAGAGTCTCCAGGGAAGAATACTGGAGTGGACTCCTCCAGGGGATCTTCTCAACCCAGGAATCAGACTCGTGTCACTAACATCTACCTGCACTGGCAGGTGCGTTCTTTACCACTAGCACCACCTTGGAAGCCCAAAGGGACCACATGACCCAGCAAATCCACATGTAGGTATACATTCAGCAGCAATGAAAACATAAGAACAGCCTACACAAAAACTTACATGGCAATGTTCACAATAGCTTTATTCACAATAGCCAATCTTTGGAAACAACCCAAATGTCTATTAACTGCTGAGTGGATACAGTCTGATACATCCATTAGATGGAATATTATTTGACAATAAGAAGGAATAAAATACTGATACATGCTACAACAGGGATGACTCTTGAAGATATTATGCAAACTCAAAGAAGCCAGACACAAAAGACCACAGTGGTGAGCTTGGTCAGCCTGAGTACTGAAGACCTGACCACTGAAGGATTTGCTTTTCCTTTTTCAGCCCCCAGACATCCTAGCCCTTCATGCCCCTTCAGTGAGCATCCAGCCCAAGAATACTAAAGGAGGCTATATGCCAAGCACTGCCCTGGGTTTGGGGGTATAAAGAAGCCTAGAGATCCACTGCCCCCTAAAGAGCCTAGCTGGGCAGAGAGATGAAAAAAAGGTAAGTGACATCAGGCCCAGAAATTTGGAGATCCTTTAAAATCAAGACCGGAAAAAAAAAATACCCACAGATTCTTGATCTTACAGAGTAAAAACATGTAGAGTAAAATCACAGTTATATTTTCTGAAAAGCACACCACAGCCCCAAGCTCCACGCAGTTTGTACATGGATAAATTGTATTCCAACAAGGCCCAAAAGAGTTCAGCCTGTGTCAGACAAATTTTACACAAATATAAAATTTTACTTTGGGGAGCAAAGCAAAATCTTCCTGACAAAGTACATATCCTACAATGTTTGTTTTCATCGAGACTGCCAGGAACATACAATTCAAAGCCATGTTTTGCATTGCAGTAATTTTTATACCCTCCATCTGGTAAAACTCTTATGACCAGCGTCGGGTGGGGCAGCTATATATTTCTCTCCTGCCAAATGCTTTCCTCCAGACGGGAAACCAACTACCCACAGAAGAAAAACTCCACAGAACTAATGTCTGAGAGGGAAATAGAAGTGAACTCCCGCACAAGTCCTAATCCAACCCTCTGTGTTCTCTCCTACCATGATCCAGAACTGTGACCCGGTTACGCTGTAGAGTCACGGCCCACTTGATCCACATGAAGCCACTCATTAAAGGCTGCCCTGTATCTGCCCATCTCCTTGAGATCTGCATATTCGTCCTCCCAAGAGGCCTTCCTCAAGTTTCACCGAAAGGAACATTTCCCTGAAGCTTCGCTGTTTGGACGTGGACCTGTTCAGACTCTACAGTTCTCTTCTTAAAACCGAACTTCTGACTGCTTTGCAGATGTTTCCCTATAAACCCCTCTCTGCTCACTTAAACAAATTATGCTCAGTGAAAGTTCTCAGTTTGGGGCATGTGTTTTCCACAGTAACTTTTTCAGAGAAGAGTTAAAGGACAGCATGAGGAAAACACATCTACCTGTTATAGACACAACTCCTGTTTACCATTTATCAAGCACCTCATCATGGGACAAGATATACAGCAGCAGATACCATACAGGTAAATGATAAGCAATACAATATAATACTTATTCTCTACTTCCCGCATATCTTTTTACATTTTCAGAGCTTCCACAATACTTGGCTGAAGCATTTTGTGTACCAGTAAAACTTATTTTAACATAGAATTTGAATTTCAGTCACATCTTACTTGACATTTTCAGTTTACATCATCAACTGACACTTGGTTGATGCCCGGTCAACAATACTTAGGAACATAATAGTTTTTCTTAAATTCATAGAATCCTGAATCTAGGACTGATATTGGTCCTATTTAAGGAGACTACATTTATATGTCCCTCTCTCAGAAAAAGAAAACACAGTTTACTGTTGTTTAAAATTTTAAGAGGAATATTCCATATTCTCTCTTTCAATATGTCCCTAATCTCTCAATATAGCAAGCAAATTTTTTTATTCCTGCTGTGTACCTTAAATATATAATCAAGTTAACCCAGGGACCTAGTATTTGTTTTTATTCACTCTACCCAAAGGCCGTATTATGGTCTCTGGCACACAGCAGGTGGTAAGCAAATATTTAATGAATACCCACAAGAAGGGCTTCCCTGGTGGCTCAGATGATAAAGAATCTGCTTGCAATGCAGGAGACCTGGGTCTAATCCCTGGGTTGGGAAAATCCCCTAGAGAAGGGAATGGTTATCCATTCCAGTATGCTTGCCTGGTGAATCCCACAAACAGAGGAGCCTGGGGGCTATAGAGTTTCAGAGCCATATATAGAGCCATGGAGTTTCAAAGAGTTAGACTCAACTGAGTGAATACACATGCATGCACCCATGAAAGAGAAAAAAATAAACAGAAGGCAACAGAAAAGAAAAGGTAGAAGAAAAGAAAAGAAAAGAACAAATAAATACTAAAACGTATCAAACACTGAT
Organism: Nanger dama; assembly: GCA_917880005.1. NCBI lineage: Eukaryota > Metazoa > Chordata > Mammalia > Artiodactyla > Bovidae > Nanger > Nanger dama. Next base: position 33,495,152 of record CAKJTW010000022.1, read on the forward strand.
TCAGCATTTAAGCAATTAACAGTAGGGTAGCAAAAATGTAAAATATACATAAATAACCATGATACAAAGCAGAAAATCTTCAGTTCAGTTCAGTTCAGTCACTCAGTCCTGTCCAACTCTTTGGGACCCCATGAATCGCAGCACACCAGGCCTCCCTCTCCATCACCAACTCCTGGAGTTCACTCAGACTCACGTCCATTGAGTCAGTGAGGCCATCCAGCCATCTCATCCTTTGTCGTCCCCTTCTCCTCCTGCCCTCAATCCTTCCTAGCATCAGAGTCTTTTCCAATGAGTCAACTCTTCTCATGAGGTGGCCAAAGTACTGGAGTTTCAGCTTTAGCATCATTCCTTCCAAACAAATCCCAGGGCTGATCTCCTTTAGAATGGACTGGTTGGATCTCCTTGCAGTCCAAGGGACTCTCAAGAGTCTTCTCCAACACCACAGTTCAAAAGCATCAATTCTTTGGCGCCCAGCCTTCTTCACAGTCCAACTCTCATATCCATACATAACCAATGGAAAAACCATAGCCTTGACTAGACAGACGTTAGTCGGCAAAGTAATGTCTCTGCTTTTGAATATGCTATCTAGGTTGGTCATAACTTTTCTTCCAAGGTGTAAGTGTCTTTAAATTTCATGGATGCAGTCACCATCTGCAGTGATTTGGGAGCCCCCAAAAATAAAGTTCACAAATAAAATATTGGGGAAAATCAGAAGAAAGTTATGTAATTCGAGATAAGAGAAATCAGGAGCAAGTCAATGGAAGAAATAATTGAGGGGCCTCGAAGAACAGGTTGATTTCAGACAAGTCATCATAAGCAGAAAAAGAAAATCCAAGCAGAAGTCATAAACATGAGAAATCATGGAGTAAAGAGAAATAAAGAGCTTTAAGAGAGCATAGAATATAGAAAGGAGTGCCTTTAGTAGCCAGGCTTATAATTATATAGCAGAAATATTACTAATGAGTAGGAGATTACTTGAATGAGTAAGCAAATGAATGAATGAACAAACAAATGAACAAATTAATTGTTAGGCCTGGCACTTTAAAATTAGAGTAGGAAATGGCAACCCACTCCACTATTCTTGCCTGAGAAAGTCCATGGACAGAGGAGCTTGGTGGGCTACCATCTATGGAGTCACAAAAGTCAGACACAACTGTGTGACCGAGCATGACAGCGCCTTAAAGGTAAAAGACAAATGTGAACATGGCTCCTGCTATCCATCCGCTGGACAGTAGCAAATTATACCTCTATCTCTCTGCAAAGAATCTAGTGGGAAAGCCTTCTTTCATCAAAATGAATGTCAAAGCAACCTTGAGAAAAAGAACAAAGCTGGAGGTATCACACTCCATGACTTGACATGATACTACAAAGCTACAATAAAAACAGCATAAACAGCATGGTACTGGCACAAAAACAGACACACAGATCAACAAAATGGAGCAGAGAGCCCAGAAATATACCTATACACTTACGGTCAATTGGTCTACAACACAGGAGGCAAGAATATATAACAGAGAAAAGACAGTCTCTTCTATAAGCAGTACTGGGAAAAGTGGACAACTTCATGTAAAAGAACACATAAATAAATTCAAAAGTATTAAAGACCTGAATGTAAGACTGGAAAGTATAAAACTTCTAAAAGAGAACTTAGGCAGAACACTCTTTAACATGAATCATAACAATCTATTTCTGATTCTGTCTCCAAAGGCAAAAGAAACAAAAACAAAAATAAATAAATGGGACCTAATTAAGCTTAAAAGCTTTTGCACAGCAAAGGAAACCATCAACAGAATGAAAAGACAATCTACTGAATGGGAGAAAATATTTGTAAATGATATAACTGATAAGGGGTTTGTATCCAAAATATACAAACAGCTCATACAACTCAATACCCAAAAAACTCCAAACAACCCAATTTAAAAATGGGCAGAAGACTTGAATAGACATTTTTCAAAAAATACAAATAGGTGATCAATAGGCACATGAAAAAACATTCAATATTGTTAATCATCAGAGAAATGCAAGTAAAAACCACAATGAGTTATCACTTTGTACTTGTCAGAATGGCTATCATCAAAAAGTCTACAAATAACAAATGCTGGCAAGGATTTGGATCAAAGGGAACTCTAGTATACTATCAGTGGGAATGTAAGTTGGTGCAGCTACTATGGAAAACAGGATAGTTTCCTCAAAATAATTAAAAACAGAGCTACTTTATGATCCAGTAAGCCCACTACTAGGTAAATACCCCTCAAAAAATAATAACATCAATTCAAAAGATGCACACACCCTAGTCTTTATAGTGGCATTATTTACAGTAGAAAAGATATGTAAGTAACCTAAGCATCCATCAACTGATAAAAAGATGAAGAAGATGTGATCTATATATACAATGGAATGTTACTCAGCCATAAAACAGAATGAAATTCTGCTATTTGCAACAATGCTGATGGACCTAGAGGGCATTATGCTTAGTGAAATGTCAAAGAAAGACAAATACTCTGTATTATCGCTTATATGTGTAATCTAAAAAATAAAACAAATGTATATAACAAAACAGGCTCACAGATATAGAAAACAAACTGGAGTGGTTATCAGTGGCGAGAGGAAAGGAGGAAGGGCCAGATAATGGGATGGAATTAGGAGATACAAACTACTATGCATAAAATAAGTAAGCAGTAAGAATATGTTGAACAAAACAGGGAAATGTGGCCATTATTTTATAATCACTTTAAATGCAGTACAATCCATAAAAATATTGAATCATTATGTTCACCTGAAACTAACATAACATTGTAAATCAACTACACTGTCATAAAAAAAGAATGACATAACTTTAACTATTTTACAATGTTTGCATGTTATTTTATTTGAATCCCAAAGATACAGGAAATCAATATGAAATAGAGTGTTATTTTCCTGTTACCACTATAACAATCCAGTGTGAATTAGCTTTTCATGTTTTTCTTTTATTTCTAACATTTAAAAGTCAACAAAAAGTCTCCGTTCCTATTTTTCCTCTTGCCTCTTTTTTTCCCCACCATTAATTGCACATATACATTAAAGACCAGCCAACCAATGTGTCAACGAGGTAGTTCTCCTGCTGGTTTTTATGGCTGAGTTATTTCTGTTAAAGAACTAAGAAATAGGACACACTGCCACACAATTGGTCCTGGCAGAAATGTTAATTCTAGAGTAAGATGGATAAAACAAAATCAATACAAAAGCCGATGAGATTAGTGAAAGCTTTAACATAAGGCTTACAATGGTGGAAATCTCTTCTGACTACTGGTGTTTGTTAAAGATTATATTTGCTAAAAAAAAAAAAAATCTCAGTCATTATCATTAAGTTCTAATTGAGTTTTCACCCTACGGCTGTCAAGCTTTCTATACAATGTGATTTTTTTTTCATGCCTCAGCTCAAACGAAATTTTAAACATACATCAGAAGAACTTAATCTCTTTTTACATAGGAACTTGGACACAAATGTTCATAGCCACTTATTTGTCATAGTTCCAAACCGGAGCTACTCAAACACCTTTAGTGAGTGAATGATTAAATAAACTGGTCCATTCATACCATTAACTACTACCCAGCAACAAAAAGGAAGCATTGTCATGTACAAGAACTTTGGTGAAGCTCAAGGAAATTGTGTTGAGTGAAGAAAAAGCCAGTCATAAAAGGGTACATACCGTATGATTCCATTTATATAAGTCTCAGGAAATAAAATTATAAAGATGAAGGACAGGTCGGTAGTTGCCAGGGGTTTGGGAGGAAAAAGGAGATGCATATAAATACCAAGGAGTAACATGAATCTTGTGATTGTGGGGGTCATTACACAAGGCTCTGCATGTGACAAAACTGCACACCGCTACACACACGTGAATGAGAGCATGCATAGCTGATGAAAGCTGAAGAAGCTCTATGGAGTGCACCAATGTTAATTTCTTAGTTTTGATATCATGCTGCAGTCATGTAAGATGTTAACACTGAGGGAGGCTGGAGGATGGAGCTACAGGGCTTCCCTGTACATTCCTTCACAATCTCTTATTATTATTTAAAATCAAAAGTTTTAAAATATATGGTCAATTCATATCACAATATGTCATGAGGTTCACTTTCACTGAATTTCAGCAATACTAAACACAGTACTGACTGCCAATTAAAGTACAAAATACAGCACCCCTCTGGACCCATGGCAGATTGGCTACAGAAGCCCCTACAGATACCAGACCTGCAGATGTTCAGGTCCTTTATCTGATGTGATACAGTATAGTCGGCCCTCCACAGCCTTGAATTCCGCATCTGCAGCATGAATCCATGGTTATTTGAGCCCATGGGATTCAGAATCCACAGATATACAGCACTGACTGTAAATGCTTTTCTAAAGAAACGAAGGGAGGGAGGGAACATGAAGGAAGATGTACAACATCCCTAGTAAATCTAAAATTGATGAAAACTTGATTTGGGGAACAAGTTACAAAGCTGTCTTAAGTTTTCAATATACAACAGGGATATGACCACCACTTCCCTAAGGTAGTTGTGCAAACTAAAAGAAACATACATGGCATTTACTAAGCACCTGGGACCTCAGAAGTATTCATTCTCTTCCAATAAACCAAAAACGAAACAAGTAAATTCCCTATCATTTTATTCTACCCTTACTCCCCTTTTGCATGACCTTATTTCTTGATAGAATTATTTCTTGTTCCTTCAACAACCATCAGAGACAGCAAAGATTAAACACAAAATCGGAGCTCATTTCATCCAGGCACATCTGTTGTAAGTAGGTCTAAGTTTAATCACCGAACCACAGAGTCACAGTTCTATGAGCTCTCAGAAGCACAGAATTTCATACACACTTTCAGCCCCATGGCTGAACAGCTGTAGCTCTGTAACAAGAGCCATGCTTTTGAACTGACTCATTGGAAAAGACCCTAATGCTGGGAAAGATTGAGGGCCAGAGGAGAAGGGGGCGACAGAGGATCAGATGGTTAGACGGCATCATTGACTCAATGGACATGAGTTTGAGCAAACTCCGGGAGATCATGAAGGACAGGGAAGCCTGGTGTGCTGCAGCCCATGTGGTCACAAAGAGTTGGACACAACTGAACAACAACAACAACATGCTTTGAACATTTAACACCCAAGCTCTCTACCTCTGTCTCCTTTCCAAGGTAATGGCAATACCACTTTTCTCAGTGAATATAATCTCTCCCTACCCTTTTTTCCCCGCCTTTCAGTGGATTATTACAACATGAGCAGATGGCAAACATAACCCTGGAAAAGTGATGTCTTCAAGTACTGGCCCAACGAGGGAATCTAGCCAGGAGGCTTAACATGGAACAGTTAAGCAGGTCAGGGACCAGCAAAGGAGGAAATGGCCCCAGAATCAGCTGATGGAGAAGCAAATATCCCAGAGTCACTGGATCCTTTCTGACCTCAAATGTCAAAGCAGACAAGACAGAATGTGGGCAGCATGCTGAGGATCATCTTCGGAGTGGGTTGCCATCTTTTCAGAAAAGGCTTTCCCATCTTTGAAAGGGCCTACTTCTTTACATAAATTTGTATGCCAGACACCTAAAAGATAGTATTAGAGAGAGGTCAAACCCAAGGTCAGGGTCCAGGTGGGAGTGGGACGCAACAGTAGAGAGGTGGTGGGAAGGGGCTCAGCAGAAACCACTGGGCATGAAGATAGGAATCAGGAGCCTGTGTGCATTCAGGGCTTGACGACAGCACTGAGATGGCTGGCTGGTGCTACCACTCAGAACATGAGGGGGCGATCTCAGGAGGGTGGCCGAAGCTTCAGGATGGAACAGACAATCAGAGGAGCCTGGCAGAAGGGGGGTGGTGCCAGGGAGTAGGAACAGCAGCTCCGGGTGAGCAATTCTAACAGCATCAGAACTGGGGCACAGCCATGGGTGAGATCTCCCCAGAGCGGGGAGAAGATGGTTAAGGTCGATTATTGGCTGACTCAGACTGGCTTGCCTGTAATTACTCATTCAGCACCCATGTCACAGAGGCAGTTCCCAATCCATATTTACAGCCAAAGGTCACACAGTCAGGGTGTAGGTGCCGCTCCAGTGCTCTGTTCACAAGGGAGCACATTTCTCTTTCAGTCTTCATTTGATCAGAACACCTACAGAGCCATGACCGCCACCAACCAAGCCCTGGCAGTCCATTTCCTTATAATAACTTCCCAGGAATTTGCACCACTAATTAGACCCCTCCAACTGACAGCTGGTTACACAAGCTGCTCTCAGAAAACAAAGCTGCATGTTGAGGTAACCAGTCCCCCTATATGTGCACACACGCAAGCACACGATAATACGAAGCAGAAACTGCGGTCAGAATGAGTCCTGCGTGATACGGAACAAAGGCCACCTCCAGCTTAGACTCAGCATTCCCACTGTTTCTTTGCCAAATCCACAGCCTGTGCTACACTTATGTTTACCCACAGAGTAAGCTGGCCATGGCTTACAGTTCTGGGTGAAACGTTAGCACCCCATCGTCTCTACCCTTCAATAGCTACCAGAGAAGGGACTCACAGTCCATCTCAGAATATCAAGACTATAACTTAGTCCTCTAAGAACAGCATTCTGCTGGCACAAAAGAATGGCAATCACTTACTGATCTGGTCACACTAAAGCAACTGTCACCATGACCCACCTATTCAGTTCAGTTCAGTTCAGTAGCTCAGTCATGTCCAACTCTTTGCAAGCCCATGAATCGCAGCACGCCAGGCCTCCCTGTCCATTACCAACTCCCGGAGTTCACTCAGCCTCACATCTGTCGAGTTGGTGATGCCATCCAGCCATCTCATCCTCTGTCGTCCCCTTCTCCTCCTGCCCCCAAACCCTCCCAGCATCAGAGTCTTTTCCAGTGAGTCAACTCTTCTCATGAGGTGGCCAAAGTACTGGAGTTTCAGCTTCAGCATCATTCCCTCCAAAGAAATCCCAGGGCTGAGCTCCTTCAGAATGGACTGGTTGGATCTCCTTGCAGTCCAAGAGACTCTCAAGAGTCTTCTCCAACACCACAGTTCAAAAGCATCAATTCTTCGGCGCTCAGCCTTCTTCACAGTCCAACTCTCACATCCATACATGACCACAGGAAAAACCATAGCCTTGACTAGATGGACCTTAGTCAGCAAAGTACTGTCTCTGCTTTTGAATATACTATCTAGGTTGGTCATAACTTTTCTTCCAAGGACTAAATGTCTTTTAATTTCATGGCTGCAGTCACCATAACTCTGATAACACCAAATGCTGGAAAGGATGTGGAAAAATGGGAATTCTCATTCACTGGGAATGAAAAATGGTCCAACCACTTTGGAAGACAGTTTGGTAAATCCTTACAAAAGTAAACATACTTATCTTACAAACTTGCACCTCAGTCTTTACCCAAATGAACCGAAAACTCATCCATACAAAAAGCTACATGCAAATGCTTACAGCAGGTTTATTCATAATTGCCAAAACTTGGAAGTAACAAAATGTCCTTCAGTAGGTGCATGGATACAGAAACTGTGCTACACCCAGATGATGGAATATCATTCATCGCTAAAGAGAAGTGAGCCATCAACCAGAGCCAAGAAAGGAGTTGGAGGAAACTTAAATGCATATGAGTAGATGAAAGAATCAGAAAAGGCGAAATACTGTAAGATTCCAACTATATGACATTATTGGAGAATGAAATGGCAACCCACTCCAGAATTCTTGCCTAGGAAATCCCATTGACAGAGGGGCCTGGCAGGCTACAGTCCATGGGGTCACAAAGAGTTAGACACGACTGAGCAACTAGACAACAATAAGCAATATTATGGAAGACATAAAACTATGAAGACAATAAAAAGATCAGTGGCTGCCAGAGGCTAGGGGAAGAGGGGGGTGAATGGATGGAGAACAGGGGATTTGAGGGTCAGTGAAATTACTCTATATGATGCCATAATAAACAGATACATGTCACTGTGCATTTGTCCACAGCTATAGAAAATACAATCCCAAGAGAAACTGCAGACTTTGGATGATGATGATGTCAGTGTAGGCCCCTTCACTGAGAGTGGGGCTGGCTGTCTGCGTGGAGGAGCAGGGGTATATGGAACTCCTGTCCTTCTTCCCATTCAGTTTTGCTGTGAACCTAAAACTCACTTAAAACAGTAAATCTTATTGATTAAAAAAAATCTCAGGGACTGACAAAGCCAAAACAAACCAAAAAACTCTGGCATGTAAAATTAGTAGTATACTGTGTGTCTGTACTTTTGTGTGTGTTTCTGTGTCTGCTTATATGACTGTTTGACTAGATACCAAGTTACAGCACGCTAAAGGAATGCTGTCTTTACCAGTGTAAGAAACTAGAAAATTCCAAATATATAGGTCACAAATGAACACAACTGCTTCAATACTCTTTGCAAAAGCAAAAAGCCCATAAAAAATAGTAAAGAAGCTAAAGGAAGTGATTTTTATCCATCAAAAATCACAACTCTGATCCTCTATCAAAATGAGTCTCACTGCTAGAAGCTGCATTACAAACTATTGCAGAAAAACTTGGAAAAGAAATCATCTTTATCTGTTAGGCTAATGTAGTGATGACCATTTTCTCAAATTCTTATTTTCAAAGCAGCAACAATCTGATACAGTATGTCTTACACTGAAACCATATTAAATCTTCAAAAACCAATCAGAAAAAAAGCATAGGCAAGTCTTCTTGGGATTTTGACTTAATCACTTTAGGGACTAAAGTTGGGATCAGAACTTAAGTACGTCCTTAACAAAGAGGGTGACACAAAAGCAACCAGGGTCAGAGACAGCCTTTTCCCCAGCTAACAGCTCCAACAGCGCTGTCCGTCAGAAAGATACTGCCAATCATATGCGGCATTTTAAACCTCATAGTCGCTACATTTTAAAAAATAAACCGGTGAAATTAATACTAATGGTATATTTCATTTAACTCAATGTACCCAAATGTTTATCAGTTTAATATATGGCACCAGCAGCCACATTTCAAGGGATCAACAGCCACATGTGGCTAGTGATTACCATATTGAACAGCACAGACTTTGACTTTCAGTGTAAATCTGAAAGACCCCAAGCTTCCCTCTCTCAAATATTCACTTATTCATTCAAATACACTTATTAAATATCTTCATACATGACACTATTCTTGCTATTAGGATGAAGCAGTAATAGACTTCAGTCTATGCTTCAATCTATGAAAACATTAAAAAGGTTAAGATCTATATTAATGAGAAAATCAGTTCAACTTCAATTTTATTATTAATATTATTTCCAATTCATATTTTTCTCATGTTGTTTGGGAAAGCAAAGAATTTCTCGTCCCAAGTTTATCTTTGTGATTCAAAGTGATGTCACACATAATTCTGTCTTAATAATCTACAGATTTTAAAGATGTACAATAAATCAAGAAATATTATGTGTAATACTATTTGGGGCCTGCAGAAAAAATAAAAGTGAATGTATTAAGTGTAGTAAGAGATAAGAGGAAAGGAAAAGAGGAGAAGAGAGAAAGAGAGGCAAACTTCATAGAAATAAACTCAAGGTATCAAGCATTTGAGAGCAAAATTTTCATACTTAATGACTTTCACCCAAACAGGTAATGTGACCTGGGTTCTAAAAGACTGTGTGAATGTTATAAAAAGCATTTTCAGAGCAATGAACATTAATTACATGCACTAATACATCTGAAAGGATGAGAAAGCAGAGTTTAGCCACTGTATTTGTGCATTTTAAAGACTGTCCCTTAATAAACACATAAAATTGGCCTTCTTAATTCACTGCAGCATAACTTATCCCAGCAAAGAACTGGAAACAACCTAAATGCCTATCATTAGGAAAACAATCCAATTCATTATGATTTTGCCACATTATGGCTTTTTTTAAAGAGGTAAACGTTTATGAACCGATGTATGAAACTTTCCAAGATATGACTGAGGTAAAAAAGCCAGTTGTAGAAAAATACCTATTAAATAAAATATATACACATCCTATGCTGATAAGAGCTATACTACCTCAGGAAAAGCCTGGGAGAAGGATGGTTGAAGGGACAGAGGGAGAGTTAGCAGAGACTGGACACTTTACATTCTAAGCAATTTTTGTTTTTTATAGAGAATATAGTCATATGTTATACAGAATATATTTTTATAGAGAATATATTCATATTTTTGTAGAAAAAAAAGAATTCAGAAACAACAATGTACACCCTCAAATGTGCTTGTCCAAAATTTAAGGTATTGGAACCTACCAGACTCATACTTAGGTGTTTGTGCTCACCTAAGAATAAAGCTTCTCCTACCATATCTGTGCATATGTTTGAACATGTGGATGGATCCACAATACAGAGAAGTACTTCCTCTGAATTGATTTTTTTTTTTAAATCAAGTCTCTGTAAATCTTCTCATGTAAAACAACACATCAGTATGCATCTACATATCTGTAAATGAATCAGGATCTTGGTGGTACTATTTAAATAAACATAAAATGGAGAAATAAACCAGATACTGAGTTTGAAGCGAAATTGTAATAGTGATTCATTAGCTCTTCATCATCTTTGACCAACTTTATGATAAACTTGATTAAGAATTTATAATAAACCTGATTAAAAATTTATAAAATAAATGCTAAAGGTAGAAGATGGTATTGTTATTTGCTAATATGGACCTCTTCTCCCGCCATGGGAGGACTACACTCTTCCATCCACAGATGTTGGATTCAGCCATAAGATTTGTTTTATCCAAAAGAATGAGTCATGGCATACACTAAACACAGCGAAAGCTTTAAAGGTAATGGAGTGGTGTCTCTCTTGCATCTGTCCTCACCAGAAGAGGCATGTCCCACATGGCCTTTAAGCTATTTTACAATTCTGTAAATTGTGTATAGCTGATAATAATACAAAATAATTCTTGTCTACAGACATGCAAATACATCCTGTCTGGTGGCATATCAGTCGACTTCCTTCCTCCACCATGGAAGAAGTTTTGCCTTCCTTATTTGCACATTTCTAACCTATTGTTCAGTCACTAAGTCGTCTTCATCTCTGCAACCCCATGAAATGCAGATGCCAGGCTTCCCTGTCCTTCACCATCTCCCTGAGTTTGCTCAAACTCACGTCCATTGAGTTGATGATGCCATCCAACCATCTCATCCTCTGCTACCCTCTTCTCTTGCCCTCAAACTTTCCCAGCAGCAGGGTTTAACCTATAAATGTATCTATTCTTTGGATTGATATTTGAACTACTTGTAACTTCTTACCAGGTCCCTCATTAATAATGAGTTAATGAAAATCTTTAACACACATTTATTTTACATCTAAATGAGTTCTAGTTTTTTTTTTTAATTATCTTAACAGTACTTACTATGTGTTAGATAATTTTACTATGCATTTAATCCTAACAACCCCATCTTTTACTGATGACAAAATGGAGACCCAGAGATTAAACAACTTGCATAAAGCCACACAAAGATTAAAAGCAGAGCTGGAAATCTAAACTCAAGTCCAGCTGACACACAGGCAGGCCACCATTCAGAGCACAGAGTGATTAGTGTGGAATTAGAGTATCATGAAATTATAGAAATAACAAGGTTCAGTTCCTGTGTCATGGGAGGGAACTGGGGCCCATCAGACTAAAGATCTTGTCCATGTCGCATGGCTTATTTTGGGAAGGGACTAGAACTCAGGACTCCTGACACCCAGCCCGGTGATCTTGGGTCCAAGGAGGAAGTTGAATCTGAGCAGAAACTTGACGGATAAATAGAATCAACAGAATTGGCCGGACACAGGAAACAAGGGCAAGGACAAACCTCACCACCATTATCAGAAGGTCCATGGACATGTACACAGAAGGGGAAGTCAAAGTGGCAAGGAGGCTCTGAATCTATACGGTGTCAGAGGGCACCAAGCACAGAAGCCACAGTTATGTGATAGAACGGCAGCACTGCTTCGGGGAGAAATACCATGGGGCTGTGAAGCAAGCTCTCTACTTTCCTAGAAGTCAAGGAGATGCAAGGTGTGTGACCTTGGGCATGACCTTTCATCATATGAGCTTTCTGCCTCACCTGAGGCTGAACAAGATGACATTTACAATTCCTTCTAGGACCAGAGCTACAGCAAGGTCAAAAGAGCAGGTAAGATTTAAGATTCCTCTTAAATTGATCATGGTGGTGTGTTGAAGTATAATCACATGCGTTTAGAAATCCAGGATGCTGTAACTAGGCAGAAAAGCCATGTGCTATCCTGGAGAAAAGCTGTATGCTACAGGCCTTCTAGTCAAAGCTATGGTTTTTCCAGTAGTCATGTATGGATGTGAGAGTTGGACTATAAGGAAAGCTGAGCACTGAAGAATTGATGCTTTTGAACTGTGATGTTGGAGAAGACTCTTGAGAGTCCCTTGTCCAACCAGTCCCTCCTAAAGGAAATCAGTCCTGAATATTCATTGGAAGGACTAATGTTGAAGCTGAAACTCCAATACTTTGGCCACCTAATGCAAAGAACTGACTCATTGGAAAAGACCCTGATACTGGGAAAGATTGAAGGTTGGAGGAGAAGGAGATAACAGAGGATGAGATGGTTGGATGGCATCACCAACTCAATGGACATGAGTTTGAGTAAACTCTGGGAGTTGGTGATGGACAGGGAAGCCTGGCGTGCTGCAGTCCATGGGGTCGCAAAGAATTGGACGTGACTGAGTGACTGAACAACAAGTCCTGGAGAGAACAGGTTGTATCAAAGGAATTCTGAAAGAGGAGTGAAAACTCCAGGGCTTAAAGAGGAGTGAAAACTCCAGGACTTAAAGAGGAAAGCAGAGAACTTGCAGTCACTCAATTGTTAGGCTCTGTCTCAGACCAGCAGGGACTTCACAACAAGCCTAGACTGCTCTTTTCTGGTTTAATGTGTCACTACCAAGAATTTCTAACACACTGAGAGTTTCCCCATCTCTCTGCCACCTGGGCATACGCTGCTCCTCACAACTCCAAAGCAAGAACTGAAGTCATAGTAAACCCATCCACTGCCAAGGAGATGTAGAGACAGCTAGGAACGGAACCTTTATTCCCAAAAGGTATATGTGAAATACAAGGTGAATGCAGAAAGAGAAGTGATCAGACTGGATGGTAAAGAGCAGCTCTACTTAGAAGGAATGATCAGTCCCAACTCTCTTATCATAGATTAAAATCTATCACCCCACAGTCACATACAGGGTATTATGAAAATGACACACACACTCATACACATACAGTGCCCTCTCAGCCACCTACACACCAACCTACCGAGTCTCACTATTTAAAGTAGGGCCAGAAACCCAGGGTACCAGCATCATCTATTAGAAATGCAGAGTCTCAGACCCCACCCCAGACCTACTGGATCAGAGTTTGCATTTTAGCAACACTGCCAGATGATCACATTAATGTTTAAGAGGTGCTGCTTGTACTGTACCCAGGAGTGATGCAGCAGCAAAGCTCAGGTACCCAAAGAAGGACTAACCAGCAGACAGACAGAGATGGAAAAGACCAGGTCATGAACTAGAAAACAGGAGTTCTGTTACCAGCAGAACCCGTTCAGAAGGTGACCTCTCAAAACTCATCCTTAACTGAGATCAGCTGACAACTCTAAGACCTTTCCACGGTAAACAGAGGACAGAACCCACAGGCAGGGACAGGCAGAAGGAGAGGGACTGTGTCTCTCCTGATTGGACCCCAGAAGAATCAAATGTCAGTGGCCCAAAGCTGTCTTAGGATGCAGGATGCACTGAGGTGAATTTGCTTTCTCTTTGTGACTCACCCCAGCTGAATGAGCTTAAAGAAAAGGGAGAAGTGAGCCATGAAACATAGTAAATTACAGCTTAATCTTCCCTACCCTGGAATTCATTCAGTAACTTTAATGAATGTATAGTCTGGAAGGCAGGGTGAAGGATGCACGTGGAATATGTCAGCAGCCAGCATGTCATCCTGCCCTGTGCATCAGAGAAGCCCTACTCCCTTTGCCATTAAAGGGATGAATGTCCTTCCCTCTGCCCTCTGTCAGTACATTGGCAAAGAAAGAAAACAAAAACCTGCTTTTCATTATTGCTGTTATCCACTCTGAAACTCCCAAAGGGCCTATTAGCGTAAGAAGTGGTTCCAAAGACACAGTCATCTCCCATAACTTATGCCTTCATTTCGCAACATGTAGGCAGGTGAAGGTCAAAGGCTCTGGGACTTCACTGTGAAACTCTACCAAGTTTCTTCTCTGTGGGCTGCTTCTTTTGACTTGACCCAAAGACCTGAGAGGGGGCGTTCAAATGACTTGCTTCTAATTCAGGTTAGAGGGAAAGCTCCAATACTCCTAAAAGAATATTGAGTTAGTTTGAAAAGAAATATGGCACCTAGATTTATTAATACATTCAGGCTGGATCTGGGCATTCAAATATATCTACAAAAGGACTTAGTTTCTGCTCTTATACTCAGTTCCCACCAATCACCATCAGTAATTTTCAAATAATGGGATGCCACCCATCAGAGAATAATAACATCAGTTTACTGGGTCACAGTCAATATTTTGTATGTTAATAGAATATAATAGGAAATATAATATGTAGTCACTGGTAGTATGATAAAACATATTTCAGTGTAAGTGTGTGCATGTGTGTGTCTGTGAGGTATGTGTATGAGTACGAACACACGCGGAGTCATAGGTAAATGTTTGTCTCTCTGTGGGTCACTGTAAGCAGGAAAGCTACTTGCTGCCTCCGAGCATCTGCAAACTGGACTCTTTCTGGAAAAAGAAAGGAGGGAATCCTGGGAAGGGAACTGGAAAAACCAGTTTCCTCCATAAGCTTCTATAAACAGAGGAAGACATCAAGTCTTCCTTGGCCAGATAGATGGGACTGGGACTTCTAGATACTCCCCTTTCTCCCCCATCCCTCCCCCAAACACAGTTCAATCAGGAGCCACAGCTCATGGTAAGTCTCACAAAAGGAAGAAAAGTTGGCTTGTGTTAGCACAGATTTGTGCCTCACACAGAGGTGCCAATCAGGAGAGTGGACTTTCCTTAGCAGTAAAAGATAATCCTCAAGAACATGGAGATACTGCTGTCAGCAGAGTTTTCACTAAGGTCTTCATTCTCTACAAAGATTTTTTTTTTCCCTTTTCTGCCCTAGTTATGTTCATGGTAGCCCCCAGCCATGCTCAGCTGCAAATGCACAAGACACCTGAACAGAGAAACAAAGAGCCAAAATCATCCACATCAGAATGACTGTAATCAGCACTGCTGATGAATTTTAATGCAAACACCAAGTCATAACCCCATTTTTGTCACCACATCCCTATGTTGCCAGAGTCAGATAGGACAGCACAGGACTTAAAGCTTGAGTCAAGAGCCACATCTCATTTGAAACCCAGCCTTTCTATTCTCTACCTTGGAAAAGTTCTATTCTCCATGACCCCATTTTCTCATCCATAAAATAGGGACAATAATAGCCCTACCTTGGAGGTTATGGTAAAAACTAAATGGGACATGTGGGGCCCTAAATGGGAAACCTTAAAAAAAAAAGAAGGGCTAGCTTTGCAGTCGGAAACTAAGATGGCGCCTGGCGGAAGTGATAGGGGCGTGGTCTATGGTGTTTGTCAAATTTTTGACTGGCTCTCTTGATTTCCGTGCACGTGGACAGCGCGTGATCACCATAGACTCCTGTTATAATGAAGGCACATGACGATTTGACCTTTAACGTGATTGGTGCAACTATGGAAAGTCCCTCGCAAACCTCCCCCTGCTTGCCTATATAGGCCGGGAGCTTGCGGTAGTAAAGCGGAACTGCTCAGACTAACCCATCGTGTCTGATTGTCTCTTGCTGGCGAAGGGGCTGGGTTGGCGGACAGCAGGCTCACCTCTCCTCGGCTTTGCTGAGGGGAAGTTCCACTGCCTCTCTCTTTCTGCAGAGCGCCCCCGCAGGACAGACATGGAAAGGACTCAAACCAGTGCCAGGAATATAATAACTATATTATTTTTAAGCAGTGATGCCTTTATTTTATTATTTTTGACTGCAGAGGGTCTTCATTGAGGCGCTGTGGGCATAGTTGGCCAAGGCATGGAAGATCCTAGTTCTCCAACCAGGGATCAAACTCTGTCCCCTGCATTAGAAGGCAGATTATTAACCACTGGGCCACCAGTGAAGTCCCACTGCCAAGTATTATTATGACTATTATTGCCATCACACTCATTACCATTTCAAATCGAAGTCTGATTTCTCTTCAGCCTACCTCGTCTGTTTTGTTCTGAGACCTATACCACTGGTATAGATTTTGAACTGTAAGAATAAAAACACAATATTTTATTATAATTGTTTATGGTAAAGGATTTGCACAATGATGGGCCCCAAAATCAATCCCCCAGGGAAGTTCCCATTGCCCTGGGAAATGAACACCCTAATTCTTCTCCCTTTAAATGAGTTACCAAAGGTCAGAAAATTCACACACTTGGGAGTTTTTATCTCTGAAGACTCAGGAGTTAGAAATTCCAACTGGGTGACTCCATATGTGTCCTAGGACAGAAGTACATTAGCAGAGGACTACTTCTGCCTCTGACAGCCACAGACACCAGCTGCTGCCAAGAAAATGGGAAAAGCAACCCACACTGCAGCTATAACACACCTGGTCAGTTGTGAAATTCGACTTGAATGGGGAGAAATCTCATTTTGACTCCACTTGGTATTGAGCACGAAGGGCAGCCTGGCCTCCAAAGGAAACGGCAGAGAGAGGACAACTCAGAGAAAATCAACCAGCAACCAATTCAGGCAACCAAATGGTGTTTTCTGAGTGCCAAGTCGGCCTTACTGACACCTACTACAACAATTTTTCAAAACAAGGGCATCGCCACTCCCACCAAGCTTGCTTCAGCAATGACTTTGCCTCCTGTAAGCAGTGTTCTTTTGCCTGAGAACCATACATACAGGAAATAAGGACAAGAGGAGGCATCCAAGCCACCAGGTCAAACACAGCTACTCCTCTACTGCTCAACACGCTCATCATTATGAGTTTATTAGGGAAACAAAATGCGTAAGAGGGTCTTTCTATGAAGAGTTTATGGGATGGCTTATGGAGAAAAACAAGAATCCAGTTGACAGCTATAACATTATGAGTATGGATGAGGCACCTGGGAGGTACAGGGGAGAAATAAGATTCAGAGAGAACTGTAGAATTTAGATGGTTGCATTAGAAAAAATAAAATATTTAAAATCAGTGCCCTAAGTTTCATATTAAGAAGTTAGAAAATTAAACCCCAAGTAATATCAAAATAAGAGCAGAAGGCAATGAAATGTAAAACAATCAATAGAAAAAGTTAGATTTTTAAAACATTCATGAAAGTAATACACAAGTAGTGAGACTGATCAAGAAATAATGAGAAAAAGCACAAATTACCAATACCAGAACTGAAAGAAGGAACATGACTGAAGATTTTTAGAGAAATTAAAAGATGATAAGCAACATTATACCAGTGAATATCACAGAAGAGAGATGAATGAATTTCTTGACAAATATAACTTATCAAGAATGAGGAAGAAATAGAACTTCTGAACAGCCATTCCTTTTAAGGCAGTGTTTATCCAAGTGTTGTTCTCCACAATGGTAGTATCAGGTATGCCTGGGAACTTTCTGAAATGTAAATCCTCCAGCCCCACTCCAGACCTATGGAATCAGACTTTGGGGGTGCAGTTTCAGCAAGTTGTTTTAACCGGTAAACTGGTGATTCTGATATTCTTTGAGAACTGCTTGAATACCATCATCTCAAAAGAAATCGAGGCTCAGGACTTCCCTGGCGGTCCAGTGGTTAAGACTCCGTGCTTCCACCGCAGGGGCTGTGGGTTTGATTCCTGGTCAGGAAAGTTTCACATGCTGCACAGGCCCACCAAAAAAAAAAAAAAGAATGAAAGAAAGAAAAAGAAATGCAGGCCCATATGGTTTAGCTAATAAATTTTACCAGACACAGAATAAAGAAAAATGCCAGCCTCTCAAAAACTCTGAGCGAATAGAGAACACTTGACATCATTACTTTTAACTTCTACTCCCTTATGGAAGGTGTAGGAGATTCTTTTTATCTGCCTTTTGGTTCTTGTTTTGAAGTGACTCCTGGTTTCTTTGGAGTGAGCCATTCTGACAGACCAGAGATCCACAGCATCCAGGTGGCCACACTGCGTGCCTTTAAGTAGAGAGGTCTTTATGAACTGTCTTCTCCCCTTTGCCTGCAGCCCTTGGAGAAGTAGCTATCCACTTCTCTCTGCAGCAGCTAAGGCCTGAAGCTCACCCACAAGGATACCAACTGCACTGTGACCCTGCCTGACACTGTTGAATCAAACCTCACTCAAGCCAGAGTAGGCACGGGGGCTCATATAACATAACTGATTAAAATCAATCATTTTATGATCAATCATGCTCATGTTATTCCCTCTAAATAAATACCCATATGACCTTTCCACATCAGCATATATTCACTTATTCATTCTTAAGTCTCAGTTCGGGCATCACCGGCAGCAAGCCTTTACTGAACCGCAAACTTAGCAGAGAACTCCTCCTCTATACCGCTGCACCTCAATCAAAACACTTAGATTGACATAACTGGCCTGGGTCCCTTTCTCTCTCCCATTATACTATCAGCTGCTAGAGGACAGAAACTACATCTTGCTCTTTATATTTATTTTGGAGTGTCTCACAGTGCCTGACCATCAGATAATCGGTATTCAGTAAACAGGTAGTGAAATAAGTCTACAAGTGGAATCGAACAAGCCAAAATTTACATCCATAGATAAAATATGCCTAACTTGACTTTACTCAATACTTTTGGTAGGACTCTTTTAAAACTAGACACCTTTAAATCTTCATTCAATCTCTCAATAATATTGTTAATGCAAACAACGTGGCTGGCTTCCCATCTGCATTACTGATCTCCCTTTTAAAAACTCTGGTGGGAGTGTTAGTTTCCGGTAGGTATCTGCCCACAATCTGTGCATTGCAGGATCTCTTTGAGAATGAATACAGGGACCAAGAGGGTAGCAGTAAACAGATGACACCTAGCACTTTTTGCTAAAATGGCTGGATTCTTTCTTTTAGACTCTTTCTATAGACCTGTACTTCATCTTCACAGCGTTGTGGATCAGCCTGAAGCAAAAGGCGGCAGCTTCTCCCACGCACTCTACCCATAATTTTCTGGTACCACTCCAACTGTACTCCTCTGTCGCATGAGATCATAAAGAATTCATCTCCTGTGCAAGTAAAACAAGTCCTTGAGGGAGGTCAAGTTTTACAGAGTCTGCAAGACCTCATTCTTAATTATGATGATGAATGGCATTCTGTGGCCATTAATTTTTATTGGAAAGGAACGCATTGTATTAACAGCTAACATTTATTAAGCACCTACTGTATACCTAGAACTGGGTCACAAACCATATATACATTGTCTCATTTAATTCTTATTGGCCACCTTATGAGTTAGGCACTATCAGTAGCCCATACCCTGAGATTATTTACACTTAACAAGCTGAAAAATCACAGAGTTAAGGAGGAGTGGAAATGATATTGAAATGGAGGCCTCTCAGATCAGAAAATCTATGATCTGAGTGCCAAAACTATATCACCTTGTTTATAGACCACTGGTATAATTATGCCCCTATAAGGTCCAATAGAAACCAACAGCAGAGGAAAGTCACTGATATCAAGGAGGGGGAATCAGCCACCTCACCAATCTAAAGATCAAAAGTACCCTTTAAACATGATTCATTTTCCACACAAGAGGCTAATTTAAGGAAACTTTCCTTCTATTCAAAATAATGGTGCTAAATGGAAAGCAATTTCACTTTAAAATGGCTTCATCAGAACCTCACCTGTCAAATCCCCAAATCACGATCCTGGAACACATCGCCATGAAGAGAAACCAGCACGGGAAAAAGCGGATATAAAGCAAACAGGTGAAAGCATGAAGTTAGTGTAATCTCATAAGCATAAACTACAGCCTTTCTGATGAAGAGCGTTGCTCTTGAGCCACCACCACCAGCATCACTATCATCACTATTGTAACTAAAAAGTAACCTCATTCCCAAAAAGGAGCACTATAACCGCTAACAACTTGGAATGTGAAGTCAAGGGGGCCTAAGGAAGCATCACTATGAATAGAGCTAGTGGAGGTGATGGGATTCCAGTGGAGCTGTTTCAAATCCTAAAAGATGATGCTGTTAAAGTGCTGCACTCAATATGCCAGCAAATTCGGAAGACTCAGCAGTGGCCACAGGACTGGAGAAGGTCAGTTTTCATTCCAATCCCAAAGAAAGGCAATGCCAAAGAATGCTCAATCTACCACACAATTGCACTCATCTCACACGCTACTAAAGTAATACTCAAAATTCTTCAAGTCAGGCTTCAACAGTACGTGAACTGTGAACTTCCAGATGTTCAAGCTGAATTTAGAAAAGGCAGAGGAACCAGAAATCAAATTGGCAATATATGTTGGATCATCAAAAAAGCAAGAGAGTTCCAGAAAAACATCCTTTTCTGCTTTATTGACTCTGCCAAAGGCTTTATTGGACTATGCCAAAGCCTTTGACCATGTGGACCACAACAAACTATGGAAAATTCTTCAAGAGATGGGAATACCAGACCACCTAACCTGCCTCTTGAGAAATCTGTATGCAGGTCAGGAAGCAACAGTTAGAACTGGACATGGAACAACAGACTGGTTTCAAATAGGAAAAGGAGTACATCAAGGCTGTATATTGTCACCCTGCTTATTTTACTTATATGCAGAGAGTACATCATGAGAAACACCAGGCTGGTTGAAACAAAGTTGGAATCAACACTGCCAGGAGAAATATAAATAACCTCAGATACAGGTGACACCACTCTTATGGCAGAAAGTAAAGAAGAACTAAATAGCCTCTTGATGAAAGTGAAAGAGGAGAGTGAAAAACTTGGCTTAAAACTCAACATTCAGAAAATGAAGATCATGGCATCTGGTCCCATCACTTCATGGGAAATAGATGAGGAAACAGTAGAAACAGTGACAAACTTTATTTTGAGGGGGAGCTCCAAAATCACTGCAGGTGGTGACTGCAGCCATGAAATTAAAAGACACTTGCTCCTTGGAAGAAAAGTTATGACCAACTTAGACAGCATATTAAAAAGCAGAGACATTACTGTGCCAACAAAGATCCGTCTAGTCAAAGCCATGGTTTTTCCAGTAGTCATGTATGAATGTGAGAGTTGGACTATAAAGAAAGCTGAGCACCAAAGAATTGATGCTTTTGATCTGTGGTGTTGGCAGAAGCCTCTTCAGAGTCTCTTGGACTGCAAGGAGATCCAACCAGTCCATCCTAAAGGAAATCAGTCCTGAATATTCATTAGAAGGACTGATGCTGAAGCTGAAACTCCAGTACTTTGGCTATGCGAAGAACTGACTCATTTGAAAAGACCCTGATACTGGGAAAGATTGAAGGCAGGAGGAGAAGGGGATAACAGAGGATGAGATGGTTGGATGTTATCATCAACTCAATGGACAAGAGTTTGAATAAACTTGGGAGTTGGTTATGGATAGGGAGGCCTGGTGTGTTGCAGTCCATGGGGTCGCAAAGAGTCAGACACAACTGAGCAACTGAACTGAACTGAACTGATGACCCCTAAAGAATGAGGCTTCTGTTTATCCACCAAACAGGCACTGTTAACACTACCAAAAGGGTTAATTTTCTATCTTTATTAATGATGGGTCATAAGTGAGCGAGCCATGATAATAAACAAATAGATTACTCTTACTAATATCACTGTTGTTTGGTCCCTAAGTCATGTTCAACTCTTTTCGACCTCATGGACTGTAGCCCACCTGGCTCCTCTATCCATCGGATTTCCCAGGCAAACTAGAGTGAGTTGCCATTTCCTCTTCCAGGGGATCGTCCTGACTCAGGGATCGAACTCACGTCTCCTATATCTCCTGCATTCGCAGGCAGATTCTTCACCACTGAGACTAAAGAATTAGTG
Organism: Nanger dama; assembly: GCA_917880005.1. Taxonomy (NCBI): domain Eukaryota; kingdom Metazoa; phylum Chordata; class Mammalia; order Artiodactyla; family Bovidae; genus Nanger; species Nanger dama. Next base: position 33,517,150 of record CAKJTW010000022.1, read on the forward strand.
TACTAATGATATGGTATACTACAATTAGTAAAATTATCACAAAATCATGACAACACTGTTTGGAGTTACGGACTTAGCGTACCAGCAGAAGCGATCACGCACCTCACCGTCCACACTGCACACATCAGGTTCTTTTCTTGAGCTATTTAATTGCTTTCCTAACTCTAAGAAACCCTTGATTATGATCTAAATGATAAAACATAACATAGATTAAGAAATATTATTAAAAATCAACCCACAAGACTTTCATTTATATTTGTATCAGAGGGCAACAAGACAACACGGGCAACCCCATCCCTCGTGGCTGAGCACTGAAGCTCACAAATTCACAGCAGACAGGAGGAGCTTGCCCTGTGACTCCAGATAGAGGCATGCTTCTAGAGGTGGTGCACTCGCTCTGAGCTCATACCAGTTTCAAGGGGCATTTTTGCTGTCTGCTGTACTAAGTAGGAATCTATCCCAATTTATATTGAGGCTTACTTTGTAGTTACCAGCTTTCACTGAAATTACTATAACTTTACCCCCTACTTATAGGAGAAGGCAGTGGTAACCCACTCCAGTACTCTTGCCTGGAGAATCCCATGGACGGAGAAGCCTCGTGGGCTGCAGTCTATGGGGTCGCTAGGAGTCGGACACAACTGAGCGACTTCACTTTCACTTTTCACTTTCATGCACTGGAGAAGGAAATGGCAACCTACTCCAGTGTCCTTGCCTGGAGAATCCCGGGGACAGGTGAGCCTGGTGGGCTGCCATCTCTGGGGTCACACAGAGTCGGACACGACTAAAGTGACTTAGCAGCAGCAGCAGCATAAGAGATGGGACTGTGTTTCTCTGTAAATTTGTATTGTCTCATTGCTTCCAGTGTAACAATATGCAATAAAATCAAAGTATTTCTTTCAAGATCCTTGATTTTACACTTTTTAGGTCTAACAGAATATAACAGCATGTAGACTTATGATTTCTGATTTGTTTCAGCATAGAGTATATACTCTGTTTACATAATCCAAACAATATTATCCCTTCAGGACAATTTCAAAATCTCCTTTAATGCAAGATTTAAAGTACTTCTTGTTCTTATAAAATTTAAATGCATCAAAACACCTGTCAAACTGTATATGTCAGCTACATAAACAATGAAATAGAATTCATAAATCTTCTATACAGACAATGAATCACAGGTCATAATGTTGATAATAAAGGCAAAATGACCCTTTATATTTACTAAAACCCAGAAAGTGCACTTACTATGCTCAATCTTTATCTCATTTAACCCTACAACAACCTTATCAGGAAAGTACTATGTTATACTCTCCATACAAATGAAGGAAGTGAGGCTTAAAGCAAGATTTCTCAACCCTGGCACTGTGGACATTTTGGACCAGATAGTTCTTTGTTATGGTAGGGATGTTCTGTGCATTATAAGATGTTTAGCAGCATCCTTGGTCTCTATCTGCTAGATGCCAGTGGTATACCCCACTCCCAGATGTGACAACCAAAAATGTCTCCAGGCACTGCGAAATGTTCTCTGGGAGCCAAAGCACCTCCACTTTAGAACCAATGGCTTAGAGAAATCAAGGAGTTTATTAAAGGTCATACACTTAGAAAATAGTAGAGCAGGGATGAGAAGCCTGGCATTCTGACTCTATCTAGAGTGCCTGCCATCAGCCAATAAAACAAAGCGCTGTTCACTTGGTGATTGTTTTTTTAATATTTATTTATTTGGCTGCATGGGGTTTTACTGGTGGCACGTGGGATCATCAGTCTTTCATTGCAGCATGTAGGACCTTTAGTTGCAGCATATGAACTCTCAGTTGCAGCATATGGGCTCCAATTCCCCAACCAGAGATAGAACCCAGGTCCCTGCACTGGGAGCAAAGGGTCTTAGCCATTGGACCATCAGGGAAGTCCCTCTGTGACAATTTAAATGACATAAAATTTCCCTCAAAATAGAAAACTAAATGTGAAGATGAACTATGAGTGTCTTCCTGTGGAAAGATCTTTTATGACCACATTAAACTGGGCCCTACCAAGTTTGTCTTCCTAACTAAGGCCCATGTCCCAGAGGCTGTTGACCTTGCACAAGGCTCTCCCACCCTACCTACTCCAACGTTCTTTCCAAAAGATGGTCACCAATCACTTGGTTAAGGCTGATTCCACTCTTCAATAAATAAGACACAGTCCCTGTCCCTAAAGAGCAGGGCCATCTGCTTCCTACCAGCTCCCTTACATGACCCTGTTCTGTCTCAAAGTGCAAGCCCTTTGCACAGTGACCATCAAATGCTGGTTTCTCTCTGAGGGATTACCCCAAGCCTTCAGTGACTAAGCACTTTCCATGTGCCAGGAACTTCTTACGTACTTCACATATACGATGTCATTCTGGGCTCCCAAGAATGCCAGGAAGTATTAACATTTCCACTGGACCTATAGGAAATGAAACCTCTAGTAAGAAGAGAACCTCCTCAAGCCTGACCCAAGATTTGTGCTATGATTCATATTTTAGTCTAGAAATGGGTGACTCTAAACCCCTACTCTGCCCTTCTCCCATCATGGATGAGCAAAGATTACAGACATGTCTCTTCCAAAGCATGTTCTCAGTTTAGTCTATTCCCTCCAGCTTGCCTAGAACTTTTCATGCAGGTTCCCTTTCCTCAAAGTTATGGGAATAAAAAAATACAGAGCATAGCATGATTCTACTTCTGCAGAGACACAGGGAAAAATTCAGGCAGTGAACTTTTTTCATGAACTTTGAAAAGGCATTAGTATATTAAATCAGAGGACAGAAAAATACAAAACAAGTTTTCCTTTATCTGATTCTATTTTTGTTATTTACTTTTATGCATAAAGGGTTATGTATTCATGTGTGACTGATTACACTGCTTCAAAGCATTTTAAGTGGTTAAGTACTAAAATAGATAATTTTGAAAAAAATTACTTGGTGGTAGAGGTGAAGAATTTTTCCCCTTTAAATCACATTATTTAAATATAGCTTGCTGGGTGTTTTTTTAAAGCCTTCATTGAACTTTCCTGAGAACTTCAACTTTTGGGATGAAACCAAATATGAAAATTTTCAAATGTAAAATATCTTGATGAGAAAATAAAAATTGACAGAGTAGGGAAATGAACTCCAAAAGGCATATTTTTCTGACCCTTTTGACTTTATTCCATTTTGAACCCCTTCATTTGGAAGTGGGACAGGGTTCAACAGCTGTAAAAAATTATAAAACTACCAGAATAGAAAAAAAAATTAGACATTTTTGGTCTCTCAAAGATCTGCCTTTAAACCCTAGCCCAATCATTTCTCTACCTTGTGATATCAGTCAAGTTACTTGCTTTCCTGAGTTCTTCATCTGTGAGCCAGAATCACTGTGAAGATTAAATAAGGCAATGTGCATGAAGGCCTGCCACATGGTAGACATACAATAAATTTGATCAATAGAGCACCTTTCAGACATACTTATGTTTTTGCCAAAGTTTATGCTTTGACAATTGTCCTTTTAATATCCTTCTCATGATTAGTTCACGCTATTTAGGCGAAGTTAGAAGTATCTAAATCATGGGTGATCTGGCTGGTGGTCAAAGGACCATCACCACAGGGCCAAACTATGTTATCTTCCCAGTGACCTCCATGCTAATCAGCAATGTTGCTCCTCCCCAACGATTCAGTTATAGGTCACAGAGTGTTTGTCATCACTGTAAATGCTGGTTGGTGGTCTGAGCTTTCTTTTAGAACACCTCAGCAATTAGAATCAGAGAATAACATTTTCGAGCCAAAAGGAACCATACCAATTCTCATGTTCAAGCTTATCTCTTTTACTGTGAGGACTCTGAGCTAAGAGAAGAGTTAATTGCAAAGCTAAACTAGTGACAGAATATAAATCTGCTTCTTAATCTTTCATCCATACCAGTGGTTCTCAATCACAGGTGATTTTGCCCCCCAACGAACCTTTAAGGGGGTTTGCTATTGACATCTAGTGAGTAGAGGCCAGGGATGTTACTAAACATCCGACGATGCAAAGGACAGCTGCTACAAAAAGACAAACAGTACCAAGATTAAGAAACTCTGATCTATACTACTGCACCCAGAGTCTCCCAACACTCTAAAAGTTGCCTTATAAGCTGACACGGTTGGGTACTGGACTTGGCCCCCATTTGGAAGTCCTCACCGATGACTGAATTAATCAAGTCAATTCTTCCTCTTCAGTATTGAGGGCTACTGGGAATAGGAAGGATATAGAAATATGCCTACTCAGGCAACTGAAAGTCTGAGCTTAACTTCTGAAGCACAGTGACATGCCAGCATGAGTGCTGCTGAAATCTTACAGAAGCACTTAGGTCTTATTAGGCAATCTAAGAAAACGATTCTCAAAACCATTTTGGTAAAACATCACAGAACCGTCAAATGATGTGTACCACACAGTTATCAAATATTCAGAATAATGCACCACAAACAAATACATTGATGCGGCACTAAACATCTCCCAGACTAATGGCCTGAATGGAGGAGAGAGAGAAATTGAAGCACTGATGTACAGCAAAAACACTCTCAGCGTTTCCACCCAATGCTAGAGTTCCATAGTAAAAGATCTTAAACAGAAAAGCATATCCAAGGATCTGCAATGACCCAAGCAATTGCGTATTTTTGGTTCTTGCCCTTCCATGCCATCTGACTTGCTGACCTCATAGGCCTCCACCCTGGCCAGTGTGAAGGCCAAATAGAGCCTGAATGTAGGAGTATGTGGTGATCTGCAAGTATGAGTCATTCATCAATCTAAGCTTATTTACTCCCAGTTCCACCTGGTAATTCTGGCTTTAATTGTGACCCATGAAGGATCTCAATCTAATCCACTCATAAAGTCAAGCCACAGTCAATAAATACCATCCATGTCCAAAGCACCATGCTTTGGGGGTCATACTCCCTACTTTAAAAATCACAATTATGTCAAGAAGAATAACAAGTATCCAACTAATTCTTGTACCCAGCACTAAAGTAGTGACTGGGGGAACAAATACTCTTTTAGGTAGAATGATGGAAAGAAGGCCCTATGGACAGAAATGGCATTTGAATTAGACTAGAGGAAAAAGCTGCAAGGCAGCGGTGCACTGAGCGCAGGCGGCTGCGAGGCACCACGCGCGCGGCCAAGAGGACCTACTCCTCGTCCGAGATCAGGGGCAGCAACCTAGAGTGCCAGGCTGCGATGTCGCAGGAATGGCCCGAGAGGAGCTACCCCGTATCTGAGGTCAGGGGCAGCAGCCGAGAGGAGCTACATGCGTCCGAGGTCAGTGGCGGCTGGGAGGAGCTACCCCACGTCCGAGGCCAGTGGCAGCCGGGAGGAAACACCCCACGTCCGAGGTCAGGGGTGGCAGCTGAGAGGAGCTACCCCGTGTCTGAGGTCAGAGACAGCCGAGAGAAGCCACCTCGTGCCCGAGATCAGGGGCGGTGACCCTGAGGAGCCACCCCGAGCCCAAGGCCAGGGGAGGCAACTGGGAGGAGCCACCCAAGGAGCGGTGGCTGCACAGGCGCAGGAGGGCCTAGAGGAGTCATCTCACATTGAAGGTCAGGAACAGCAGCGGTAAGGAGATACCCCTCATCCAAAGTAAGGAGCAGTGGCTGTGCTTTGCTGGAGAAGCCGTGAAGAGCTACCCCACACCCAAGGTACCAGAAACCCAGGTAAGATGGTAGGTGTTGCAAGAGGGCATCAGAGGGCAGATACACTGAAACTATACTCACAGAAAACTAGTCGATCTGATCACACTAGGACCACAGCCTTGTCTAACAATGAAACCATGCCTGCGGGGCAACCCAAGATAGGCAGGTCATGGTGGAGAGGTCTGACAGAATATGGTCCACCGGAGAAGGGAATGGCAAGCCACATCAGTATTCTTGCCTTGAGAACCCCAAGAAAAGTATGAAGAGGCAAAATGATAGGATACCAAAATAGAAACTCCCCAGGTCATTAGGTGCCCAGTATGCCTCTGGAGGTCAGTGGAGAAATAACTCCAGAAAGAATGAAGGGATGGAGCCAAAGCAAAAACAATACCCAGTTGTGGATGTGACTGGTGATAGAAGCAAGATCCGATGCTGTAAAGAGCACTATGCATACGAACCTAGAACGTCAGGTCCATGAATCAAGGCAAATTGGAAATGGTCAAACAAGAGATGGCAAGAGTGAATGTCGACATTCTAGGAATCAGCAAACTAAAATGGACTGAAATGGGTGAATCCCTCAGAAGAAACGGAGTAGCCATCATGGTCAACAAAAGAGTCCGAAATGCAGTACTTGGATGCAATCTCAAAAACGATAGAATGATCTCTGTTCGTCTCCAAGGCAAACCATTCAATATGACAGTTATCCAAGTCTATGCCCCAACCAGTAATGCTGAAGAAGCTGAAGTTGAACAGTTCTATGAAGACCTACAAGACCTTTTAGAACTAATACCCAAAAGATGCCCTTTTCATTATAGGGGACTGGAATGCTAAAGTAGGAAGTCAAGAAACACCTGGAGTAACAGGCAAATTTGGCTTTGGAATGCAGAATGAAGCAGGACAAAGACTAATAAGAGTTTTGCCAAGAGAATGCACTGGTCATAGCAAACACCCTCTTCCAGCAACACAAGAGAAGACTCTACACATGGATATCACCAGATGGTCAACACCAAAATCAGACTGATTATATTCTTTGCAGCCAAAGATGGAGAAGCTCTACACAGTCAACAAAGACAAGACCAGGAGCTGACTGTGGTTCAGATCATGAACATCTTATTACCAAATTCAGACTCAAATTGAAGAAAGTAGGGAAAACTGCTAGACCATTCAGGTATGACCTAAATCAAATCCCTTATGATTATACAGTGGAAGTGAGAAATAGATTTAAGAGTGTAGATCTGACAGAGAGAGTGCCTGATGAACTATGGAATGAGGTTCGGGACATTGTACGGGAGACAGGGATCAAGACCATCCCCATGGAAAAGAAATGCAAAAAAGCAAAATGGCTGTCTGAGGAGGCCTTACAAATAGCTGTGAAAAGAAGAGAGGTGAAAAGCAAAGGAGAAAAGGAAAGATATAAGCATCTGAATGCAGAGTTCCAAAGAATAGCAAGAAGAGATGAGAAAGCCTTCTTCAGCAATCAATGCAAAGAATAGAGGAAAAGAACAGAATGGGAAAGACTAGAGATCTCTTCAAGAAAATTAGAGATACCAAGGGAACATTTCATGCAAAGATGTGCTCGATAAAGGACAGAAATGGTCTGGACTTAACAGAAGCAGAAGATATTAAGAAGAGGTGGCAAGAATACACGAAAGAACTGTACAAAAAGATCTTCATGACCCAGATAATCATGATGATGTGATCACTAATCTAGAGCCAGACATCTTGGACTGTGAAGTCAAGTGGGCCTTGGAAAGCATCACCACGAACAAAGCTAGTGGAGTTGATGGAATTCCAGTTGAGCTGTTCCAAATCCTGAAAGATGATGCTGTGAAAGTGCTGCACTCAACATGCTAGCAAATTTGGAAAACTCAGCAGTGGCCACAGGACTGGAAAAAGTCAGTTTTCATTCCAATTCCAAAGAAAGGCAATGCCAAAGAATGCTCAAAGTACCCCACAATTGCACTCATCTCACATGCTAGTAAAGTAACACTCTAAATTCTCAAAGCCAAGCTTCAGCAATACATGAACCGTGAACTTCGTGATGTTCAAGCTGGTTTTAGAAAAAGCAGAGGAACCAGAGATCAAATTGCCACCATCCGTTGGATCATGGAAAAAGCAAGAGAGTTCCAGAGAAACATCTACTTCTGCTTTATTGACTATGCCAAAGCCTTTGACTGTATGGATCACAATAAACTGTGGAAAATTCTGAAAGAGATGGGAATACCAGACCACCTGACCTGCCTCTTGAGAAATCTGTATGCAGGTCAGGAAGTAAGTTAGCACTGGACATGGAACAACAGACTGGTTCCAAATAGGAAAAGGAGTATGTCAAGGCTGTATACTGTCACCCTGCTTATTTAACTTATATGCAGAGTACATCATGAGAAACGCTGGACTGGAAGAAACACAAGCTGGAATCAAGATTGCTGGGAGAAATATCAATAACCTCAGATATGCAGATGACACCACCTTTATGGCAGAAAGTGAAGAGGAACTAAAAAGCCTCTTGATGAAAGTGAAAGAGGAAAGCGAAAAAGTTGGCTTAAAGCTCAACATTCAGAAAACGAAGATCATGGCATCTGGTCCCATCACTTCATGGGAAATAGATGGGAAACACTGGAAACAGTATCAGACTTTATTTTGGGGGGCTCCAAAATCACTACAGATGGTGACTGCAGACATGAAATTAAAAGACGCTTACTCCTTGGAAGAAAAGTTATGACCAACCTAGATAGCATATTCAAAAGCAGAGACATTACTTTGCCGACTAAGGGCCATCTGGTCAAGGCTATGGCTTTTCCTGTGGTCATGTATGGATGTGAGAGTTGGACTGTGAAGAGGGCTGAGTGCCGAAGAATTGATGCTTTTGAACTGTGGTGCTGGAGAAGACTCTTGAGAGTCCCTTGGACTGCAAGGAGATCCACTCAGTCCATTCTGAAGGAGATCAACCCTGGGATTTCTTTGGAAGGAATGATGCTAAAGCTGAAAGTCCAGTACTTTGGCCACCTCATGTGAAGAGTTGACTCATTGGAAAAGACTCTGATGCTGGGAAGGATTGGGGGCAGGAGGAGAAGGGGACGACGGAGGATGAGGTGGCTGGATGGCATCACTGACTCGATGAACGTGAGTCTGAGTGAACTCCAGGAGATGGTGATGGACAGGGAGGCCTGGCGTGCTGCAATTCATGGGGTCGCAAAGAGTCGGACATGACTGAGCAACTGAACTGAACTGAACTGAGAGGAAAAAGTGGGAATTCAACAGGTAAAAATGAGAACATTCAAAATACTAGAAAAGATTGTGAATGAAGAAGGGATGACACAAAACACAAGGCAAATAGGACATCAGTAAAGAGTTGAGCTTGATGGGAAGTCAAAGTGAATGGGAGTGAATAACGGAGACAAAGTAGGAAAACTGAGACGGAGACTGATGTAGAAATCTTTCAAGTTCTAGATAAGAAAGTAGTCTTAATTAGCTGAAAGGAAGCCAGTGGAGGTTTGTTGCTTATCTAGTTACTGTTGTTATTTTCTAAACAAATGTGACATCATCAGAGACACTGTGGAAAAAAGGAATCAGACATTGGTGAGCACAGTGGAGATGAAGTAACCAGAGCAACAAGAGCAGTTAGGAGGCTATTCAAGACTCTGACACACAGATAATGAGACTGGACTAAGACCATGGAATGAAAAGAGTGAGGAGAAAAAGCCCACAACTTATTAGAGGCCTCTTTATCACATTTGGGCTTCCCTGATGGCTCCCACGGTAAAGCCTCTGCCTGCAATGAGGAGACCTGGGTTCGATTCCTGGGTCGGGAAGATTCCCTGAAGAAGGAAATGGCAATCCACTCCAGCACTCTTGCCTGGAAAATCCCATGGACAGAAGAGCCTGATAGGCTACAGTCTATGGGGTTGCAAAGAGTTGGACACGACTGAGCGACTTCACTTCACTATCACATTTGGAGGTGAGAACACAAAACTAAAGTTGAAGGAACACACACAACAGCAGTTCACATAAAGCAACTCAAGAGATCCTGGATGCGTGGGGAATGGCAGTGATGATCAGAACTGAGATGGAGGAGGAAAGAAGACTGAACTGTGTCCAGGTGGTCCTCTTAACTCAAGAAAATGACAACTCAATGCCAGGGTAATTCCTGCTACTGGTATCTGAATAAACCACCCGTGCAACTCTGGAAGTCCACTGGTTAAGAATCCACTTTGCAAGGCTATGTTCGATCCCTGGTTAGGGAGCTAGAACCCACATGCCACAGGGCAACTACTGAGCCCTATTACTCCAGAGCCCACGAAGTCCCTGTGCACTGCAGTGAAGACCCAGTACAGCCTAGACAGACAGACAGACTACCCAGACTTAGTGCCTGAGCCACTTACTCTACCTCAGCACCCTCTCCTCCCAGGCCAAGTCCCTAGCTCCTGCTAGACAGACTCTTGAATCCAGATACTGTGCCTGTGCTCGACTGAGTAAGAGATGAATGAGCAGCAGCTTCCTTATACACTACAATCAGAGCGAACTACCTATGTGGACCCTCTGTCACCCTCCGTTCTCCCTGGCTATTTCCCCTGAAATCACAGTACTTATAGACCACTTTCCATGTTAACTGCCTTTGGATTAGCCTTTGTGGCTAAGTCTCAGTGTCCATCTATGATCTGTGCTCTCACCATACCACTTTGTTCCTTTCTCTGGTCCACTCTGCCTGCCACCATTCACTGTAAAGTCACCCTGACTCACCTGGCAATCTCGGAACTTAAACTGGACATATTCTCACAGCTGATCACATGGTTCCTACTACTTTGAGATTTGATTAGTCATCACAAATACATATAGGAAAATATCTTTAAAGGGTTGTATCCCTTAGAAAATTCCCTTGTCCCTTGTATTAGATGTCATCACTAATACTTGGGCTCTAAATGTCAATACAACTGAGTAAGTAGTAGTATGCAAGATTATTATCCATAAGCATGCAAAAATATGTGTATTGACGTAACCTATCACCCCTTTGGAGAAGACGATGGCAAGCCACTCCAGTACTCTTGCCTGGAAAATCTCATAAATGGAGGGAGCTTGGTAGGCTGCAGTCCATGGGGTCGCTACTAGTTGGACACAACTGAGCAACTTCACTTTCACTTTTCACTTTCATGCATTGGAGAAGGAAATGGCAACCCACTCCAGTGTTCTTGCCTGGAGAATCCCAGGGACAACAGAGCCTGGTGGGCTGCCATCTGTGGGGTCGCACAGAGTTACACACGACTGAAGCGACTTAGCAGCAGCAGCAGCATCCCTTTAACTTTCCCAACAAGTTATTTGGCTGTCCTTTTTTACCGTGAAGGTAAAAGACTATATCCATTGAGTCTATGTCAACAATGCCAAAAAGAGTTTCAGGATTCACCAATGAGTCTTAATATGTCTGGGATGAAATGGGCACAGTTCAGCACAAGATGCACCTGTTAACATAGGAATACAAGTACTTGGAAGGCAGTCTTCCCAAAGGGTGATATCCACTCACCTTCCTGCCCATCCACACCCATACACACCAATCTATTATTAACAGCAAAGGTGGAGGTTCTGTTGATGACTCAGTAAGTATGCTGATTCGTGAAGGCTGACACAGGCAGACTCGACTAGAGTAATCATTTGCTGGATTTAATCAATTATTGGGTTCATCAAACGTGACTACTGAGTCACATAAAAATCAAGTAAAAGAAGCATTAGACACTTGAGGGAAGAAAATAACCCCTTGTTTTGCCTTGCAACAGATAGAGGTCATTCTGTTTTCTATGTGTGCAAGACACACTTTATCATTATTTTCATGTGCTTGTATCCTGACCTGTCTTCTTAATGTACAGAATACTTTAACGCCATCTACCCTTTTGAGAAAAACCTAAAGACTCAGCAAAACATACATTTTTAAAATAACTGAAGACATGAAGAAAACCAAAAATACTCCACTATCTCATTAGACTTTAATATATTTATACTTCTAAGCACCATGAATGTTAAAAAAAAAAAAAACACTGTAGGGTTTCTTTGTGATCTAGTGACAGAAGAATATACAATAATTTAAGTATCTTCTCCAAAGACCTAATTGTTCCCAATAACATTCAATATTTACATCTATTATAGCACTTACCATATTTTATTGTAATTTTTTTCACAGTCACACCTAACAATCCCAAGACTTCCCAAGTGGCATTAGTGGTAAAGAACCTATGCAATGCAGGAGATGTGGGTTCAATCTCTGGGTCAGGAAGGTCCCCTGGAGTAGAAAATGGCAACCAACTCCAGTATTCTTGCCTGGACAGAGCATTCCATGGACAGAACAACCTGGAGGGCTATAGTCCATAAGATAACAGAATCGGACACAACTGAGTGACTGAGCAAGCAGGCATGTCTACAAGCCTGTGTACCTCTTCACAGAGGTTATTTCACATATATGTTCTTATTTCCAGTATTTTTAAAATATATAACAATAGCAAATATTAAGTAAACTTTTGTTAAAATGGGAGATTATTGCAAAGTATTATGCGTGTAACTATCAACATAATATCAACTAACAAGAAGAGAGACAAGTTTGGCTCAAGTTAATTGCTCACAGAAATGTCTAGAATTATGAAATATGTACATCAATCAGACAGAGTCAGAACCAGAACTTCCACTAAAAGAGCTAAACAGAGCTAGGATTAATAACAAATTAACAAAAACCTTCACACTAATGAGGGTTTCGTTATCTAGTGACCTTAAAACTCCAACTCCTGGCCATCTTGACCAAAGTATTTCCACTGTTCAGTCATATGAAAACAGAACAATAGTCCCTGGAGGTCCCTCAGGTATGTGGATATGTCTTTCCTTGTACCTCTGCCTGGAATTATGCTGAACAGTCACAGTTCCCCTCACACACTGAAATACAGTGAGTGTGTGTTCTTGTGTGTGTGTGTGTTAGAAGCTCTTCTAACATAGATTTAACTTACTACATCATCCCTCGTAACAGTTTTTTTATTTAGGAGCAGCCCAGAAATATTAGATTATCTCTAGGTATCTGTGATTACTTTATGCATGGTCTGGCATGCTTTCTCAAAGATATAAACTTCTCACAGCCAGACCTGACACCCTGAAGCTGTAGCTGTACTGAAAACGACCTGACGAGAATTTCACAGGCAAGCAGGCTTCCCGTGTCATCCTCTGCAGCTGCCAAATTGCCATTTCACCACTGCAGCAAATCTCTTGAAACGATTGGCCTTCGTGGACAAGACCCATTCATAAAGCCAAAGGCTGGTTCCCCTTAATTGTGTTGATTTAAAGCTCAATCCAGTAAGACTTTCTGTGCAGGGAGAAGCTTACCTCCTACCTACAGGTGCCCTTGCTAACCCAGTGAAGAGTACTTCTGACACCACTCTTTTGATTGAAATTCTGCTCTTGAAAGAGGTGAATACATTTTCCTTAACACTAAATGTGAGACTCAGTAGAATCACTATCCTCAAAATATCCTTCTTGTGGGCTACTAAGATCTGTCTAGCATTTTATGAAAAATGTAAAGAAAGATGTCTACCTCAGCTGGGTTGTAGTTGGATGATGATGACTTTGCAAGCTAGTGGATTTTTTTATCATTGCTTTTGAAGGTAAATAAATACATGAGTGAAATGAAATTAAACTTAGCAAGAAAACTTTAAACAAAGGTAGATGATTTGTGTATCTTAGGCTGTCTTTCCCCTCTTGTTCAAAGCAAACCTATAAGATTTAAAGCTTTTTAATGTAACATTTGAGTCATTTCATTTTCCTACATGAAGCCACCAACTTTACTTGACTCATTATTAACTGAAGCCAAATAACTACACTTAGAATTCAACTGACCAGCTGAATCCACACTAGTATGCCTGTCCCTAACATGAAAAATCCAGTCCATTCTAAAGGAAATCAGTCCTGAATATTTATTGGAAGGACTGATGTTGAAGCTGAGACTCCAATACTTTGGCCACCTGATGGGAAGAATTGACTCATCTGAAAAGACCCTGATGCTGGGAAAGATTGAAGGTGGGAGAAGAAGGGAACAACAGAGGATGAAGTGGTTGGAAGGCATCACTGACTCAATGGACATGAGTCTGAGTAAACTCCCAGCGTTGGTGATAGACAGGGAGGTCTGGCATGCTATAGTCATGGGGTCGCAAAGACTCAGATATGACTGAACTGAACTGAAATGAATACAAAAAGGAATCACAGCTGTTCCCAGTCCAAATGAATCAACCAAGAGACAAGCATATATTCAAACATACCAGCATCAGAGAGGGGTGTCAAGATATGTTTAAAACTGTGTACCATTCATCAAATGAAGTATCCATACACTCCCAATTTACAACTATCTGGAAAAGGTCTCAAGCAAGATCATTCTGCAAAAGGTCAAAGGTTTGATACATGAAAATGGCCTCAAATTCATTAACACCTTTTCATCAAGAGATATAATCTATGTCCCCTTCTCTCAACTCTGGATGGGTTGTGCAATGTCTTAACCAATAAGATACAGCAGAAGTGACACTGAGCCAGTTTCCGGGAGATAGCATCTTCCACTCTTTATCTCTTGGAACACAGGGCCTAAGAGGCAGCTAAGAGTTCAACTCCCCTGAGATCACCTTGCATAGAAGCTCAAGCTCATGGAGACATTTTGGAGGATGAAAACCATATAGAGAGAGAAGAAATGAGGAGCGCCAAAGCTCCCCAATGCAAATGAAGACTCAATCTTGGAAGTGGATCCTATATCCCTAGCAGCCCTGGATGACACCAGGTGCCAGCCCTGGATGACACCAGGTGCATCAGATCCAAGACACCCAGACAAGTCCTTCCTGAATTCCTGACCTACAAAATCATACGCAAAGTAAAACCTTTGTTCTAATCCATAAAAGTGGTGATAGATTAGCAGGCATAGATCTATTTCATATGAGGATAGGTATGTGATTAAAACAGAGAAGGCAATGGCACCCACTCCAGTACTCTTGCCTGGAAAATCCCATGGACAGAGGAGCCTGGAAGGCTGCAGTCCACGGGGTCACTGAGGGTCGGACACGACTGAGCGACTTCACTTTCACTTTTCACTTTTATGCTTTGGAGAAGGAAATGGCAAACCACTCCAGTGTTCTTGCCTGGAGAATCCCAAGGATGGGGGAGCCTGGTGGTCTGCTGTCTATGGGGTCGCACAGAGTCAGACATGACTGAAGCGACTTAGCAGCAGCAGCAGCAGCAGCAGCATGTGATTAAAAACAGAAGAGCTCAAACCACGCCTCCATTAATTTGCACTTCACCTCAACAAAGCTAATAAGCTAAAATCAGTCTTTTCTTTACATTAACATCAAAATGCAACAGTATTCATGTGAGATATGCAAAAATATGCTTTCCTCAAAAGTTGACATAGTAATTTGAAGCCTGACAGGTTTGAGCAGGTCTCCTGTAAAACTCCCTCTTACCTGTCTATTTATCTCCCCTTAAAATAAAATTGAGGCAACACTGAAACATCTTATACCTCTAGTTAACTACATGTAAAAATGATAAATTACCTTTACTACTGATGACTATTATCCCCTCTAATCTGAGTGATTAATTTATACCATTCTTAGTGATTCAAATGCAGTCACTACCATGAGCCTGATGAACTTGAACAAGACAGAATTATTGGCCATCTTTATAAGCTTACTATATTTAAAGAAGTACAGCAACCCTCTAGGAAGCTTTAAAGTTTTAGTTCTTTTTCTCTCAATGACTGCGTACCTCCTCACTGCATATCAAACGATGACACCACTACTTTGGATTACTGACTTTATTTAGAAACCATAGGACATAGGAGCCTCTACTATGAGATGAGACTCTCTAGAAAAGGTCATGTTAAAGTCATCATCTGAAGGTAATACTATTTTTAAAAGACTTTTAAATTTTTATGTATTTATTTTTGGCTGCACTGAGTCTTGATTGCTGTATGCAGGCTTTCTCTAACTGCAGCAAGTGGGGGCTACTCTCCAGTTATGGTGCGTGGGCTTAGTTGCTCTGCAACATGTGAGATCTTCCCAGACCAGGGATCGAACCTACGTCCCCTGCACTGGCAAGTGGATTCTTAACCACTGACCCACCAAAGAAGCCCTGGAAGTACCATTGTTGAAACCTACTGAACGATTTTAATTGCAACGGTAATTTTTTATATCATGTAACCTGTTTAAAGTCACAATACCAAAGTCAATTAATGAAAAGCAGACAGTAGCCTTTTAGACTAAGCCGTAGGCTTCTATTGCTTGGCAAACAAAAGACCTAAGCGGCTCTGTTTCTATGGAATGTGCTTTTCAAACTCTTTGCAATAAAACAGAGTAATGGAGGGTGATGACAGATGATATTTTACTTTAAATTACCCTTTTTATGGTTAATTCGAAAGACTGCCCTTAAAGGAATCTGTATCTATGTTGTGAGCTCAATAGCATTTTGTCAGCAAATCAGCCTAGGAGAATCCAAAACCTGAACATGCATTTGAAGACCTTTCTGTGCTCCCATCCATAAACCTTGACACACTCGCCCTCAGTCCAGCCCCACTCTGGTCAAGGTTTAGTAAAATCACTGGATAGTTCAGCAGTAATGAGTTTTTAAGCAACTGGATCCACTCTTATATGAGGCTTTACACTTACTGTGCCACACCAAATGCCTGCAATCAATTTTTAATTACAGCAACAGTAACAACTAGAAGATAAAGCAGGCAACTCACTGAGAAGGAACCAAGACTGTTTATTACAATGAATGTCCATCATGAGCTTGACTTGTGAAGAACTGTGACACAGAGGAGTCAACCCACCAGCTCTCCTTTCTCAGAGAGATGCTCTTACCTCTGGGACGTTTTCTTATATTTCCTCCTGTGGGAAAAGAAGCATAAACACAGATCAGAAGAGAGTCTGCTGCAGGTGGTAGGTGAGAAAAAGCTTCAGTGGGGATGGACACAGGGGTGAACACTATAGAAAGCTCTCTCTGTGAGGCTGGTGGATCTCAAAGCCCACTTAAAAGTTCTATGTTACAGAATGTTGTGCTTGAATGGATAGAACCACAGTCTTAGCAGTTACACATAGCATCCCCAGAGGATGTTCCGCCCTTTCCCCTCTGAGGGCACTGTAGCATCTTGGTTGAGATCAGACCTTAAAGACAGCAAGAACCAGGTTCAAATCTCAGCCCTTCAGCAGGTTCATGGGGTTGTTGAGGAATAAATGGGCAGACACTTGCAAAGCATGTCTTATACCTGACATATTAAATGGTCAATAACTATTAGCTATTCATACTATCATTATTGTTACTATTATTCCCATCAGCTTGCAATGAAGTCTCTTTAAAGATTTGCCTTTTAAAATATAAATGTGCAATCATGCAACTAGACCGTAAGATCAGACATAAGGTCTTCACAGAAGGAAGGAGTGAGGAAGGGGACAATGAGAAGATCTAAAAGCAAAAGCGGTGAGAACAGCGTCAGGAACTTGCTACTTACTGGCTCAGCTGTGAGCTCGGTCCCCCAGAAAAACAAGTCCCAGGAAGCACAGTGGCTAGAGGTCTACCCCCACCTCTCCTATTTACATTCCTCATTTCGCCAAGGGCAAATCTTTTGGGCATGGGGCTTCTCAGTCTATCAGAGGGAGGTTACGTCTGCCCTGTCTCGCTTACCTGGGTCATTGTGGCATTCAAGGAGGAAATGGCCATAAAAGTTTATTTTTCAATGTATCCCAATGTTTTTCACATTTGGGTCAACTTTTGTAGATTTCAAAGACCCTCAAAAGAGTTTTAGAAGACTCTTTACTGGAGGGGATTAGACGAAAAGAAGTGGTGAGAGCGGAAAATGCACTTCCCGGGAGCATCTCCAGGAGGGCAATGCTTCCCAGTTGTCCCTGGTTCCACATCAACATTCCCATTACAGTCACTGCACCAGCAAGCCAAGCCACTGATTTGCTAATAGAATTGTAAGTTGCACATGCTTTTTTTTTTTTAAGGCACAGACGTGTCAAATTCAGAAGCCCTACAACCTATGACACTTTGTTCAAATAAAAACATACATGATGATGTGACATGTTAAATGAAGTAAGCCATGTATGGCACCAAACCCACAGTGTGATCTTGACCTGATATGTACAAAGAAAACACACCAGAGTGATAAGCATGAGCCCAGGGTAGTAGGTGAGTGAATCACTACATTTATTTTTACTTGTATTAATTTTCTATATTTTCTATTTAAATGAGCATTTCTATTTTCAATGAGCATTAAATGAGGTTGCAATTAGAAAAAAATGTATAAAATATTCACATACCTACATACACATAGTCACATATACAGATATACATATCTATAGGATGAACACAGAAATATTTACATGTTTGAATTATAATGTATAGGTAAGAAAGAAGGTTAACCAACAGTTGACCTAATAAGTTAGGGCTTGGGGTTTAGAGTAAACTACCTGTGTTCCAATCTTGGCCGTGGCACTCAGCTCTACAGTGTTGGACCACAACCCTCTGAGCTTCAGTTTCTTCATCTGTAAAATGGGAATAATAATGAGAGCACTTCTCTCAAGACCTTACAGTGAGAAATAAAGATCACCCACCTGAATGTCAGCTCCCCAAAGGCAGGTTTTTATATGCCTCTCCAGTGTATCCCTGGAGAAGGAAATGGCACCCTTCTCTAGTACTCTGGCCTGGAAAATCCCATGGATGGAGGAGCCTGGAAGGCTGCAGTTCATGGGGTCGCTGGGAGTTGGACACAACTGAGCAACTTCACTTTCACTTTTCACTTTCATGCACTGGAGAGGGAAATGGCAACCCATTCCAGTGTTCTGGAGAATTCCAGGGACGGGGGAGCCTGGTGGGCTGCCGTCTATGGGGTCGCACAGAGTCGGACACGACTGAGGCGCTTCAGCAGCAGCAGCAGCAGCAGCAGCCACTGTATCCCACTGCTTAAAACAATGTTTTGCACTCCCTCCAAAAACTGTGGTGGACGTGCACTGACCATCCCTAGACACCCTCTCCAGCAGTGACAGCTCACACTCACCAGGCAGTAACAAGGGCAGAGGTTTCATCTACAGGCACAGAGCACAGTGACCTGTGGGTGGGACCCATGCCCTGGAACCTCGTTAGGACTGCTGTCTAACAAACCGAGCTAAGCAGTGTATGGCAAGACTGGAAAATAACCCACTGAAAGTGTGCAAGGACCAAAGGTAAGGGTGAAATCAGACCAGATGGATGCCCTGGTTCCCACCCAGAAACTCAACTAGTTCTATCAACATAGGGCATCTTCAGAGGCCAGAAGACAACCTTTGCTACTGGCTTCCACAGAACTCTCCCAGCATCTGCCAAGAACCAAATATCAGCACCACTGAGAACCCTGAGAGCATCAAAATGGACAGAAATAAGAAAAGCTTCCATTTTCAGCAACTACTAGTAGCAAACACTTAACATATATCACTGCTGCTGCTGCTGCCAGGCAGCAGGCAAGAACACTGGAGTGAGTTGCCATTTCCTTCTCTGATGCATGAAAGTGAAAAGTGAAAGTGAAGTCACTTAGTCGTGTCCGACTCTTAGCGACCCATGAACTACAGCCTTCCAGGTTCCTCCGTCCACGGGATTTTCCAGGCAAGAGTACTGGAGTGGGGGTGCCATTGCCTTCTCCAACATATATGACTAATCCTCATAATAACCCTGCTAAGATCCACTCTCTGAAATAATCTGAATTCTAAAAAAGGAAATTAAGACATGTTACCAAAAGTGTTGATTTGTTCTAACAACCAAGACTGAGAAGTGGCTCAGGAAGTTTGTCAAAGAGGTAGTTTCGATGGACTGAGGCAGGGATAAGGGTTGGGGGCAAAGTTTGACAAGGAGAAATATGTAAGAACATGGGGCAAGCAGGTGAGGAGGGTATGCCTGGTGGCCTCAGACCAGCTCAGCTCAGCCAGATTCGAAAGCAGATAGCAGGTTCTAAGTCTAAAAAGTGCTCAAAACTAAGCTAATCAAGAAAAGTAATAAAATGTATACATTAAAAAAAAAAGAGGACACCAGAGAGAAGGGGTCACCTCTTACATCACCCTGTGGAAAGGTGATAGGGCTCTGGAATGTGATAAACCTGGTTCAAAATCCAACTTTTCTCCCTCTCTAACTGAGACTCAGACAAGCTCAACACTAGAACAAGCTTTAGCTCCCACATCTCTAAAATGGGAGGAATGAGCTCAGAGAATATAGTGTATTGAATTACCTGGCACCGCACATGCCATGTAAGGGCCATTCTAAAAGGTTTAGGACCCTTTGCCCCTCATTTTCAGTTTCTTGAGCCTAAGGGTCCTGTCATAGGGCTCAGTGTATCTATCCCAAGGGTGTGCACATCAACCAGCACATGTTGGCACACAACAAATGTCTGCTGGCAAAATAAATATATCATTTGTAGCTGTCACCCACAACTACCAAAAGATGGGTTGTGCCTTTGGTAGACCCAAAAGAGACCAAAAACCTGATTTTCAGTCCAACTCACTTCCCCGACACTCACTCCCCACCTTCATCAATGCATTCCTGAACTCACACATTCTAAAGTTCTCCCTTCCCATCTTGTCCCATTTAGACAGACAGCTCCCTCATCAAAGGAGACCCAACCCAAACAGTGTCCTCTTACACTGGAGCTGAAAAGTCACTGCTTAAACACAAGAGAAAATACAGATCTATGGAAGTTGCTCTACTCAAGATCCTACTCACCGATCATCTTGACTCAGCAAGATGGTAAGGCCCGAGTCCTATGCTTTCAGCTGAGACATTACCATCACTTCCTCCTAAAAACCTCCTAAGGCCTCTCACACGGAATCATCCCTTTTGTGTGTTCCACGGTGACTGAGCTCATCTGTTAGGCTGATGGCAAGATCAAGGGCTTGTCCAGTATCTGCTAATGGTTCTCTCTTGCCTAACATGGTGCTTAACAAATGACAAGCACTCAATACACTGTTGCTGTGTGAATGAGTGGATTTATCAAGACACTAACCAAAATGCTTTCTTTCTACTCATTTTTCTTCTGTTCAGTGATAATTCACTATAAGCAGTGAGGACATCTACCACAGACATGGTTTTCTACACACAGGAGAAATGCAATGAGAGAAAGCCTGGGAGGTGGACAGTGGTGGGATGCTCACAATTGTTGAACATCTCCTCTGTTCCTCGTCTGTTACCTAAATTAACTCACTTTGACCTCCGACAGACCTCGGAGGTTAACGTCACTTTATAGTTGATGGAAGGGATGCCCAATGGCTCAGTAGGTAAAGAATCTGCCTGAAATGCAGGCGATACCGGAGATGCAGGTTCAATCCCTGGGTCAGGAAGATCCCCTAGAGAAGGAAATGGTAACTGACTCCAGTATTCACGCCTGGGAAATCCCAGGGACAGGAGCCTGGAGGGCTACAGTCAAAGAGTCGCAGAGAGTCGGAAATGACAGAGCGACTAAGCATACACACATATTTGATGGAAATGAGGCTCAGAGAGTTTAAGTAACTTGATTAAGGATACGGAATCCTGAACCGATTGAGACAGAAAGCAAACTCTGAAGTCCTCCAAGAAAACTGAGGAAATTAGTCAAATAAGTCAAAAGATGCCTGGAGGAAACTTAGACACCAGACAAAAACAAACAAAGCCAACAATAGAAAAGTACTGGGCTCTTTCCATCCAAACGCAGGAAATGAGCTGGATTAAAAACTAGTTTATTCTTGGCCTTTTGTTTTTAGGAACCTCAACAGAATTTGCCCTTGAAAGACAAAGGAAATGTTTTTAAATGTTTTGTTTTGGTTTCTCAATTTTAATTTATAATTTTTGAAAATTAATACATCAGAAGTCCCAAGATTCATGAAGCTAGACTAAACTGATTCAGACCATAGACAATGACCAAACTGCTGTGCTCTGGAATCTGGGCAGAGTAGGGGATGGAGAGAGCACAGCCCCACACCGAGGCAAAAGGCAGGACATCTTCATGAGGCCAGACTGAGGAAACTGCATCCAAGAAAATCTTGTCCACTTTGCAAGCTCTGTTCCCGGAACGTACTCTACCTTACTCACATACACACATACATGGCATTGGTTGTTTGTTTATTCATTTGTTTAAGGAGAGGTATTATGGAATAGTGCTTGAGATCACTTACCTAAGCTAAACCCCTTCTCCGACTTACTGTCTAATAAGCTATGTGACCTTTGGCAACTTACATCACTTTCGTAACCACCAGTCTCCTTATCTGTTAGATTTGGGTAACAGTAATGTGCACTTTACAGGCTGGTGTGAGAGATGAACGTAGTAGTGGATGTAAAACATTTAGCACAGCGCCAGGCATCCGGTAACTGTTCAAGTGCAAGTCAGCTGCTATATTTACAATAACAGTATCACATAACTAATAATGATATAATTTCATAGGTTTCCAAATTTTGTTTGGAAAAAGAAAAGTCTTCCATTGATTAGAAAATTTTAAATAAAAAGAAGTTTAAGATTGTTTTCTAAAGTAGAAAAACTGAATACCTAATTCTCCAGGTTTTAGAACACCTGGGCCATAAAGAAAGCAAGTGCTAATAATCTCAGTCCTACTAAGGGGAGAAGGAACTAAATCCCTGCCCAGCTCTCTCTGTTCACCCATGCCTACGGGAGCCTGTAGGCTGTTCATTCTGACACCCATCCAGCAGTGGTCCCTGTTAGCCTAGCAGATCCACACGCTTTACTCTAATGTCAAAGCTGGATTATTGCTCAGAAAGAAAGGGAAAGGAAAAAAAAAAAGGAAGAAAAGCTAGGTATTTAGGAACTAGACACTATGATAATCCTTAGAAATATCTAAAATTATCTTTTAAGAAAAAACCTTTTTACTGATAATTCCCTAAAGGCTAAAGCCCAGTGAGTTGCTTACACAGACTCCCTAAGCATCCTCTAGAAGTTACAACTAAGCACAGAGATATCATGCTATAACTAGAATCAATGATGGACCATATCCATTCACCTGCTAGGCAAATTAAAAGACTCCTGGTCTTCACTGAAAAATCAATATTTGTTTAAGTCTGGAATGTTGCTATGGAACTGCAGATTGCCTAAGAAGTATCAAATAGTGTGTACATGTTATGTGTACAGGCACGTGTACAGAACAGGGGAAGTGATGAGCTCCCCTGGAAGCCTTCAGTCCCTTTACGTCCAGCTGAGCACATTCTGACAAGTGGCTACCGAGGCAGGAGCAATATCGAAAATCAAAGAGCACTGACCCCCAATATTTAAAAGTTTCCATAAAGCTGTCCATGACTGTGTCATCTAGACTCTTAACTTCTAGACCTTGAACTTCATTTTCCCTCTCTTGGCCCCAGTCAGAGAGAGAAGGGATGAAACTAGGCCAACTTAAGGAGTGGTTCCAGCCACAGTAAACACAGTAAAGCCAAGAGCTGAGCAGACTCAGCAAGGAAATAACAAGAAACAACGGAGTGGGGAGAGCCACGATGCTTTTAAAGAGTTTTGTTTGCTTTTTGGTAGCTAGGAGTTTCAAAATACTGGACACACCTACAACCACACGTAAGTTTCACACACTTCAAAGTCAAACAGAGGACCTGGGAATCCTTCCTGATAGCCTGGGTGAGTGAGAGCCAATTAAGCATTGAGGTTAAATCATGAAGTGCCTGGCAGTCTCACTTTTTTTAAAGTGAGTACCTCTGAGTAAGAGCCATATGGTTACTGCAATAATGAGGTTTATAAATAGGCTTAATATTCAAACAATCTGGCTTAGAAAAACCAA
Source organism: Nanger dama (assembly GCA_917880005.1). Taxonomy (NCBI): domain Eukaryota; kingdom Metazoa; phylum Chordata; class Mammalia; order Artiodactyla; family Bovidae; genus Nanger; species Nanger dama. The sequence continues at coordinate 33,540,571 of CAKJTW010000022.1, forward strand.
AACTTGTGCTTAGGCTCCAGGTTCACAGCAAGACACCTCCCATTTGAACACAAGAAGGTTTTCTGCTCTGGGAAATGGAATACGCAACAACTCCACATGCATGGTGAGAATTCCAGTTCTGCCTGAAATCTTCTCTGGGTTTCTGGGCACTAATGGCGCACACTGCTCCAGATCCCATCAGATTCCATCTCCATCCTTCCTTACTGAGATCACTACTGCTACTGATGCACAGACAGCTTTGGAAATTTTGGTTCTCAAGCCTCAGTTCCCTCAAGAGAGAGGAGACTGGGGAACAGACACAGAGGAAGAAAAAAAAAAAGGACACAGCAAGACTCAGGGAATTAAATACACATTCTCACAAGTTCAGGTCACATGTGGCTCATTCATGGGAAAGTGGACTGAGATAAAATGCCACAAATACCCATGAAATAAGCAAGGACCTGAATGATCATCTGATCCTCTGGTTTTGTTTTTTAGTGGCATATGGGGTACAGACTGAACAGAATTGAATATCCCCAGAAAATTCCACTGAATCTGTCTTAAACCATTTGTACAGACTACTTTAGATGTTGCTGAAAATGGAAGGCCCTTATACATTTGTTCTCATTTCTACCAGTGATTTCATATTCCGTGATACCCATGTTAAAACATAGATTTGCAAAGCTATATATATTAATTGCTTAATGGATTTTCCCATTTTTAATTTTTAATGTAATTTTTTTTATCTTCCTTGTTGCTTTATTACTTTGTAAAAGTTTATTTATTTATTTATGGCCATACCACTCAGCACACTTAGTTCCCCAACCAGGGATCGAACTCCCACCCTCTGCGGTGGAAGCACAGAATCCTAACCACTGGACCACCAGGAAGTCCTCCCATATTTTTAACAAGTAAATACCAATGGGGGGAATATATATATATATATATATATATATATATATACACACACACACACATATATATACACACACATATATATATAGCAATCTCCTGGCGCATTCAAGCAGACTATTTGAGGGGAGAAGGAGAAAAAGATATTAGAGAAAGTGAGTTTTTCTTCTCTTACTCACTCAGATATTTAACTGAGAAGCTACAGAATGAAAAACCATGTGGGCAACGATTCTATTTTCCTGCTCTGCCAAAGATCCAAGGCAGAACAAAAAATAATGAAATGACATAAACTCACTTTCACCTGGAATAACCCAACAATTAGGAAAGATTTGTTTCTGTTTCAATTTTCTAAAGAATTTTTCTGCCAGATTATCTATTGGGGAAATTGTCCTATAGATTCATACTCTTTCATTTAGGGCTCTTAGAAAATTAAGATTATGTTTGGGGACATCAACTCCCAAAGTATAGAATTCCAGTATGTTTAAACTAGTGATGCGATCAAAGTCAAATGAAGGAAACCTTCGAGAAAGTGGTGTGGGGTTGAGGATGATGAATCAGAAAACTGAGAGCATGCTCATCTGAAACAGAGCTGTGCATAAGATATTCAATGTTTAACTCATTTCTGGGAGCAAATGTGTTTCTATCTAGTGCTGGCTTGGTTGTGGCAAAAGAGAAATCTCTAAAGAGAAGATTTAGTTCAAACTACACGACCCCCAGTGGCTCGTGGTCAAGAATTCACCTGCAATACAGGAAACAAAGCAGACATGGGTTTGATCCCTGGGAAGATCCCCTGGAGGAGGGCATGGCAACCCACTCCAGTATTCTTGCCAGGAAAATCCCATGGACAGAGGAGCCTGGAGGGCTGCAGTCCATGGGGTCGTAAGGAGTCAAAGACAGCTGAAGCCACTGAGCATGCGCGCGCACACACACACACACACACACACACACACACACACACACACACACACGACCCCACAGGAAGTCCCATCTGTACCAGCAACAACTCACAGTCACTCCCACGCAGTCCCCAAGGCACCCACATTCTCACAGGCCTGTGTCTTCATCGCTCCCCGTCCCCAGCCCCATCATTTGCCTGCAGACAGCTGTTCAGACACGAATATCCAAATCTCCTGGTCATGCCTGCTTCTCTCCTGGGCCTGGGTTAAAAATTCCAGCACTCAGATTACTGTCTAACAGGCCCCAAAATATGACCCCTCCCAAAGAAAGCTGAAACCTTCCTCTGAAAAGCATTATTTGAGAGCAGATCAAGCACTATTTCCCTCTAGCTTAACATCCACTGCTTACAGCTGGGCGGTGAGCCCATCAGTGGCACCAGTGAAAAAATACAGAAAGGCTGTTAGACAAAGAAAACAGAAAGTAAATGCCACACTTGTAGAAGTCCACACAGTACTTTTTTGCGTAAGCAATCTATCCCTCCATTCACATATTTACTTACACTTACAGTGTTCTAAGTACAGTAAAACTGTGTGGGTGGGAACGGGGAGAGATTTTTGTGACCTCCTTCCTGGAAGCCTGGCTCCTGCTTAGATAAACATCAATGAGAAAAGCTGAAAACAAAAATATTTCTTAGTATCTGTGACAACACTGCCAGAAGGGAGATAAATCCAAAGGATTGAAACAAAATCTCACTCTGCAGATATATTCCTGAAACCAGAGGAGGGGTGGGTTTTTAATTGAATTATCCAGAGAGATGCTTGAATTTTCTACTCTATTTTTCCCATGTAGATTCAGCCAGAACAAAATGTAACTTCTGCCAAGCTTAACTTCAGAGGCCAGTCTAATGTTTTTAAGCCTTTCCTATCTACTCCCGTAGCACTCCTTCCGTCTTTCTCCCAACTTGTTATCATAATCAGAAAGCAGCTGTTGGTCATTTATAATTTCAGGTGAATGTTAAGTCAATCCAGCAGCTCCTTGAAAGCAGAAGTCCTTCTTGTTTCCTCTAAAAACTTCTCTCACGATGGAATCTTCTAGAGAAGGCTCCTGTCTGGATTACACTCTGTGAATTTCAGCAATTTAAATATGGCAAAAGTAAGGTCAAGGCTCAAATCACAGGGGGAACAAAACCCACTCACCCAGCAGATGCACTGCTAGAGACCGTTCAGAGCTCCACAGTCAACTGGATGGGCAGGCTGAGCACTCAAAGGGAATTCTCCTCAGCTACAGTCACCTTCACTGAAACTATCCAAACTCCCAGAAACAAGTGCTTTGAGCCATTCTTTCATTTCTCTAACCATGACTGATTTCAGTCAGTGGCTTCATAGGCAGAATGGCAGTTCTAAGCATTTATGAGGCGTGATCTACAATCTGCTGTGTGTGCTTAGTCGCTCAGTCATGTCTAACAATTTGCAACCCCATGGCATAAAGCCTGCCAGGCTCCTCAGTTCATGGAATTTTCCAGGCGAGAATATTGGAGTAGGTTGCCATTTCCTAATCCAGGGTATCTTCCTGACCCAGGAATCAAACCTGTGTCTCCTGCATTGGCAGGCAGATTCTTTACCACTACACCCCTGGGAAGCCCTGATTTACAATAATTCACCCTTATATTTCACAAATCAGCTACAAAGGATGCTGTTCATGAAAATGTGTATAGTTTCTCATAGTAACAGACCAGGCTCAAGTAACAACCTAGAATAGTATAGTAAGTAAAAGTAAAAAGTCACTCAGTCGTGTCGACTCTTTGTGACCCCGTGGACTGTAGCCTACCAGGCTCCTCCGTCCATGCAATTCTCCAGGCAAGGTTACTGGAGTGGGTTGCCATTTCCTTCTCCAACCTAGAATAGTATAGTAAATATAAAATGTTGGGGAGGGAGGGTAATTTAAAGACTTGTAAGACCTCTTAGCATATTAAAAGCAGAGACATTACTTTGCCAACAAAGGTCCATCTAGTCAAGGCTATGGTTTTTCCAGTAGTCATGTATGGGTGTGAGAGTTGGACTGTGAAGAAAGCTGAGTGCCAAAGAATTGATGCTTTTGAACTGTGGTGTTGGAGAAGACTCTTGAGAGTCCCTTGGACTGCAAGGAGATCCAACCAGTCCATTCTAAAGGAGATCAACCCTGGGTGTTCTTTGGAAGAAATGATGCTAAAGCTGAAACTCCAGTATTTTTGCCACCTCATGTGAAGAGTTGACTCATTGGAAAAGACTCTGATGCTGGGAGGGATTGAGGGCAGAAGGGGATGACAGAGGATGAGATGGCTGGATGGCATCACTGACTCGATGGTCATGAGTTTGAGTGAACTCCAGGAGTTGGTGATGGACAGGGATGCCTGGCATGCTGCGATTCATGGGATTGCAAAGAGTCGGACACGACTGAGAGACTAAACTGAACTGAACTGAACTGAACTGAACTGAAGACCTCTTACAGCCATCCTCAGACAAGACTCAGAGAAGTAGAAAAAAAGGGGGGGGATATTAATCTGAATTTGAACTACTAAAACACACCGGGGAAGTAGTTTTAACATTAGTAGACTAATATTCCACTGCTGGATTTATTCAGTGTCTCTAAAGTGTAGGAAAAGTCTTGGTTATTTAAGAATTTCAAGTGTTTGGAATCTGGATAAATAGTATTTAATGTTCTTTGGATGTCCAATAGTGACTTTCAGCCAAAATACATCCTCAAGTTGATTTTCATGCTTCTAGTGGCCTCAAGGGAAAGGAAAGCTATATTTTAATTGAACATTGGATACTGGGTCCCTGCAACAGGCCTTTGGAAGGGAGTGGAAAGAATGGTGGGAGGACCACCATCACTTTTGGATGGCTTCCCAGGTGGCACTAATGGTAAAGAACCCACCTGCCAATGCAGGAGACATAAGAGACACAGGTTCAATCCCTAGATCAGGAAGATCTGCAGTGGGAGATGGCAACCCACTCCAGTACTCTTGCCTGGAAAATTTCATGGGTAGAGGAGCCTGACAGGCTATAGACCATGGGGTCACAGAGAGTCGGATACGACTGAAACAAATTAGCAGGCAAAGAGCTGTCAAGATAAAAGGCCATCAATGAGGCAGAGGTGATGTGAAGGGTGAGCACTGTCACAGAACTATGGGTGCTCAAGAGTCAGAGGCCCAGTGTGTGTGCCCCAGGATCACAGAACTATGGGTGCTCCAAGAGTCAGAGGCCCAGTGTGTGTGCCCCAGGACACCCTGGGAGCAGCAGCACAAGGCTGCAGCCACTGGACAAGCCTATACAACAGGATGGCCTCCGGCAGAGGTGGCAGGGAGCTCCATCCACCCAGCCAAGCTCTACCAGACCCTTCTGCAGGGGGCAGGCTCCGAGCTCCTAGTCTCCCTGCCTGGCTCACACCCAGCAGTCCCCACAAGGTCCAAGACAAGAGCCTCATTCCATTTGGTTTCTTTGGTCGTGGTCTCTTTCTGCCTTTAAAATAGCGGAAAGGACCCCACCTAGCCCCCGGGTTTCTGTCTTTGCTGCCAACCCATCCTGTGATGGACATGACATTACCAGTAAATACAAGGTGTCTTAAGCAAAGCTATATAAATGTGCCTCACATTTAATCATTATTTTTCTTAGTTGTCCCTCCAAAAGCTATGAGGTGGGTCATGTGAGCACCTTCCCTCCATGAGAGGAAACTGGAACCAAGGAAAATGAACCAAAGAAAATTAAAGACAGAAAATGGAGCTAGAAATGAAGAAATCTCTCTGTTTAGGGCTACTTCTCAAAAGACAGAGGCTGTAGAGCCATCAAAATAATAAACACTTGGTTGCAAAATACTGAGTTGTAATTAGCTAGTGCTATGCTTCGGTGCTCAGTTGTGTCTGATTCTTTGCAACCCCGTGGACTGTAGCCCACCAGACTCCTCTGTCCTTGGGGATTCTCCAGGCAGGAATACTGGCGTGGGTTGCCATGCCCTTCTTTAGGGGATCTTCCCAACTCAGGGATTGAACCTAGGTCTCCTGCACTGAAGGCGGATTCTCTATAGTCTGAGCCACCAGGGAAGCCCAATTAGCTAGTAAGTTAGCACAACCAAATTATGACAAGCAAGTGACGATGTACTAATATACTGTATTAGTATTCAAGTATAGAAATTTTCATTCTAAATTTAAGAATCTACTTACCCTTTTTGATATTCACCTCTGTCTCCCTTCCATATACATTAAGAACATAATTCAGGGAGACAATCCATCTTTATTAGGAGAAAAAGATTCAAAAAGTCCCTCAAACACAAATGTCTTCCTTCTCTAAATCCTAGGACATTGTGTCAATGTCATTTATCCAGTAATTAAATATTTTTGTCCATACTTTGTCTTTTTTTTAACTTTTCACCTCTATAAAGAATTGTCTTGTCTCCTTAACTAGACTATAAGTTTCCCAAAAGCAAGGCTTTTTTCTAATATTTTCATATCTCTTCCAAAGCTCCTAATATCCAATATATAATAGCAATCCAATAAAAATATGCTGAACTTTCTGACATTTGCAATTAAATGGGAGAGTGGAAGGCCCAATTAATACCCTAAAATATGTAATCTGTGGGAAATAAACAACAATTTTTTACATTATTATTTTGGATTTGCTTTATTAGTGAGATTCAGATGAAGCCCCTCTTCCCTGTTCATCTCTTTGCAAGCCTTTAACTCACAACTATGAGGCTCAGACCTTAGGCTCCAGGCCAAAGGTCTCTCCATGTTTTTAGGCTGTTATTACTAACAGATGCTTGGACCTTCCAAAGGTGGTCCAAGATAGGCTCCAGTTCACCACATTTAAACCCAAATTTATCATTCTGTGCATCCAAGCCCACGCTTCTCTCTGTGGTCTCTAACAAGGCAAAGACACCAAACTCACTAAGACATCTGAGGCAAAACAAACTTGGAAGACAACTCTCTCCCTCTTCCTCTCTCTCCCTCTCTCCCTCTCCCCTCTCTCTCTCTCTCTCTCTCTCTCTCTCTCTCTCTCTCTCTCTCTCTCTCTCTCTCTCTCTCTCTTTCTCTGCTCCTTTCTGATGTCAAACGTGCCTCCTATTCTTTCCTCCTTGGTGGTACTACCATCACTGAAGAATCTTCTCCAACACATCTCCAGGCCTCAAGTCTCTTCTCCAATCTGTCCTCCAGACTTCTTCCACAATAGCCATCTTAAAATTAAAATCTCCTTTTGTTACTCTCTAGCTTAAAGTCTTTTAACACTGCCTTAGAACTTAAGGAATAAAATGTAAAGTCCTTGAAATTACATGCATCGCAAAAAGATTCCCTGACTGATGAATGGAGAGTGCCCAGAATACATTTGTATGTGTGTATAATGTGCTCAAATGGCAAACCATTCAAGTATTCTTGCCTGGAGAATCCCATAGACAAAGTAACCCAGAGGGCTACGGTCTATAAGGTCGCAAAGAGTCGGACACAACTGAAACAACTCAGTGCACACAAGCACACACACACACACAACATATTCAGGTACCTGCCTCCTTAAACTATGAGCATGCATAGTTTTGAATAAACCAAAAATAAATTTTTTTAAAATTCCATGTGTCACTGCCTGGCCCCTGCCTTCCTTTCCAACTTTCACTCTCCCTCCTCCCATCCCTCTGAACCTTGGCACACTGTTACCTCCACTTACTAGCTTTATCTATCCCTCAATATTGTACTCGATGAGCTGCCAGAGGATACCTCACAGTTACCTTTTAAAGAAAAATATCTAAGGTCTTACACAGGGAAGGTAACCCTGTTTCTTGGACAGCTGATGGACCAGGGACCAATGTGGGGGCCAACCGCCTCCAAGGTAAGCTGGGAGATTTCTGTCCAATAGCTCCATGTTGAATGACTGCAACTAGACCCAAATGCACTCTCTCCCCTGGGATTACCAGTAAAAGGTGAGCACAGGGAAAGGCACTGGACCCAGGCTGTATTCCTAGTAAGTAGGCGCAGCTTCTCCAGTGGTCCATAAAAACTGCTCAGAATTCTGAGCTGATTTATTCTGGACTGACTGGATGACTCCCTGTTTTCCTTATGTCGCTGCAAAAGGCTAACATGAATGAAAGAAATCTGTGCGTGTTTGCTCCTCGTGACTCTAAGGACTCTGCTCACATTGTTGGCAGCTCACTGCTCACACCTTCTCTGGCCCTCCCAGGAGGAAGTAGCTCCCCGCACATCCCTTTGTAACTACAGTCAACACTTCTAGGTGTTCATCTCTTTAGCTATAGCCTTATAGCTTATCTACTTTGGCACACCCAGAGTTTATCAAAGTAACTGGCACATAATAGACACTCAGTACATGTTAAGTGACTAAACTTCTGAACAGCTACCTGACCATTGATAACCCTATTTTTTAAAAATGTCAGATGAGTAGAAAGAAAATACAGAATGAGAAGGCTTTATTAAATGAGAAATATGAAACCAAAGATCTAGGCATCTTCGCCTACGGATCCCCCCCACCCCCTGGCCTACTTTTGAGATATAGTTTGGAAAAGTCACTTAAGTTCTCTGTACTCCCGTGGGGTTTTGGTGAAGACTTTTAAAGACCCCAAACTCAAAGGAGCCTAAGCAGGAACAGAGCCTGATGGATTCATGTAGCTGGGACAGCAGACTGAACCAGATAAACAACTGTAGGAATGGGGAAATGTGGGAGCAGACCCCGAGATTTCCACTCCTTCTTCTCCCCTCTGCTTCTCTGTAACTGCTGGCCTATCTCCTGTCATTGAAATGTCCTCTGCATGCAGTAAGAAGTGAACCCAGCAGCAACCACCAGGAGAACCCAGGAAAAGGCAAAGCGGCACTCTCCCTTGGCCAATAGAGAATCTCAGTGGAGGACTCTACTGCTTGGGTTCTGTGCCACACTTGAGAATGACCCCTGTTGGCAGAAAGGCAAAAATTCTATGATTGGCAATCTGGCATCTGGAGCCCAGGGGACCCGGGAGCAGGGAGTAGGCAAAGGAGTGAGGGGACAGGGTCTACTGCCATAATAAGGTGCGGATGAGGGGGTGGCGGGGGAAGCGTGCTGGATGGACAGAAACAATAATTCCAGTCTGTGACCCTAATAACCATACATTTGGGGGATACTTCAGTAAGCAAAACAGACCCCCAAAATACCATGCCTCCATGAAACTTCTATTTTAGTTGGAAGAAAGAGACAATAAATATAAGAAATCATACCTCCATTTATATTCATAATACTATTTTAGATAATGTGAAAAAAGCATCAATCGTCTTCACAGAGTGTTACATAAGGATAACATTTATTGTACTGACCACCTCATAGTTGAGAAAACAAATACATGGTGGCTTAATTGTGACAATAAATGCCAAGAAATAAGTGAAACCTGTTCTCTTGCCCTCAATTTAAAAAAAAAGAGAGAGAGTACCCTTTTGTCATCATATAACAAGAAAAACTCTTGCTTGGAACCCAAGGGACAAGTTATGACTCAAACCCAGAGCACCGTGAGGCTGCCCCTCATCACCGGAGGGAGCGATTGCACTCATCATATTTCCCTGACTGGAAGATTCCCTAACAAAACAGCCATTGGGAGGGGCCCTCACCAATTCCACCCGCACTCCTACAGAGGCAAGGGCTAGGACAGCGGCACTGGGGGAGAGCTGAGGAGACAGAAACACTCACACAAAAGGCTCTTCTCAGAGACACCAGAGGACAGCACCCCCTGCCAGACATCATTCAGAAGGCTCAGGTGTATAGTGTGTGTTCCCTCCCGGCTTAGAGAGATGTGAGCATGCACAGGAGAGGGCTACGGGGGAGGCTGAGGAACATCACCCCCTCCTTGAACCACAGATGGCCTCCACGCAGTGTGGGCAGCACCTCCCTCAAGGGAAGAGGGAGTTGTCATAATAACCACCTGGGCTTGCAGGGTTTTGTCATCTCAGAGGTGGTAGATAGTGCTCAAAATTCATTTTTCCAAAATTTGATGTATGCTGAGGATGTTATAAGGTTAGATTAAGAGTTCTTCCTAATTCTTTCTTAGAGAAATACGTCAAACAGTCCTAGCTTTCAAATACGTATTGGTAACTTACTGTAGGCCACATAGTATTTGTAGGCACTGGAGATACTTCAGTAACCAAAACAGACCAAAAAAAGAGAAGAAGTATGTCCTCAGGGAATATATATTTTAGTTGGAGGAAGTAAACATAACAAATAAATTAAACATATAGTGTCAAGATAGTGGAACATGCTAAAGAGAAAAGCAGAGCGTGGAAAGGGGGGATGTGTGGGGCTTATAGTATATAGAGGATCATCCCTATATTCTCTGCACTGTAGATTCTTGGCAATAATGCTCTTGCTGCTGGTAAAGACCACTCCAGACCAGTGCAGGAAAGAAGAGATATAAAGGGAGGAAATGAGAGAACCTAGCTAAATGTAAGCCTTGGCCTTCCCAGCTTCCCACCTCAGTTTAGATTCCTGTGCCCAACCTGGGCAAAGATGTTAATTAAACCCACCACCCATCTAGTTCATGAACTATGGTGTTGATAGTATCATGTGACCTATAAGTCTATAATCTTCATTTTGAATACTGAAAAGTTTACCTCTGAGTCTTCATGCTTCTTTCATCACATATTGAGTAAGTACCTACTATATACCAAACCTTGTTCTAGGCACTAGAGGTTAGAGCAGTGAGCAAGACACACACAGTCACCACCCTAAAGAACTTACATTTTAATTGAGGAGATGAAAAATTCAAAAATTGATTCAATAAGCAAGATACTTACAAGAAGGAGACAGATACCAGTAAACAGTCCAGGCAGGAAATGATCAAGTCCTGAACTTAGATGGCTCTCAAATGAGCTGAACCAAATTCTTGACTATCTCCAGTCATGTATAAAACCCCTACTATAGGGTGTCATGATAATAAATTGGTGAAAAAAATCCAACTATGGCTATTGAGTCTTTCTAAAATGTGGAAGAGCAGCTTCTTTTCTCTTTGTTAATGCACTGTGCAGACAAATAGATACACATCTTTCCATCTCCTAATGTTTCTATTTTGTTAACTGCAGAAGTGTTATTCCAAGTTGAATAAAAGCATGTGCTTTGGTCTCCAGAATCTTTAGCAACTTATTATAGCACTACTGTTTTGTTTTGAAGTGGTAGTAAGAACCATAACAGTAGTAAAAAAAAATAATAATAATGTCATAACAATAGTAACATGTCCTTTTTCAAATCAGAACGTGAAGTTACAGATCTCCTGGGACTGCTGCTGAGCAGGATGTTTCAGCAGGAAGGGTAAAAAGAGAGGGACTCAAAAACACACGCTTGGAAAGAATCAACCCACACCTTTTATGTTCAAAAGTACAGGGTGCTGGGTAAACACGAGAGACATGAAAACAAAAATGCAGATACATCACACCCCAACAATCTGGGGAGAGAAGCCTAACTGATGAAACAGAGGAAGTTATGAGACAGTGTGTTCATTCTAAGCTCCAAAGACTTTTTCATATGTTTCCCACCTCAGCCTGGCTGATTTGCCCAAACCCTCGACTCCAACCTGAGTAGCTCTGTTGAGTTGGTTGAAACTGTAAAGCAGCCTAACAGAAGCAGTTTCTGAGTATGTGCACGTGAGTCCCTCCTACTGGGATGGCAAGGAGACCAGCTTGACAACACCTTGACCCTGTATATACCAGGGACCCAGCCTTTGTGGATGCAGCAGACTTTGTGTGCACCTCAATATGATGAGACGGACTGTTCATTACGTAGGACATGAACTTGTAAACACCTCTGTGAAAGAGGTGCTGCAGTGCATGCATCTCAACTGTTGGAAGAGCCTGCCAGCCAAAAGACAAGATTTCCACCTAAGTTTACAGCCTCTGCTTGCAGCAGCCAAACAATCCAAAATTCATGCTACTTGGCATGGTTTCCCATTTAGATCAATGGCGATGACACTCACTTTGTTACTGATGGAAGGGCTCTTACAAAGTGCACTTTAAATAGGGATGCCTTAAAGAAACACCTGTCTTACTGCTTTCCTTTAGAAACTCTGAATATCCTGGTTGGAATGTAGTCTCCCCCAAGATGAAGATAACTCAGATCAGTACCTTTCTGATTTGTTTTGGGGCATGCGTGTGTGCGTATACGTGCACAGGCATACATGTGTGCTTTCAAAAACATAACTGCAGCAAAACAAACTACGAAGGAGCTGTTTTCCTGTCACAGCCTTGGCAGGAACAGAGTACCTGGATAAAATACTTGGAGAAAACCTATTTTTTTAAATCCGCACTAGACATGTGATGGCAAATATCTAGTGGTTATGAATGGCATTTTGGAACCTACCTGGTCAATTGAGAAGCAAGCTGTAACCATACAGCTCTCACTACAGCTTCCTGACTGGGATAACCAGCAGTTCATTGTTTAAGAAATCTTTCCACAGAAAAAAACATGTACTTTCAAATCACTTCTCCTCAGCACCCAAGAATAGGCAGAACCCAATGAAGTGAATGAAATTCAGAGATCTCTGTCCCTCAGTCCAGCTAGAACTCTGGTCACCATATTAAAAATAATTGACCTATTTCAGTGTTCAGATCTTGCTAGGAAACTCCAGTATTGTTTCTGAACCCTACTACTGTCTCCAAAAACAGCCCTTCCTTCCAGTAACTCTTTTCCTGCCAGAAAGAATCCTAAGAAAATATCTGAAGTTGCAGTAGGCTAGGGAGAGGAAGAGAAAGATTTAACAGCCAGAAAGCATATTGAATTTGAACCGTTGGTAAGTTCTTGGACCACCTGCCAAGGTGTCTGCAAGCATTTTCCGGAGAATAACTCTTCCTTTGATTAAACATCTGTGATCTGAGTCCCCAAACTTTTCTCTCCTGATCAATTAAAAAAGAAATATCTCCATGAATATTGAGCTATACTGTAAGTGAAATCTAAGGACATCTCCCCTTGCCCAAAGAAAGCATGACTTGGAAACAGCAAGGCATTCTACAGCACTGAGAAAGACACGTCTTATTGCTGAAAGAAAGGCAGCAGTGACTGTAATTAACTAGGAAGCGGTTGTGGAACTTCTCCTGCTGTATTTAAAGGGCCATGCAGGAGCGAGGGTGAGCAGTCGTGACCGGGGCTGTGTAGTTAAAATACTGATGAGAGAGGGAAATGGGGCAAGAGAAACAAACAGGTTTACTTACAGCCCTCGGGCCGAAGCCAGATTTTCTCGATCTGTTCGGGTTGCAGGTATTTCAGAGAGTTGCTCTCAAATTCTTCAATCTCCTTGGTGGGCGACTCCATAGCTGCAGGTTATCACTGGGAGTGAGGCCCGAGTGAGTTTGGGCTGTCCCCTCCCGCCTCCTCGCCCAGTCCAGCCCTCCAGCTCCAGCCCGGCGCCGCGTCTGCCTCACTTTCTGCGTGCGCTCCCCTTTCTGCACCCCCCAAATCCTGGCTTAAAGCGGGCCCGGAGGTCCGGCGACCCTGGGCCCAGATGCCCCCCGGAGGCAGCTGCGGGAACCAGCCACGCTCCCGGGCTAGTGCCAAGGGCAGGAATTGTGCTTTTGCTCTAGGAGAAAGCACCTCGGACCTACTCGTATTCTTTTTGTTTGTTTGTTTGTTTTTGGTCCTCAAACAAAGCCGCGGGAGCGAACCGTGTGGCAGCTGGATTGTAGGGGAAAGGGAGGATCGAGAAGGGAGGAGAGGCAGCAAAGAGGGAGAAAGTGAGAAGGGGAGAGCGGGGACAGGGATGAGCCCAGAAGGAGCCAGCGCGGGGCCGGACTGTCTGACCCTGAGGCCGCACACCCTGGCTGCGCCAGCGCCCCCTGCCCTGGGCGCCCCGAGGCTCCCCCTCCCGGTCCCTCTCTCCCTGCCCCGCTGCCTTCGTGCCCCTTCTCTGTTTTCTGTCACTTACCAGCAGCTCTGCTGACAAGCGAGAAAACTGACAACTGCGAAGAGTCGTCTGCGAGCGCGCAGGGGCCGGCGTCAGGTCTGGCACCCGCAGGCGCGAAGGGAGGGGCGCGCGGGCGCTGCCGTCTGCGGGGCACAAGCTCGCGGGGCTCCAGCCCCGCACCCGGAGACCCGCGCGCGCCAGGGCGGCCCGCCGCGGCGCAGGGACCCCCAGCCCCGCGTGCCGATGGCTCCCGAAGCCCGCACAAAATGAACAGCACGCCACCACACTCGGAAATCGCAGGAAACCGAGCTCTGTGTCCTCCCCGGCGGCTGGTGGGGCGAACAGCCAAGGTGAGGTTCCGCGGAGTCCGTGCTTGGAGCTTTCATTCACAGCGCTCACTTCCACGCCCGCCAGAGAGCCGGTTCCATTTTGAAATAGTAAAGCAATTGACAGGACCACACATCACACTTAGAAAGTCTCGATATATTCTTTCTCCCCGCCGCCAAAAAATGGTGTGAAAAAGGAAAATACAAACAAAAGTAAGGCGGTAGGAGTTTCCACTGACAGACTCTCAAAGGGTCCCTGCAGAGCTGTGCTGGGCAGATGCTGACAGTGGAGAGGAGTTTTAGCTCACGGGGCTACAACTCAGTATCTGAGTCCCCAGGGTCACTCACAATGTCAATAAAGTGAATTGCTCAAACAGAATGGGATCAGGTATGCAGTAAGGGGAGGAGGGAAAGAAGTGAAAGTCGCTCAGTCTTGTCTTTTCGACTCTTTTCGACCCTATGGACTATACAGTCCATGGTATCCTCCAGGCCAGAATACTGGAGAGGGTATCCTTTCCCTTCTCCAGGGGATTGTCCCAACCTAGTGATCGAACCCAGGTGTCCTGCATTGCAGAGGGATTCTTTATCAGCTGAGCCACAAGGGGAGGCGGGAGGTGGGATTCAAAAAGAGACTACAGACAGAAAAAGAAAGACTCTGACAATTTGATTTCAGCCCTGACATCAGACTGGTGGTCAAACCATCACCACTTCCCAGGGGCCATGTCAAACCTGGGACTCAGGGCTCCTGAGATTCAAGACACAGCTTGCCCCCATAATGGTATTTCCCTCCACCAGCAGTTAATGATTCTTCCAGTTACACTCCCAGTATTCATTTTCTGTCCATCAGATATTTGCCTGCTTCTCAAAATTAAGATAAATGTAAAGGTGAGAACTAGCTTTTCTCCATTGCTCAAGTAAAATTCCATTCAAGTGGCCTTGATAAAGAAAAATTTAAGAGTGTTTAAATCCTAAATGATCACCCATTGGGAAGTGGGCATTTATTTTCCAGAAATTAGAGTTAAGAGTGATGAGGATGGCATGGCTGGCTCCATTCAATCCAGTGGAAAAGGTATCCACTTCAAGGTGAGATGACAGAACTTTTTGACTGAAAAGGACTCACACACTCACCCACAACAATCTTAAGTCACCTCATTACACTTGGTTCTTAAGGAGTTTCTGGAAGCACTTACAGTTCCACTGAGTTAAAGGCAAAGGCAGCATTAAGAAGTCAACATATTAACGTAAAACTCATTTACCTAAATGAAACCAATTTACTCATCCAATGTCACCAAGCTCAGAACAGTGACCTGATGAAATCAGACGTTAAGAGGTTATTTTAATGACTTGTTTGAGAGATGCAAAACAGTGTATGATACCCAAATGGAGTTCCCATCAGACTGTATACCTTGGGCAACCTGCTATCATAATATGGAAGCACAGTAATGATAATAATAGCACATATTGAAACTTTCTACGGTGCCAACCATGTTCTAAGGGCTCTGCTGCTGCTGCTAAGTCACTTCAGTCGTGTCTGACTCTGTGCAACCCCATAGATGGCAGCCCACCAGGCTCTGCCATCCCTGGGAATCTCCAGGAAAGAACACTGGAGTGGGCTGCCATTTCCTTCTCCAATGCATGAAAGTGAAAAGTGAAAGTGAAGTTGCTCAGTCGTGTCCGACTCTTAGCAACCCCATGGACTGCAGCCCACCAGGCTCCTTTGTCCATGGGATTTTCCAGGCAAGAGTGGGTTGCCTTCTCCATCTAAGGGCTCTACACTCACATAATACCAACAACAATATTATAAAGAAAATGCTATTATTATCTCCATTTTATAGTAGAAAACTGAAGCACAAGGAGGTTATCTAAACCTACCAGGAAGAGAACTGAACTGGAAAAGGCCAGAGTTTGAGTTATGACTCATTACCTTATTCAATACAAAACAGTCCCCTTCACAGGATCCCATTTTCCACATCTTTAAAGAATTTATGCAAAAGAAATTTTTATGTCTGTTTCACCTTTATGATTCTATGAGGTCATCTGAAGAGAACTGGGGAAAAGAAATGCTTAAAAGAAAGATGCATATTGCTGAATACATACTTTACATCATGGTTTCTCCAAGGACTGGCCTAGAAAGAAAGGATAGAAGGGAATTTAAAGGATGATACTCAATTTCCTGCCATCCATCATATCTATGACTTTTTCTTTGTGTTACTGGGATGTTAATCAAGTCAGAGAAAAGCAAATTTTGGAAGAAAAAGGAAAGAAATAACCTTTCACTTTTAAGTAAGCTAATCAGAGAAGGAGGACCAAAAATAGTCTTTATAAGTTTGTGAACCATGATTTTGTTTCATTTTAGAAGTTTTTAAAAAGTAAATATGTATGAGAAAGTTAATAAGGACATAACTTTATTTTAGAGCCAAAGTAGGTTTTGGAGCTGGGGGAACGTTAAAGATAATCTAATTTAGACATCTTCAAATTCTTTAAGCAATAGAATATTTTATTTCAAATTAATACTTATAAGGGATTTTAATACATACCTCAGATTTAAAAAGTAAAGAAAGAGCTGCTCTTGTTGAATGGGGAAGTAGAAGTAATTAGTTCTCAGGGTCAAAGCCCACTTTTACATTTTCCATATTCCATCTCTGAGTAACCAATGCTCCCACTTCACAGATGAGAAAACTGAGATCAAAGTACCATAAAATACCTCAAGATTCCTTGCTTCTCATTGAAAGTTCTTTCTAAGTCACATCAGAAAGAATTTGTCCTCTCTCTGCCTGAAAAATATTACTACTTTTGGATACACTATGTTATTATGTCACTCAGATTTTGTTGTCTCTTTATCTATCACAGACAGGGTATGCTTGCATGCTGTAGCAATACAACATTATAAGCTACAATTTCCACTGGCAACCTTGCTTTGGAGGTCAGTTTCCATGGCAACTTCCTATCCCAGCTTTTTGAGTAAGACCTTTTAGGAAATCTTACATGGTAAAACATCATTAATTAAACATAGATGTGCATATATACATAAATATACATAACATATATACATATAATTGCCAAATTAATAATCCACCAAGTCAACCTACCTAGGGAGGTAAAAGACTTGTACTCAAAAAGACACTGATGAAATAAACTAAATATGACACAAACAGATGGAAATATATACTGTGTTCTTGGTTTGGAAGAATCAGTATTATTGACTATACTATCCAAGGCAATCTACAGACTCAATTCCATCCCTATGAAAATATCAATGGTATTTTTCACAGAACTAGAACAAATAAATTTAAAATTTGTTGGAAACACAGAAGTCCCTGAATAGCCAAAACAGTTTTGAGAAAGAACAGAGCTGGAGGAATCACACTCCCTGACTTCACACAATCTGACAGTAATCAAAAGCCATAGCAATCAAAACAGTATGGCACTGGCACAAAAATAGACACAGAGTTCAATGAACAGGATAAAAAGCCCAGAAATAAACCCATGCGCCTATGGTCAACTAATATAAAGGAGGCAGGAATATACAATGGAGAAAAAGACAGTCTCTTCAATAAATAGTGCTGAGAAAACTGGAAGGTTACATGTAAAGGAATGAAATTAGAACATTCTCTAATACTATACACAAAAATAAACTCAAAATGAATTAAAGACCTAAATTTAAGACTGGATACTATAAAACTCCTAGAGGAAAACATAGGCAGAACACCCTTTGACATAAATCACAGAATTTTTATTTTTGGATCTGTCTCCTAAAATAAAGGAAACAAAACCAAAAATAAATAGGACCAAAGCGACTCATTGGAAAAGACTCTGATGCTGAGAGGCATTGGGGGCAGGTGGAAAAGTGAACGACAGAGGATGAGATGGCTGGATGGTATCACTGACTCGATGGACATGAGTTTGAGTGAACTCTGGGAGTTGGTGATGGACAGGGAGGCCTGGTGTGCTGCAATTCATGGGGTTGGACATGACTGAGCAACTGAACTGAAGCAAACTTGAAAGCTTTTGCACAGCAAAGGAAATCACTGACAAAATGAAAAGACAACCAACTAAATGGGAGCAAATACTTCCAAATTATATGACTGATAAAGAGATTAATGTCCAACACACATAAACTCAAGATCGAAAAACAAACAACTAGATTTTAGAATGGACAGAAAGAAAAACTAAAATGACATTTTTCCAAAGAGGAAAGGAAATGTCTAACAGAACATGAAAAGATGTTCAACATCTCTATTCATCAGGTGAAAAAAATTCAAAACCATGAGCTATCACCTCACACCTATCAAAATGGCTATCATCAAAAAGAATAAAAATAACAAAGGGTGGGCAGGACGTGAAGAAAAAGGAATCCTTGTGCACTGTTTGCGGGAATGTACATTGATGCAGCCTCTGCAGAAAACAGTATGAAGATTTCTCAAAAAACTAAAAATAGAACTTCTATATGACCCAGCAATTCCAGGCATGGGTATCAAAAAAAAAAAAAAAAAAAAAACTAAACTAAAAACACTAATTCAAAAGATATGTGCACCCCAATGCTCATAACAGCATTGCTTACCATTATCAAAGTATGAAGCAAACTAAGTGTCCATCAACAAGTGAATATCTAAAGAAGATGTGATATACATGCACAATGGAATACTACTCAGCCATCAAAAGGAATGAAATTTTGTCACTTGCAGTGATATGGATGGACTTGGAGGACACTATGCTACGTGAAGTAAGTCACACAGAGAAAGGCAAACACTGTGTGATATCTCTTATATGTGGAATCTAAAAAAAAAAAAAAAAATCCTAGTGAATAAAACAAAAGGAAGTATACTCACAGATACAAACTAATGGTTTGTTGCAAACCACCAGAACAAACTGGTGGTTTCCAGGGGTAGAGAGGTAGGGCAATAGAAGGGTGGGGGAGGAGCGATGCAAACTGCAGGTGGAGGATAGCTTACAGGGATGTTCTGGACAATGTGGGGAATGCAGCCAATACTTAGTAACAACTGTAAGTGGAGTATCGCCATTAAAACAAACTGTATAAAAATAAAAACAAAAAATAAGACCTTCGGTTCAGGAATTAAAACCGTTCCCCAAATAGACAAAGAATAACTTAAGCTAAGTACCAGAAAACCTCTGCATCATCAGCATTAAGGATCACAAGATCAGAGAGAGTGAGTTCCCTGTACATGGCAGAGTTCAAGCAGAAGCTACATCAGACAAGGGAGTAGGAATCAGGCTTTGCAAACATAAAAATGACCCCTCCGGTCCCATTCACTGTGACAATGTCACAATTCAGTAATAACCACACTAACCACACCACTACCCTTACTGCTTATTGAGAAGAACCATGTGCCAAGCTCCATGCTAAGCCCATCACAGGCTGGCTCACTTTCACCCTCAATGAAACACTTCAGGAGAATTCATTATGCCCATATACAAGCTCCAATACTTTGGCCATCTGATATGAAGAGCAGACTCTTTGGACAAAAACAACCCCATTGCTGGCAAAGACAGAAGGCATGAGAGGACAGCAGAGGACAAGATGGTTGGATGGCATCACCAACTCGATGGACATGAGTTTGAGCAAGCTCCGGGAGTTGGTGATGGACAGGGAGCCTGGCATGCTGCAGGCCATGGGGTTGCAAAGAGTCAGACACGACTGAGCAACTGATCAACAACATTTACAAGTAAAGACAGAGAGGCTCCCAAAATGTCTGATCATTTTTGCGAAGATGCCCTGCTATGGGAGTAAAGCCAGGTTTTAAATCCAGGCCAGAGTGCAAAGTTCTTTTCCCTTAGTTATCTCCTCCCTGCAGACACATAAAAAGACAAAAGATATATAACAGAGAAGGTGGAGCTCCAGGAGCACAGTTGAGGGGGTGGGGGGGAATCAAGGAGGTTATATAGTAGAGATAAAATCTGAACTGGATCCTGAAGGTGGAAGGTGGATGGAGGCAGGTCATTCTAGAAAGAGGGAACTGTATGGAAAGAGACACAGAACCGTGAGAAAGGGTGGAGTGTCCAGCAATTCACAAACAATTTTATGTAGCTTGACTATAAGTGCATGACTAAGAGGAGCAAGAGAAAGTGCTGGAGGGTCAGTCAGACCTGTATGGCCATGGAAGTAGTCGGAGCTCTCTTCTGTGCATGACAGGAAGCCATGGCTGTCTCTAGGTAGAGGGAAGCACAGTCACATGTGGAGGGTACTTGCTTCCTGAATATGCATCATATACTGAGGTCAACTCAGGAAAGCTGCCACAGTACCATGCAACAACCACTGGGCAAATGATAACCAGGGCTCCAGAGGAGGAATCCAGCTGCCAAATTCCAACAAGCTCTTTGGCTTACCAAGGAGGAGCTGGATAAAGAAAACTGGAGAGCTGGATAAAGTCAGGAAAAATACAGCATTATCTCCCATGAATACTCATCTTCTAGCTTTGAGAATATGACCACTTGCTTTGACCTCCATGAAACAAGCAGTGTCCTTGATACATTTTTCATGACTCGTCAATGGCATCATCCAGAGTCTGTTGATGGGGAAATTCTGGAGAAGCCTTTAGGACATCGCAAGTAGCACCACTGGGCACAGCCAGCCCCTCCTTCCCGCCTACACAGATGTGAGCCAGCCCCCATGACACACTGTCAACACAGGCTCTTCCCTCCCACGGGCTTTTCTTTCTGGCAAGGGGCCTCTTTGGTGATGATCACACTGCTTTCCCCCTTGATTTTTCTCTTTTTGGCTTCATAATATGGGGCAGACTCTGTACCAGGAACCACCAACACCATGCAAAAGTAAAAGGTGCAAAAAGAGAAAGGGGACTGATGAAGCTCAGAGGACCTAGTCTCAGCCCCACATGAAATGTGGCTCATCTATCCAGAGTGTGGCCCAGAGAGGCAGGGAGAGGAGATGGGAGGAGAGACAGGATAGAGTCCCAGGGGTTGTCTGATGTAACCTGCATGTGACCCAGTTTTTGCCCCTCCCTCTGGAAGGATCCTTCAGTTGCTCTGACATGAGAAATTCGTGTAACCCTTCCAGTGGAGGTAAACAGGAAAAGGAAAGGCCCAGGAGTAGCTTTGAATCACATGTGACCTGGAACAAGACCCTTCTGCTCTGAGCTAAGCTTTTCATGGACCCAAAAAAGCTGTAGGAAAACCTGGAATCTGGCCCCTGGCTAGATTTGACTATAATAAACATGGCGGCTAGGTTGGCCAATAGAATCATCCACCTCCTACCTCTGAACAAAGTGGTCTGAGGGTGACCTGAAACCAAAGCAGATCCAGCACTGGTCCTTTCCGGAATATTTGATGTGGCCTTTGGGAAAATGAGAGGAAGTCTACTTGTCTTTTCTCTGAGATAACAAGCTAAAAGGCTTGAGCTTTTCTTGGCCCTGGAGTTACCTTTTTACCATGTAGAGAGGGTATACCAGAAAAAAATGACACCAACATAGAGAAAAACCAGAGAAACGAACTAAAAAAAAAAAAAAAAGTTAAAGGACCTTCTGAGCTCTTTGATCCTGCTATGCCTACCCATGGACTTTTAACTTATATTAACAAAATAAATACCTTCTGCCCCACCCCATGTTATGTTTTGTTTTGTTTTGTTTCACTTAAACTAACCTGAATAAGATTTCTGTCACTGATGAGTAAAAGAATCCTAGAAAATACAACTCCTCTCTTAGGGGATTGCTGTAAGGAGTTTAAAAAAAACTTGTATGACCAGTATCTTAAACTCTAAAGGCTCTCATGAAACAACAGTCTCTCCTCTATCTCATCTGTCCAACAGCACAAGAAAGAAGGGGAAGCTGAAAGGAGATTTTATTTTGATAAAATATCTGATTTTATATATATAAATATATATATTTAGTATAAACATATACAAAACCTATAAAATCTCTGATTTCTGATAAATCAAAAATTGTGTTTCAATAACTTTCTGAAAATTGCCTATCAAAGCACTGCTATATTATACACACTCAGTTCAGTTCAGTTCAGTCTCTCAGTTGTGTCTGACTCTTTGCGACCCCATGAATCGCAGCACACCAGGCCTCCCTGTCCATCACCAACTCCTCGAGTTCACTCAAACTCACATCCATCGAGTCTGTGATGCCATCCAGCCATCTCATCCTCAGTCGTCCTCTTCTCCTCCTGCCCCCAATCCCTCCCAGCATCAGAGTCTTTTCCAATGAGCCAACTCTTCACATGACGTGGCCAAAATACTGGAGTTTCAGCTTTTGCATCATTTCTTCCAATGAAATCCCAGGGCTGATCTCCTTCAGAATGGATTGGTTGGATCTCCTTGCAGTCCAAGGGACTCTCAAGAGTCTTCTCCAACACCACAGTTCAAAAGCATCAATTCTTCGGTGCTCAGCCTTCTTCACAGTCCACTGGAAAAACATGACCACTGGAAAAACCATAGCCTTGACTAAACGGACCTTTGTTGGCAAAGTAATGTCTCTGCTTTTCAATACACTATCTAGGTTGGTCATAACTTTTCTTCCAAGGAGTAAGCGTCTTTTAATTTCATGGCTGCACATTAGCCCTCCAGAAAACAACCCTAGAATGAGTGAAACACACTTTATTGTTATCCCCAGTTTAGAAATGAAGTGGATGAGATCTGAGAGGTCTCTCAGCTGCCCTCCAGCTGGTCTACCCTCCAGCTAGTGGCCAGGGAACAGGACAACACAAGGCTTTCCTGACTCCTGGCCCCAGTGGCCACCCTGCCTCTCAGAACACACTGCCAACCCAGCAGAATTAACTTGGCTGTGCTAATGAAATTGAAAATTTTGTTCATATAAAACTGCTGATGCTATAGTCAGCCAAATTCTCACCCAAAAGCACATAAATTGGCTAGTTGTTCTTATATCACCATAAAGGAAATTTGAATATGAAAGCCTCAGCGTTAAAAGGGACCTTAGCGATCCCTTTACCTAAGTTCTACTGAGAGAAAAGTGTAGCCCAGGCAGGTTTCAGAACCGCACAAGGCCCAGAGCTGGATGCTGGTAAAGCCAGGACTAGCAGCCGTGTCCCCCAACCTGGCCCAGGACTCTTTTATCTCTGAACTTCTTCCTGGGTCTCAAAAACAGCTCCTGTGGCCACCCAAGGATTTGGCTCAAGGGTTGGTTTACAGATACAAAGAAGGGACGTCTGCTCAACCCACGGTCCTTGGCAAAGGCTTTCCAAAAGAAGAATTTAGAGGAAGAGAAACTCCAGGAAAGTGGAAACATGTGTGGTGGCTCAGGTCACAGCAAGGAACTGGGAGTGATGGGGGCCAGGGGGACAGGAATGGGACAATGGAAAAAGACTGGATCTACAGACAAAGGTGGGCCTGAACCACCACAGGGAAGCTCAGGTTTTCTATGTTCTTGCTGATAAGTAATCATTAAAATCTGCTGAGCAGGTGTGTAGTAGAAGCAAAGTAGAATTATGATCTAACAAGTATGATTTATAAAGAAAGATAAAAATAAATCTCAAAAATTGTTTTTGAACAGCCACCAGAGAAGATTTGAAGATTCTTGTCTCTGTACTAGGGAAGGTGGTGGGGCAGGCAGAGGAAGGTGGCAATCTCACAAATAAATGCTGGAAACTTTTAAATTTCATTCATTCATTCATTCAACAAATATTTTCTTAGTGCTTACTCTGTGCCAGGCACTCTGTGATGGTAGATATGCAGAGGTCAACAAAACATCCAGTGCCTACACAATGAAGCAACTGTCTAATTAGAGTACCAGATGCTGAATGGATTATAAAACAATAAATACATCATTATAAATTATGAAAAGTGCTGAAAAGAAAATAATCAGAAACTGACTTCTCCAGTATAGAAAACAACAGGAGTAGGACCTATGTAAAATAGGTCAAGAATTTCAACCAGCTAAAAGTGCTCTATAACAAACCACCCTCTAAAATGTAGTGGCTCAAAACAACAGCAAACAAAGCTTTTATCTCTCATGCTTCTATAGGTTGACCAGGCAGTTCCTCTGCTTGCCTTGTTTAGGGGTCTCTCATGAGGCTACAGTCAGATCGCTATCAGGCTAGAATATCCAGTCCAACGTGATTTTACTCACATGTCTGAGGTCTTGGCAAGGATCTCCCTCTCTCTCTCTCTGTCTCTCCCTCTCCCTTCCTCCCTCCTCTTTCTACATGGTCTCTCCATGTGGCTTGCTGAGACTTCTTTAGATGGCAACTGCATTGCAAGAGCAAGTGTTCTAAGAGGCAGGAAGTAGAAGCTGCCAGTCATCTTAAAAGCCAGCCCCCAGAACTGGCACAGCATCACTTCCGCTGCATTTGGCTGATTAAAGCAACCATGGGGCCCAGCTCTAATTCAAGGGCAACAGAAATAAACACCACCTTCCAAGGCAGAGGGGAGGGGGTGGAAGTAACACAGATTTTACAGCCATCTTTAGTCCACCTAAGTGGTCAGGGATGGCCTCTGTGAACAGGCAACATCTGAGTCAAGACCTGAAGGAGGAAAAGCAGTCACCCAGGTAATAAGCCCAAGAAAAGCATTTCTGATAAAGGGGGACAGCATAGGCATAGATTCTGAGGCAGAAAGAAGCATTTGATGGGTCAAGGAATTGGAAGGAGGCAACTTGTGACTGGAGGAGGGAGCTGGCAAAGGGAAGACCGGCCTGGAACTGGGTGGTGGAAGCAGGTGGGTGGAGCCACAGCAGTCTTGAGGGCAGATTTATGGGCCAGCTTTCTCTTGAAGGCTTCCCTGGTGGCTCAGAAGTTAAAGCGTCTGCCTGCAATGTGGGAGACTTGGGTTCGATCCTTGGGTTGGGAAGATCCCCTGGAGAAGGAAATGGCAACCCACTGCAGTATGCTTGCCTGGAGAATCCCATGGACAGAGGAGCCTGGTGGACTACAGTCCACGGGGTCGCAAAGAGTCGGACACAACTGAGTGACTTCACTTTCTCTTGAAGAGAAATGGGAAATTGTTAGGGATTACAAGAGATGTGTGTTTATGAAGGATCACTGGTTGCTATGTGAAGAATGGCTGGAAAGGAGCAAGAATATCCTCTGGCTTAATCAAAGATGCTAAATGATCTCAGGAAGTGACCTGAAGAGGGACCTCAGACACATGAGCTCCAGTATCCAAAATCCACAGTGATTATCCTGAACTAATTCGTCAGTGATGATGAATTCATTTCTTTATTGGTAGGGTTACTACCTGAACAACAACAACAAAGAGTATGCATAGCCCATATATAGAAAAATCACTAGCATCAGAACAGAGTACATCTTCTCTGGTGGCTCAGATGGTAAAGAATCTGTCTGCAATTCAGGAGACCTGAGTTCAGTCCCTGGGTTGGGAAGATCCCCTGGAGAAGGGCATGGCAACCCACTCCAGTATGCTTGCCTGGAGACTCCCCATGGACCAAGGAGCCTGGCAGGCTACAGTCCACTGGGTCACAACAGTCAGACACGACTGAGCGACCAGGCACAGGATTCACTAGACCACTCTCCTGGACGACAACGATAACTGTCTTGTCCATCACTGTCCCTAAAGTTATGCAACAAACCAACTGATCAATGACAAAATGGGCTTCTCAGAGGACTGTAAAATTTACTTCATTCATGGTCCAAGATGACTCCTGCCATATAAACTATACTCAAAGAGCAAATCTGAGCCATGGAAACAAATGAACCTTCAACTACGTCAGAAGCCACTGTGGGATTATCCAGGGAAAGGCAATAAAGCCCAGGTTACATTTCAGTGCATAAAAGGTTAACTTCTGGTTATTTGGCAACTTCACCTCCAGAAAAGTTAAATGTTACTTTCTGTGTGATTCAGCACACATAGGGAATGAGAGATATTACCTACTCCTGACAGTATTTTTGAAATTGTCCTTGGGGACATTTAAGTGATCTATTCGAGTCCCTGTGATTCTCAGAAGTGAAAGGGTTTTTAAGACCCAGAAGAGTAAAAGAACAACGTCTCTATGGATGCCTTTTACCCACACATTTTTGACAGATTCATGCTCATAAAAAAGACCCTGAAGGCACCTTGATTTGGCCCATAATCTTTCACATGTACAGGCTGTCAGACCAATCACAGGTTGATATATGCTTACATTCCTACTTCCAAAACAGAAACAGATTCCTATAAGCAAGGAGTGGGACTTGATTTATGGAGAAGAACGGAAACTTACGGACACAACTGAAAAGTCATTAGCATGCAAAGCAAATTAGGGGAAAACTCTAAAAGCACTGGATGCCTCTATTACCACCATGGAAGCAGGTGGACCCTCCAGCAAGGGTTATGTGACTTCCCCACAGCCTGGCTAATGTAAATGAGAAACAAAACATTAC
Organism: Nanger dama; assembly: GCA_917880005.1. Taxonomy (NCBI): domain Eukaryota; kingdom Metazoa; phylum Chordata; class Mammalia; order Artiodactyla; family Bovidae; genus Nanger; species Nanger dama. The sequence goes on from CAKJTW010000022.1 coordinate 33,566,868, forward strand.
TGTCTTCAGTGGGATTTAGGAAGCACTTGAAAATTTTAACTAAAGCGCTGAAAGGGAAGAGTGCTAAGTCCTTGAAAATATCTCCAATCAAATCAACAAGATCCTGTTAGATGCCACTCTGCTTTCACTATGGGTAAACCAAACAGAGCTTTCTGAATCAATTAGTCTCTAACATAAGAAAGATTTCATTTACTACTTCCCTTTCCCAACCCAAGCACAAAAGCATCTGTGAAAACCCGTCTCCATCTCACCCATCCATACAGCCCAGCATAAGTGCCTTCTGCATTCTGTGCAGAAGTCCATCTCATCTGTCCTGGAAGTTGGAATTTTAATGATCATAATTTTAGTGTTCATAATAATTTTCCATATGTACTCCAATTCTATAGTATATGATTCAACCCACCAGAAACCAACCATTTCTGCCAGATCAATGCTAAGCAATCCCTAAAGATGTTCCAATTGCCTGAGACTGGGACCACTTCCTATTAATTGATCGCAGGATTTTTCTGTGCCTGTGTTCCAGAGCCAGCTAATCAGAGAGGAAATTTTAACGCATGACCTTTCCAAAAACCTCTCCACCTCCCACAGCAAAGCCAAACTTGGTTAAGGATTTATTGACAGAGGGCTGGTCATTTACTGGTGACCTCCATAGCTTTATTTGCTAACTGTGGCTTTTAGAAACGTTCTCACCAGAATGGAACTGTGTTTATGTCACAATATTGGGAAGGGAGGCTTGATTACAGATTTTAATTAGAATTTCAGTGACAGCCTACCTCCCACTGTCACTATCTAGCTCTGAAAGTCACGACTAATAAATGCATCATTATAAACCATTTAAAACACAAAGAAAAGGGGAGAGGAGGAAGGAACAAAAACCACTCCTGAGAAAGCTACGGAATATGCCAAAGCAAAAGGACTTGGGAAAATGCTGTGACTGAACTTTTTTTTTTTTTTTTTTTTTTTAACCAATTAAGCAGGTGCTTACATTTGCGAGCTTATCTCAGTTTGCTCTGCGAAAGTACACCTGAACACATTATTCTGGGCTCCTGGCAGCAGCCGGGCCCACGTCATTTCGTGCCGTGGGACTTGGCCATCCCGCCTGGCACTGGCAAACACTCCGCCACGCGTTTCTTGTTCGTTGGGTCGCCAAGGCGGCCGGAGCCCCGGGCAGGAGGCCCGATTTGTCTCAGCTGCCGGGCACCCCCGCGCCGAATGAATCTATATCCCGTCAGCTGCGCTTTCACCGCCGCAACGGATAGCGCCCCCGAGGCTCCGTGACGTCGCCGGGTGTTTGCAAAGCGGAGGAAAATCCCTCTTGGCACCGCGGGCTCTGACCTCACTCTCGCGCGGAGGAGAGCGTGATGCCCTGCCTTTAATCACCCGTGAAGCGGGGCAGGATGAAGCCCGCGGAGGAGAGGCGGCGCGGAAATCACCCCACCAGGACTACCAGATGTGACTCACGCTTTTCACCTTTGGAGGGAAGTAACATTTTGCAGCAGGATTCCACCCTGGCCTGCCTCCAAGGGACAGAACAGAGAGAGAATACCCTTCCTGTTCTCGGCAGACAAGGAGCGTGCAATGCCGCTGGAAGCAAAGGGCCAACATCAATAATGCATCGGGATCCACGGCTGACATTTTTCAGCTATCTGGGTAATTGAGCAGTTGTCAAAATACAGCTCTGAAAGGCCACGTGTGCACAGAGCCGTCACTGTTCCTGAAAGGGCAGGTTTAATCCTGGATGGTGTCCAGAGGACATATCCAATCCTCCTTCCCCCAGACATAAAGACTGCTACCAATAGGACAACCATTACATAGTCGTACAGTTAATACCAGTAATAATAATAATGGCCATTCTCTATCATCGGTATGTATGTACCCACTTCCCTGTGTGCAAGTATGATATCCCACGATACCTTCACACTGACACCTGCCCAAGGCCACACTGTAAGGGGCAGAACTGGATTTGAACTGAAGCCTGTCATTGACCTGCCCCACTATGGGGTCTCTCAGACATCCTAATGTTTTATAAAAGTTGGGAGGTTAACTCTCTGTGCCTGAACAATTAACAGCCTTCTGTCCCAAAGCCTTCTGGCGATGGTACTGGGACTCTGCGATTACTGACCACTTCAACCATGTTTAAGCAGCTGTACAATTAAGAATGAGGAGAGTGGAGAAGAGAGTGTAGCCCAAGGCCGCACTTGCGGAGAGTGGCAGTGCAGGACTAGAAAGGAGCCCACAGCGAGAACACTGGAAGGCACATCTCAGGCACACATACAGTGCTACTAACTACAGTCGCCATGCTGTGCCTTCGATCTCCAGAGCCTGTTCATCCTGCAGAGCTGAAACTCTATACCCTTTGACCAGCATCTCCCCATTTCCCCTGTCCCACCACCCCTGGCAAGCACTATTCTACTCTCTGCTTTTACTCTCTGCTCAGAGTAAACCTTTTTGACAGTTCAGTTCAGTTCAGTCGCTCAGTCGTGTCCTACTCTTTGCGACCCCATGAATCGCAGCACGCCAGGCCTCCCTGTCCATCACCATCTCCTGGAGTTCACTCAGACTCACGTCCATCGAGTCCGTGATGCCATCCAGCAATCTCATCCTCGGTCTTCCCCTTCTCCTCCTGCCCCCAATCCCTCCCAGCATCAGAGTCTTTTCCAATGAGTCAACTCTTCGCATGAGGTGGCCAAAGTACTGGAGTTTCAGCTTTAGCATCATTCCTTCCAATGAAATCCCAGGGCTGATCTCCTTCAGAATGGACTGGTTGGATCTCCTTGCAGTCCAAGGGACTCTCAAGAGTCTTATCCAACACCACAGTTCGAAAGCATCAATTCTTCAGCACTCAGCTTTCTTCACAGTCCAACTCTCACAACCATACATGACCACTGGAAAAACCATAGCCTTGACTAGACAGACCTTAGTCAGCGAAGTAATGTCTCTGCTTTTGAATATGCTATCTAGGTTAGTCATAACTTTTCTTCCAAGGAGTAAGTGTCTTTTAATTTCATGGCTGCAGTCACCATCTGCAGTGATTTTTTTGGACAACTTTTTTTCCATTTTTATTGAAATATAGTTGACTTACAATGTTGTATTAGTTTTAGGTGTACAGCTGAGTGATTCAGATAGATATAGATAAACATACATTCTTTTTCAGATTATTTCCATTATTGGTTATTACAAGATATTGCATATAGTTGCCTGTGCTATCTAGTAGGTCCTTATTGGTTATCTATTTTATATACAGTAGTGTCTATATTTTAATCCCAAACTCCTAATTTACCCCTCCCCATCTTTTCCCTTTGATAACCATAAGTTTGTTTTCTGTGTCTGTGAGTCTATTTCCATTTAGTAAATAAGTTCATTTGTATCATCTTTTTAGATTTCACAGATAACGTGATATCATACGACATTTGTCTTTCTTGGTCTGACTTATTTCACTTAGTATGATGATCCCTGGGTCCATCCATGTTGCTGCAAACAGCATTATTTCATTCTTTTTTATGGCTGAGTAGTATTTCACTGGGCATATATATTCCACATCCTCTTTATCCATTCATCATCTGTCAATGGACACTAAGGTTGAGTCCATGTCTTAGCTATTATAAATAGTGCTGCTATGAACATGGGGTGCACATATCTTTTCAAATTATTGTTTTCTCCAGATACATGCCCAGGGGTGGGATCACTGGATCATATGGTAATTCTATTTTTAGTTTTTTAAGGAATCCTCATACTGTTCTCTACAGTGGCTGCACTAATTTACATTTCCACCAGCAGTGTAGTAGAGGGATCCTCTTTCTCCACACCCTAAAAGAGTAAATCTTAAGTGTTCTCATCACATACACACAAAAAAGGAACTATGTGAGGCAACAGACATGTTAATTAGTTTGATGGTAATCATTTCACAATGTGTATATATATATATATATATAAATATATATATATATAAACATCACTCTGTATACCTTAAATATATACATTTTATTGATTGATTATAAATAAATATAAATAAAGCCTCAATAGTGGCTTGCCTGGTGGCTCAGAGGGTAAAGAGTTTGCCTGCAATGAGGGAGACCCAGGTTTGATCCCTGGGTTGGGAAGATCCCCTGGAGAAGGAAATGGCAACCCACTCCAGTATTCTTGCCTGGAGAATCCCCAAGGTCAGAGGAGCCTGGGTCACAGAGTGGGACATAACAGAGCGACTTCACTTTCACTTTCACCTCAACAAGGCTGGGGATGGTGGGAAGGAGCTTTCCATTCTCCTTATGGTAACTACTTTAATCATTCATTTGAGGCTCTAGGGATTAGACCCACAGTCTCAGAAAGCCACAAACAGCCAGGCTGATCCCCCAGACCTCAGGGGAATGTACTGCACAGGTTTCACAGGGAGGCATGCTCTCTTCCCAAGAGTTTCAAATGACAAAAAGGAAAACACAAGCATGCTCAGGAACAGAAGTACAGTTAAGGACTTCGGAAAAAAAAACACTGCATATCACAGAAACAGGAAACTCCTCCATCCCCCACTCCCTTTTCTTGCTTTTGCCTGGCAGCATTTTTCCTTCTCTCCAATCAGAGAGGAGATCACAGGAAAATTTTCACTTGCCCGATTCATTAAGGCAGAGCAAAGGAGATATCATTTTCTTGCCTTTTAAATTCCTCTTATTCCTTTCATCTAATTTTTCTCTTACAAGAAGCAAGAAATCAAAACAATATGTTTTCCTGGAATGATATACGTAAATGAAGACAAAATGATGGGAACTGGGATTAAATGCTGCAGAGCTGAAAATAACGCATGGGGCTAAGTGAGCCAGCAGCCTTATTTATGCTATTTATGACATAAATAGCAGTCATAATAAAGTAATAATACTTCTGCATTTAACTCTTTGCGATGGTCCTTTTCTCAAGCTTTCCAAATCAAAGTGCAGAATTATCCTGAGGGCTGGAGGGGCTCTGCCCTCTGTGATCAGTACTCAACCTAGATTAATGAAGCATTCGTAACACCTGTGCTTACGCTTCTTGCACTGTCATCCCAGCCTTCTCAGGGGTGGTTTGATCCGCATGGGAACAAGCCTCGAAATTCCAGTGATACCAGGGATTCAAAGGCAATGACCTTGACATACCACAGGCTTTCCTTTCACCACCCAGGAAGCTCAGCATCAAGACTGGACAAAAACTATCTTCCACTCTGGAATCAATCATCATTTCAGAGTTTCCATTACAAATCTTTGTTTGGAGAAACCTAGAAAAGTAGACCAAGCATGGGGTGCTGGAAAGATTTTAAACTTTTATGGATCAAGGCATCCTTTGAAAATTTGATTTAAAAAATTACAGATTCTATTTCTACCTATTTTAATAAAATGTGAATATCATGATTTGGATATATTCTTCGTAGGCTCTTTGACCGTCCCATAGCTCATCCAGCCCCCTTCCCCCAAAATCCTGCTTTGGCTTCACAACAGCATGTGTTGTGTATGCGTGTGTGTTTGCTTTTCACAGCACCAGAAGAAAATGTTGCTGCCCTTAGTCACTCAGTCATGCCTGATTCTTTGCGACCCCATGGACTGTAGCCCACCAGGCTCCACTGTCCGTGGGATTTTCTAGACAACAGTACTGGAGTGGGCTGCCATTTCATCCTCCAGGGGGTCTTCCCGACCCAGGATTCAAATCTGAATTGACTTTGTCTCCTGCATTGCAGGCAGTTTATTTCCTGCTAAGCCAGCAGGGAAGCCCCAAAAGAAAATGGTATGAACTAAAAAGGGAAAAAAAATTTTTAATATATTCAAATACTTCAAAAAGAAGGAATTGCATTTAATGAACAACAAATATATGCCAAGTTCTCTACCAGGCATAGGACATGTGCTTTAGCAACTACTTTTCTTCACAGTTGTGTAGCAACAAGAAAGGCGCTTTCACATTCACCTCTCTGTTCCCAGTGCCTTTCAGAGTGCTGGTGCTTATCGAATACTTGCTGAGTGAATTCATTATTACTAATTTGTAGATGAGAAAAACTGAGCCTCCAAGAGATTAACTTACATGAATCAGACAGAGAATGAATGGTCGAGGTAGAATTTGAACTCAGATCTGCTTGCCCCCTTCCCCGTACACCTTAATGAACATTTGATGTGATCTTCTCTGAGACCAAAGCAAAGACACACACAAGAAATTATATACAATGTTGGGGTCCAGTGCTGTATGAAACAGGAAAAGGAAAGGAGGGAACTGAGAGTATGAGGGAGGGACAGGTTATATCCCTGACCACGGTGGTCAGTGTCGGCCTCTCCAGAAGGTGAGATTGGAGCAAAACCTTGAAGGAGGTGAAGGGGGTGAGCTGTGCAGAGGAGTAGGCCAAGGAGAGGACGAGCTAGAGCCGAGCCCCAGCACAGTAGCATGCCTGGTGGGCTCGTGGAACAAGGAGATGGTGTGGCTAGAATCAGGTCACAGGAGGGAGGGTCCCATAACAAGGGACTGTGGAAAGGACATGTGTCAGTTACTGCAAGGACTTTGGCTTCTACTCAGAATGAGACGGGAATTCGCTGCAAGATTCAGAGCAGGATGGGGGCATAATCTAACTTCCATCCTACAAAGATGTGTTTGGCTGCTGGCATGAGGCCAGAGCATGGCAGGGGCCAGGGCAAGAATGGGGAGACCAGGTGGAAGGCCACATCAAGTGATTCAGGCAAAAGATGCCAGTGGCTTGGCCAGGTGGTAGCAGTGGAGATAAAGAGAAGCATATTCCCCATATGCAAGAGAAGAATTAAGAATGACTCCAAGGTTTTTGGCCGAAGCAACAAAACTGACATCTGTTTAGGCTCATCCTTCCTTCTAAGAAGGCAAGCCTTAAAAGCCTGCTGTCTTATTCTCAAAGCCTCAAAATCAACCTAGGGAGAAATATGATGTTTACAGCTTCCAAAGATGTTTCCTTTTTTCTTTTCATAAGAGAAATGTTTCTCCAGGTAGCCCCGTGACAAGAGACAGGAAGAACTTCCTTTAAAAGTGCATGTTTTTCACTTAAGGTTTGGAAATCAAGCTTTGGAGACTGTTTCCTTTGTCTGACTCCCTACCTTCACGTCTAGGGCTACATGATCCTCTCCGGGTGGAAGGCTGCAAAATCTTCTCTCCTGCTCTGCTAGACCCCAGGTCAGTACCTGGACACATTCCTGCTAGCCACAAAATGGGAATTTTAGACAGATGCTGACTTCTAGGTGACCTGAATTTGACACCAAGAGTGAGAAGCTAGGCCTGTCTCCCCTCACCAGACATTCCTGGTTAGCCTAGGCTGCCAGGCAAATGTCGAGCCATCGGCTCTGGACACAATCAAAAGTCAATCTGGAGCTCACTTCCGGCTCAGACTGCTCAGCCAAGGAGATAATCCACAGAAAGTGCTGAAGGCTTGGCAGAGGGTAAATCTCCCACTGGCTTCCTTTGAGGGTTTGCTTTTTTAAATGCTAAAATGGAAAAGCCGAGATGGCAGATAAACTATATTTTTGGAAGGAAAAATTACTGCACGTCTAAAAGGTGCCTGGCATTGTGCTGAGTGTTTTCTAGAAGCACCATCTTGCTGTATCTACACAGCATCTGGTAAGTCAGCATTCCTTTCCCCATTTTTCTGAGAAAAGAAGTTTAGAGAGGTTAAGCAACTTACCCAAAGCCCTCAGCTAGTCAGTACAGATGTCCAACTTCAAAGCACAGCTTTCACAGCAACTGCCTCCAGGATAATAGATAGTCTTCATGTGCCTGGGACTGAGCGGGGTCCTGGGAGGCTGGGCTTTCAGTTTTAAATGTGGGAAAAGTGAAAGCGTTCATTGCTCAGTCGTGTCCTACTCTTTTGTCAGCCCAGAGACTATATCCCGCCAGGGTCCTCTGTCTGTGGAACTCTCCAGGCAAGAATACCAGAGTGAGTAGCCATTCCGTTCTCCAGGGGATCGTCCCAACCCAGGAATAGAACTTGGGTCTTATGCTTTGCAGGCATATTCTTTAGCAGGAAAGTCTAGGGCAAACCACAGCCAGAGAGTCACCCTAGCTGCCCCTTTAAATGAAAATATCCACATGTAAAATGTAATAATTTCACAAATACCTAAACAATTCAGTAGGCAAAGTCTTTTAAAACATCCCTGAGAAAGTTACAAATACACATCTTTATTCAAGGTAATATGGGCTCCTATGGGGTTTATCTTTAAGAAAAGCAGGTTTCTTTCCCACCCAGTTACAAAACATCTTCTGCAATAATAAGAGTGGAGCCCTTGGTGAGAATATGCTAGAGATCATTAATCCCCAGCTTCCTACACATTTTACCAGGATCCATTTCACCAACTGACTCCCAAAGCAAGCTTAGTAGTTGTGAGTGTTCTGCAAAGCCAGTCCCCCTTTGCATCTGTTTGCTGCAAAATGTCAACTAGATTTCTTGCTCTGGTCACTATATATCCTTGACTAATTTACCCGAGGACTCTGGCCCACTGTCTTGCTAAGGGGACATCAATGAATTCGGCTATTGGGGACAAGTTTCAGCTGCTTAGATCCTAGAACTTGGAGCATTCTCCAGAACCTGGCTTGCACCATTCGCTAGTACTGCTCACTCGTCATTCCACATCTTTCTACTCATTTATTATCCCTAGTTCTTTAAAAGACAGTCTAGCCCTCTATACTAAAGAAATTCTTTGAAGGCAAGAACTAGGTTAATTTGCCCTCCAGAACATATAAAAAATGTTTAATGAATGCATGCTGAATTATCTTGTTATTTGATTAAGAAGAACAATTTTCGTACTCAGACAGCCTGAAGACTGAAAACCTCCTTAGGAAAGAAACCAAACAGCAACATTTCTGATGAGGCTGAAGTCAGACAACCACCAAATACTGTGTTCCCAGGATGAAAAGAGCTGGAGCCCCTCTATGGGTGCACAAGCAATCCCACCTCCTCATGCCTCATTTCTTCCCTCCAGACAATGGCATCTAAGATGTGTCGCTCCCAGCAGCCATCCTCAGCTGGATTGGCCTGCCCTTGGCTGCTGTGTGTGCAGCTTGGTATGTGTGCAGCTTGGCCAGAATCACACTGGCCTTGACCTGGGTCTGGGAAGTCCAAGCATGACAGAGTGTCTATTCTCATACAGGCCACTCTGGCTCTCCAACATGAGTGTAGCTTTGCTGCATCCTTCTAATATCCCCAGTATGCTGCTTCCAGCATACCAGTTGATGGTCCTCATCAACTGAGTCTGCAGAATTAGAACGCTGCTGCTGGGGAAGGTTTTCTTTCTGCTTTTTGAACTTTAGAAACTAGATGTATCAGACTGTCCTGTGCAAATGTGGATATGTCCTCCAGGCCCTCATCCCAATTAAGATGTAAACAAACCAGGCTGTAAGTAAAGTGCCTACAGAAGAGCACAGTCCAAGGCCCCTCACACTCAACCCCTCTCCAGTCTCAACAGGTGCCAATCCATAAGCCTATCCTATGCTTAGGCCAATATCCCCATCATATTATGTTGCACAGTATTATATACTGGCATCATAAAAATGGCCTTTGAGCCTGGATGGGGGTGTAGTTTGGGAGAGAATGGATACATGTATGTCTATGACTGAATCCCTTTGTTGTTCACTTGAAACTACTACAATATTGTTAGTAAGTTATACCCCACTACAAAATATTTTGGTGTTAAAAAAATAAAAATTAAAATGGCCTTTGGCCAAATAAATTACAGAAAGGCTGGATTACAGAATATGAAGAGGGTATCTTTACTGGAGGACAATTGAGAGCCTTATCATGGTATGGGGTATTATGAGCCTCCAAAATGGAGTGTCACATGCAGTGTTTCCCAGACTTAATAGATCATGGGAATCCTCATCACCTCCCTCTTTGGTGGTTCATCTTAAGGCACTGCTGCTCTTCCAGCATAACCTTGGGAATTCAGCTCTAGCCTCATGAACTCATTTAATCCCAGAGCAGGTGAGGGACTTCACCCAAAGCTAGAGGGAAGAAAGCATGAATGGTTTTGGAAGATGTTCTTTAAAGCCCTCATCAAAGAGATACACTAGGAGAGTTTAGACAACAGAATGTTAAACAGAAAACGTATTTTAAAATCTCAAAAACAAATCTTTTAATCCTCAGTTATAGCCACAGTGAGCATCAAATATTGTCAAGAGAATAAACCATTCATTCCCCCTGACATCTTATCACATCTCATCATGGTGGAATGAGCACAGGCTTGGGAATTAGATAAACCTATTTTTGAATCTTGACTCTGTTCCTATTTACTTCTCGAAATCTGACTTGTAGGATTGTTATGAGAATTCAATAAGATAATGAACAGCATCACATAATAAAAAATAATTAATATGACTTAAAATTATTATTTTTTTATAATATGGAAAACATCCCACAATGTCTTAATGCAAATAACGTATGTTCTATCTATACAGAAGATGGTTCTATACCAAGTTCTGGTATATGTCCTGGTACCGAAAAATCTGTGTTAGTCAAGGTTCCCCAGAGAAACAGAGCAAATTGGAGATGTGTATATAGGTAGATGGGCTTCCAAGATGCCTTGCCAGTGCAGGAGATGCATGTTCAGTCCCTGGGTGGGGAAGATCCCCTGGAGAAGGTTCTGGCATCCCACTCCAGTATTCTTGCCTGGAGAACACACGGACAGAGAAGCCTGGTGGGTTACAGTCCCTGGGGTCACAAAAGGGACATGACTGAGAGACTAAATATCAACAGCAAATCTAGGTAGATAGAGACAGAGAGATTTGTTACAAGACATTGGCTCATGCAAACCGGAATCTGAGAAGTCCCAAGATCTACAGTTGGTAAACTGGAGACCCAGGAGTAACAGTGGTATAAAATTCAATCTAAAAGCCAGCAGTCTTGAGAACCAAAAAAGCAGATGTTTCTGTTTGTTTAAAGAGCCCAGTGTCTCAGATCATGCCATCAGACAAGAGGAGTTCCCTCTTACTCAGCCTTTTTATTCTATTCAGGTCTTCCATTGATTGGATGAGCCCCCCAAACACACACACATTACAGAGAACAATCTACTTTACTCACTCTATCCATTTAAATGCTAATCTCATCTACAAAGTCTCATAAGCACACCCTGAATAATATTTGGTCAAAAGTCTGGGCTCCTGAGAGCTCAATCAAGATGACACATAAACTTAACCATCACAAAGTCTAAATAAAGCTATAAAATTAACCAGGTTGAGTAAATCTGGAATTTGGGGCAGTCAGAACAGCACAGTGCCAAGCAGCAAGTCGGAATGCCAAATGACAACCCAACTCCAGTGCCAAGATGCCTGAATAACGGAAGAAATCCCTTAATAAATCTAGCTAGAATGAACAATTTAATAATTTTGTCTGCTGCCCAGACTGACCCCAAAGATCAACCAACTGTGGCTCCAACTTCAATGCCAACCCTTGGAGAATCGTAAATGAAAGAGAAAATGCTCCAAGCTAACAAGCAAGCATCCCCCACTGAGAGCAATTTTTTTTTTAAACCATGTACCCCGATCCTGTTGGTGCATATTGAAAGAATAAAGCAATGAAGCATCCCAGCAAACTTTGGCCAGCCCTGAAAAAGTGAACAGCAAAGAAAGCAACTGAGACTGCCGCTGGGAAATGGGTGGGTAGACAGGAAGAACAGTTGCCACGAGCACTAAAGCCTCAGCTAGTGAGGCCATATTCTGCTGGGATCTTAGTAGGGCAGCAGACAAAATTATTAAACTGTTCATTCTAGCTAGATTTATTTCTTCCATTATTCAGGCATCTTGGCACTGGAGTTGGGTTGTCATTTGGCATTCCAACTTGCTGCTTGGCACTGTGCTGTTCTGACTGCCCCAAATCCCAGATTTACTCGGATCTTCTGGGATCTACACTTCATTTTTCTAGTAGGAATGCAAGTCACAAGGTAACCTGACATGAAAGGAAAGAGTAACTAACAATTGCTGAGCACTGATGTTCCAGGCACTGTGCCAAGCCCTTTAAAGACACTGACCCACACCATTCTTACCACCACTCTGAGGCTTAGAGATCAGAGAACTGACTTCTGAAGTTAAGTGACTTGCTCAAGGTTACAGGACCTTGGAGAGCCTTTCTCCTTATGGACAATAAGAATTATATAAAAGTATTTGCCCCTTCGTTAAAGATGCCATGAAACTCAAATTCAAACGATCTGAATATAATCCCTGCATATGGATTTAATTTCAATTTTTCTTACATTCTTATAAACCACATCAAATTTTCTATAAATCAAAGTAGAAGGAAGATGGTTAGAAAACCAAATATCTAGGACATCTGGGACAATGATCCAGATTTATCTGATTCTAAAGATTTTACTCCTTTTACTGCATTAAGTTGGAGAGAATTGTTCTTTTTTTTTATGTTATCCAGATACTGTTTTCTTTTTTAAATTTTATTTTTACTTTATTCTACATTACAGTACTGTACTGGTTTTGCCATACATTGACATGAATCAGCCACAGGTGTACACGATCTCCCAATGCTGAAGCCCCCTCCCATCTCCCACCCCCTATCATCTCTCTAGATCATCCCCGTGCACTAGCCCCAAGCATCCTGTATTCTGTATCAAACATAGACTGGCGCTTCGTTTCTTACATGATAATATACATGTTTCAATGCCATTCTCCCAAATCATCCCACCCTCTACCTCTCCCTCAGAGGCTAAAAGTCTGTTCTACACATCTGTGTCTCTTTTGTTGTCTCACATACAGGGTCATCATTACTATCTTCCTAAATTCCATATATATGTGTCAGTATACTGTATTGGTGTTTTTCTTTCTGGCTTACTTCACTCTGTATAATCGGCTCCAGTTTCATCCATCTCATTAGAACTGATTCAAATGTATTCCTTTTAATGGCTGAGTAATACTCCATTGTGTATATGTACCACTGCTTTCTTATCCATTCATCTGCTGATGGACATCTAGGTTGTTTCCATGTCCTGGCTATTATAAACAGTGCTGCAATGAACATTGGGGTACATGTGTCTCTTTCTATTCTTGTTTCCTTGGCGTGTATGCCCAGCAGTGGGATTGCTGGGTCATAATGCAGTTCTATTTGCAATTTTGTAAGGAATCTCCACACTGTTTTCCATACTGGCTGTATTAGTTTGCATTCCCACCAGCAGTGTAAGAGAGTTCCTTTTTCTCCACATCCTCTCCAGCATTTATTGCTTGTAGACTTTTGGATCGCAGCCATTCTGACTGGTGTGAAAGGGTACCTCATTGTGGTCTTGATTTGCATTTCTCTGATAATGAGTGATGTTGAGCATCTTTTCATGTGTTTGTTAGCCATCCGTATGTCTTCTTTGGAGAAATGCCTATTTAGTTCTTTGGCCCATTTTTTGATTGAATCATTTATTTTTCTGGAGTTGAGCTGCATAAGTTGCTTGTATATTTTTGAGATTAGTTATTTGTCAGTTGCTTCATTTGCTATTGTTTTCTCCCATTCAGAAGGCTGTCTTTTCACCTTACTTATAGTTTCCTTTGTTGTGCAGAAGCTTTTAATTTTAATTAGATCTCATTTGTTTATTTTTGCTTTTATTTCCATTATTCTGGGAGGTGGATCATAGAGGATCCTGCTGTGATTTATGTCAGAGAGTGTTTCGCCTATGTTGTCCTCTAGGAGTTTTCTAGTTTCTGGTCTTACGTTTAGATCTTTAATCCATTTTGAGTTTATTTTTGTGTGTGGTGTTAGAAAGTAATCTAGTTTCATTCTTTTACAAGTGGTTGACCAGTTTTCCCAGCACCACCTGTTAAAGAGACTGTCTTTACTCCATTGTATAGGTTTTTGTTTTGTTGTTCTGTCCCACTTATGCACCCATCAGGACTTTCTAGGTGATTCTAGATCTGTATATCTTAAGTTTGCAATAGACCTTTGAGTAATTTTCTCTATGATCATTCCCATTTTATCTCTTCCAGTGAATAAGCTCAGAGCCTTCTTTTTTTTTTTTTTTTTGTCTTTGACTGTGCCCAGTCTTAGTCATAGCATGCAGGATCTAGCTCCCTAACCAGGGATGAAACCTGGACTCCTTGCGCTGGAAGCAGAGTCTTGAGCACTGGACCACCAGGGAAGTCTCTTGGAGCACTTTTTATGAACAAGTCAGTCCCCTATTCTTAAAATTAAAAACATCTGTTTACTTCCATAAACAGATGTGGAAGTCAAAAGATATGCACTGCCATGGTGTTAGGGGAAAGGATAGTGATGTCTGCAACTTGTACTGATGGACCTACGTGCAGGGCAGGAATAGAGATGCAGACACAGAGAACGGACTTGGAGACACGGTGGGGGAAGGAGAGGGTGGCATGAATTGAGGGAGTAGCCCTGTCACATATACGTGCCATGTGTAAAACTGATAGCTAGTGGGAAGCTGTTATATAGCACAGGGAGCTCAGCCCGGTCTCTGTGATGACCTAGATGGTGGGAGGGGGGGTTGGAAGGCTCAACAGGGAGGGAATATATGCATCAATTCAGTTCAGTCGCTCAGTCGTGTCTGACTCTTTGCAACCCCATGAATCGCAGCACGCCAGGCCTCCCTGTCCATCACCAGCTCCCGGAGTTCACTCAGACTCACGTCCATCGAGTCCGTGATGCCATCCAGCCATCTCATCCTCTTTATTTAAGACTTAAGTCTTTTTACAAAAGAAAGTTATTCACAGATTCTTCGGTTCAGTAAAAGAAAGTAACAAGGAGAAAATGTCATCTTCAGCCTTGTAAAGAACTCTAGACTGAATCAGAAATCTGGTTTTGCTTCTAAAAACTTATACTCAATATCTGTGTGCTGTTTTGCAAAACACCATTTTCACATGTGTTTCACCTCCACTGTGTTACTGTTCTCATCTGGAAGAAAAATGGTGGATTGAGTCGTACCTCAGTCCTTCTCGATTTTAACAGTTCATAAGCTGCGTCGTTTGCATATTTTGTACAAGTCTTTATACGTTACATAATGAAATAAATACTAAATTAGTTGACTAACAAAGACCAAAAAATGTCTGCTGGATCCTTCTGATTTACAAAGTCCATGCTGCGCTCCTGAGCATGGCAAATACGGCCCTGTAAGCCTGCTGCTTCAGCTCCTCATCTCCCAGGACTCTCACCTTCTGTAAGCTGCAGTCACGGTCTCTTCTCGAGCATACCACCCACTGTGCCTTTGAGCATGTTCTTTCCACTGGCTAGAGGTACTCAGTCTGCCTCCCCTTCCCTTACATCCAGCCACAACTGGGGCATGTCCCCCACTTTACCCTGACTCTTCCTCTAACCCAATTCAACTATCACCTCTTCAGTGAGGTCTCCCGGGATCTTCACCTTCTCATGCCCCCACCCTTCATCATCCTCACCACTGACATAAAAGCAGTAGTTGTTCTCAGGACTTCCCATGGTTAAGACTCTGTGCTTCTACTGCAGGAGAAGTGGATTAAATCCCTAATCAGGGAATTAAGATCCCACATGCTGCACAGCATGGCCAAAAAAAAAAGGAAATGAAAAAAGCATATGTTCTACTTTCTACATCTTTATTTCCTTTTTTGTTTCTGTTTGTTGTCTGTCTGGATTGGTTTTTAATTGACATATAACACTGATATATAACACATATAATTGATATATAACACTGTACTGGTTTTAGGTGTACAACATAATAATTTCATATTTACATGTATATATTGTGAGATGATGAAAGAAGGAAGACAGGGAGGGAAAAAGGGAGGAAGGCAGGCAACATTTCTGGATGTCCCATCAAATTTCAGGCTGTTTTTCTATGACATTCCTAAAGAAGAATTTCTTATTTGAGGAAATAGGTGGTATAAACTCTGCTATGTTTGATAGGAAAGTACATAGTTCTGATCCCTCCCATTAGTCACACAATGTCATAAATTAAATTCTTGCCTGGTGGCATATTAATTTACTTTCTCTCAAATTACACACTCTTGCCGTATGCTTTGAGCTGCCAATCTCTACTAAATTAAGGAGAACGCAAAGACGATGTTTACTTGAACTTTTCAGAAAGCCACATGAATACTTCAGTTTTGCCAAAAGCAGTCTACAATCCCTTTTAGAGTTAGACATTGACATTCTCCTTTCATCTAGACTGATCCATTCATGACTTACCTGCTTCTCAAAATAAGAAAAGTGAGCTCCAAATACCAAATATTATCTGAAGCAACGCCTGAGATGACCATACACACACATACACACACACACACACGCACGCACGCACACACACATACGCAGAAGCATGTACAAAGACACACACACATTTGTTTTCTTGCTCCTAACTTTCTCTTTGCTGAGCAGTCTAGTCCTAATATCTGGTCTGGGACCAGGCCTGATGTTCTTATGTTCTCCCCAGCACTTGAATAAACAAGCTTAAGAAAAAGAAAGAGGTGGACAAATATGCACTTAAGAACTGACTGCTCTGCTCACCTTGTTCTAACTAATGGAATTTCCACATAGCACAATAGACAGGGTCAACTAAATGTTTTGTTCACACTCAATGGCACTTCTCACACTGGGATCCCTGGCTAAATACAGGATCATGGTGCTGGAAATTAAGAAACATGACCTAGATCCAAATCCTTTTGCTCCCTGAATATGTCTTTTTTCCTGTTACTTTTTAAAATGTTCTTGTAAAAACTATCACAAAAAGGAGGTCAACGTGCCTCCCAAACATCTGGGTGTGCCATCAACCTTCAAAGTTATTCTTATAATGAATTCTCCACACAGGGAATTACTTGAGAGTTATGCTAAAAATGTGATGTGAGTATTCTCAGATACCCAAGATACGTTTCTTGTTCAAGGACAATTGAAAATTGGTTGGGCACTTCAATTTCTGGATTCTTCTAAACAATAATCTATCATTTCAGGAATTGTTAAAGCACTAAAAGTAATTAGAAAAGGAAAGCCCTTCCATCATGTTTATTCACTCAGACCACATTCACTGAGCACACCCTGGGGACACACCTAACAGATCACGAGTCCTCTAAGGTCTCCTGGAAATAGAGGGCCCCTTTCACCATCATCCAGGGGCCTACTGGACAGTCCACTAGTTTTTGAGCTTGACAAACTGGGGTTCAAATCTCTATTCTGCCACTTAGTGACCATGCTTGAATCTCAGCTTCATCCTCCGTAATGTAAGTGTAATAATACTATTCTCAAAGGATTGTTATAAGAATGAAGTATAAAGCCCACACATAGCACCTGGCATGGTGCCACCCTCAGTTGATGTCAATTCCTTTCCTTCCTTCCTTTCCTGTCTGGCAGGAGGCAACTGTCCAGGAAAAAATTGCACTCATTCCTGAAGGGTCTGGAGTGACAACTGCTTGTACAGCATGGCATGCTGCCAAAAGGAAGACTGGGGGCAAAGGGTGACATTTGAGGTGACTATTCAGCTGTCAGGTTTTTGGTGTGACCTCCTGCAGATGGCTGCCAGAGGCACTGGCCAGATACCTGCTGCCAAAGGCAGCCCATGGAGAAGCTGGTTCGGTATGGGCATTTTGCTTCCTGTGCATGTATTCCTGAAGATCTTTCGGCCTTCCCTTGGCCTCAGTGGGATTGCTTCACACAGAGAAGTCAGGATTGAGGGGTTTCTCCAGGTGACTGAGGAGCACATGACAAGCCACATAAAACCATATCCTATTTAATAAAGAAAAACATTTTTGAGACTTCCCTGGGGACCAGTGGCTAAGACTTCAAGCTCCCAATGCAGGGGGCCTGGGTTCGATCTCTGCTCATGGAACTAGATCGCACACCCACAGCTGCAGAACCTGCATGCCACAACTAAGACAGGGCATAGCCAAATAAATAAATAGTTTTTAGAAAAGAAGGAAGTTTCTGCCTAGGCCAGCTAGACTCAGCAGCCATTTCCAAGTAACAGAGTTGATCAGCATCCAGGGGATGCTGGTTAAATAAAATCAACTAAGCTCAGGGTTTTATAATCTTCCCTCTCCCCTCTCCATGCCCCACAAGAGTAAAAACTGGACAAAAGAATGTGGAGGAGGGCCCAGAGAGAGAAAGAGAGTTGGAAGATCATTGGAAGCCAAAAGGGAAGGGCTAAAGTTTGGCTTTAGCCAAAGTTTGGCTATGCTACCAGTGCAGAGAACACCACAGTCAAAGTGCTTATATACCTCTAAAAGCAAAGTTAGCTGATTCACCCTGCAGAACTCTGAGAATATCTGAGACTAGTGAGGTCAAGTTCAGGGATGAGGCTTAAGCTGAGGATACAGGCCTTAGCCTGCTTCTTATCACAGGATGCTGGTAGCCAGGCAGACATATCCCACACACTCTTGCCCAGCTGGGAGACTGGAAAATTCTTGAGAATAGAAGAGCTTCAGAGAAAATACCACTTAAGATGTGATTCCCCCAAAAAAGACAATGAGCTAGAAACCTGCCCAGTTACCCTACAGTAAAGCCTAATAGTTGACAAGCCTAATCCACAGAGAGGGCTTGCTATTGGCTTTTAGTGCTCTTAAATATGAACAGATAGACAAGGATTGTCATATTTAAGAAAATCCTTCAACATGATAAGAATCAAAACAAAAGAAAGCTACAGTAAAGGAGTTGCGATACAATGCAGGAAAGAGAAGAAACTTCTGAAGATAAATAATAACTAATATCTGCAGAGTTATGAAGAAATATTGCAGACAAGACACAAGAAGAGGATGCTACGCAAATAGAAAGAAAGGGAACAAGAAAGCTATAAAATATTTTAAATACATTAGAAAAATCAGATTCAACACAAAGGATAAGGTTGGCAAAATCTAATACAAAGTAAAATAAAGGACAAAGACATAGAAAATCCTAGAAAAGCTTTTTAAATGAGAAGACAATGCAGAATATCAAATATTTGACTGAGCAGAGTCCTGGATAAATAGCAAACAGAAGGGAAAAAATTAGGAATAATACCACACATTTCCCCAAACTGGACACAATTAAAATTCAATCAAAGCTCATATATGATGAAGAATTCTTCCACAGAGTAGAGCAAAGAAGGGGAAAAAATGCATAAGTAGAAATATGCATTGAGAAAATTAGAGGATCAATCCAGAAGAATGTGAAAGCTCAAAGGGTTTGCACAGGCCATGATGCAGAAGAAAATTATAGAAATAAAAAACATACAGCTCCAATACTTTTCTAAGGGTTCACTGAGTACTTACTATGTTCCCAGTACCATGACAAGCGTCAACATTTGGCTCTAAACCCATATCAACTTGCTCCTTTCTTGTTCTAATAAGCGTTTGGATACACAGCATAAATGATCACAGTTTATAAAATCTGGCCACTTTTTTTTTTTTCTGTATCCCACATTGTCAAATATCAACCTAGGTCCTCTCTTGGCCTGGTCCAGGCCCACAGAGCCAGGCCCACGGGCTGTGCCAGAGCTTGGAGATTTTAAATGGAATCTGAGTCACCCAGGGCAGTATTAAAATGACTACATGCTTCTGTTCCAATGTTCGTGCCTTCTCTTCAATTCAGCCTTCCCCTTGGCACACACATACTCTAATTCATCTGGTCCTCACTCCAGGACTTTACGTAAAATAAGGCCCTTGGGCCAAAGAAACACAGGGAACTGGCCCCAAATACTGTAGAAGCAAAGGACTAAGGGAGATGGAAGTTCAGTCTTGGGACACATTTATCAAATTCCCACCCTCCTCTGAGCACAGTGTGAGTCAGTGGGGTACAGAATTTAATAAAATGCATTAATATTTATGTGTAAGAATTCTCCTCATACTGTTGTTTATGATTGCAAAAATCAAAAACAAAAAGTTGGAGACAACGCAAATAGCTGAAAATTCAGAAGAGCTTATCCAGACTCTAATAATAACAGAGGGATGGGTTTATATACAAAGAGAGATGTTTATTGCCACGCGAGGGGAAAGATCACAAAATAGTGTATACCCTTGATTCCACTTTTGCTTTTTAATATAAGTACAGAGAGCACATCTAATAGGTCTCAATGAGGGTTTGTCAGCCTTGCATCTATTGACGTTGTGGGGCTGTCCTGTGTGTTGTACGACTTTTAACAGTATCCCTGGATTTTACCCACTAGGTGCCAGTAGCTACTCCCAAGTTGTGACAACCTAAAATGTGTCCAGACATGTGCCAACTGCACCTGAGTAGGAAAACTGTCCCCAGCTGAGAACCACTGCCCTGAATCAAGAAGCCTAGAAGGGCACAGTGTTGATCTTGGTATTTGCCAGTCAGCAAGTCTTGCCCATGGCTGTCTCTGCTTGGTGAGGTAACAGGTGATTTGTCTTTTCTTCACTACAGAGTGAGGCTGTCCTCTGAGAGGCATCTTCAGATGTCTATAGCTTAAACATGTATTTCTTAAGGAGTTATTAATATTTTTTTAAAATACCATGTATTCAAGTTGAAATAAACAACTCGACTTGGTTAGTAAAGTTTGCTGATAAACCCAAAATGAAATATACCAATTCTGTGCTTGGATCTTGAATGTCCATACTTAAATATACTTGGAACAGAGATGAGTTTTAACTCGGGAACAAAACAGAATTTTAGAGATGGAAGGGACCTCTGTGGCCCTCTGGTCCCCCACTGCCCCCTCATCTCCCCCACCTCGACTCTGCCCACTCTGCTCCAGCCCACACAGCATCCTCTTCGCAGTTCCTCAACCAACTCCCTCCTCCAGCCCTCTGTCCTGGCCCTTCCCCTGGCCTGAAGTTTCTTCCCACAGGCCTGCCTGACTCACTCCCTCACCTCTCTCAGGTCTCTGCTCAAAGCCACCTTCTCGGGGAGGCCAGGACTGATGCTGTATCCTCTCCCGTGACTCCAGCACTCTCCACTCACTCCTTTCCCTGTTGGTTTTTGATTTTCTGACATATTTTCCCCCATAGCCCTTCTCCACATGACATACCCTATGTTTTATTCATTACTAGCTAAAGAATGTGAGCTAAAAACAACTGGGGACTTGTGTCTGTTGTGTTCTCTGCTATATGCCCAGTGCCTAGAACAGTGCCTGGCACATGCCAACATATCTGAATATCAGGCATGCAAATTCACCAGCAAGGGTACACATGTTCCTCCCAGTACAGTCATCTATGACATGAATTAGCTTTCTTGAGGCCACGGAGAGTGGGTTCTGGCTGGGCAAGTGTGTGTGCATTCTCATCCATGAGCTTCATGAAGTCTGAGTCACAGCACTTGACGATCTGTTGAGCTCTCCGGGCCCTGCAGAGAGAGGGAGCGGCAGAGAGCTGACCACTGCCTTCTGCAGGCTTCACTTTCAAGATGGATGTGAGGACTTCCAGGACAGAGGGACAGATGGCCAAACAGAATCACTAGGCCATCACATGGCAGGACAGGAACAGGTTTAGGTCATGCATAAAATGAGGGAAGCATATTTTACAAATGCAAGATAAGAACATGTTTGGGTCTGAGATGAGGTGTGCCACACCCAGGTCAAGAGGAATCAATGAAGGATCATGAAACAAAACTGACATGGCAGCCTGCCACCAGCCAGTGTTACAGTAGGTTCTCTTACTACCCTTCAGGGTACTTATCCATAGCCATGGATAAGTAAGTGAAAATGGTACTCACTCAATCATGTCCAACTCTTTGCGACCCTATGGACTGTTACCCACCAGGCTCCTCTGGCTGTGGGATTCTCCAGGCGAGAATCCTGGAGTGAGTAGCCATTCCCTTCTCCAGGGGATCTTCCTGACCCAGGGATTGAACTGAGGTCTCCAACATTACAGGCAAATTCGTTACCTTCTGAGTCACCAGGGAAGCCCCAAAGATGAGGAAACTGAGGCTTTAAAAAGTCACTCACCCACATTACAACACACAAGTGATAGATCCAGGTATGTATGTCTTCAAAGCTCGTGAACTTTCTTCAAAATAATATCTATTATCAAAAGTTTAGAACAGTGCCTACATGCTCAGTCATGTCAGACTCTTTGTGGCCCCATAAACTGTAGCCTAACAGGCTTCTCTTTCCATGGAATTATCCAGACAAGAATATTGGAGTGGGTTGCCATTTCCTTCCCCAGGGAATCTGCCTGATCCAGGGATTGAACCCGTGTCTCACGTCTCCTACATCAGCAGGCAGTTTCTTTATCACTAGCACAAACTGGGAAGCCCTAGAACAGTGCCTAATACATAGTAAGATACATCAGTTCAGTTCAGTTGCTTTGTCGCATCTGACTCTCTGTGACCCCATGAACCACAGCATGCCAGGCCTTCCTGTCCATCATCAACTACCAGAGTTTACCCAAACTCATCTCCATTGAGTCGGTGATGCCATCCAACCATCTAATTCTCTGTCAACCCTTCTCCTCCTGTCTTCAATCTTTCCCAGCATCAGGGTCTATTCAAATGAGTCAGTTCTTCGCATCAGGTGGCCAAAATACTGGAGTTTGAGCTTCAACATCAGTCCTTCCAATGAACACCCAGGACTGATCTCCTTTAGGATGGACTGATTGGATCTCCTTGCAGTCCAAGGGACTCTCAAGAGTCTTCTCCAACACCACAGTTCAAAAGCATCAATTCTTCGGAGCTCAAATTTCTTTATAGTCCAACCCTCACATCCATACATCACCACTGGAAAACCCATAGCCTTGACTAGAGGGACCTTTGTTGGCAAAGTAATGTCTCTGCTTTTTAATATGCTGTCTAAGTTGGTCATAACTTTTCTTCCAAGGAGTAAGCATCTTTTCATTTCATGGCTGCAGTCACCATCTGCAGTGATTCTGGAGCCCAAGAAAATGAAATCAGCCACAGTATCCACTGTTTCCCCATCTATTTGCCATGAAATGATGGGACTGGATGCCATGATCTTAGTTTTCTGAATGTTGAGCTTTAAGCCAACTTTTTCACTCTCCTCTTTTACTTTCATCAAGAGGCTCTTTAGTTCTTCTTCCCTTTCTGCCATAAGGGTGGTGTCATCTGCATATCTGAGGTTATTAATATTTCTCCCAGCAATCTTAATTCCAGCTTGTGCTTCCTCCAGCCCATCGTTTCCTCATGATGTACTCTGCATAGAAGTTAAATAAGCAGGGTGACAATATACAGCCTTGATGTACTCCTTTTCCTATTTGGAACCAGTCTGTTGTTCCACGTCCAGTTCTAACTGTTGCTTCCTGACCTGCATACAGGTTTCTCAAGAGGCAGGTCAGTAAGATACATAATTCAGCATTATTTTCATTATAAAGTTCTTATGCTGCTCATGAAAAAGAAACATGATAATTAAGGAAGAATGGATCTTTCCTTTGAATGACCAAAAGAAGGCTATAGCTACACGTGTGTCTCACCAGGTCCCACTTCCCTGATCCTTTCTGTTATTACCCCTTCCCTCCCACACCTTCCCTCTCTCTCTGCCTAACTTAAAGTGAAATACCAACCTCACTCCATACACAGGGTAATGATGATGCTGGTGAATTACTGGCCCTCAAGACGGTGGCACTGCCACCTGGCAGCCTTTCAGGGCCTGCCATCTGATTAAGCCCCATAGATGGGTGGTATTTTCCAAACGATTGCATTTAAAACCTCAGAAACAGGTGGGGAAAGTAACAACTTAGCATATTAGAAGACAACTTTAACTGCCTGAGAGGAAACTAAAAAAGAAAAACAACTCCTTAAGCTCCCCAGAGAAATCTCAAAAACTCCAGAGCACCTCCAAGCATAGCTGCACATTTGCCAGTAATAAAACATCTCACGTTGAACATCCTCTCATTAAGTGAACAAAGCTGGAGGGTGCTATTGGGAGATGCAGAGGAAGCGGTGAGCTGACACATATTAAACTCAGAGCAGGGCCTTTCACACACACTACAGCAAGACAAAGGGGTTGCAATCAGATGGCAAACCAGGCTTCTGAGAATGAGCAGTTTGATCCTTCTCTGTCCCATAGTAAGCTCAAGAGCACACTCCAGATCAGACTCAAAAGTACAAAATCTCTTAGGAGTCTGGGAAAATGTAAGCCAATATAATCAGAAAGTTCAAAAATTACATAACACCAGTTCCGAGTCGGGATGGAGAAAGATTGAGGGCAAGAGGAGAAGGGGATGACAGAGGATGAGATGGCTGGATGGCATCACCGACTCAATGGACATGGGTTTGGGTGAACTCCGGGAGTTGGTGATGGACAGGGACACCTGGCATGCTGCGGCTCATGGGGTTGCAAAGAGTCGGACACAATTGAGCGACTGAACTGTACTGAGTTCCGAGTCTATTTTCAAGCTTGGAGCAGAGAAGCAGGTGTGACATGACAATAAGATGTTTCTGAGACACCAAAGATGGTACGTGTGATTATAGATCCTGAAATCTTCTACTGATTACCCTATTCACAGCATTTTAAAGACACAAAAATATATGAGTGTGGGGTGTCGGTTATCCCTTAACTTGTTGGAACCGCTCTCTTATCACGGGAGGTAGTACAGGGATTAGAGGTGGAGTGAGACAGCAGGCAAGGTGAGCTGAATCACAACCTGAGATTGTAGAACCCCAGTTGGGAGATGGGTTCTTATGCAGCCACAGAAGTAGTAGGAGCCCCAGCTCACCAAATCAAAGTCAGTTTGGGAAACTGAGTTTCAGGCCAGGAGACCTTTAGACCACAATCAGGCAGCAATTAGAATCACAGGGGAGGGTCAGAGCTAAGGAGACAGGAGGAGAACAAGAACAGCTCAGAATGAGGGAAGTATACTACCACTCTTTAAAGGCTGGGATCTCACCCCTTATGGGTCAGCATATGAATGGCACGGGGCAGAAAGGTAGACAGAACAAGATTCAGTAATAAACCCCTATGAATTACCTGCCTATGTTACAAGAAAATACTGATGGAAAATGAATAAAGCTGATTTTCCTTGATGTTCTCCCAACCTCATCTCGGTAACTTCTCCCAATACTGCTTGAACTCATTCATGGCTAAAATATTATCCTTCAATCATGAAACTATGGTCTCTGTTCCCAAAAGATGAGTTATCAAAAACAGAAACTTTCTAAACATCCTGGGGATAATAAGTGCATCTCTGTTTTAAAAAGAATGTGTGTCCCTTAAGGTGGCTATGAGGCCTCTCCTCCCACAAGTTCAGGTTCTCACCCTAGACTGCTGGAGAGCCCCCTCCTCAGCCTTCCTCACCTCCAAAATGGTGTTTTCTACGCTTTCTTCCACTTCCTTAGCTTATTTTAATTGTCCTCTTCTGCTTCCTCCTCCTCGTGCTTCTTCCTCCTTTTCCTCCTCTTCCTCTTTTCACATTTTTTCCTTCTAAAGCTTATATATAAATGAAATACACTTATCCCTTGTGGCTCGGCTGGTAAAGAATCCACCTGCAACGCAGGAGACCTGGGTTTGATCCCTGCATTGGGAAGATCCGTTGGAGAAGGGAAAGGCTACTCACTCCAGTACTCTGGCCTGGAGAATTCCATGGACTATACAGTCCATGGGATCACAAAGAGTTGGACACAACTGAGAGACTTTCACTTTCACTTTATAAATGTTTTACAACTCCAACGTATTTCATTGCCTCAGCCATCTTTTACCAACCAATTAAAAAACATTCTTTATTACAGATAAAATTCATATATACTTGGGTCCATTTCTGGACTTTGTACTCTGTTTTCTTCATTACACTTGAATCTCTACACAAGCATTTTAATCATTATAGCTTTATATCCATATTTCTAATAGTGAAAATTTTCCTCCATTACTACTGTGTTTTAAGAATAATTATCCTCTCTTCTACTTATTTAAAAGCTTGAACTTAGAAATGCATATAGCCAATGTTACAGTTAAAAATATTTTAAGAGGGTAGGCCTCATGTGTTTTTACCATAATTTTAAAAAATAATAAGAAAAAGGAAAAAATGGATATTACCTTCTAAAGTCAATTTATCTAATAATGTAATGAATTTCTAGTACTGAGCTATCCTTGTATTTCTGGCCTACACTTTATTTGGTCATGATACTACTAGAATTTGATAATCTTCCTAGAATTTTTGGCATCTATATTCAGCAGTGTGATTGGCCAGTAGTTGCCTCTGCAATATAATTTCAAAGAAAAATCATAACCACGATTTGCAAAGTTGGTTCACTATAAGTCTTCCAATTTCTAAACTCTGTGAGGCTAAATAGTCCTATTGAGGAAAAATATGCCAATGAGTCTAGGCAATCTGCCAAACATTAGGTCAACCAGTGTGATAACTTAATCTTTGTAAGATACAATAATAAACACAAAGTATTTTACCAAATTTCCCCAATTTCTTTGCTTTCTTATTTTCTTCCTTGTCCCCAGCTCTCTGAGGAGAAAAAGGATGAAAGCTGCACAGGCAGATTCAGAAGACAACAACTATCAGAAGAAAGAACTACACCCCAGAATACTCTGCACAATGGAAAAAAATGTGACTGAGAAGTCCGTCCTCCAAAGCTGCTCGTGACTAAGGGACCAAGAAGGCGGGGACAAACTGGCATGGGTAAAAGAGGCTGCTCAAGTAAAAGTGTAAGAAACTTTCAGGAGACTGGGGTTATAAAAAGACAGAATGATATAGAGAATAATCTAAAAAATATTGAATCACTCTTATTGTACACCTGAAACTAATATAATATTGTAAATTAAATATATACTTCAATTAAAAATAAATAAAAAAGAGAGAGAATGAGGGTTTTTTTTTCCTTAGGCCAAGTCTTTTAAAATCCCTAAAACATTACAGAAGTGTAAGTCAAGAGAGTTTTGTCCTTAAATGTGACATTTTCCTGGGCCGGAACTACAGGGTGCTTTGAGACTTCAGGGGATGTTTTAGAAGCATCAGCTCAGTCAATGCACCCCCCTTTTAATTCCAGCGTCTATGTCTACTGTGGGGTGCCCCTATGCTACTCAGTTTGTAGGAGACTTTTGGCATAATTCTCTTCTTCCCAACACAGAGCTGTATCCATCTCATTGCCAAAGGACACTCCTAATGTGCTCAGCAGACCCCAGAAGATAATACACCTGCTATTCTCAGGGGATGGGAGGATCATGTCCTTGCTGCTTCTGATTAAAGTTGATGTGTCATAATAACGAAGCAGCAGGCAGGGGTTTGTCAGATTTATTCCAAGTAAACACCTTAATGACTTCCCCAAATGGCAGGGGGCCGCTCATAATGGGTACATACATATGTAAAAGAGCAAAAGAGAAGGTGCCAGAATTTTCCTGCCACCTGTACCTCTTTCTCCTGATTCCACCACCTGGGGTGAGAGGGATGATAAGCTGTTGGAAACATACAAGGTGCAGTAACCTTGGAAAGCTGGGAGTTGAAGGAGCAGTGAGCTGGAGAGTGAGAGGAAGCCAGAACAAGAGAGGTGGATCTGACTGCCCTTTCAGTCCGCAGTCCCTGTTAGGTGATGTGGGTCCTCTTTGGCTATTGTTTTGGACTATAAGACTCTTACAAAACTTGCGCCCCTTATAGCTACAGAGTTATTTCTTCCCAGAGCTTCAGTCACATCTCTGGACAAGTTTATCCACAGCACCCTACAGCCCATTTCACAGCAATAAACTAAACATTAAAATGGAGTGCTAGCACTCTGCAGCTCACTTGACTTCCTGGACCATATGGAAAGAGTATTCTTATTTGCAAGTTATTACTCAGCAGTGCAAGTGAAAACCTCTACTTCTCTGCTCCTGGGAGAAGGCAGATGCAAAATGTAGAAATCAAAATCCTTACTTGGTATGCATCCGAGGGAAAACAGCCTTGAAATTTCTCATTCCCTAGACATGCTCAACTTTTCTTTCTATCCAATCCTTCAGAGAGATTTTGTTTTAAAGGTTAAGAGAAAAATACTGATCTCAAGCTGTTCATCTGGCTAGGCTTTCCAAACTATTTGACCCAGAGTTATCTGACCAAACTCTGCTAATAATAATAACTATAAGAAAGCCATCTCCCATGTACATGGACCTTCATAGTTTGTATGACGATTTCATGTACATGATTCCTCTTGGGTCTCAGAGTCTAAGGGTACAGGTATATTATGTTCTTTTATACATAGTAATAAAACTGAGGCCCATAACAGTTGGTGTGCTAAGTCACTTCAGTTGTGTCCAACTCTTTGTGACCCTGTGGACTCCATAGCCCACCAGGCTCCTCCGTCCAAGGGATTCTCCAGGCAAGACGACTGGAGTGGGTTGCCATGCCCTCCTCCAGGGGATCTTCCAGACACAGGGGTTAAACCCAGGTCTCCTGCATCTCCTGCCAATTCTTTACTACTAGTGCCATTTGAGAGACTTGCTAAAAATTATTATCAGAGTTATAACAGCAACATAAAACTTCTAACTCCAGCACAGTACTTCTTCACCTCTTTGTTTATTAAGTATTTGAAATTTATTATAACAGCTGGTCAGTTCACCACACAAGTGAGCACACACACGGCACAAATACATGTATTTGTACCAGGATCTTTAGTGATGCCCCTCCTTCATTCCTGATACTGGTCTTCTGCCTTCTCTGTTATTTTCTTGGTCAGACTGGCTAGGTCTATTTCTTGTCATAGGTTTTGGCCAGGAAAGTTCAAAATGTACTGCTTCCCCTTTTCTCCCCTAAATGAGCAAAGAGATTCTGGAATAGTCTGAGTTATTGAAAAATTAAATTCGTACCATGCTTTGAATTTGGGGGGCAGGAAGTTGTGAACTCATTAGCTGAAAGAACAAAAGCTATTCTTCCATTCTCCACTCAAGAGGAAGCTGGGTTCGGTGGCTTGGAAGGCTGGGTTCTGTTACCCTCAGGGAAAAGTTAACAAGACAGTAATTTAGGAAAGACTGGCCAACGGAGGACAGGATGGACAATGGGGCAACAAGAGAAAGACAGACTTGTCCCTTCCCTAAGGGCTGGATTCCCAGAGCCTAGAAAGTCATGTGAGTGTGTTTGGGGAAGTGAGGGATACGGAAGAGGAAAGGAAGGGGGAGGTGCACAGCATCACATGCTCAATGGGAAGGGACCCTGGGAGAATCCTCACATGCAAGCCTAGAAGCAGAGCCTGGCATACATGAAGGACCAGGTGCCAACGGGAGCATGGAGGAGCAGAGAGGAGGATACAGATACTGGTGACTACTGTGGACTGAAGGACAGGTCCTTCCTCCATTCCAGAAGGCACATATAACTGCTGAGGTCCTCACGTGATTCAGTAGAAAAGAGAGCCCCAATAAAAAGAGACATTAGATTCTTCCCCAACCATAGCTAGGAGGGCTTAAAGCCACGTTTTATTTCATTAAAAAAAATAAAAATAAAACATGACAGTACTCGTACCTTGAGGTCATAAAGCATTTTGCAGCTGCCCTATATTCTTTGTGATACTATGGTGATATGGCTGATTTTGATCTGACCCAGAATTTCCTCTATAAGGACTCCTCCAGAATGGAGAGTAGCACCAGTGCTAAGTCGAATAATGTGTGAGAGGGTCCATGGGGACAGAGGAGCTGAAAAACACCAGCTTTAATGGCAAACTGAAAGTCAGATTTTATTTTCTCCTTCTTCCTTACTGAATCCTTGCCTTTCACAATAACCATGGATATACTTGGACATCCTTTGTTTATACTAAAAATTCTATGTCTACAAAAAGCGCAAGAAGATTCTCAGGAAACTGGAAGAAATGAACGAGACTGTAAACACTCAAGCTCCTAAGCCAAAACTGTCAGCTGGAAACATACGGAGTGACATTGAAAAGCCCCAGGTTAAGCCCAAGTCCTAAATGCAAGACTAAGCTTGCTTCACTTAAGGCTCCTACCGGGAACTGACAGAGGAATCTTAGAAAAGCAACAGCTTCAGAGTAAAGTCCAGTTTTCGTAACAGCCTGAAACTGACTCTGGTCAGTAATTCTGACCAGAGTAAGTAAGTAAGAATAAGTCTGTCTGACTTGCTTCAGCTAGGACATTGGTTCTTTTATACCTCTGAACTCAAATTGCCATTCTTGGGTCTCAAGGCTATCAGCATTTGTACTAGAATCATAAAACTGACACTCTAGGCTCACTGGCACGGCAACTGCAGGTCTTGGGGTTTGTCAGCCTCCATAATCACCTGAACCAACTTCTTCTAGTCAACCTCTTTCTATCTATACATCAGTCAGTTCAGTTACATCCTATTAATTCTATATCTGCAGTGAACCCTAATTAATAAAGAGATTAATGTTGAAGACCAACTTAAGAGCTCTACAGAATCCAAAGAAAGTATAGCCAACCCTCCATATCCTCCAGGTTTCACATCCTTTAGTTGAATCTCACAGATATGGAGGACTCTCTGTAATCATTATACGATGCCGTTTTATATCAGGGACTTAAGCATCTGTGGATTTTGGTATCCACAGGGACTCTGGAAACCAATCTCCTCTGGACACTGAGGGATCACTATACTTTAACATAATAGTAGCTCCTAATGAAAGAGCAGATCTAATGAAACAAGAAGAATCAGACAAAATAGAAGAAAACTTTCCTGGGTCAATCCACAAATGCTATGATTGTCTACCAGGAAAACTCAAAAGAAGACCAACAAGAACTCTGAAAAATATATATATATAGTATTTTAAATGTCCTATATGTAACAATAATCAAGACAATATAAAATGGAAGGTGTGTTAGTTGCTCAGTCGTGTCCAACTCTTTATGATCCCATGGACTGTAATCCACCAGTCTCCTTTGCCCATGGAGTTCTCCAGGAAAGAATACTGGAGTGGGTTGCCATTTCCTACTCCAGTGGAAGGTGGGGGGTCTTCTAATAGCAACAGTAAATGCAAAATATCTAGAAATAAGCATAATAAGAACTACATCCAAAAAATGATAAAAACCTTCTTGAAGAACATAAAAAATAAAGTATTAAGAAATTTGCATTTGTTTTTACCCATTATAATTTTGCTTAGTGCTGTTTAATTGTGTCTTAATTTTAATTTTCTCAGAGATAATTAAGAATTCACCTTTCTGCCCAGATGCATTGGTTGGATTGCTTAAATAAAGTTCCTATCTAAATCTCTTAATAATTTAAAAAAAAAAAAAAGAAATTTGGCTTTGTAAGAATTATTACATGTCAGTACCCCACATAAAATTAAAAGTAAACAATATATGAGTGAGAAATTGTAAGATGTTAATGACACAAAATTGGAGTATTGTCATAATTTTGATAATTCACTGAGATAAATATATATTAGAAGAAACACATATAAAAAGAAATATAAATAGTCTATAAAATTATAATAATGTTTGTCATTATTATTTTGGAAATGAAATAATAATAATGTTTTTCTGCCTCAAACTGGTGTCGATTTTCTTTAAATGATCTTAGCCTAAATGGTAGAATATGGACAATCTCATAAACTATAGCTATAGTATCAACTGGTATGATACTTCTGGGAACAATTTGACAATGACCTAAAATCAATGTACTAGTAGTACAGGAAGGGCTCTTTGCTAGAATAGTTCTACATCTAGAAATTCATTGTAAGTAAGTAATTATGTGGGAAGAAGTGTTTATTATAATATTACACATTATGATTAAAACTTAGAAACAACTTAAATGGCCAACAACTGGGAACTTGTTTCTAAAACTTTATAATTTATATAATCATTAAAAGTGATGCAGATACATTTTTGCCACATGGAGCTTTTGACATAAAGCCATTTTTCTTCCCTCCTCTCTGCCCTATCTCCTCACCCTTTAAAAAATGAGTTGACATAGAATACCACTATCAAAACTGTGGTTAATCCCTCATTTGCACTGGAGTTAAAAAAAAAAATGGTTGAGACCACTGTACTGAAGATGCACATCTGCTGATATGGAAAGACACCCCTGATATATGATTCATGCAAAGAAAAAATTATAATTTGCTTCATAATTATCATTTATAATAGAATTTAATTACAAATTATAAAATTGTTTTTGAGAAACACATGCATACAATTAAAATATATAAAAGATATTGCAATGATTATATCTGACTATTAAAATTACATTTTCAATTTTTCTTAACATTTATATTAATTGTAATATACTAATCTATACATATTTGCTTACTAATTTCAGTATATTAAAGAACATGTGACATAATACTTTTGCAACAAAGAAGCAAATTATTTTTAATTTGTTAAAATATAACAATAGCTCTCAAGTTCCCTTTTTATCAAAGTGTTACAATAGTAGTGATTTGTCAAAGGAAAAAAACAACACTTAAACTCACTCTTGCTTTTCCAACTGCCTTGCTGTTAAATAGCTTTCCTCTGATTCAAAGTATTTTGCATTTACTCTCAAGTCACTCCACATTAACTTGAAATAACACAAAAATCGTCTTGTAATAGTATAGCTTCTTTACTGCTTTCATTCAAAGACCCTAAATTGTTTTAATGCGCTTATATTTTTCCTTCTTTTCCTGAGTTAAGACAGAAATAATCTTCCCAATGACTTTGTTATCTCAGTTCAGGATTAAAATAGAGCACACATTGTTCCAACATAATTAAGCTTAAAGTTCTTTCATATGGAACTTTACGAAGTTACAGAATTATAAAACTGTGATTCTGATCTTCCAAACTTTTTTCTTCACTGTTAACCTGTAGACAAACGTACCTCAGACAATAATAATGAAACGTATTTCTAATACACAAGTCCAATAACCAAGCTGACCACTCACTTGGATTAAGTAGTTTTAACAACGATTTCCTTCCTGGTTATTTGTTCTTATTTTCAGAAAACAGTGTTAACATATGCAATTAGGAAAGGCAGAGCCTACAGGAACAGTTTCTCATTCACATTCACAACAATGTGAATTTCTTTCTCTCTCAATACAGAAGCTACCTATCTATCTATCTTCCAGAGGAAAAATATCACAGTATCTTTCCTGAAAGAAATGCAAACTACAATTCTCTATTACAAAGTCTAGAAACTAAGTACCCAAGACAAGGTAAATATGTCACAAATTTGGTCAAGATATGAATATTTGTGAAGGATTTCCTGCTCTCCCCTCCTCTCTTCCCTTCTTTCTCTCTCTCTCCCTTCCCCACTGTATTCTGGGGAAGAGTTCCTAAGTAGGAGTTTGGATACTCAGTATTACTGTCCTATTTAAGCTACTATTCATATCTGTAATTTCAGCCTAGTGAATTTCCCTCATTAGACCCCCTTTCCCTCAAGTGCAAAATGATTACTTCCATAACTACTTACGGTCAAGCTCCACTGGCCCTGCAGCATTCACTGTCAACCTAACCAACAGAAAGCAGACTCCCTGTGTCCCTCTCACCTCCTTGACCATCTCAGGTGCAGGAGATAAAGAAGTCCTTAAAATGGCATCACTGTGAATACTATACTGAATAAAACGAGAGAAGTAAGACTCTGAAAAATGAAAGCCTCTCTCCCCTTACACCCTCCCAGCTGGGCAAGTGATGTGAGAAGTACAAGAGAACCTCCTGAGCTCATCTCTGTCCACCCCCCACTATACTAACAGTGCTAATAAGTGCCATTATTATTGCAAACATTTGTTGGGCATCTTGTATCCTCATTCCTGTTTCATATTCTTGGTTTCTTCAAGTTGAGAGGGTCAGGATAAATCTGACAGCCACATTCCACCACCAGATGCTGGAATTTCCCCACAGATTATGGACCTCTTTGTATGGACAGATTATGGACCTCTTTGTATGGACAGATTATGGTTTCTTTGCACGGATCTGCACACAAGCCTTCCCCTTGGTGTCAGGAGTTTTACTTGTCCTTCAAATGTCACAAATGAAGTATCACCTTTCAAATGCTCCCTGAACCCTTTACACTCATTCTCAAAGTGAGAGCCCCTGGCACACACCCAGTTTACAGCATTTCATCGTTCTGGATGGCACTGATTGCTTTGACTCTCTGACTCCACCTGTCTTATAACATAAGGTATGTACGTAATCACTTCTGTATCCCCCTGATCTGGCCCAGGTTCAACTTCATGGTAGATTCTCAGCAGGGGAATAGTTTGTTGGCTAGATGATTGGTTTATTGGATGGATGAACTAAAAATTGAAATCCTTTAATGCTTAGGCAGAAGCAAATGCTGTCATTTGTACATCAGAGCTGAGCACTGGGCCTTCATTAATGAATTAGTGACCTTAGGCGCCCTAAAGAAGCCACCACATTAGAGTCAATGAGTCTATTTAAAGCTAATTCACTCCCTCTCTGCCTTAGAATAATTTACTTGAATTGGATTTCAAACTGATCTGATAATATTGTTGACGATAAGATACCTTTCTGGGTCTATCTTCTCTTTCTTCTGATTGCCAGTGCCCTAGTTCAGCTTCTCCTTGTCTCACCCTAGACCACAGACATTACCTTCCTGTCTTCACTCACTCAACAGTGCTTTATTTAGCACTGCTAGACAGTGTTCCAGACAGTGGAAACGTTGCAGTGAACAAGACAGACATGGACTCTAACTTCCTGAAGTTTAGTAGGGACAGACAGACAAAGAAGATTCAGTGAATTTGAAGATAAATGTCATAATCTATCTTCTAGATTATGACCATATAAATGTCATAATCTGGAGAACAGGAAAAATTTTTTGCAATAAATTAAAACAGGTCAGGGACTTGTGGGAAATTTCAAAGGTCTATCATAGTTTGATGTGACTGTGTGTTCAGTTGCTCAGTCATATCCGACTCTTGGCAACCCTATGGGACTGTGGTCTGCCAAGCTCCTCTGTCTGTGGAGTTCTCCAGGCAAAAATGCTAGTGTGGATTGCTATTTCTTCCTGCAGGGCATCTTTCTGACCCAGGGATCAAAAGTAAATAAATAAATTAAAAGGTCTATCATAAAGGTAATGATAGAGTCCCAGAAGGAGTGCTATGCTCAGGTGCTTCAGTCATGTCCGACTCTTTGAGACCTCTGGACTGCAGCCCACCAGGCTCCCTCTGTCCATGGGAGTCTCCAGCCAA
Source organism: Nanger dama (assembly GCA_917880005.1). Classification (NCBI taxonomy): domain Eukaryota; kingdom Metazoa; phylum Chordata; class Mammalia; order Artiodactyla; family Bovidae; genus Nanger; species Nanger dama. The sequence continues at coordinate 33,601,708 of CAKJTW010000022.1, forward strand.
GAATACTGGAGTGGGCTGCTATGCCCTCCTCCAGGGGATCTTCCCAGCCCAGGAACTGAACCCATATCTCCAGTGTCTCCTGCATTGCAGGCAGGTTCCTCACTCACTGAGCCACCTGGGAAGCCCGGAAGAAAGTGAAGGAGACGTCGCTCAGTCATGTCCAACTCTTTGCAACCCCCGTGGATTGTAGCCCACCAGGCTCCTCTGCCCATGGGATTCTCCAGGCAAGAGTACTGGAGTGGATTGCCATTTCCTTCTCCAGGGGATCTTCCTGACCCAGGGATCGAACCCAGGTCTCCTGCAATGCATGCAGATGCTTTAACCTCTGAGCCAGTACCACTACCAGGAAGCCCAGAAAGAGAAGAGAAAAAAATTGGGCCAGAAGAAATAATAGACAGAAATGGCCAAAACCTCCCAAATTTAGTAAATAATATGCATGCAAACATATATATATATATACAGATTCAGAAAGAGCGTATTCAAGAAAATCACATTATCTAGCACATAATACTAAGTGTTAAAACAAATGATAAAGACTGGGGACAGATAATACCAGCAAAGGTAAGTCAGAGAGGACACTGAACATTGAACCCCAGGACACCCCTGAAATGGAGAGGTCAAGAAAAGGATGAAGAGCTGGTAAAGAGGACTAAGGCAAAAGTGGCCAATGAGCTGTTTTTTAAAAAAACCAAGAGAATATAGTGGTCACATTAGTGAAGAGAAAAAGTGTGTTAAGCAAAAGGAATTGGTATATACACTGGATACTACATATAAAGTAGATAACTAATGAGAACCTACAATATAGCTCAGAGAATGCTACTCAGAGCTCTCTGATGACCTAAATGGGAAGGAAATCCAAAAAAGAGGAGATATATGTATATGTATAGCTGATTCACTCTGCTGTACAGTAGAAACTAACATGCCACTACAAAGCAACTATACGTCAATAAAAAATAATTTAAAAAAACTTTTAAAAAGGAAAAAGGAATTGATTAATTATGTAGCTAGTAGTGTCATGGATCAAATGAGATGAAGGCAAAGAAGCTTCAATCAGATTTGGCAACATGGGAACCAGCAGGAACCTAGATGAGAGCAGTCCTGAAGACGGGGTAGAGAAAAAAGTACAACAGGAAGAGGGTGAAGAAAGAAAGGAAGGCAAAGCAGAGGGCCGAGGACTTCCATCCTTCACTCTGATAACAGAGAATTTCTAAACTGCAAAACTCATTATGCCTTGCTCCTAAGTTAAAACCATTCAGCAATCTGAATACAGGAATCTAAAATCTTCCCCCAGAAGACTCTCAGACTCTTAGTTTACAGACTAAGGGTCTCGAGGGTTACTTTCCAGCATGCCAACCTAGAAGGAAGACGAAAGCATGAAGGGAAATGTGATACAATAGAAAAGTGCAGTGCAGCCAGAACTCCTCTCATAGCAAGTCCTCTGAGAGGTTGTTCAAAACACTCTTCTGGGGTAGTGATGGTGAGAAGTGAGACCTCTCAAGGTAAATTCTGAAGGAAGCACAGAGAGCCCTCTATGGTCAACCCTGCTAACTTAACCCTAATTTATTTATCCGTTTTTGCTTCCTCTGCCCCCAGAAGTGTCAAGCACATAGCAAACGCCAATAAATATTTCTTGAAAGAATGAATTGATTCAAAATGCTCTGTGTTACTTCTCTCTTGATATTCTGTCTCATTAAAGGACTCTTTATTATTAGCTTACAAAGAAAGAGAGGCCAAACCAAGAGTATATCAATAACAGCTGGCCAAAGTTGCTGAAATGATGATCCATGTTGAGGAGGCGTCAGATCAGTTCTTTGTTCCCAGGATAAATCTATACAGCATAACTCAAAATATATACAAATATCAAGTCATTCTGTCATACACCTGAAATGTAATATTATATGTCACTTATATTTGAATTTTAAAAATCTCTAATGCATTGTAGTTAAACAGAGGAAGTGTCTAAACCAAACAGAATCTAAAATGTCTGTCTCCTTTTCCAAAAAGTTCTCTTCACGTGAAAAGACACACAGAGTTCAGTTGTTTAATTGGAAATAGTTTGGTGTTGTTTATTTAGCACTCGTTAATAGAAAAAGGATGAGTAATGCTGAAGAAGCTGAAGTTGAATGGCTCTATGAAGATCTACAAGACCTTCTAGAACTGACACCCAAAAAGATGCCCTTTTCCTTTTCATTATAGGAGACTAGAATGCAAAAGTAGGAAGTCAAGAAACACCTGGAGTAACAGGCAAATTTGGCCTTGGAATACAGAATGAAGGAGGGCAAAGGCTAATAAAGTTTGACCAAGAGAACACACTGGTCATAGCTAACACTCTCTTCCAACAACACAGAGAAGACTCTACACATGGACATCACCAGGTGGTTAACACTGAAATCAGATTGATTCTATTATTTGCAGCCAAAGATGGAGAAGCTCTATACAGTCAGCAAAAACATGACCAGGAGCTGACTGTGGCTCAGATCATGAACTCCTTATTGCAAAATTTAGACTTAAATTGAAGAAAGTAGGGAAAACCAGTAGACCATCCAGGTATGATCTAAATCAAATCCCTAATGATTATACAGTGGAAGTGAAAAATATATTTAAGGGACTAGATCTGATAGACAGAGTGTGTGATGAACTATGGACAGAGGTTCGTGACATTGTACAGGAGACAGGAATCGAGACCATCTCCAAGAAAAAGAAATACAGAAAAGCAAAATGACTGTCTGAGGAGGCCTTACAAATAAAACTGTGAAAAGAAGAGAAGCCAAAGCATAGGAGAAAAGGAAAGATATACCCATTTGAATGCAGAGTTCCAAAGAATAGCAAGGAGAGAGAAGAAAGCCTTCCTCAGTGATCAGTGCAAAGAAATAGAGGAAAACAACAGAATGAGAAAGACTAGACATCTCTTCAAGAAAATTAGAGATACCAAGGAAACATTTCATGCAAAGATGGGCTCAATAAAGGACAGAAATGGTATGGACCTAACAGAAGCAGAAGACATTAAGAAGAGGTGGCAAAATACACGGAAGAACTATACAAAAAAGAGCTTTACGACCCAGGTAATCATGATGGTGTGATCACTCACCTAGAGCCAGACATCCTGGAATGTGAAGTCAAGTGGGCCTTAGGAAGCATCACTATGAACAAAGCTAGTGGAGGTGATGGAAATCCAGCTGAGCTATTTCAAGTCCTAAAAGATGATGCTGTGTAAGTGCTGCACTCAATATGCCAGCAAATTTGGAGAACTCAGCAGTGGCCAACAGGACTGGAAAAGGTCAGTTTTCATTTCAATCCCAAAAAAGGCAATGCCAAAGAATGCTCAAACTACCACATAATTGCACTCATCTGACATCACCCTTATGGCAGAAAGTGAAGAGGAACTAAAAGATTCTTGATGGCATCACTACCTCGATGGACGTGAGTCTGAGTGAACTCTGAGAGATGGTGATGGACAGGAAGGCCTGGTGTGCTGCGATTCATGGGGTCGCAAAGAGTCGGACACGACTGAGTGACTGAACTGAATTTAACTGAACATACGCTAGTAAGGTAATGCTTAAAATTCTCCAAGCCAGGCTTCAGCAATATGTGAACCGTGATTTCCAGATGCTCAAGGTGGTTTTAGAAAAGGTAGAGGAACCAGAGATCAAATTGCCAACATCTGCTGGATCATCAAAAAAGCAAGAGCGTTCCAGAAAAATATATATTTCTGCTTTATTGACTATGCCAAATCCTTTAACTGTGTGGATCACAATAAACTGGAAAGTTCTGAAAGAGATGGGAATACCAGACCACCTGACCTGCCTTTTGAGAAACCTGTATGCAGGTCAGGAAGCAACAGTTAGAACTGTTCATGGAACAACAGACTGGTGCCAAATTGGAAAAGGAGTACATCAAGGCTGTATATTGTCACTCTGCTTATTTAAGTTCTATGCAGAGTACATCATGAGAAATGTTGGGCTGGAGGAAGCACAAGCTGGAATCAAGATCTCTAGGAGAAATATCAATAACCTCAGATATGCAGATGACACCACCCTTACAGCAGAAAGTGAAGAAGAACTAAAGAGCCTCTTGATGAAAGTGAAAGTGGAGAATGAAAAAGTTGGCTTAAACCTCAACATTCAGAAAACTAAGATCGTGGCATCCAGTCCCATCACTTCATGGCAATTAGATGGGGAAACAGTGGCAGACTTTGTTTTAGGGGGCTCCAAAATCACTGAAGATGGTGACTGTAGCCATGAAATTAAAAGACGCTTGCTCCTTGGAAGAAAAGTTATGACCAACCTAGATAGCATATTCAAAAGCAGAGACATTACTTTGTCAACAAAGATCTATCTAGTCAAGGCTATGGTTTTTCCAGTAGTCATGTATGGATGTGTGAGTTGGACTCTAAAGAAAGCTGAGAGCCAGTGAATTGATGCTTTTGAACTGTGGTGTTGGAGAAGACTTTTGAGAGTCCCTTGGACAGCAAGGAGATCCAACCAGTCCATCCTAAAGAAAATCAGTCCTGAATATTCATTGGAAGGAGTGATGCTGAAGTTGAAACTCCAATACTTTGATACCTGATGCAAAGAGCTGACTCTTTTTAAAGACCTTAATGCTGGGAAAGACTGCAGGTGGGAGGAGAAGGGGACAACAGAGGATGAGATGGTTGGATGGCATCACCGACTTGAGGGGCATGAGTTTGAGTAAAACTCTGAGAGTTGGTGATGGACAGGGAGTCCTGGAGTGCTGCGATTCATGGGGTCACAAAGATCCAGACATGACTGAGCAACTGAACTGAACGGAACTGAATAGAAAAAGGAGGAAACAATTACACCTGGGAGGCTTTTTGAAATTCAGTAGTTATAAAGCATTTCATTTTCTTTATGGTGTTCACCTCCACTCATAAAGTCATGTATTCATTAATTCATTCATCCATTTTATTCCTGTTTATAGTAATCCAGGATGGGGCTTGAGAATATCAGTGTTTTTAGAGTAAGTGTCTGGTTCAATAAAGATCCTGCAAGATACCAAACATAATATGTACTGTGAAGGGAAGTTTGCTTCCAGAAACCAGCTTTCATGCTGCAAGCAAAGATGCATAGCAAGCAATCCACAGCAATCTAATAATAGACCAAGATTCACCTCCAGCCCCATCACTTTCCATCTTCAACTCTCCATTAGGAAGAAAGTTGGCATCACCTGGTTCTTCAAGGGCTGTACAACTATAGCACCCTTAGAACCCATGCTCTATTTTCTGGACACACAATCAAATTAATCCCTGTCAAATGCTTTGCTTGGGTATCACCATTATTAAAAAGTAATGTGGAGACCGCCTGGGAAAGAAGTTGATTAGCAACCACAGTTAAAGAAAGGTCCTAAAACTAAATATCAATAAGTGAGGGATGGCTTCATCACCAGATGTTACATATCCTTTGTCCACTGGATAAGAAACAGAAGTGTGAGGTGACAAAGGCTGTTCAGCATCAGATTAACTAATGAAAGGATCCAATAATCACTTTCCACTTCAATATTTGTTATCCAGTTCACTGGACCGATTATTCAAGTCTTGTCTACTTCAGTTGAAAGACCGTTTCCTCTTTGGAAACAATGCTAATAGAGAACACATTAGGAAAGAAAGACATCTCAGTCCATTCAATTCACCATTTTCTACTCCTCCCTCCACTTTCCTAGATACCATCCCAGAATGTACATAGAAAGAGCTACTTGTGATAAATAAGAGGCTTGCATTAATCCGTAAGTGTTTACATCTCTGACTGAAGAAGGAAATTCTATTATAGTCTATGTTCCTTTATATAAGGTACCTGTCATGTCAAGATCCTCAAGCTCTTTCATGATTATTTCTGAAGTGAGTCCCTTTATTTTGTATTTTGCAACTTCCTATGAGAGTTTAGCATGGCCATGTGTCAATTATCTCTGGCAAAGGGGAAAGGTTACAAGGTATAGAAAAGAACAAAGGTAGCCAAAGATGATTAGCACCAAATTTTGAATCAGAGGTTCAGTGTTCAAATTCTAGTTTTATGACGTTTTGAAACACTTGTTATATGTGTGTATGTATTCAGTGTGAGTTTTATTCAGCCAAATTCTAGGAAGAATTAAATAAAATTTTAAAAAATATTAGCTTCAACTAATGTATGTTACACAGTGGTAATTTAGTCTCTTGTATAACAGTAACATATTATTATTATAATACAGGATAATTTAACAATATAATATTATCCTATTATATAGGATAATACAATAACTTATAAGAATATTAAATGATATAAAAAAATGTGAATGGGACATGCCTATATAATGTACTGTTAGGCCAACAGATACTTCTTATTTGAACTAATGTTTTCCCACCAAACCTCCACCCAAGACACTGACAAGCTGTAATTTTCAACTATTTGAACTTAATATACTCTCTTTTCCCCATCTTCTGGCTATGCAGATGTTAACAGCTAGGGAATGCAGAGTACTGGGCAAATCAAGACAGAGAGAAAATAGTAAGATCGGAGGCTATCACTCCCAAAATACCCAATAATTGAGGTTTGTAGGAATGACTGAGTATGAAAAAAATAAATACTAATTAATTAAAACTTATATTACAAATTTAGGCACACTGAAAAATCATTAATTCTAATTCACATGGATCAGCTGACAAAAAGTTTATGGTAAGAACTTCTAAATGTTGACCCATAAGTCATGTTTGTTTTTTCTCCAACCAATTAATACACTCACCAAAATATTAAGTCTGTATGTAAACATTGGTAATTCCGAGTCTCTTCTTCAGAATTTTAAAACTGGAGAAGTCTGGAGGACAAGCTAGTGCAGAGGTGTCCAGAGGAACCCTCCACAATGGTGGAAGTGTTACATACTTGGCACTGTTTAATGTGGCCATTGAGCACTTGAAACGTGCCTAACACAATGGAGGAACCGAATGTCTAACTTTATTTAACTGCAATTAATTTTTATGTAAATAATCACCTCAAGAAATAATCCCAGGGTTGGTTCACCAGAAGTCATTTGGCCGTGCTTCAGGGACAGATTCCTATATACTGGTGGGAATTCAAGCAGAGGAAGTAGTCATTTTTAGGGATGGTTTAAAGAGATTCCTTCAAACTCTAAGATTCTATACTAAAGAGTGAGCCAAATGACTAATTTAGAAGGGAGGAAGAGATATCTACATTTTAATCAATCTGTCAATAACTATCCTCATATCCACAATACCCTTGTTTGGTGAACCTGCAGAAGTTTGACACATTCAGATGCCCTTCCTTCGTAACAGTATTCAAGTTTTTCAGGGAAGGGAGGCTAGACCAGCATTCGCCTCCAGATGGATCCTAATTGGTCTAACCAGTTACATTGTCCCAGGAGTGGATCCTGACTGGTCTAAACCAATTTTTGGTGAACCATGATTTAGATACAAATCTGCAATGTAATTCTAATCAATGAGATGTTGAGTAGTCAACTAGGATAGGAAGAACAGGGATGTGCTGCTTTTGAAAATGGTTTCCTCATCTTAAGAAAGACTGGAAGAGAAAATTCATCTTCCTTTGGGACTGTCATCTATGAATATGATCCCTGGAATTCAGCAGTCATATGACTGTGAAGACAGCTTCTCTGAGGACTTACCCATCCTGCTGAGGACAACAGAGTAAAAAATGGAAAGAACTTGGACTTCTGATGACCATGTTGAGCCTCTGAAACAACCAATCCTACTACTATTCTTCTATTTATGTGAAATAACATAAATATTCTTTTGATTCTTTTGGTCACCTTGGGATGGATCTTCTGTTATTTTCACCAAAAGCAATCTGATGCAGCTGCCATCTATTAAATACCAGGTAGGCATATAACAGGAATCTCATCATTTAATCCTTGCAACAACTATCCAAAAAGTTTCAGTAATTCCACTTTGCATCTGAGAAATCTGAGTCTCAAGAGACATATAGTTGCAAAAGTCACTTTATTATAAATGGCAGTGTCAAGATCGAAACTCAAGAGCCATATGATCCTACAATCTCCATCCTGGGCATATATCTGGACAAAACTCTCATTCAAAAATATACATGTACCTTAATGTTCATTGCAGCACTATTTATTGCAGCCAAGACATGGAAATAGCCTATACATCCACAACAGATGAATGGATAAAAAAGGAAGATGTAGTAAATACACACACACACACACACACACACACACACACATATGCAATGGAATACTACTCAGCCATAAAAGAAGGAAATAATGCCATTTGGAGCAACATGGAGGGACCTAGAGAACACCATACTAAGTGAAGTAAGTCTGAAGAGAAAGACAAATACCATATGATAACACTTATATATGGAATCTAAAATATGACACAAATGAATTTATCTATGAAACAGCAACAGCCTCAAGATATAGAGAACAGAGGTATGGTTGCCAACAGGGAAGATGGGTAGGGGAGGGCTGGATTGGGAATCTGGGATTATAAGATGCAAATCATTTTATATAGGACAGATTAAAAAATAAGGTCCTACTGTATAACACAAGGAACTATATTCAACATATGTGATCGATCATAATGGAAAAGAATAAGAAACAGCATACATATATATGTATAACTGAATCACTCTGCTATGCAGCATAAATTAACACAATACTATACATCAACTATACTTCAATACAGCAAATTTTAAAAAAAGATTGAAACTCAGGTGTCTCTGATGTCAAAACTCACGCACCTCTCTTCCAACTCCTGCCTCTCAGAACTATATGTCCCACTAAGCAGCTGACTTAGCAGGTAAGGCTTAAAGTGGCCTGGTTCCTGCGCCCAGCTGTATTACTTTTCACATCATCTGTAGATTCTCACATGTAGAATAAAGTGATCCATCTAGATGATCTCACCCAACTATGATTATAAATGGAAAACAATTAGAGCTGTGACTCACTTCAATTTTTATTTCAAAAGCATTCCATTCACACTTTTCCTGACAGCTGAGAAAGTGGGCTTTGAAGCAAGAAATGCCACCTCCCATCAGACATTCTGAGGTTCCTCTCTGGCATCCCTGATGCTCTTAGCTAGCTGGGGCAGGGTCAGGGGAGGTCATTGTGGCTGTTACAGTGGCCAAATACACCCTCCTGCCCACTTCCCTCGCCAACCAACAGAACACCTCAGCACCTTGGCCTACCACAAAGAACGGGAGCAATTCTGGAAAGCTTAGGCACCTCGCCACTGCACCCAAGAGTGAGGATGTGCATTCATGAATAATGGAGGCAGTGATGAGTCAAGTAGCATTTTTGCAGTCATTAGCCAACTCCAAGGTGTGCTACTTCACAGAATGATTATATGCTAATAGGTTCAGTTGCTTGCTTTGTTTTGATTTCTCAGGAAGGACTCTCTCTTACCTGTGGGATAAAAATTTGCAAGGCTCTTCATTTAGCTGTCAGAGATTGCTTTTGAGGCCATGATTTATGTCTATCATTGAGGCACCAATTTATTTAGGGCTTTGAAAGCATTTAAGTGGGGAAGCATAAAGAATAAGATGCTCCAGATAAAATTAAGTAGACATTCTCCCTTTCAGGGAGCTTAATTCCATCTGCCTCAACCTGGCCTTAGTGAGTGGTATCCAGTGAAAAAGAGTACGGAAAGGAGAAAACACGGGATTCCCTGGTGGCTCAGATGCTGAAGAGTCTGCAGTGTGGGAGACCTGAGTTCAATGGCACCCCACTCCAGTATTCTTGCCTGGAAAATCCCATGGATGGAGGAGCCTGGTGGGCTGCAGTCCACAAAGAGTTGGACATGACTGAGTGACTTCACCTTTCCAGGAGAAAGTGACAATACAGTAGAGAAATTTAGCAAGCCCTACCTTAAACAAGTGATCAAGTTTACTATAATGAATTATATCATGTGACTATCAATTTACCTTCTGATATGATATCATGAAGAGAGAACTTTACCTCTGTGGTCTTCCTCCCAAGAACCCAGACTAATCATAAGAAAAATATCAAATAAATACAGGATGCTTGGGGCTGGTGCACTGGGTTGACCCAGAGGGATGGTATGGGGAGGGGAGGTGGGAGGGGCATTCAGGATTGGGAACACATGTACACCCATGGCGGATTCATGATGATGTATGGCAAATCCAATACAATATTGTACAGTAAAAATAATAATAATTAATTAATTTTAAAAATTCACATTGAGGGACATTCTACACAATATCTGACCAGTACTCCTCAAAACTGTCAAGGTTCATCCAAAAAAAAAGAAAGACTGAGAAACTATTACTGACGAGATGCGATACAAGGGAGACATAAAATACAAATGCAATGTGGTACCCTAGCTGGGACCCTCAGCAGAAAAAGGACCTTGGTGGAAAAACTGGTCCAATCCAAATAAAGCTTGGAATTGAGCTAATAATATATTACTGTTAGTTTCTTAGTTCTGACAAAAGTTCTCCAGAAATATAAGATGTTAACATTAGGGGAAACTGGGTTGAGGGTTACATGGAGACACTCTATCATCTTTGCAGTCTTTCTGTAAATCTGTAACTATTCCCAAACAAAAGGTTTATTTAACACCCCACACCAAAAAGAAAGAAAGAAAGATATTGGAGTGGCTACCTCTTTTCTATTATTACCTACCCAAGAACACATACATATCCATTCTTAACTCTGTGTGCACCTACACCTCTAGCAATGGGCTTCTGGCTGAGGATGAAAGTAGGTTAAAAGGATGTAAAGGGAATAGGAAAAAATTAGATGATAAGGAGGAAAAATCTGCAGAGAAGAAAGGGGGAGGAGAAGTGGGGAGAAGAAGGTGTAAAGAGGATGGCACTAAAGGTTTAAGCTGGCCAGGAGCAAGAAGGCAAAAGGAAGCTTGAGTGCTGCCCGCGTAGCATGGCATGGTCCTCACAGGTGCCAATTCACGGCCACCGTATACGTTTAGGGTCAGAAACGTCAAAGGGTGCAGAAATGATGAGGCACACCGCTCTAGCAGGGAGGTGCAAGTGACTTGCCAGAGGCTCACCAATTCCAGCTCCTTTTCCAGGGCTTACACAGAAACTGCATTTCCAGAAACTGCAAGTCCTTGCTTTTAGACTGGTACGTTAAGACTCAGCTCTGGCCAGTGGCATGTAAGTGGAAATATCGTGCGCTGCTTCCCAGTCTAGCATCTATAACATCTCACACCATTCACCATTCTCTGCTGTCCTGCTCTCTAGAAGCTAAGCCCTCTGAGATGACAAAGCCACATTATGGAAGATGCCCAGATTCCTGAGTTTCTTCTTGGAGGTGGGCAGACAGAAGAGATGTTCAAGCTGCAGAGGATGGTGGCCAAATGAGAAATAAGGCCTCATTGCGTTAAGCCACTGAGATTTGAAGCTTGTCTTGTTTGCTAGAGCAGCTCGTCTATCCTAATACAGAACGTATATACGAATGACTCTGATGACTAAAACATTCTAGGGCAGTGCCAAGTATGGAAAGGGGAGAGCGTAGCACTCGTCTGTGGCATCAAAGGATGACAGTTAATAGTCTTGCAGAGTTGGGAACTGAATATCCCAGGTGGATAAATCTAAGAGAACTACCAAAACAGAACACAGCAGGGCACAGTCAACAGTCAGGACTGGAATATGGTTCACTTTAGCTGGAAAACCACAGGGAAGAATGGGAGTCCTGGGAAATGAGCCAGTGAAAGAGAGTTCATAGCAAGTCCTAAGTGATGCTTTAAAGAGAGATCCTAGGGGCTTAGGGCTTGGAAGCAAGGGTGTGACGGGAGCAAATTTACAGGATCATTCTGATCCAACATGCAGGAGGAAGTATGTGTGAAAGAAAGCAGGCAGGAAACCCTGTGAGAAGACTCCTTCAGTAGTCCAGTGGGGATGGCCTGAACCAGGGGAATATGAAAAGGGAAGAGTCCTGAGAGATATTCCAGAGTTGACATCCCATCAGCTGGTAGGAGTTATTCAGCTGTGCCAGACACAGGATCATTGATGGTGATTTATATAACTTACAAACATCTCTTTAGCCTCTCTTTTTACCATCCCCATGTGCTAGGCTAAATTCCTCCCATCTAGGGGCTACAATATATTTTGCAGCTGTCAAGGACAAACAGTTCTCAGAAAAAGAGATTAAATAGGTTTAACTTGTTACTCAACAAGTTGTTCCCATCTTCCTCTATCCACACTCCAAGACTCACAATTTAAACGGTAAAAGGCACTTTTTCTCTTTCTTTCTTTATGTCTTACTTTTATCATTTCTCTTTTTCTAGTAAATTCAGATCAACAAATATTTATTGTCTATTCAGAGCAACTGTGCAAAGTGTTAGGGATATACATTTAAATAAGAAACTGCCTGAAATTAAGTATCTCCTAAGTAAGGAGTCAGAAATTCCAATGCATGTGTAGCAACTGTAAGACAACGTGCAATGTCGTGTGTGACCCTGGACTACAGGACCTCAAATAGGACACTGATTCTGCCCAGGCAGGATGGAAAGGCAGTGGGGATATTTGACCTGGAAGGAGACAGATACACAGAATACTGCTGAGCTGAGAGATGGGGAGGCGCGCTCTAGGCCATTACTAAAAATATGTCACGGTAAAGGGCTTGCCAAGATTGAGGACAGTAAAGAGTCTAGACTATTGGTCAGGACTTATGGCAGAAACTGAATTCAAACAGACTTAAGAGAAACAGACAGAGACATTAGAGTGGCTCATAAAACCAAGCTTTATCTAGCTTCCAGCAGATCCAGGGTCTCAAGTGATGACTCTGTGTCCACCTCTCTGTGTTCCTCTCTTCTGTGTCAGCTTCATACCCAGGTAGCCTTACTACCATGGCAGCAACGCAGCCCCTGGAAGGACCAGACACATCCTACCAGCTCCCAGTAATTCCCACAAACCCACAGGGTGGTTCTGATTGGCCCATCTCCAGTCAATCCCCATAGCTGGAGGAATCCTGTTCTTCTGCCAGTCAGGCATGGGAGATGGCCAAGCCAGGAGGCTGAAGGTGGGGTCAGCCCCACCCAAGCCAGGTGGGCAGAAGGTAGAGGAGCAGAGCTTCCCTAAAGGGAATGAGGCTGTTGTTCTCGCAGAAGAAACAGCACATTCTGGGTAGGAAACAAATGTCACTGCAACCAGTATGGCTGAAGAAAAATACAGGGGGTAGGGTTGGCAGGAGTGGTGATATGGGAGGGTGGCGGAAGAAGAAGGATGAAACAAGGACTTTATCATGGGTCGTTTTTATGCAAAGGAACATGGATTCATTCTCCAGGCTACCATTTCTCAACTGTTTCCTCCCACAACATAAATGATAGATGACACCGTCTTGCAGCCATATCTGGAGTTTATTCACATTTTTTCCATGCATTAGCTTTCATTCCACTCTTATTCTCTCATGCTAGACAGAATGATACAGTAAACCTTGTTCTAATTGGTTTTTAAAGAATAAAACAAAAAGAGGATAAATTATTCACAGACTTCTGCTCTCTAATTATTAGTAGTAACAAATCACTTTGATTCAACAATGTTTCCCAGTGCCTCAGATGAGCACAGATGTTGTAGGCAGTGGGGAGCCGCTGAAGAGTTTTAAATGTGGGATGGGTCAGATGCGGTGATTCTAAAAGCAAAGAGGCCAGTTGGGAGGCTATTATGGTAGAAAGGTGAGGGGTGCCAAGGACTTGAGCCAAACTAATAGCTGGAGAGGATGAAAAAGGAGAAACTAATTACAGAGGTATTGTATAGGATGGAACTACTTATTGAATGGAGAGCAGCAACAGAGGACGCTTCAGGTTTCACTGACAGCTTCCAGCTCATCCATTCTCACCCCTCTGCCCCTTCAACCTCACTTGCCTCCCAACTGTAACATACACACAGAAAAAAGCAAATGATAGGAAGCAGATACGGCGATTCCTATCGCTAACAAGCTCTTCCCTTTCAGGCTCAAAGAGTGTTTCTTTATAACTGCTTGCTAACTGTACTTTAAAATATAGTAAAATTGTAATTTTCAATAATAATTATTGGTGATTTCATGTGATTATTAATGATTGTGTGGGCACTGTTAATAAGACCTATAATTACAGTTGCTAATTATTACAGAATTAGTATTACTAACAACTCAAAACAGTGCTTCATGTTTTATAGCACTTTACCACCTATACACCTTCATTTATCTCTATTTCATTTTAGCAATAATTCAGAAACAAGTATTATTTCTTAATTAACTTATTTATTTTAATTAGAGGCTATTAATTTACAATATTGTGGTGGTTTTTCCGTACATTGACATGAATCAGCCATCAGTGTACATGTGTTCCCCATCCTGAACCCCCCCTCCCACCTCCCTCCCCACCCCATCCCTCTGGGTCATCCTAGTGCACCAACCCTGAGCACCCTGTCTCATGCATTGAACCTGGGCTGGCGATCTATTTCACATATGATAATATACATGTTTCAATGCTATTCTCTCAAATCATCCCACCCTCACCCTCTCCCACAGAGTCCAAAAGACTATTCTTCACATCTGTGTCTCTTTTGCTGTCTCGCACATAGGTTCACTGTTACAATCTTTCTAAATTCCATATATATGCATTAATATACTGTATTGGTGTTTTTCTTTTTGACTTACTTTACTCTGTATAATAGGCTCCAGAGAAAAAGTATTATTGGTCTAATTTTCACCAGCTTAGCAGAATGACAATAGATGAGCGGCAGGGGCAGGGTTTAAACTCCAGATTTATGAATCCTAAGACTGTGATTTTTCCACTTGGTTCTGGTCCTCATTACTAGCAGGAACAATTAATAATTTTTTAAAAAAGTTCTCAGTCTGAGAACTGCATCAACATTTAACTTTAGATTTTAAGCTACGTGCATTTTCCCAAAAGAAAATTTAAATCAGGAGGAATGCGGTATAGGTAGTTTGGGGAAAGTAGAAGCTAATACTCAGCCCTAAGGGCAGAAGGCATACGGCTGCCAGGTGGTTTGGTCTTAAGGATCCAACAGGAATCTTGTCTCAAAGTTACTCCATCACTAGAGCACCACAAGACTATTCCCAAAGTCTCTACGGCACCAGGAACTATCTGCCTATATTTCTGTTACAGTCGTAATCCAGAATGCCCCAGAAAACGTGCTTTAAAGAGTGTGTTTTCTATTGCCCCCTAGGGAATCAGGATGATATTGCAGGATACCTGAACAGATCTCAGGCTAAGTTTAAAAACCCTGCGGCTATGGCTGATTCGTGTCAATGTATGGCAAAACAAATACAGTATTGTAATCAAAAAAAAAAAAAAAAAAAACAAGGACCCTGGCTATGCTGAAATAAGGTTCAATGAAAGTGGAATTACAGGATCTGCTACTCGCAGTTAAAAAAATCAAATGCCAACTTTGCTGAGCACATGGTATGGAATAAACTGTTCACCATTTTAAAAAAATAAATAAATAAAAATAAAAACCCTGCGGCTTCCAGATAAGGCAGAGTGAAGTTAATAACATTTTTTTAATCCATTATACTTCCTAATAACATGCCCCAAACCCTCTGACCACTACACTTTTGTGAAAGTTGATGCCTCTTACTGAAATTTGCTTTCTTAATAAAACCTAACCTTAAAAATAGCCACATAGCTTGCCTTAAAGGCTCAGTCAAAGGAGAGTGCTCCAAAAGCTCTGCTGAACACCCTGCTGGTGCTATGATTCACTTCTCCAACTCCAGGATTCCCAGAGCATTTTGCACCTTAGTGCAGCCTACTCTAGAGCACACACTGTGACTCACACATCAACGCTTACACCGATGCTGCCAATAGAAACAAAGAACCCACATGTCTAATTTCCCAATAGCCACATTTTAGTAGCTAAAAAGGAAGTAGGTGAATTAACAATATATTTTATTTAATGAATATATCCATTAAATATACATAAAATATTATTTTAATGTAATCAATATTAAAATTATCAATTAATTTTTACTTTTTTATATATAGCAAATCTTAGAAATTAGTGTATAGTTTACTCTTGGGGTTTTCCTGGTGGCTCAGACGGTAAAGAATCTGCCTGCAATGCAGGAGACCTCAGTTCAATCCCTGGGTCGAGAAGATCCCCTGGAGAAGGGAATGGCAACCCACTCCAGTACTCTTACCTGGAGAATCCCATGGACAGAGCAGCTGGGCAAGCTAGAGCCCATGGGGTCACAAAGAGTCGGGCACGACTGAGTGACCAACATTTTCACTTGTCACTTTACTCTTACAGCATATTTCAATCAGGAAGGTAACTTTTCATTGGAAAACTTGATTGCATTTAGATTTCATACATATGCATAGTTTAAAATGCAGAGTAATACTCTCGAGTTGTTCCAGACATAATTCTCAATGGAAAACATTAAGAGTTTCCCAGTAACTCAGTTACTGAGCAATCTCTTTTGTCAAGCTTACATTTAAATTCATTAAAATTAAATAAAGTTAAAAATGTAGTCCCTCAGTGGCACTAGCCACACGTAGGAAGTGGCCACCACACTGGACAGCACGGCCATCTGTTGCTGTTTAGCTGCTAAGTCATGCCCGATTCTTGTGTGACCCCATGAACTCCAGCCTGCCAGGCTCCTCTGTCCATGAGATCTCCTAGGCAAGAATATTGGAATGGGTTGTCATTTCCTTCTCCAGGGGATCTTCTTGACCCAGAGACAGAACCTGCATCTCCTATATTGAAGGCAGTTATTATGAATTAAATAATAACTGCCCAGGATCAAATAAAAATAAATTTTTAAAAGTGGAAAGGTCTCATTCATAAAATCCTTTATACTACTAGATTACAAACTCATCAATAGCTTTCAGGCTTTTATTCATCACTGTATGCCCAGCATTCAGGTCACTGCCCTACACATAGTAGTCAATCCATAAATGTCTGCTGAGTAAACGAATGAATGAATGGAGCCTCTTAGTGTCACCCACAGTATCAAGCAGAACACTCTGCATGTGTGATAATAATTTTACCTCTTATTTACATAATATTACTCAGTTTACTATGCTCATCAGCTATTCATCTTCACAAATACCCACTGAGAAAGCTACTATGCTCACTTCTCAGATGGAAAACAAAATTAAAACAAAATTCAGAGAGCTTAGTCTCTGTGTATAAGGTCACTTAGTAAAGGGCAGAGCCAGATTTTGAACCTAGATTTTCTGACACTCAAAGCTCCTTCAAACTGACAGCTGCTCTTTAATGATCAACAAATATTACAGAATTGAATTCACTGCAGAGAGCACAAAGAACGCTTAGTACAGGTAGAAAAGTTTTCTCCCCAATGCCTGTATCAATAGATAATATGAATATCAAAATTACACAGATCCTGTGTGTCAATTAGGGGAAGATATGGTTGCTTCATAAGAGTCAAGGCACAGCATTTTAAGACCAAAGAGACTGCAGTTAATACCTGTTTGATAAGACAATGCCAAGTGAAAGGATTTAGAACAGTGTTGAGAGAAGAGTATCAAAGTCATTGACAGCCAGAACACCTCTTAGAACATAATGTTCATCTGAGTTGTCCCACCAATCTGCCTAGGATATGAAAATCTAACCTAAGTAAATGATGCTAAATCCACAACAATTTAACCCAAAGATGTCCCTCATACCACTGAGTACGTTAAATTTACAAAACACTAGAAAAACTTCAAATATCAATAAATGGTTTACTAAATTATGGTACCTCCACTAAGTGATAACATTTCAAAGTTTTTGATATTCATGAAAGTTTAAACATGGAGAAATGTTGGGTGGGTTATAATGTTAAATCTTAGAACATGATACTGTGTGATTAAAGAAAAGTTAGAAGGAATCAAATTTTAACAATTTGAAAAGAAAGAAAAATGAATAGCATTTTCCTCTTTTCCCTTTTCTATGAGCATAGATCACATTCACAACAGAAACATTAAAAAAACAACTTCCTTTAAACAAACAGGCAAGCACAGCTCAATTCCCCCTTGCCCACTCGCTACCATGGATAATGAAGCTTAAGTAAAGGAAAAGCTTCTTGTACTTTTTGTTTGGAACATGGGCTTCCATTTGTAATCAAGGAGATAATCCTTTTCTCTGAGTTGTTGGTCTAAGCAATTGGGTGGGTCAAGAACTATTGTCACCCTTTGAAAGGCTGTGACAACTGCTGGGCCACAGTCTAATTTGATGCCCAAGGTCACGTAGCTCTGCAGAACTGAGTCCAAGCCACAGATACACTCAATTGTCACAGCAGAGCTGCTCACATTCCCAAAGTACTCTGGCTGGCTGCCAGCCAGCAGACCCACCTCCCACTGGGCCACATCATTGTGGGGCTGCCTTGTACACCTTGGGAGGTGGATGATCACCTCCCCGCTCTGGGAGATGTTGTTCACACTATGTTAAGAGAATCAGCCACACTGTATCCTCAGTAATTAAGAGACTGGAACAGGAAATGCCCTTGCAGCAAGCCAGAAGCTGGCAAAGACCACGCCCAAACCCTATAAGGCTTCCCTCTGGCCTTGTCTATGAAATAGACCATCCATCTTCTAAGTTTGATAGGGTTTCCCCAGGAGGAGCAATGGCTTAAATGCAGAAGGATCCTTGCCAAGGTGATCAAATCTCACATCCTGCTGATCGGCATCCAGAGGGACGGGCAGAACCATTCAGATTCAACTGAAAGGTTACGCCTAGTTCAGTGATTAATCACTTGGATTCTGGAGACAGAACTGAGATTCAAAATCCAACTCTACCACTTGAGAGCTAAGTGATCTTGGACAAGTTATTTAACTACATTTCAGTATTCCCATCTGTAAAATGAGCATACTAGTAGCAATACCTATCTCAAAAGATTATCATAAGGATTAAAAGAACATTTAGAGTAGGGCCAAGTTCTTAGTGAGAACCATGAAAGGTCAAGGTTTCCTTCATTTGCAGTATTGGTTAATTACCTCCTAGTATCAGGGTACAAACATTTGCACTTTACCAAGCACTGTGCTGAGCTTTACAGACTGTACTGTTTTTAATCCTCACAACAGCCACAAAGTATAACTATGATTATTTCCATTCTACACATGAGGAAACTAATTCTGGGGCTGGAGGTTAGGGTTGAGACTAAGTAGTTTGCCTGGGTGACATATGCCAGGGGCCCCAGTGAACCCAGGTCTCTTGGGATCCAAAAACAAAGGGCCTTCCCAGGTGAGGCTCAGATTTAGAGTAAACATATTTTAGAGAAATCAGCATGCATCTGTATCATACTTACTTGTTAAGGTTTATTTACTCCGTTAAGTGTTCTCTCTTCGGTGTGGGTTCTGCTCTTCTCTATGTACATCATTCACACAAGATTTTCTCTTTCTTCTCCTCTCCTTTGCCTCCAACTCCTCCCCCAGGGACAACTTCTGACTCTAGTCTCTGTGCTCCTGTTTCCAGATAGGGGTTAGGGAGTGGGGTGGAAAGCACACAGGCTTTGGGGCCAAAATGATGCAGGTTTAACTCTGGCTCTGCGCCTTCTCAGTTGTGTGCCCTTGGGCAAGTGATTTGATTCCTCTGAATCTCACTTTGCTTGTACAGGCTTCCTGGGTGGTTCAGACAGTAAAGAGTCCACCTGCAATTCAAGAGACTTGGGGTGGATCCCTGGGTTGAGAAGATCCCCTGGAGGAGGGAATGACAACCCACTCCAGCATTCTTGCCTGGAGAATCCCATGGACAGAGGAGCCTGGAAGGCTACAGCCCCTTGGAGTCACATAGAGTCGGACATGACTAAACAACTGACACACACTTTGCTTGTATGCAAGAGAGAGATGATACTGACAGGTACCAGGAGCTGATCAAAAAGTGACCGTACTATCCTATGAGTACTATGTCATCAAAATATACAAAAGTCATCAGCAGTGACACTGTATGGCTTCAATGAAAGGACAAGGCATCTTGAAAAAAAATAGTAATAATATTCAATTCAAAGTTGTTAGATAAGAGCACCATCCCACTCAATCTAAGGATCGGAACTGCTGGAAGAAGACCCACTTTGAAAGGGGGACCTAGGGCTCCTCTTCTGGTACAGTTCATTAGGAGTCAAGGAGTCTGAACCTCACTTTGCTTGAATGGGCTTTCCTGGTGGCTCAGACAGTAGAGTCAGCCTGCAATGCAAGAGAGCCAGTATTTCCATTTCTAGCTGCCCACCCTCATGGATACAGCTTAAAATATGGGAATTTCTAGGTGCATGAGAATTTTTACCAAAGCATTCCTGTAAAGAATGAGAAACTTGGAGACAACCTAAACATCCAACATATATTCACACACTATGCGTGCATGCATGCACATTAAGTGGCAAATTAGGAAAATGCTTAAAATATTCAGTGAAAAAAACTAGGATATGAAACTGTATCTACACTATAATTATGACGATAAGAAGAAGGCTTAGTTATAAAGACTTCAGGAAGAATGCCAAATGACAGCAGGGATTGTATTCAGGTTTTTGTTTTTTTTTCTTTTACCCTTCATCAAATGTTCAACGAGGTTAGTATGTTCTTTTTATGACAAAACTTCATCCTACAAAAGACGAATAAAGGACTGTGACTAAGACACTGAGGTAAGGTCCCACAGTGAGTTTACTCAGGAGGAGAAAACACGTCAGCCACTGAAACCATAGTGCAAACAGTCAGTGCCCAGCAGCCTTCTGAAAACTTCCACCCATCACATTCCCCAGAGAAAACACACACGTTGCCTGCATTCTGTTAAACTGGCTTTTGGAGAAACACAACATAAGGGACATTTGGTGACACTTCAGTTATCTAAAATGGCACGGGCATATGGCATCTCAAGGGGTGGGAGAGCTCCTTCGGTGATGATTCCAAACTCCAGACATCCGCTCCAGATACTATAACACTAAACACTATAAGGATAAGGGGGCAAAGTCCACCTGGCAACCATGGTCAGGACAGGCCCTGATGCTCATTAGAAAAGTGGTGCCCTGTGGGAGCAGCATACGCCCGAGGCAATGTGGACGCAGGAGAAGGCTGAAGGGAGAGGGGGCCGAAGGGAGAGGGGGCCGAAGGGGAGCCCGTAGTTCAGGGGCAACAGTGGCCCCCAGGCCTGCAGCACTCCACAGAACCAAAGACGCTTTCAAACCTCACAGCTCTCTGGGCCCCACCCCGGGATGCTGGTTTAATCAGTCATGAGTGTACTGTGCAGCCTGGATAAAGAACCGCTGAAATAGAAAGTAGATAGTAAATCTGAAGGGAACAGAGATTACCAAGTGCAGTAAAAGACAAGGTTTCCAACTGGGAGACAGTGAAACTACAGCACCCAGGGAATTCATCTGTGCTTGCTCCTGACGCCACGGATGGCGTTCATTAGAAAGGGGAAATCATTTGAGAGTTTGTCTGGTTTACTTTATCTTAGATCTCTCTCACACACACACATGCACCCACCCCTCAAAAAGTTGAGCTTGAGTCAAATAACTGAATTCTCAGTACTAAAGGACACAACTAGTGACTGATAATTTATAATTTAAACTACAATTAACTGAGATTTGGGACTACATTAAATGGTTTTTTTATCTTTTTTTAAATGATGGTAGACACACAATAAGTTGCAAAAACAGTGCAAAGTGTTCCCATGGACCCATCACCCAGCTTCCACTAATGATACCATCTTACACAACCGTAGTGTGTTATCCAAGTCAGGAAGCTGACATGGATGCGATACGGCCACCTAAACGAGAGCCTTACTCAGATTCCACTAGTTGTTCTGCTAAGTGCTCCTCCACACACTTCTCTTACTTCATCCCCCATCACTACTGTCTCCATTTCGCAGGAAGAAAACTGAGGCCAAGAGAAGTCGAGTAACTTTCCCAAGGTGGTGAGTGACAGAATTGGGAGAGAAACTCAGATTTGCCTGATTCTAAGTCGCAGTTCTAAACCGTCTTCCTCTACCAGGCCCCGTGCCGGGTTCATGGCCACCACGGTTCACTCGGCAGAGACAGAGCTCTGGCAAGACTGCAGGCGGATGCTGGTGACAAGCTCACAGAAGAGGCCTATGGGGAGCAAGCATGTGAGCTTACAGCCAGGAGAGCAGTGAGTCAAGCTTTCCAGTTCTCCAGCCCAGCAGCTAACGCTGCATTTTCAGGCTGAGCTCTGTACTACAGGAGGCAGGGACAGGCAGGGAATGAAGCCCAAGCAGGCCAGTTGGTGACGCAGTAACAGTCAACCCCAGGCAGGAGGAAACGGCAGGAAGGGAAGAGAGTAGGCTGATGCTGGCACTTCACTGGGAAGCAGGCAAGAAGCAGGAGCCTAGCTGAAAGCAAATCCACACCAGCAATAAAACCAGAGAACCCAGACCCACGCCATGCCAGACCAGGGAGGCAGTGTGGTCTAGCGGTTATATGTGGGTTCTGCAGCCGGAATGCATGGCTCTGAATCCCACCCAGACCTACCAACTGGTAGTATGACCTTCAGCAAGTTAACTTCTTTACATCTCAGTTTCCTCGTCTGTAAAATTAAAGCAACAAAAATTATAAAATCTCCCGGGGTTATTGGGAAAATTGAATAGCATGTAAAGCATGTAGAAAAGCGCTTGACACAAAAATCTTCAGTCAGGTTGCTGCTGCTGCTGCTGCTGCTGCTGCAGCTGCTGCTAAGTCGCTTCAGTCGTGTCCGACTCTGTGTAGTCCCATAGACAGCAGCCCACCAGGCTCCCCCGTCCCTGGGATTCTCCAGGCAAGAACACTGGAGTGGGTTGCCATTTCCTTCTCCAATGCAGAAAAGTGAAAAGTGAAAGGGAAGTCGCTCTGTCGTGTCCAGCTCTTCGCGATCCCATGGACTGCAGCCTACCAGGCTCCTCTGACGATCAGTCAGGTTAGCTACTGTTATTACATACAATGGGACTAGACAAGAATTAAGAGGAAAATGAAAGAAACTTAAGAGAGGGCGAGGCTGCCTCAAAGGTCCCCGGTGTCAGAGTGGCTTTTCAGCACTAAAGGACACACACCTGTGGGACAGCCAGATAAAGAGAATGTCTTCACACAACACAGGGCCTACAGCTAACTGCACCTTACCTACTGCTATAAAACACTTGCTGATACCAGACATAGTAACACTGCTTGACAAGCACAGCCTCCTTGACTCCCCTTGAAGAAACAATTTAATTCCTTTAAACAGATGAGGAAATTGAGGCTCAGCTTTAATTGCCTGCTCAAGGTCACAGAGCAGATGAGGAATGGAGCTGGGATTAAAATCAGAGCTTGGGCATTCCCACTGTACCCATCAGTGTTAAGATGCAGGCAACTCTTCGGACCACAGGGTTTGGAATAGACATCAGACGCTGGGCTACAAAAGCTGAAAGCAAGGAGCAGCACAACATGGCAGAAAGAGGGGGAGAGAAAAGGCCTGGAGACTAGTTAGAAGGCCAGACCATACATTCAAACTCCTTTCTACGGCTAAGTAACACCTCCCCCAACACACTCCATGTCACTGTCAGTTCAGTTCCGATGATAAGTCATGTCCGACTCTTTGAGACCCCATGAACTGCAGCACACCAGGCTTCCCTGTCCATCACCAACTCCCGGAGCTTGCTCAAACTCATGTCCATCGAGTTGGTGATGCCATCCAACCATCTCATCCTCTGTCATCCCCTTCTCCTCCTGCCTTCAGTCTTTCCCAGGATCAAGGTCTTTTCCAATGAGTCAGTTCTTCACATCAGGTGTCCAAAGTATTGGAGCTTCAGCTTCAGCATCAGTCCTTCCAATGAATACCCAGGACTGATTTTCCTTAGGATGGACAGGTTGGATCTCCTGCTGTCCAAGGGACTCTCAAGAGTCTTCTCCAATGCCATAATTTAAAAGCATCAATTCTTTGGCACTCAGCTTTCTTTATGGTCCAATTCTCACATCCATACATGACTACTGGGAAAACCATAGATTTCACTAGACGGACCTTTATGGGTGAAGTAATGTCTCTGCTTTTTAATATGCAGAGACATATTGAAAACGTTGGTCACATATTAGATTGGTCACAGCTTTTCTTCCAAGGAGCAAGTATCTTTTAATTTCATGGCTGCAGTCACCATCTGCAATGATTTTGAAGTCCAAGAAAATTAAGTTTGTCACTGTGTCCATTGTTTCCCCATCTATCTGCCATGAAGTGAAAAACCTGGCTTAAAACTCAACATTCAAAAAACTAAGATCATGGCATTTGGTCCTCTCACTTCATGGCAAATAGATGGGAAAACAATGTCACTCTCACCATGCTGCAATTTCTTTTAATTCCAGTGGCACCAACAGATTCAGGTCAAAATACAGCCTTCCATCAAATGAAAGGACCCATGGAATCCCTACTGGCAGGACAGGGGATAAGAGCTTGGATTTGCTGATACATTTCTTTATATTCCAAGTCAAACTTATTTCTGCCTATTAGGGTTGATGCATTTTTTAGACTAAAGGACTGCTCATACCAACACCCTTTGTGTCCTTTTCTCTCACAAACAGGGCCCCTGGGCTCCAGGTAGGATGAAGATATAATGGCTCATATAACATCGGATGAAAGAAAAATACAGAGTCCATATTGGTACTACAATACAGAAAAGGAACAAGAGAAGGAGGAAGGGGAAACTCTTATTTATCATCAAATGCCACTTAATAAATAGAGAATAATAGAGTCATATATTATCACCGATTCAGGCAAGAAACATCAAGTGATGCTAAAATCATTGCATAAAGGTTTTTAAGAAAGAGATCGTCGCACTTTCCTGGTGGCGCACTGGATAAGAACCCACCTGCCAGTGCAGGGGACATGGGTTCCATCCCTGGTCGATCCCTGATCCGAGAAGATCCCACATGCCACAGAGCAGTCAAGCTCATGCAACGCAACTACTGAGCTGTCCCTCTAGAGTCCACGTGCCGCACCTACTGAAGTGCACAAGCCTAGAGCCTGCGCTCTACAACAAGAGAAGCCACGCAATGAGAAGCCCATGCACCACAAGAGTCACCCCTTCTTGCTGCAACTAGAGAAAGCCCTCGCACAGCAACAAAGACCCAGAGCAGCTAAAAATTAATTAATTAATTAATTAAAGAGATCTACATCATCTCAAAGTTATCTCCTCACAGATAACTTACTACCTACAAAGGGCAGACTGGCACCTTTACTGTGGACATGTTGGGGCAAACAAACTTAATGAAATAGTCCAAGTTAACATCACCAGTAATGAGACAATCGACAATTCTCTTCCTATTGCTGCACCAAGGACACAATATCTACATCACTTATATAGTAGTCTTGTCATCATGAATAACCTGAATCATATCACAAGGCAATGATCAGACAACTCCAAATGGAGGAACATTCTGCAGTGCAAAACACATGAGCCATTTGCTTCAAGATGTTAATGCCATGAAAGACAAAGACTAAAAACCTGCTTCAAATTAAATGAAACTAAAGAGTCATGACAATCAGCGTAACATGTACTTCAGGAAAGTGTTCCAGATGAGAAAAATGATTGCCATAAAAGACATTATTGGTGAAATCTGAATGTGGGCTGTATATCAGAAAATAGTATTCTATCAAAGTTAAGCTTCTTGACTTTGGTAATTATACTGTGTAAGTGGTCTCATTCTTAAGTAATACAAGCTGAGGCTGAAAGGCCACAGTGTCTACACATTAGGGTTAAAAGATTCAGAAAAAACAAAGGTAAATAGATGATAGACTGATTAGATAGCAAACAAGCAAGTGACTCTAGGTGGAAAATAGACAGCTGTTCATTTTCCTAATTTTACAACTTCTCTGAAGGTTTAAAAATTATCAAAAATCATTTTTGAAAAACAATATATTTAATAGGTGCCTACCAGGGCTTCCCTGGTGGCTCAGATGGTAAAGTGTCTGTCTGGAGGACAATGCAGGAGACCCGGGTTCGATCCCTGGGTTGGGAAGATCTCCTGGAGAAGGAAATGGCAGCCCACTCCAGTATTCTTGCCTGGAAAATCCCATGGATGGCGGAGCCTGGTAGGCTACTGTCCATGGGGTCGCAAAGAGTCAGACACGACTGAACAACTTCACTTCACTTACCAGTTGGCTTAGAGCTAGACACAAAAGCCCAATTCAGTGCTACCCATGGAAACCTAATGACAAAGAAATTTCAACCCTGACATGACCAGACATGGTCAAAGATAATATTTAGCATAACAGTGAAGAAACACAAATTTTAATAAATGTAATTCAGCTCCCTTCATATATCCCTTTTCTAATTCTCAATCTGGATCATTTTCAAACAATGAAAACTGGTGAACAGATCAAGGTTTTGGATCCGTAATCCAAGTTTGCTATTTGATTCATATCTTCCCGTTTCTAACTTTGCAGAGTGTGCATGAGTTACATTCTTGGACAGTTTTCAGTGTGCCTGCCTTCAAACACTTGACCCCATCACCTGAGCTGGAATCATTACCTCTTCCAAAGGAAGACAAGTGTGTTGCAGCTCTTGTTCAAATAACCATCCTTCTCCAACCAAGCTGGCCTCTGGAGTCTAATTCATCTTAGCAAATTCACCTCTAGCTGTACTTAACAGTAATCAATAAATGTGAACAGCTAGACTACAGTTTTGGGGATGTCTAATCAATAACCATTAGCTACTACTGCATTTAGAAGTAATAGAAAAAAATTGGTCCCTGTTCATACCCATGAGGGAAAACATATTTTCAAAAGTTTCTTCCCCAGGTTTTCCATGCCCTTTCTCCATAGGTGTTTAATCCCATGCTGTTTTCCAGCTCCATTATTCCGCATCTGTTGCAGGCCAGGAAACGTTAGTTTTGATGTGCTGTGTAAAGAGGACCAAAGCATGAAAATATAAATCCTAACACTGCAATTGAATCAGAAAAAAATATGCTGTTTTCTTTCTGCTTCCCCAAAGATCTCCAAAGCCTCCAAAGATCTCTGCCTGGAATAAAACTGAACCTTCTTCTGATGGTAAACAATGCCCTGCCATATTTGGCCTCAGCTTCACGTTTCCAGGCTGGCCTGTTTCATGGTTACACCAAGTGCCATTCAGCACAGTCACTGATCCTTGTGAGGTTCAGGGGGTGAGGCCATGTACTGGTTCAGTTCACCTTGTGTGGTTCTAGCACTAGGCATGGGATATGACTGCAGAACATGCACTGAACACTTCAGGGGAAGAGAGCATCTATTATGAGAAAGATTCAACGAGAAGGAAACCTTTCCTTTCCTGCTAGCAAGGGCAGAAACCCTGCCCTCAGGCTGAAAATGGGAACAAAACTTTCTATGGAGTAAAACACACGGTCACATTATTGTGAAGTTCATAATGCAAGCCAAGGTCCCCCACTGCCGAAGACAGGAGCCAATCACCAATCAAGGGATATCCAGCAGTGCATTACTTCAGGGCACAGTTTCAGAGGGTTTTGCTTTGTTTTCATTTGGGGAACGTTAATTTTACCACAGAAAAATTAGGTAAAGTCACTCACCACTGAAAGTTTGTAAAGCATAACATATGGTGCTTTTGAGGTAAGTTCCCAGGGTAGGGGCCCGTATCAGTTAGGTCAATCTGTCTCTTACCTCATCTGCCATCAAGACTTAGCCCAAGGCCTGGTCCCTGGGAGGAGGGGGGTTATAACATAAGAGATGCAGGGAGCCAGAGGCCCAGTTTTTCACACTTGGGGGATTATTGGCAACCCACTCCAGTGTTATTGCCTGGAGAATCCCAGAGACAGGGGAGCCTGGTGGGCTGCCGTCTATGGGATCACACAGAGTCAGACACGACTGAAGTGACTTAGCAGCAGCAGCAGCAGGGGATTATAAGGAGAAGGGAAAACAAGGCAGACAAGGCGGGGTGAGACTTCATCTTCTCTTTCTAGAGGGACATCCACCCATTAAGCAGAAGGTCCACATTTGTGGCCAGTAAAGTCAGGCAGAGGAAGACTGGGTTTTAGTTTCCCAAATAGTCTCTTGGGTTCTGTGTGGTTTGGACAGGCCCCAGAGGTCCCCACAAGCTCCTGAGGCCAAACCTCAGAAGTTACCTGAAATCATGACTGGGAAGTTAGCTCATGAGGTTGACATGGGGCCCAAGTAGTCAAGGACTAAATGCCAGACCATCTGACCCAGAAGCACCTGAGAATCATGACCAGACTTCAGTGGGATACAAAGCGCTGCCAGAGAGAGACCAAGGCCTGCCTTCATTTAGAGAGAACTTCAGGGACTCCCTGCACACGTCAGGTCTCTGTGTAACCTATGACAGAAGTTCCTGTTGCTCACCAGGAAGCATGGCAGGCTGACCCAGACTGCACACTGGCAGAGCAATGGAGACGGAGGCTCCAGGAGGGATCCCAGCCCCTCCCCCACCAAACAGTTCTGAAGACACCTCTCCCCACCACTCCTTTCAGTGGGATTATCCTACGATGACTGACTTACTCTTTGCTAAATGTGCTGCCAAAGGTTATTCTGATTTAGGCATATACTGAGGGGTTGAGAACACCCAGATGAGCACCATTTGTGTCAGTGAAAATCTGGCTTTGCCAATAGCCGGATGAGAAAGTGTCTGGCTTGAAAAAGGATGTGCTCTCAAATGGAAGTTAGCCCTGGAAACTGGACCACTGGCTGGCAAACCATCCATACGATGTCCAACATTCTTCAGCATCTCCCTGTACAAATGAGACAATTATATTTGGGGTATAATTTAAAATCCTCCCTTCTTAGGCTGTAGTTTCTTTAGTTAATCTCAGTGTTTTAACAAAGTCCCTAGTGAGCAATAAAAATACAAAACAGTAGAAAAAAAAATTGTGGCCTGCCCCACGTTCATCTCACTACTAGAGCCCATGGGAAAGATGCAGCATCAAATATAAAATATAAAATCAAGTAGAGAAACTGGCCCAGGATTTCTAGGCCAGTAGCCTGGAAGCTGTGTGCACAGCACAGAGCGGGCAGTGGTGGGCCAGTTGAGGATCACAGCATACTGGGAGACTGCATCAGCCAGGACCCTTGAAGAAGCAAGTGCCAAGGAAGGATTAGATATGCAAAGAATTTATCAGGAGGAAAAACCTGAAAGAGAAAATGGGCAAGGAGCCAGAGAGGTAGGGAAAGGCGAGATGCAGATCTGACTCCCGGTGAAGTAGAGGAGGAGGAAGGCTGGGTGGCAGCCTCTTAGATCACAGTGCAATTCTAAAGAAAGTTCACGGAGGTCACTGGGGAGCTCTCAAGCAGATGTCCCTGTCAGAGGAGACCCATGTCTCCCAGGAATGGTCACCCTTAGGACCCCTGGCACTCTCAGTCATTGGCTGAAAGTGCCCTTGAGAAACACAGATGGAACCATCACAGGGACAAATATTCTCATGCAGAAGCCAGGGCCGTGGGTGAAGCACGTTCCCTGTGGTCAGAGATGGGAAAGGTGCATTCATAAGGCCACCTCAGAGACAAACTCCCTCCGTCCCAAAATACCAATGGGAGGACTAGGGAGAATGCAGATGGAAGTGTCTACATAATATATGCTTTGTCAATTTCCAACACTGAAAAAAATTGTCTGTAAAAACTTATAAAAAAACTTATAAAGAAAAGCCTAAATATCAATATTTCCCCTGTGGGAAGCCCAAGTTACAACAGAAACTCTACTGAGTTTAAAAAAAAAATCAGAATCCATTCTTTCACTTTTACCCTTTAACAGACTTGAGCAAGAGTCTACTGCTTAGGATTAGTGAAGACTAGAGAAGAAAAATGTCAACTCCCAGGAGGGAGCACAAGTCACAGAAGCTGGGGTCCCCCGAAGTTCCCAGTGGGTGACCAACATATGGTGACAGAGAAAGACATGTGAGCAGACTTCCTGTGAGCTAATTGGGAATTTTAACCCATGAGTCATCCCAGGGTGGGGTCCAAAGCTACAGGGGACGCTACCCCATGGCACACTGTATCATCAGCCAGATTGCACATTTCCTGAAAGTAATCAAGTCAGAAACTGGCTTCTTGGCCATAGCCCCTGGTGGAAAAATGACAGCCAAAAGCTGAAATGAGGATGAGTTCAAAAATGTAATTCTGCAATGAAAGCGTAATCCATTAAATGGGATCTGACAAGGACTTAATCTCATCTGCAGCCAAGGGTGTTGGCTCAATGTAATTCTGCTCTCTGGAACATATTCTCAATAAGCTATGTATAGAATCCAGAACACTTTTGCCAGAACCCAAATAAGTCCATTCAATGTGGGAAGAGAAGCTCACCAAGCCCCCAGTGATTCCCCAGGGAAGAAGAACATGCTCTTCTCCCAAATGCAAAATTCCAAAAACCTGGCAACTCTGCCTATGTTGAGTCACATAGTTCAAGGTAAACACTAATAACTGAGATTGCCAATGCACTGGTTGGCTTCAGAATTTCCACTGCTGCCCACAAAGGCTAGACCAGTGGCTGGTCTTGCTCACAAAGTACCCACTAGGCCTATATTCCCAGCCTGGGGCTCACTGCACAGCCCAGTCACAGAAGAAGGGGTCAAGGTGTGGAGGATCAATCCACTCCTAAAGAGAATTTTGAAAACTGGGAGAGAGAAGGAATTAGGGTCTGTCTTATTCATCATTTACTTAATACTAGCTATAGGGCCCAAGGCCATTATGTTGTTATTTTCCTGTTTCCATTTGTAAAATAAGGCAACTGAGAATCAAAACCATAACTCAAATCACATAGTTTAGAAGACAGTGTGAAAATTCATGCCTGTAGTACTCCAAAGCCCATGCCTCACTCCTCAGAGGGTGGGCCTTGGACCATCACATTACTTGGGAGCTTGTTAGAGTCACAGGCTACAACCCAGATCTAATGAATGTGGATCTGCATTTAATAGGATCCCTCAAGGAATTTGTTGGACACAAAGTTTGCCTTAAAGGGCTCCTACCCAAGAAGAATAAATAGGTTAAAAATATAAATTTGGACTAGAAAAAGGATTTAGTGCAATAGAACAGGGTCAGTCTCATAGGATAAGTCTCACTATATATCCAAATTGCACATCCAAACTGCACATCCAAATTAGTAGAGCCAATCATGCCATCTTTATTTCACCAAGAGCAAACCCAGAAGCAGGAAAGTCAAGGTGACGTGCTAGTAGAGCACACTGGAGAGGGTAAGGCTTTGGAACCAGGCAGACTGGACTGAAATTTCCAGCTCTGCCTCCTGCTGGATGGTTCTGGGTAAGTTAATTGATCTCTCTAGGACTCAGTTTTGTGACCTGTACCACTGGAATAGCACCACTCACTTTGATTGTATTTGAGATTAAATGAGCAAACAAACGTATGGTTCCTAGACACAGTCGATGCTCAATAAACATGGGTTTCCTTGACTTTCAGTACAATCTGGGCCAGGTCCCACCTTTGCAAACATGCACACTAGAAGCTGGGGAGAAAAAGGATGCTCAGCAGCCAACTCTTTCCTGTTCTCTTGGGTCCTCTAGTGGTAATTCCTGAGGTTCCTGTCACTAATCAGACTAGCTGGAGCAGTCTGTCTTCCTTAAGCTTCAGTTTCAGCATATTCTCTCATCTCTTTTGAGAAAACCCTGAGTAGAACAAGGTTCAAAGGAACAAAAGGTGAGGAACAAGGAAGACAGGCATCTGGGGTGCAGTTCCTAGGAGTGTCTACTCCCCAAACAATGCAGTCTTTTTATTTAGCTATGGTTCCTGCTTTCTTCTTTTCATAAGTCTCAGTCTTAAAAGCAGACTTTTTTCATGCCAGAGGCTTCATGAGCTTTCAGAGCCCACAGTGTCTGCACCTGGAGCCACAAAACCCAAGTCTGATATAATCCACATCGTGTGTATCACTCAAAGGCATGGAGGAGCAAGAGATGGCTACCAACCACTGCCTGCAGGTGTGTCCCCCAGCCGCTGCCTGAGGAGGATGCCCCCACCTACCGCATACACTCATTACAGAGGCTGATGGAAGAGGTGCTCCTGGGACAGAGCACCTCCTGTAGGAGGAAGTAGCTGAGCGTCAGGGTCCCAATGATGGTCCCTTGGTCTGATTCCCACAGGAACAACTCCAGCACTGATAAAGAGGCATTTCCTTGCCCAGGCAGAAAAAAAAAAATGACCATATTTTGTGGCCCCAAATTTCCAAATGCCCTCCATGTGTGAAGAAGGAGAAAGAGAAGAGAGCAAGCAAAGTCACCCCTTACCCCGTGTTGCTCAGTAGTAACACTCCTGCAGGGAAGCTACGAGGGCAGATGATGCCAACTCATGAGAATCACACGCTCCTCCACAGTAAACACAACTCTGCAGAACTGCAAAGGGCAGGGTGTCCACAGTCACATGCCTGGATCCCTTAACTGGGTGTGGGGTTGTGTATAAACATGTCCAAAGCACACACATACACACAAGGCATGGTGATTGAGAGGCTCTGAATTTCAGAGTCAGAAAAAGAACCCAACACCTCAGTCTCAGCAAAGGAATCACTACACTTAAGTTATCTTAGGGTTGAGAGCACTGATCACGGACACACCCCTGAAGTTTAGGAGTATAACACCCCAGTCTTCCTAGATTTCCCAGATTCACTAACACTGGAGTCAGCAATTCTCACGTTTTTTTCACTCCTGGAGTAAATGGTGAGGTCAGGGAACACACAGGGATACATTCCTATCAGCATTATTTATAATCCAGCTATAACTCACTCCTTCTCTGAAATCCAAAGGCGTACAGAAAACAAACAGCATTATTACAAGGGCAACCTTGATCCTGCTCAGATTTATTTTTCCATAAGCAAGCTGTTCCCATCTTTGGTTTATAATAATTTATCTGCAACAAATCTCATAACTGACGTGACTACCACAGTTAAGGACTACTACATTAGAGAATATTTACCCTCTAACATGGCTGTTGGAATCAACTATCTTCCTTGAAAGAAAGGATGGTTCCAGGATAGCACAGAGTTGTATTAAGGAGACCAATAAATGAATAACAAATGCCAGTACCTTTTTGGCTCCCACTGCTGAACAACTGGCATATTCACACCTGCTGTGTAAATACGCCTACCACACCAAAAGCATTACAAAGCACTACACCAACCACACCAAAGCACTACAAGGAACCAGAAGTAAATCTTGATCTTAACAAACTTATAACTTAATCTCTTTCTGGAACTGAGACCTTGGCACATAATATAACTAGTGGATCAAAAGAAGTTCATGACCATCAGTACAGTTTCTCTATTAAAGAGCACAGAAGGGATGCAAAGAGAAGGGATGATGGTAATGGAGTTGAGTTAGCAAATAAGATGTTATCTTCATGAAAGCAACTCTTTAGCCATTCATTGAAGAAGACCATGAACCTGGTTTGGGGTGGAAGGCATAGCTACCAGAAGACAGTATACAAAGGGGCTGACTCCACCAGAGATGCTTGGAGATGGGAACACACAGACCAGGAGAGCCATTCACCCTCCCCTCTTCCCCCACAGTCACTTGCAGAGAATTGCAGGTTCATTCTCTCTACTTGAGTGGGTTTTATTTTATTTAAACCTCACAATGCAGTAACCAAACCCTTATGAGGAATAAGAAAAGCATTTGCCTTGAAATTCTGGTCCCGCCACTGCATCCGTC
Source organism: Nanger dama (assembly GCA_917880005.1). Taxonomy (NCBI): domain Eukaryota; kingdom Metazoa; phylum Chordata; class Mammalia; order Artiodactyla; family Bovidae; genus Nanger; species Nanger dama. Next base: position 33,635,197 of record CAKJTW010000022.1, read on the forward strand.
ACGTTATATAAAGAAATCCAACCCCCTATTCATCACTCCTTTTCAGAACTCATCTATAATTCAATCCACACTAAAAACCTTCGCACAATGAAATGGCTTTTACTGGGTGATTACACACATCACCTGCATGCAAAGGAGAGCACAGTTTCCAAATATATTTCCTGGACTCCAAATCTTGTCTGATTTGTCTATGAAGGAAGAAAAGGGAAGTTTATGCATTCTACTAGCCATGTGGAGGGTATGAAAGTCTTATACAATGCAAAGAAAAATGAAAGCAGTGAAATTAGGATAACAAGGGAAGAGGGGAAGGAAGGCAGGCTGGCAAAATCATTAAATCTTCATTTCTGATACCAGTACGACTATGTATTTCAAAAGTGAGTTGGAAAGACCCACTGAGGAAAAAAAATCACTTCTATGCCACATCCATACTCAGACTGATTTTTATTTAATACAGGTGAGACAGTAAAGAGACCCATTATGACAAAAGTGGAAAACAATCTGAAAACAAAACACAAGAGGCTTTTGAGAGAAGAGGCAAAACTAAACGATGAATAAGAACAGTCAACAGCCACCTGGGAAACCACACAAGATCCCCCACTTCCTCTCAGGAGTCCGCAGCCCTCACAGCTCTCACAATCAGAAACCTTCCCCCAGCAAGGGACGCTAAAGGCACCCTGCTGAACTCATGCCCACCATGTGCTTTTTCTCTGTGTGCTTATCTCCATGCTTCAACCTCCTCTGAAGCAAAAGACTCATTAATCCCATTCAAACTGCCAATATCAGTAAATTCTCTGCCTCAGCATTTAAATGCCAATACCAATTAAGTACCAACAGCAACTTAACTACTGATACAGTTCTCACTACATTCAGGAAATCCAGCCACAACTCCAGTGAGCACTAATTCCAACACTACTTCATCAATTCTAAGTAAGTGCCAAGAAACGAGGTAATTTTCTGGCCATGCTGACGATACACCCAACTGGACTGAAATCACTCCACACGCAAACAAGAAGGAACAAACTGAGCTGCAGTCCACCAAACCTGAAGGACGTTTTCACCAAGGCTTCCGGGCTATCGAGCTGAGGCAATTCATCAGCAAGGATTTCCTCAGGTGGCCGGGGGTCATGGACAATTGTAGGCCGTGGCTTCTCCTTGACATTCCCTGTGAGCCCATCGATGAGGGAGTTCCACAGACAGTTCTGCGACTTAGACCCTGAAGCATGAGGGGAAAAATAAAAGGATGCAGGTGAGTTACCAACTCCATGTCTTGCCTTGCCCAACGCAGAATTTTCAAAAGCAGAGCAGGAATACTGACATATTTTTCATGATCTCCACCAACATCGGAGGGCTCCAAAAGATTTTAGTCAGGCAACTTATGGAGTAACCAGGATTTTTTTAATTTATATACAAAAATAAGTTCATACTCTTGAGTATCTTAATGCACAGCTAAGTATTACGAATACATATTCTGTTTCATTTCAGTGGTAATCAACTCTAACTCCTGACAGTTGTCAGTATTCACTGATACATTTATTCAGCAATTGGAAATATACAAAGGACTACTATTTTGGAGAACAGTAGGATGTTCAGACATCTTCTCAGGTGGCGCTACTGGTAAAGAACCCGCCTGCCAATGCAGGAGACGTAACAGACGCAGGTTTCAGTCCCTGGGTCGGGAAGATCCTCTGGAGAAGAGCATGGCAACCCACTCCAGTGTTCTTGTCTGGAGAATCTCATGGACAGAGGAGCCTATAGTCCATGGGGTCACAAAGGGTTGAACATGACTGGAGCAACTTAGCATGCATACACGCAGGATGTTCAGACACAAGTCTCCCCACGAGTTTATCTTGCCTAAGACCCAAGTTTCAAGACTATTCTATGGAGACACCCACCCCAAAGAGAGCCAGAACCCACTATAGGCAGCTTCATTCTTCTGGAAGCTCAAGACTCAAGGAAAACGACACTGACTGTTAATCAATATCCTACCCTAGAAACACTCTGAACATATGAGATGAACATTCAAGGCAGACATCAAGTAGGTACAGTGCCACAAATTAAGGTCTGATCAGCCAGGTAGTCAAGGTCAATATCAACAACGATAAGTTATTCCAATATCAGGTACCAATAAGATGGATTGAAAATGGCACTTTATCCCCATAGTCTCTCTCCCCGCCTTATAGAACCCCATGTATTAAGCATGTTTCTAGCTTCTGTAGACTGTTCTGTAAAACACCTGTGTTTCATGCACACCCCAGACATGCTCTGTTCTGGAAAACCAGATCACATCCCTGAGTCACCCTGCCTTGGCTTCCTCCCTCCCTCATCTTCCCCCGCCTCAGGTCTCCAAGAAGAGTCCCCTTCCCAGGGGCATGCTTTTCAGATACAAACCAACCAAACCAGAGTCCACAGCATGACACTTCCCTTACTAAGCTTCCATGTCCTGAGCCACTATCCACCTGCCCCGATGACCCTAGACAGGTAGCAGACAGCTAGCGACAGCCCCCATGCCCCAGAGCCCACTGACATTATTCAGTCTAGCCAATCCTAAGCCTGCTCACCCGGCAGAACCAGTCATTACTGAAGAAACCACACAAAGACTCCTGCCCAGTGTCCCTTCCTCCCTCTGCCTCACACCAACCCCAGTGCTTCCAGCACAGCCTCTGTGGTAAAACACGTACACTCCCTCTTGGGGGATCTGTGAAGATCAACAAACTATCTTTTCAATGGCAGTCATCCTCTGGCCTTGCCATACCTACATAATCATAAAGCCTATTAAAACAATCTAGTTATAGGGAAAACATTAGGCAAATCTCAACTGAGAGACATTCAGCAAAACGTCTGACCAGTATTCCTCAAAACTAGCAAGCTTATCAAAAACAAGGAAAGTCTGAAAAACTGTAACAATCTAGAAGAACCTAAGATTTGGTAACTAAATGTGGTATCCTGACCAGCTCCTGAAACTCAGAAAGGATATTAGGAAAAACTAAGGAAATTTCAATCAAGCATGTACATTAGTTAATAATAATGTATTACCAATTTTGGCTCATTAATTGTGACAAACATACCATACTCATATAAGAGCTTAATAATAGGGCAAACTGAAAGGGGGTATATGGGAACTCTTTGTACCATCTTTGCAAATTTTCTATAAATCTAAAAATTCTAAAATTAAAATTTATAAAAATACAAATAAATATTTAAAATAAATAATAAAAATGGTTATTAGTTTAAAAGTCTACGAGCAAGTAGTTTTTAGAGACTGCTGCTGCTGCTGCTAAGTTGCTTCAGTCATGTCTGACTCTGTGCGACCCCAGAGACGGCAGTCCACCAGGCTCCCCCGTCCCTGGGATTCTCCAGGCAAGAATACTGGAGTGGGTTGCTATTTCCTTCTCCAATGCATGAAAGTGAAAAGTGAATGCATGAAAGTGAAAAGTGAAAGTGAAGTCACTGAGTCGTGTACAACTCTCAGCAACCCCATGGACTGCAGCCTACCAGGCTCCTGCGTCCATGGGATTTTCCAGGCAAGAGTACTGGAGTGGGGTGCCATTGCTTTCTCCATTAGAGGGTGAGGGAATGCCTATTATCATTACCCGGTGCTGGTCACACTCCTCTCATAGGGAAGAAAACCTTTATCTTTGCTCAGATATAATGTCAGGTCTCCAAGTCATGCACCCATGGAACTGTGTCCATGCAGAGGGGGTTGGCTTTTCCTACTCCATCCATGCAGAAGAAGGACATTTTTGTAATACATGAAAAGACTCATTATGGGGTATGAGGAGGTGCACGTGGAGGAATAAGGAGCAGTTTCAGCTAAAGTAAAATGCATGTGATGGGTGGGATAGAGAATAGATACATATGCTAACTGGAATGTTTCCCTGACCAGCCATCCACAGCCCACAACATAAGAAAGCACCACAGTTTACTGTGCCTGAAGGCCGCATTTAAGATCAAAAGAACTTCACACACAGAAGGGAGCATCTCACAAGGATTCCTGAACCTTCACCAAGGACGCATGAATGCAAAAACAACCTTTTTTAAACTTCTTTAAAAACTGTATTAATTTTTGGCTGAGCTGGGTCTTCACTGCTGCGCTTTTTCCAGTTGCGGTGAGTGGGGGGCTACTCTCTACTTGTGGTGTGTGGGCTTCTCACTGCAGTGACTTCTCTTGCTGCAGAGCACGGGGTCTAGGGCACGTGGGCTCAGCAGTTGCAGCTCCCTGGCTCTAGAACACAGGCTAAATAGTTGTGGCCCGTGGGCTTAGCTGCTCCATGGTATCCGGGATCTTCCTGGACCTGGGATCACACCCATGAATCCTGAATTAGTAGGCAGGCTCTTAATCACTGAGCCGCCAGAGAAGTCCTAAAAACAACCCTTTTAATGACCATGGTCACAACTGACCTCCTGGGGGATGTCCCACAACCAAACTGCTTCTGGGTCAATCAGGAGAAAAGTAAAGCACATTAAGGGCAGGAAACAGAACCCTCAAACTCCTGAAATACATGACAGCTTTTCCTAAAAGCTGCTTAAAAGTCCTCAACACATATCTTAAGAAGATTTGGACCTATTAATGCAGGTCTGGTCCTATGTTAACAAAGTTCTGGTTCTAGGAGGGAGATAAAAGCAGCAGCCTATTTTCTTAAATTTGACCTAAGTGAAGCCTAACAATAAACTCCCCACCCATTTCCCTTCATTCTTTCATTTATTCATTCAATATGTGTGTCCATGCTCAGTGGCTTAGTCGTGGTCTGACTCTTTGTGACGCTATGGACTGTAGCCCGCCAGGCTCCTGCGTCCTGGAATTTTCCAGGCAAGAATACTAGAGTGGGTTGCCAATTCCTCCTCCAGGGGATCTTCTCAGCCCAGAAAGCAAATCCACATCTCCTGCATTAGCAGGCAGATTCTTTACCACTGCACCACATAGGAAGCCTATTCATTCAATAGACACATTTTGATTTCCCTCAATATGCCAGGTTCCACTCTGGGCTCTAGAAATAGAAAAATGAATGAGACTGGTTCCCTTGGGATGAATTGGCCCATATGCAATTACAATAAATAGGCAGATTCCTAGATGTGAGATGTATAAATACCTACTTAGTACATTCTTAGGTCTTTGGTTGTTTGCAGACAAATGCTTTACTAAATGTTATAGGTATGCTCATCACATTAACATAAAGATGTTCCTCCTATCCAAAAAATACCACCTATAAAGTACTAGGAACTGGCATTTTAATAAATCTTCCAATCATCTTGTGAAAGGCATAACTACATGGCATAGTTTCCTCATGCTAAAATTGTTAATTCTTAAGTGCATCACTGACTCGATGGACATAAATCTGAGTGAACTCCGGGAGTTGGTGATGGACAGGGAGGCCTGGCGTGCTGTGAATCATGGGGTCACAAAGAGTTGGACACGATTGAGCGACTGAACTGAACTGAACTGAAGTGCACAGTTATAACACACTATAATTTTATAACATTTTGGCATTTCCTCATTTTTTAATATTCTGGGAAACTTAAATGGAAGTGGCCTATTTCTCTTGACCTTTGAGAGTCCAAAGCACAATTACTCTCTTGGGATAGTTTTTGATTTCTTTTTTGTTTTGTTTTGGTTTTTAACTTAAAAAGGCAGAGTGGATAGTTTTTTGCTCAAAAAAAAAAAAAAAAATGTTGGGATCCAGCAATTTAGAGGACGTTCCAGTTGGGAAGTATGCAAGAGTCTAGAATTGGATGATCAGCCAAAACACAAATTGGCCGTGAGAAAATGAGGGATCTGGAAAAGCTTAGTGATAATGAAGGAGAGATGGGTGAATTTAAGAGATGTAGAATCAGTAGGATTTGGTAATCGATTGGGTGTAGAGGATGAAGAAGAGGGAAGTAGCAAGATGAACTGAGGTTTCTGTTTAAGCAGCAAGGTAGAAGAAAATACTGAAGGTAGAGCAGTTCATGGGCCTAGAGCCGAATCGTGTTCTGCAAAGTTGCATTTCAAGAAAGAATATATAAGCAAAGATCTCCTCCATATTCATGAAGAGGAAGCACACAGATGATGACTATGTTTCAAATGAGAATACTCTTATTTCAGCAAATACTTCTATCGTGACTGAGATAAGAAAATTTTCATAGCATGATAACACAGGGGGAAAAAATTACCCTTCTCACTGAACCCAAACAATAATTTAAAAACTAAAATAATAATAAACATTTTAGAGAAGGGCAATATCAAAGCCCCAGCCCTGTCCTGGAGTGTTCCAGCCATTATCTGACTTGATAAAAGCTATAATTTAAGTAGAACTTGGGCTCCATCTACAAGGATCTAATTATAACAGCTCATTAGTGTCTTATCCTCTGTAACCTGGCCCTACGGCACAAACCCAAGGGAGATCCAGGAAGCTGGCATAATGTAAAGCATTATGAGGAGAATTTTGCTATTATCTGTTTTAATCTCTTTCTGAAGGTAAATTTTTGACAACAGTCTGCTTTAGGTGAACAACACAGCACAAAATTGGAAGGCTTCAAAACAGTGGCCACACCTGGGGCGTGACTCCACTGATAACACGCCAACCATCCACAGAAGGGGACATGGCAATATTGTTGTGACCCCCACACTCCAGGAAAGTGTGGAGCACTCAGAGCTCTGTCGGATGCTTCAAGACATATGGAAACTTTTATTACCCCACCCTTGCCCTCAAAAACTTTGGAGAAGCATAAAAATGCAAGGCAGCCTCTGACTGCTTCAGACTAGAGCCAGGCTTTGGAAAAATGAATTGGTTTTCCCCTACCCCTCCTCAATAAACATGGTCGAGAGAAATGGTTCGAGACTTTGAAATGGAAAAAAAGTTCAGTGGGCATGCCGTCTAGTTCCTTTTGGAACTCCACAAGAAGGGGAGAGAACTTCTCCTCTGATTCTCCACAAATGTGGGCAGAGCCATCTCTGGGGATACTGGAATGGTCTGCTCTGGCAAAATGAAAAATAAAAACTCCCTGCTCTAATTTATTTTCAGTTGACTTTGAAAGCATGAACAATCCTTCTGACCAAGTATAAGCAAAAACATGGAAACAGAGTCACACAGGTCTCTCTCAGTAATATCAAAAACCCCATGAGGGAAACCATAGTAAACTAAGCCTTCAGGGTACCAAAAATACTGTGGCTCGGCTGCAGGAGATGAGCATCTCCATTCAGCCCACGCCATCTCATCTGCTTCTGCTCACTCCCCTCCCCTCCCCGTGCCAGCTTTCGTCTCTCCTTTGACTTGATCCTGACTCTTATCCAATGCCCATAACCTCCTCCTTTCCTGTTATACCCCCTCCTCCCCTGCCATAAATCTTCTTTCTTCACAAAGACAACTTTTGGGGTACCCTATGAACACTTCAGATCGATTATATATAAACCTTCCAGAATCAAAAAGTCAGCATCCACACCATTGAGCTTATCAGAACAACAAGTGCTCAGATCCAGACGTAACCAACATTTGTTCAGTAATTGCTGTGTTCTGGGCATTGTCATGATGCCTTCACCAGCATTACTTCATTTAATCATCAAATCAACCCAAAGGATGTATTACTGAAACATTACTGAACACTAAGACATTAAGACTCCAAGAGAGCAAATCACCTAGATCACAGAGAAGACACAAATTGCTTTGATCCAAAATTCTCATTCTCCTAATCCAGGGCTCAGAGTGATACACCACACTGTATTTTATTTGTGAGTCAACAAACACATTTTTTACTATGCATTTTTACTATGAAAAAGATATCCCCTTACATAAGAATAAAGATACATCCCATCTGATACTAGAGAGAACCCTCTGCATGTTTGCTTCCCTGGTGGCTCAGACAGTAAAGAATCTGCCTGCAATGCAGGAGACCCGGTTTTGATCCTTGGGTTGGGAAGATCCTCAAGTCAGGAAGATCCCCTGGAGGTGGGCATGGCAACCCACTCCAGTATTCTTGCCTGGAGAATCCTCATGGACAGAGGAGCCTGGCGGGCTACAGTTCATGCGGTCGCAAAGAGATGGCTACAACTGGGTGATTTTCACTACTTCACTTTAAAGGAGGTTCAGGCTGCAGGGAGACATGAATAATGCAAGATGAGTTTAATGGGTTAAGAAAAGACAAGAAGGCAAGAAAGTGAGACTCTAAATACGAAATAACTACAGATTCATTTCAAAGTGTGTCTAATGATGGCAGCTTGATAAACTGCTGGCAGGAGGAGCCCAAGGTGATGTGGTAATCCCATTTAAATCTGACAAGTAACTTATCAACTTGGTTCCTAATTTAAAAAAAAAAAAAAGTACAAGCAGTATGCTGGCAGAAGGCTGAGAAGTTAGAGTCCTACAAAACAGAGAGAGAGAGAGAGAGAGAGAGATTTAATTCTCCAGAAAGGTGGTGGCGGGGGGGGACCTTGAAAACCTTCAACAGTTCTCAAAATATCTGTGACATGGCATTCGTAGACATTCTCTCCTTTTGGGAGTATAAGGCTCCTAAAATTCCCAGGGAGTAGAAAAAGTGGGGCTTGGGTACAGAGGTCTGAAATGAACCTAATAAAGCCCAGATGAAGAGTTTTATGCTAAAATAAAATGCTATTGATGGTATGGAAGGCAAAGGATTAATAATGTTTTGAATATCTTTAAATCAGTTACACAGGTACTGCCCTATTATTTTCAATATACTAAGTCTTCATGTTAGAAACATTTCACAAATTCTATCTTCTGTAATTTCACAGAGATTGGAAATTTTAATTCCATTTCAGATATCATAAACACTGAGGTTGGGGAGCAGCAGCAAAACAGAATAATACAACTCGATCTGTGATGACATTTTCTAAATTCTCAAATATGTGAGGGTTTATTTCTGAGTTATCATACTAAATTAACCTTTTTAACAACGAAATCACATTATTTTACTTAACTTTATATCTATCTGATAGTGCAAGACCTCCTCCTTTCAGCTTCTCAAGTTCAAAAGGAGACATGTCTATAGAATTTTCTGTTGTAGTTTTATTATAAATTTTCTTTTATAAGCTAGTTTGGGTGATTGTTGCAAGAAATAAAACATTTAATGGTAATGACTTTACCATCTATTGAGATGATCATGTGTTTTTCTTCTCTCTCTTTCTCTCTACCTCTCTGTCTCCCTCTCATCTATGGATGTGTTATATTAAAAATGAGAGAAGAAAAGAAAAAAACTATTTTCCAGATGGAATCAAGTTTCCTCTAGGGAACGTTGTGGTGAAAATATCTTGATATGACAGAAGTTGGTTGGAGGAAGGAGAAACAACAAAGAAAGAGTTAAATTATTCTTCATTCAAAATGAACAGAATTTAGAGAAGGGCAAGAACAAAGGAGAGGGGGAAAGGAGAGGAGAAAGAGAAGGCAGAGCAATACAGCTGCAAGCTGGAACCATATCTTGCAAAAATAAGTGAAGAACTTTCAAAGAACATCAAAGTCTGACATCCATGCTTACGTTAAATGAAATGGCAGCCCACTCCAGTGTTCTTGCCTGGAGAATCCCAGGGACGGGGGAGCCTGGTGGGCTGCCGTCTATGGGGTCGCACAGTGGGACACGACTGAAGCGACGCAGCAGCAGCAGCATGCGGAACTGCAATGTAACCGCCACTCTCTAAGAGCAAATATCTCACACACAGGTTGCTTTGCAAAAGCGATATTGGGGAGAGAAGTCCAAAACCGTGTCTTTTGTTGTCTGAAAAGAATAAATAGACCTCTGCAAGACAGAACGTGTAGGAATAAATTCAACAGACTCAGGAAAAGATAGTCAGAGATAATAAGAAGAAACATAGAGAAAGCCCTGAAAAATCCACTGATTGAATTTTAGAGATTGAAACAGATGTGGGGTGAGGATTTGAGATAACCATGCATTTGTCTTAAAAGTCATGTCTATATGACATCTGAAATATACTCTAAAATGTTTCTTAATACTGAAGCCACCTTGCATTACTCAAATAATGCATTCTACTTGGTCATATTGTACTGTTATTGTAGTATACTTAAGAGATTTACAGTATTAGAATTCTATTTAAGACTTTTTGCATATTATAGACATAAAGGAAATTAGCCAGTAATCCTTTCTCTTATGTAGTCATTATCGTGGAAATAACCTGTTCCCTGATATCTGAATAAAATTGCCTATAATACTCTTCGGATCCAAAGTAACTCTAGCAAAGTCATCGTTTCACAAACTTTTGAATGTCTTCTTTTGTTATAGCTGCACTGAGAATATCTATTTCTTCAGAAGTCAATATATCCCTTTAGAAACTGCCATTTTGTAGAAATATTCGATTCAGTTAGCATAGATTCCTATGACATTTTGTATTTTAATCTTCATCTATACAATAATAAAAAGAGGATAAGATGGTTGAATGGCATCATTGACTCTATGGACATGAGTTTGAGCAAACTCTAGAATTTGGTGATGGACAGCGACGCCTGGCGTGCTGCAGTGCATGGGGGTTGCAAAGAGTCAGACACAACCAAGCAACTGAACTAACTGATATACTAATAGTTTTTGAGTATTTCTTCACTTATTTATTTTCTTTTCTGTTCACCTTCCAGAAATGTTTTGTCCAATATGGTAGTCATTATTCATATGTGGTGACTAAATTTAGATCAATTAAAATGGAAAAAAATTACATTCAGTTAGTTCAGTTCAGTCACTCAGTAGTGTCCAACTCTTTGCAACCCCATGGACTGCAGCACACCAGGCTTCCCTGTCCATCACCACTTCCCAGAGCTTGCACAAACTCGTGTCCATTGAATTGGTGATGCCATCCAACCATCTTATCCTCTGTCATCCCCTTCTCCTCCTGCCTTCAAACTTTCCCAGCATCAGGGTCTTTATAACAGAGTCAGCTCTTTGTACCAGGTGGCCAAAGTATTAGAGTTTCAGCTTCAGTATCAGTCCTTCCAATGAATATTCAGGACTGATTTCCTTTAGGATGGGCTGCTTTGGCCTCCTTGCAGTCCAAGTGACTCTCAAGAGTCTTCTCCAACACCATAGTTCAAAAGCATCAATTCTTTGGCGCTCAGCTTTCTTCACAGTCCAACTCTCACATCCATACATGACTACTGGAAAAATCATAACTTTGACTAGATGGACCGTTTTTGCTTTTTAATATGCCGTCTAGGTCGGGCATAGCTTTTATTCCAAGAGCAAGCATCTTTTATGGCTGCAGTCACCATCTGCAGTGATTTTGGAGCCCCAGAAAATTAAGCCTCTCACTGTTTTCATTGTTTCCGCATCTATTTGCCATGAAGTGATGGGACCAGATTTCATGATCTTCCTTTTCTGAATGTTGAGCTTTAAGCCAGCTTTTTCACTCTCCTCTTTCACTTTCATCAAGAGGCTCTTTAGTTCTTCTTCACTTTCTGCCATAAGAGTGGTGTCATCTGCATGTCTGAGATTATTGATATTTCTCCCAGAAATCTTGATTCCAGCTTGTGCTTCATCCAGTCCAGCATTTCTCATGATGTACTCTGCATGTAAGTTAAATAAGCAGGGTGACAATATACAGTCTTGATGTACTCCTTTCCCAATTTGGAACCAGTATTTTGTTCCATGTCCAGTTCTAACTGGTGCTTCTTGATCTGCATACAGATTTCTAGGGATTAATTCTGATAGACAGAGTGCCTGAAGAACTACAGACAGAGATTAGTGACATTGTACAGAAGGCAGTGATCAAGACTATCCCCAAGAAAAATGCAAAAAGGCAAAATGACTGTCTGAGGAGGCCTTACAAATAGCTGTGAAAAGAAGAGAAGTGAAAAGCAAAGGAGAAAAGGAAAGATATACCCATTTGAATGCAGAGTTCCAAAGAATAGCAAGGAGAGATAAGAAAGCCTTCCTCAGTGATCAGTGCAAAGAATAGAGGAAAACAACAGAATGGGAAAGACTAGAGATCTCGTCAAGAAAATTAGAGATACCAAGGAAACATTTCATGCAAAGATGGGCACAATGAAGGACAGAAATGGTATGGACCTAACAGAAACAGAAGACATTAAGAAGAGGTGGCAAGAATACACAGAAAACTAAACAAAAAGATCTTTATGACCCAGATAATCACTATCATGTGATCACTCACCTAAAGTCAGACATCCTGGAATGCAAAGTCAAGTGGGTCTTAGGAAGTACCACTATGAACAAAGCTAGTGGAGATGATGGAATCCAGTTAAATTATTTCAAATCCTAAAAGATGATACTGTGAAAGTGCTGCACTCAGTGGCCACAAATTTGGAAAACTTAGCAGTGGCCACAGAACTGGAAAAATCCAGTTTTCATTCCAATCCCAAAGAAAGGCAATGCCAAGGAATGCTTAAATTTATATTCAGTATCTTGTAATAACCTACAGTAGAAAAGAATCTGAAAAAAGCATGTATATATATAAGTGTAGATGATTCACAATGTTGTGTTAATTTCGGGTGTCCAGCAAAGTGATTCAGATATACCTGAATCACCGAAACTAACACAACACTGTAAATTAACTATACTTCAAATTAAAATTAAAATTTAATAAAATTAAAAATTTACTTCCTCAGTTGCACCAGTCACACCTCAGATGCATAACAGACATGTGTGAGTAGTAGCTACTGCATTGGATGGTGCCAATATAAAACATTCTATCATCACAGGCTTTCTGGAGAGTGCCATTCTCAAGGTTACTTTTGTTGCCTTAAGGAGCTGGCTCATGAATCTATACATTCTACTGCTTTTCTCATTTCTAATTCATTTGTTTTTGCTTTTAGGTTTATATTTTCATTCCCTCTACTTTGAATAAGTTTATATTCCTCTTTTTCCCCTAATTTTTTTTCAGCAGAGTATTTGTGCCTATAGCTTTGGTACAAGTCACCAGTTTTGGCCTGCCAACTTCCCATTGACTATCCTTTCTAAGAAGACTGCAATGAAAATTTTTATTTTCTTTTCTGACCCAGAAGTTGACTGTTTCTGAAAACATATTTCAAATGGTTAAAGTATTTTTGGTTGTTGTTATGTAAGCTTCTCGGCTTTTCTTTTTTCTTTCATTTTCTTTTTTTCTTTGTTCCTTTTTTCTTTCCTTAATTTTTTCTGTTTGCTTTCTATATTTTATAACAATATAGTCAGAGATTATGCACTATGTAATCAAACCTTGCTTTAGGTTATTTATTGATGTTCATCAGTCATCCAACACAGGGTAATTTTTGTAACTATTTCATGGGCACTTTATTTAAAGAAAAGATTCACTCTATGTGTAGAAAAAAAAGGTATACAGCTATCACATCTGCATTGTGGACTACAACCTTTATCAATAGAAAATGACTCAGCTCTTTATTTCCTGAGTTCTGCTTTTCATAAAGTTCAACACTGCCATAGCTATCTCCTTTTTCCTTGTGCTTGCCTGAAACATTCTTGCCGATCATTTTTTTGTTTTAGTTTTGCTTTTTGAAATAATGCTGTTGTTCAATTGCCCAGTCATGTCCGACTCTTCGTGACTCCATGGACTGCAGCACTTCAGACCTCCCTGTCCCTCACCATCTCTCAGAGTTTGCCCAAGTTCATGTCCATTCCATTGGTGATGCCATCTAGCCATCTCATCCTCTGAGGCTCTCTTCTTCTGCCCTCAGTCTTTCCCACCATCAGGGTCTTTTTCAATGAGTTGGCTGTTCATATCAGGTGGCCAAAATATTGGAGCTTCAGCTTCAGCATCAGTCCTTCCAACGAGTATTCAGGGTTGGTTTCCTTTAAAATTCACTGGTTTGATCTCCCTGGTGTCCAAGGGACTCTCAAGAGTCCTCTACAGCACCACAGTTCAAAGGCACCAATTCTTCAGTACTCTGCCTTCTTTAAGGTCCAGGTCTCCCAACTGGACACGACCACTGGAAAGACCATAGCCTTGACTATACGGACCTTTGTTGGCAAAGTGATGTCTTTATTTATTGAAATAATACATAGTTGTAATAATTGGAAAACTATGATAGTTATCTTTAAACTTAAAAATATACATTCTTATATTCTTTTTCTCTTAACTTACTGTCAACATCAATAACAACCCAGTTTCTATTACTCCTGCTTGTATGAAATTATTAAATTAGCCTTCCTGGCCATTGAACTCATTCTCTGTGATGACCCACAATCTGTCTGTGGAGTGTGTTTCTCTCTGAATAAGTCCACTACTTACCTATCACTTTGTCTCTCATGGAATTCTTTCTGTAATGAGACATCAAGAACCTGAGCTTTATTAGGTTTATCAGACCTGAAATCCAGGTCTGTGATCTTAGTAATAATCCTCCCACTTATTAGCCTATGAAATTACCCCGCCCCTAAAGGCTAACTATGCTACATTTCGAGGCCGCTGCACTTGCCCTCTGCAATGGCCTACACACTCTGTCTGTGAAGTGTACTTCTCTCTAAATCCACTTCTTACCTATCAACAACAACAAAAAAAGGTAGCCTTCCAGTTCTTCTATTCTCTTTCACTGATGTTATATGAATTTTTACATCTTGTTTCTAAATTGATATTTTAATATTAAGAAGTTCCACTGTTAAGAACTCTGTTTAACATTACGTGTTGCCTTCCAACTTTGTTTATCCTTAACTTTGGACTTAACGATACATTGACCTGGTTTTGGTGCTCAACAGTTCCTTAACATAATAATTTATCATCTAGAGCAGCACTGTCCAACACAGAGAAGCCATGTGTATAATTTTAAATTTTCTGGTAGCTATATTTATTAAAGTCATACAGGTAAAATTAATTCAATAAATTATGTTCTTTAAGTTAATAAATTCAAAATATTATATTTTAACAAGTTCATATAAAATGATTAATGAGATTCTTACATTATTCCTTTTTTCTTTAAAATCCAATGTGTATTTTATACTTAGAGATCTCAGAATTAGCCACATTTCAAGTGCTCAACAGCTGTATTTTATTAAACAGGACAGCTCTACAGAATTTATTTTGATTCATGTTTCAGTTGGCTTAAGTATATCCTCAAGTAATTATTTTTAGGA
The DNA here is from genome assembly GCA_917880005.1 of Nanger dama. Lineage (NCBI taxonomy): Eukaryota > Metazoa > Chordata > Mammalia > Artiodactyla > Bovidae > Nanger > Nanger dama. The sequence goes on from CAKJTW010000022.1 coordinate 33,650,197, forward strand.
ATGACATGTTGGTTAATGAGATACACATGAACAACAGCTTAGGTACAAATTTACTGAGTTTACATTAAACTCGGAACAATTTCTCAATTATCTTCTGCTATTTATATGCTGTGAAAGGGAATTAGGTACCAAGCTGATAGTGATTGCTTTTCTTTTAGGAAGACATTTTTCTTTATCTTTGTATCTCAAAAATTTTGCTAGTATAAATGTAATTGTGGATTACGTTCACTGATTTTTAAATTTTTTTTTCTGGAACACAAGCCCTTTCAATATGCAGACTCAAACCTTACTTTTTTTCTGTTCAGGCAAGCTGCCTTCAACTTTATCTTTGATTACTGCTTCTGTTCCAGTTGAGTGGCTTCAGTCTCAAAATACCTATGATTCATTCATTTGTGTAGGTTTTTTCCTTCTCTGACCTCCTACTACTATCTTTTCTCATTTTCAGTTCTTCATCCCTTTCATCTATAGTCTAACACACCGTTTCTCAAGTTTGTCTTCCAATCACTGATTAAAATCTTTTCAGGGTCATTTCTATACTTCAGCATAGATGATTTTAATTCCTGTTTCATATTTACTTTCTTTGCATTGTTACTTTTGCATCTCAACTAAAAATCAGCCTGCTTTTCTTCTTAACAGCTTCCTGCTCCTATCATAGGGACTGTGTCTTTTTGCCTCTTCTGGAGAATGCAAAATAGTGTTTACATTTTTTCTTTTAGTTTCTATATTAAATTATTTTTCAGACGTCTACTTTTTCCCTAACTCTTTAGGATGGTGCTTAATTTCCCTAGTTCTTCATAATTTGGAGGGGGCAAGGGGCAGTGGATGTTGACCCTAGTTTAACCATTCTGGAATGCAAAAAGGTGATACAGAACTTGTTTCCTAAAAGGCAAGGCACGTAGGTCACTCAAAGTTTCATTCACTATCTACCTGGGCTGCCTGGCTCAGCAGGTAAAGAATCTGCCTGCAATGCCGGAGACCTGGGTTCAATCCCTGGATTGGGAAGATCCCCCGAGAAGGGAATGGCTACCCACTCCAGTATTCTGGCCTGGAGAATTCCATGGACTGTATAGTCCATGGGGTCACAAAGAGTCAGACACGACTGAGTGACTTTCATTCATCTGGGCTGCCACATAAACTCAGCAGAAAGAACCAGAGTTAAGACTGACATTCATATGCAAACAGCTAGTTTCACAATAAGTAATACATAACCCAAGCCTAAAGAGAACAGTAAGAACAGTACCCAACCTGCTTCAAAGCAAAGCCTTGCATTTGTCTTTACCCAGTTGATGGGCACAGCTCCTACATAATTTTCAAAGTCTATTTAGAAGTTCATCTGGTGCAGTGGATCACTATAGAATGAGACCATCAATTCCAAGAGGAAATGTCTCGATTATTCTTTGCCACACATCAAAAGAATAAGCCTGTTCAGCAGAGTAATGATGTAGGCAAGATTAAAAGGAGACTGTTTTCAAGAACTTTGACAGCATTCATTTAGTATGCTAATTAAAAGAGAAACTTTATCTATGAAGAGTGAAGTCTACTTGATAAACACTTTGTTAATGGTTAGGGTAATTTGGAAGTTTGAGAATTAGAAGAGAGTATTTTTTAAGTTTTCTATAATTTAGACTATCACTGATTCAGACACCACCACCACCCCCCATAATTGAGTAAAATTTTTTCAATGCATAACTACCTTGAAGTATGCTAATGTCTGCAAAGCATGCAAAAATCCAAGTCTTACCATCTGCTGGATGATTCATTTGTAAATCTGCCTAGTATTCCTTTGGGAAGTTCCAGGATTGATTTTTTAATCTCATGATAAAAACTTGGTGGGAATGAATTCACTTTCAACACGTATGAAAGTATTCTGAGCACTGGGAACAATGTGCCTCGTTCATCCTTGTTGTTGTTTGTTTAGTCACTAAGTCACGTCTGACTCTTTGTGACATGTTTAAATAGTATGTATACTGTGATCAAAAATATCAATGTTTGAAGTAATTACTTGGAGATCTGGAGTTTTAATTGAGAGTTCCAGAAAAACAGAAGCATATTTATTAGTCACAGAGAAGAACTCTTTCTAATTTTGGCCCAAACTAGCCATTGCTGGTAATAAAGTAAGAACAATGCATCGTCTGGCTCCTTAAGGGAAAGAACTGTGATCTACTCATGTTTACACTCCTGCACTCAAAATGTCCTTCAAGGTTAACTTTTTTATCTGCTTCTTAGATATCTGCTTCTGAGGCTGTAAAACTGTATTTAAAATATGAATGAATCTCTCCTCAATCTTTGCTTCCACGTGTTTTAACTGTATCATGTAAGAGTTTTCTTCAGCTTCTCACCCAATTGGCATCACATCTTGACCTCTCTTTTTATCCTGCCCTGTATTAGGGAACCTAGCTTCACAAAATTTACTGACTTGGAACCTAAGCAATTCTTTCACAAGTTCCAAGAACTGCAGCTGCGAATATGAGAATTTCAACAGAGTCTCCAGGACTGTACAGCTGCAGGAGGAGTTATTCGTAGCTGAGTTTGCAGGATGATGTCCGTGGAATTGCACATTTCACAGTCCTATAGGCCATAGGTGCCCCACCCTGGGCTTCAACCCAAGACTTAGCCAGGGCCTAATGACACTATGGCAGAAAGCACCACTATTAAAGGAGGGAGAGAAGAAACAGTCCTTGGCACACAATAGGTGCTCCATAAATATCTGCTGAAAAGAAGGCATCACAGGAAGTTGTGACTGGAAAGTCGCGGGAGTCCTGTAAGTTAAAATGCATCTGACTTCTTTCTAGTGAGGTAACTGACTTTGCATGCCTAAGACCTGTCCAGGAAATGAGTGGGATTTCTCCCCTTGTTTGGAATTGTTTCAGATCCAGAACATTCCCCATTCATTCTGCTTTCAGTCAAACTGAACAAATATTTATTGAACATTTATTATACACTGTCTGGCAAGGCATAGTTTCTGCCTTCAAGGAACTCAAATCTAGTAGACAGACAGTCAATAAAAAGCTATTTACAGGGACTTCCCTAGTGGTCCAGTGATTAAGACTCCATGCTTCCAATGCAGGGGCCCTGGGTTCTATCCCTGGTCAGCAAACTAAATCCCATATGCTACAACTAAGACCTGGCACAGACAAATAAATAAATAAATAGATAAAACAGTTATTGATAATATAGATAATATATTATACTAATATAATAGCAAGGAATAATTGTGTAGAAGTATATAGATAACAAACAAATGAGGGACTGACAATTTTGTCCTGAGGTTCAGACCAGGGTTTGTAATAAAGGAGCCTCTGACCAGTTTTCTTTTTCATCTTTTTTTTTAATTGGAGTATAATTGTTTTACAATGTTGTGTTAGTGTCTGCTGTACAACAAAATGAATCAGCTGTGAAAGTGAAAGTGAAGTCGCTCAGTCGTGTCTGATTCTTTGCAACCCCGTGGACGTAGCCTACCAGGCTTCTCCATCCATGGGATTCTCCAGGTAAGAATACTGGAGTGCGTTACCATTTCCTTCTCCAGAATCAGCTATATGTATACATATATCCCCCCCTCTTGAGCTTCCCCTATCTCACCCCTCTAGGTCATCACAGAGTTGTTTTTTAAATTTTATTTATTTTTTAATTGAAGGATAATTGCTTTATAGAATCCTGTTGTTTTCTGTCAAACCTCAATGTGAATCAGCCAAGGTAGCCATTATCCCCTATCTTTTGAACCTCCCTCCCATCTCCCACCCCATCCCCCCCTCTAGGTTGATACAGAGCCCTCTATTTGAGTTTCCTGAGCCATACGGCAAATTCCCATTGGCTATCTATTTTACATATGGTAATGTAAGTTTCCATGTTACTCTTCCCACCCTCTCCTCCCCTCTCCCCATGTCCATATGTCTATTCTTTCTGTCTGTTTCTCCACTGCTGCCCTATAAATAAATTCTTCAGTACCATTTTTCTAGATTCCATACATGTGTGTTCAGTTCAGTTCAGTCGCTTAGTCGTGTCCGACTCTTTGCAACCCCATGAATTGCAGCATGCCAGGCCTCCTTGTCCATCACCAACTCCCGGAGTTCACTCAGACTCATGTCCATCGAGTCAGTGATGCCATCCCGCCATCTCATCCTCTGTTGCCCCCTTCTCCTCCTGCCCTCAATCCCTCCCAGCATCAGAGTCTTTTCCAATGAGTCAACTCTTCACACGAGGTGGCCAAAGTACTGGAGTTTCAGTTTTAGCATCATTCCTTCCAAAGAACAACCAGGGCTGATTTCATTCAGAATGGACTGGTTGGATCTCCTTGCAGTCCAAGGGACTCTCAAGAGTCTTCTCCAACACCACAGTTCAAAAGCATCCATTCTTTGGCACTCAGCCTTCTTCACAATACAACTCTCACATCCATACATGACCACTGGAAAAACCATAGCCTTGACTAGACAGACCTTAGTCAGCAAAATAATGTCTCTGCTTTTGAATATGCTATCTAGGTTGGTCATAACTTTTCTTCCAAGGAGTAAGCGTCTTTTAATTTCATGGCTACAGTCACCATCTGCAGTGATTTTGGAGCCCCCAAAAATAAAGTCTGACACTGTTTCCACTGTTTCCCCATCTATTTCCCATGAAGTGCTGGGACCGGATGCCATGATCTTCGTTTTCTGAATGTTGAGCTTTAAGCCAACTTTTTCTCTCTCCTCCGATATTTACCTTTCTCTTTCTCACTTCACTCTCTGTAATGGGTTCTAGATTCATTCACTTCATCAGAACTGACTCAAATGTGTTCCTTTTATGGCTGAGAAGGAGATCAGCCCTGGGATTTCTTTGGAAGGAATGATGCTAAAGCTGAAATTCCAGTACTTTGGCCACCTTATGCGAAGAGTTGACTCATTGGAAAAGACTCTGATGCTGGGAAGGATTGGGGGCAGGAGGAGAAGGGGGCAACAGAGGATGAGATGGCGGGATGGCATCACTGACTCAATGGACGTGTCTGAGTCAGTCTGAGTGAACTCCGGGAGTTGGTGATGGACAGGGAGGCCTGGCGTGCTGCGATTCATGGGGTTGCAAAAAGTCAGACATGACTGAGCGACTGAATTGAACTGAACTGAACTAAATATTCCATTGTGTATATTTACCACAACTTCTTTATCCATTCATCTGTCAATGGACAACTATGTTGCTTCCATGTTCTAGCTATTGTAAATAGTGCTGCAATGAACAATGGGATACATGTGTCTTTTTCAATTTTGGTTTCCTCAGGGTATATGTCTAGGAGTTGGACTGCTGGGTCATATGGTGGTTTTATTCCTAGTTTTTAAGGAGTTTCCATACCATCTTTCATAGTGGCTGTATCAATTTACATTCCCACCAACAGTGCAAGAGTGTTCCCTTTTCTCGACAAGCTCTCCAGCATTTATTGTTTGTAGATTTTTTGATGATGGCCATTCTGACCGGTGTGAGGTGATATCTCATTGTAGTTTTGATTTGCATTTCTCTGATAATGAGAGATGTTGAGCATCTTTTCATGTGTTTGTTAGCCATCTGTATGTCTTCTTTGGAGAAATGTCTGTTTAGGTCTTTTTCCCACTTTTTGATTGGGTTGTTTGCTCTTCTGGTACTGAGTTGTATGAGCTGCCTGGATAGTTTGGAAATTAATCCTTTGTCAGTTGTTTCACTTGCTATTATTTTCTCCCATTCTGAGGGCTGTCTTTTCACCTGGTTTATAGTTTCCTTTGCTGTGCAATAGCTTTTAAGTTTAATCAGGTCACACTTGTTTATTTTTGTTTTTATTTCCATTACTCTAGGATGTGGGTCATAGAGGATCTTGCTTTGGTTTATGTCATCGAGTGTTCTGCCTGTTTTCCTCTAAGAGTTTTATAGTTTCTGGTCTTACATTTAGGTCTTTAATCCATTTTGAGTTTATCTTTGTGTATGGTGTTAGGAAGTGTTCTAATTTCATTCTTTTACATGTAGATCTCCAGTTTTCACAGCACCATTTATTGAAGAGGCTGTCTTTGCCCCATTGTATGTTCTTGCCTCCTTTGTCAAAAAAATAAGGTACCCACAGGTGCATGGGTTTATTTCTGGGCTTTCTATCTTGTCCCATTGGTCTATATTTCTGTTTTTGTGCCAGTACCATACTGTTTTGATGACTGTAGCTTTGTAGTATAACCTGAAGTCAGGAAGTTTGATTCCCCCAGCTCCATTCTTTTTTCTCAAGACAGCTTTGGCTATTCAGGGTCTTTTGTGTTTCCATATGAATTGTGAAATTTTTTGTTCCAGTTCTGTGAAAAACGCCATTAGTGATTGGATAGGGATCTCACTGCATCTGTAGATTGTGTTTGGTAGTATAGTCATTTTTACAATATTGACTCTTCCTATCCAGGAACATGGAATATCTCTCTATCTGTTTATGTCATCTTTGATTTCTTTCACTGGTGTCTTATAGTTTTCTGTGTGCAGTTCTTTTGTCTCCGTAGGTGAGTTTATTCCTAGATGTGCAGTTCTTTTCGTTGCAGTGGCGACTGTTGCCACCGATGCAGAACACTGTCATCACCAGCAGTATTCCTCATGCTGCCCGTCTGTAGCCACACCCACTTCCACCCCCACCTCACTCCCTCTTTAACTCTCGGCAACCACTAATCTGTCCTCCGTTTATAATTTTGTCATTTTAAGAAAGCTGTACACATGGAATTTATAACTGTGGGGGTTGGCTTTTTCGCTCAGCATCGTCCTCTGGAGATTCATCCAGGTTGTTCCAGGTACCAATAGTTTGTTCTTTTTCTTGCTGAATAGTATTCCATGATATGAACGTATCACATTCTGTTTAATCAACCACTGGATAAATACATCTGAGTTTTTTCCAAGTTGAGGTTGTTATGGATAGAACTTTTATAAATATTCAGGTACAGGGTTTTTAAATTGTAGTAAATGCACATAACATAAAATTTACCATCTTAATCATGTTTAAGTATGCAGTTCAGTGGCATGAAGTACATCCACATTGTTGTAAACCATCACCAGAAACCATCTCCAGAATTCTTTACATCTTGCAGAACTGAAGCTGTGTACCAATTAAACAGTATTCTCCCCTCTCTGAGTCCCTGGCATCCATGACTCCACTTTGTATCACTATGACTTTGAGTACTCTAGATACCTCATAAAACTAGAATCACATAGCATTTATCTTTTTGTGATTAGATCATTTCATTTAACATAAAGTCCTCAGGGCTCATTCATGTCACAGCATATGTCAGAATTTCCTTCCCTTTCATGGTGAAGGTGAAGGTGAAGTCGCTCAGTCATGTCCGACTCTTTGCAACCCCGTGGGACTGTAACTTACTAGGCTTCTCTGTCCATGGGATTCTCCAGGCAAGAATACTAGAGTGGATTGCCATTTCCTTCTCCATGCATGAATGAATAATAATTCCACTGGATGTACTTACCATATTTTGTTTATCTATTCATCCATCCAAAAAATTAAGATCATAGCATCCAGTCACATCATTGCATGACAAATAGATGGAGAAACAATGGAAACAGTGAGAGATTTTATTTTCTTGGGCTCATAAATCACTGCAGATGGTGACTGCAGCCATGAAATTAAAAGATGCTTGCTCCTTGGAAGAAAAGCTATGACCAACCTGCTGCTGCTGCTGCTAAGTCGCTTCAGTCCTGTCCGACTCTGTGTGACCCCATAGACAGCAGCCCACCAAGCTCCGCCCACACAGCCTATTAAAAAGCAGAGACATTATTTGGCCAACAAAGTTCTACTAGTCAAAGCTATGTCATGTAGGATGTGAGAGCTGGACTATAAAGAAAGCTGAGCACCAAAGAACTGATGCTCTTGAACTGTGGTGTTACAGAAGACTTTTGAGAGTCCCCTGGACTGTAAGGAGATCAAAGCAGTCAATCCTAAAGGAAATCAGTCCTGAATATTCATTGGAAGGACTGATGCTGAAGCTGAAGCTTCAAAACTTTGGCCACCTGATGTGAAGAATTGACTCACTGGAAAAGACCCTGATGCTGGGAAAGATTGAAGGTAGGAAGAGAAGGGGACAAAAGAGGATGAGATGGATGGATGGCATCACTGACTCTATGGACATGAGTTTGAGCAAGCTCTGGGAGTTGGTGATGGACAGGGAAGCTTGGCGTGCTGCAGTCCAGGAGACTGCAAAGAATTGGACATGACTGAATGACTAAACTGACTGACTCATCCATTAACAGACATTTGGGTTGCTTCTACATCTTGGTTATTCTGAATAATGCTGCTATAAACAAGAAAGTCCAAATATCTGTTCAAATCTTGTTTTCAATTCTTCTGGGTATATATCCAGAAGTGGAATTGCTGGATCATATGGTAATTCTATTATTAATATTTTGAGAGTTCACCAAAGTGCTTTCCACAGTGACTACACCATCTTACATTCCCATTAACATTGCACAAGTGTTTTAATTTCTCCACATTCTTGCCAACTCTTGTACTTTTTTTTTCTTTTTCCTTTATACTTGCCATTCTAATAGAAGTGAGATCACATATACAGACTGTGTTTCCACAATATTTATGTGAATATTCATGTGAATATTAACATATTTATGTGAATAATTATGTGAATTTTATGTGAATATTAACCTTCATTTCTCTGGGATAAATTCCAAGGAGTGTAATTTCTGGGTCACATGGCAGTTGTATACTAGTTTTTAAGTAACAGTCAAACTTTTTCAGAATAGTTGTACCACCAGCAATATATGAATGATGTGGTTTCTCTGTCAAATTTCTCATCAAATCCTCACCAGGATTTGATGCGTCACTATTTTTACTTTAGCCATTCTGCTAGGTGTATAATGGCATTCTCACTGTGGTTTTAATTTGCATTTCCCTAATGGCTAATGGGGCTTCCCTGGTGACTCAGATGGTAAAGAATCCACCTGCAGTGCAGGAGACTAGGATTCGATCCCTGGGTCAGGAAGACCCCTGGAGAAGGGAATGGCAATCCATCCCAGTATTCTCACCCGAGAATCCCATGGACAGAGGAGCCTGGTGAGCTACAGTCCATTCTGTCGCAAAGAGTAGGACATGAGTGAACAACTACGCGTGCACATATGCATACAGTGGCTAGTGATGCTGAACATTATTTCAAGTGCTTCTTTGCCATCTGTATACCTTCTTTGGTAAAAAGTTTCTTCATACCTTTTGATCATACTCTAAAGGAATTGTTTACTTTTTTACTTTTGAGTTTTGAGAATTGTAGATATCAGAACTCTCTTGGATAGTAGCATTATTGGCAAATCTCTTCTGACTGTAGCTTATCCTTTCAATTTCTTAACAGAGTATTTGGCATAAGAAAGATTTTATGTTGATGAAGTCCAACGTATTCATTTTTTCCTGTTATAGGCAATGTTTTTGATAACAAGTCTTTCTTTCCTAGCCCTACACTCCAAATACTTTTTCTTGTTTTTTTCTGTTGATAGTACTACCTTTTACATTGAAACCTATTTTTACGTTTTGAAACATAGGTTGAAGTTTGAATTTTTGCCTATGACCAAATAGTCCAGCCCCCAAAACTCCAGCACCATTTGACTATATTATCTCCACTAAATTACTTTTTAACTTTTTTGTCAAAAATCATTAGGACATATGTGTATGGATCTACTTCTGGCTTCTCTCTTGGGTCCCACTGATCCATAACGCTCTCCTTTCACCAGTACCACCAAGTCTTTATTTCTATAGCTATGTTCATGCTCAGTCACTTCAGTCCTGTCTGACTCTTTGTGACCCTCTGGACTGTAGCCCACCAGGCTCCTCTGTCCATAGGATGCTCCAGGCAAGAATACTGGAATGGTTGCTGTGCCCTCCCCAGGGTCTTCCTGACCCAGGGCTCAAATCTGCATCTCTTGCGTCTCTTGCATTGGCAGGCAGGTTCTTTGCCAATAGCACCACCCGGGAAGCCCTCCTATAGCCACACATTCTTTTCAAATCAAATACACTGAGTTTTTGCACCTTGTTCTTTTCATTATATCTGCTACTGCGGGCAGGAATCCCCCAGAAGAAATGGAGTAGCCATCATGGTCAACAAAAGAGTCCGAAATGCAGTACTTGGATGCAATCTCAGAAATGACAGAATGATCTCTGTTTGTCTCCAAGGCAAACCATTCAATATCACAGTTATCCAGGTCTATGCCCCAACCACTAATGCTGAAGAAGCTGAAGTTGAACAGTTTTATGAAGACCTACAAGATCTTTTAGAACTAACACCCAAAAAGATGTCCTTTTCATTACAGGGGACTGGAATGCTAAAGTAAGAAGTCAAGAAACACCTGGAGTAACAGGCAAATTTGGCTTTGGAATGCGGAATGAAGCAGGGCAAAGACTAATAGAATTTTGCCAAGAAAATGCACTGGTCATAGCAAACACCCTCTTCCAACAACACAAGAGAAGACTTTACACATGGATATCACCAGATGGTCAACACTGAAATCAGATTGATTATATTCTTTGCAGCCAAAGATGGAGAAGCTCTATACAGTCAACAAAAACAAGACCAGGAGCTGACTGTGGCTCAGATCATGAACTCCTTATTACCAAAATCAGACTTAAATTGAAGAAAGTAGGGAAAACCGCTAGACCACTCAGGTATCACTTAAATCAAATCCCTTATGATTATACAGTAGAAGTGAGAAATAGAATTAAGGGCCTAGATCTGAGAGATACAGTGCCTGATGAACTATGGAATGAGGTTCGTGACACTGTACGGGAGACAGGGATCAAGACCATCCCCATGGAAAAGAAATGCAAAAAAGCAAAATGGCTGTCTGGGCAGGCCTTACAAACAGCTGTGAAAAGAAGAGAGGCGAAAAGCAAAGGAGAAAAGGAAAGATATAAGCATCTGAATGCAGAGTTCCAAAGAATAGCAAGAAGAGATAAGAAAGCCTTCTTCAGCTATCAATGCAAAGAAATAGAGGAAAAGAACAGAATGGGAAAGACTAGAGATCTCTTCAAGAAAATTAGAGATACCAAGGGAACATTTCATGCAAAGATGGGCTCGATAAAGGACAGAAATGGTATGGACATAACAGAAGCACAAGATATTAAGAAGAGGTGGCAAGAATACACAGAAGAACTGTACAAAAAAGATCTTCACGACCCAGATAATGATGATGCTGTGGTCACTAATCTAGAGCCAGACATCTTGGAATGTGAAGTCAAGTGGGCCTTAGAAAGCATCACTACGAACAAAGCTAGTGGAGGAGATGGAATTCCAGTTGAGCTGTTTCAAATCCTGAAAGATGATGCTGTGGAAGTGCTGTACTCAATATGCCAGCGAATTTGGAAAATTCAGCAGTGGCCACAGGACTGGAAAAGGGCAGTTTTCATTCCAATCCCAAAGAAAGGCAATGCCAAAGAATGCTCCAACTACCACACAATTTCACTCATCTCACATGCTAGTAAAGTAATGCTCAAAATTCTCGAAGCCAGGCTTCAGCAATACGTGAACCGTGAACTGCCTGATGTTCAAGCTGGTTTTAGAAAAGGCAGAGGAACCAGAGATCAAATTGCCAACATCCGCTGGATCATGGAAAAAGCAAGAGAGTTCCAGAAAAACATCTATTTCTGCTTTATTGACTATGCCAAAGACTTTGACTGTGTGGGTCACAATAAACTGTAGAAAATTCTGAGAGATGGGAATACCAGACCACCTGACCTGTCTCTTGAGAAATCTGTATGCAGGTCAAGAAGCAACAGTTAGAACTGGACATGGAACAACAGACTGGTTCCAAATAGGACAAGGAGTACGTCAAGGCTGTATATTGTCACCCTGCTTATTTAACTTCTATGCAGAGTACATCATGAGAAACGCTGGACTGGAAGAAACACAAGCTGGAATCAAGATTGCCGGGAGAAGTATCAATAACCTCAGATATGCAGATGACACCACCCTTATGGTAGAAAGTGAAGAGGAGCTAAAAAGCCTCTTGATGAAAGTGAAAGAGGAGAGTGAAAAGGTTGGCTTAAAGCTCAACATTCAGAAAACGAAGATCATGGCATCTGGTCCCATCACTTCATGGGGAAACAGTGGAAACAGTGTCAGACTTTATTTTGGGGGCTCCAAAATCACTGCAGATGGTGACTGCAGCCATGAAATTAAAAGACACTTACTCCTTGGAAGAAAAGTTATGACCAACCTAGATAGCATATTCAAAAGCAGAGACATTACTTTGCCCACAAAGGTCCATCTAGTCAAGGCTATGGTTTTTCCAGTGGTCATGTATGGATGTGAGAGTTGGACTGTGAAGAAGGCTGAGCGCCAAAGAATTGATGCTTTTGAACTGTGGTGTTGGAGAAGACTCTTGAGAGTCCCTTGGACTGCAAGGAGATCCAACCAGTCCATTCTGAAGGAGATCAACCCTGGGTGTTCTTTGGAAGGAATGATGCTAAAGCTGAAACTTCAGTACTTTGGCCACCTCATGCAAAGAGCTGACTCACCGGAAAAGACTCTGATGCTGGGAGGGATTGGGGGCAGGAGGAGAAGGGAGCGACCGAGGATGAGATTGCTGGATGGCATCACTGACTCGATGGACATGAGTCTGAGTGAACTCTGAGAGATGGTGATGGACAGGGAGGCCTGGCATGCTGTGATTCATGGGCTCACAAAGAGTCAGACACGACTGAGCTACTGAACTGAACGGTTGTAGTTCCCTTGAGCGCTGAGGAAGAGAGGCAGATTTGTTATTGCTGGAAGAGGGTAAGCACTCCAGCTCCTCATGTGATTTCCAGTAGCATTTGATAAGGATGGCATCTGTACCATTTGTCATCTGTACCATTTGTCATATGATGTGCTGGTTCTCTACTAGGCCTCCTGTGACATCAGTCACTTCAACAGGGAAGAAGAAGGATGTTTCATTACCAACTGGAAGTGGAACTCCTTGTTCCCCATTTGGTCTCCACTGATACCATGGTGGGGAAGAGGCCTCATTATTGGCCAGATCCCTACTTGGTCTTCTCTGAAACCACCATAGTGGGGGTGTTAGGGCACTGATAGTCATGTGAGGCTAGACATTCAGTTCACCACCCCCAGCCATTGTTGGCAGCAGTAAGGATGGGGTCCAGTTTTTCTGTACTGTTTGGCTGAAGTAGAGCATCTAGCTAGCATATAAAAGTTTTCTATCTTACTAGACTGGCCCTTCCCTGGTCCTTTGGATAGAGACAGCAGGGTTTTGTGGAGGTGCTTTTACTGTCTGGGTCTTTGGCATTTCCAGGTTTATGGCTTCTCCAGCTCCAAGTATGAGATGTATAAGGCAAAAGAAAACCCAGAAAACTCACCACTGTGTCATTCCCTAGGTCGTAATATCTCTAGCTGGTTTGGTTTCTTCTGTTTTATCTTTCAGAGTCTATTGGTTTTTGTTTGTTTTATATAAAATGACCAGAGTTTTCCATGATACTTAGCTTCAGTTGTATTTCTTCTTGTAGTAACAAGAAAAATTATGTCTACTCCATCTTCCCAGAAGCACACCTGAAGGCTTTTAAGGAGCGGAATGACATAGTCAGCTATGTCACTCCAAAAGCTATGCTTTGGGAAGATTCTTCTGGCAGGGAAGAGAACGGACTTCACAGAGGAAAATGGAGACTCAATGAAATCTATTAGGTAGGAGAAAACAAGGGGCTAAAATAAAGCTGTGTCAATGAGAATGGAGTGAAAGGATCTGAAGGAAACAGAATTCAGGAGATGGATTCAGTAAATGTAACGACTGGTGAGGAAGAAGAGAGATACACACGTGATTTCTAGGTTTTTGGTTGATGTTGCTAATGAACAAAATGGCATCAGTTCAGTGAGGAAACATGGGAGTGGGAACTTGTATAAAGATGATGAGTCCAGTTTGGGAACTGCAGCTTTTGGGGTCTCTGTTTTCCTCTAACTTTGGTTCGTAAGTAAGTTTGGCACCTTCTTTTCATCTTATTTTATGTCCTTCAACTAGAAAATCAGAGAACGGGATGCTGCCCTTTTTCTTAAAAATGAACTAGCTCTCCAAAGAAGATACACAAACAGCCAAAGAGCATATGAAAAGGTGCTTAACACTATTAGTAATTCTTGGACTGCTAGAAGATCAAACCAGTCAATCCTAAAAGAAATGAGTCCTGAGTATTCATCAGAAAGACTGATGCTGAAACTGAAGCTCCAATACTTGACCACCTGATGTGAAGAACTGACTCATTGGAAAAGACCTTGATGCTGGGAAAGATTGAAGGCAAGAGGAGAGGGGGATGACAGAGGATGAGATGGTTTGATGGCATCACCAACTCGATAGACATGAGTTTGAGAAAGCCCTGGTAGTTGGTGATGGACAGGGAAGGCTGGTGTGCTGCAGTCTATGGGGTCGCAAAGAGTCTGATACAACTGAGCGACTGAACTGAGCTGAAATGGAAATCAAAATACAGTATGAAACAACTTCATATTTTATGGAGTTGTTCATATTATAAACATACTTTAAAATTTTAAAGAATAACCATAAAAAGTATAGGGGAAGGTTTAGAAAAACTAGAATGCTCATATTTTGTTGATAGGAATAAAAGTGTCTAGTCATTTTGAAAAATATCTGAGCAGTTTCTCAAAATGCTGAAATTATTGTTACCATAGGATCCAACAACTCCACTCCTGGGTATATATCCAAGCTGAATAAAAACATACAACCACACAAAAACTTAAACATGAATATTCACAGCAACAATATTCACAGTGGAATCAACTCAAATAAAAAGAAATAGAAAATATCCATACTGTGGCATATCATTCAGCAATTTAAAGAAATGATATTCTGATACATGGTATAACATGGATGAATCTTGAAAACATTATGCTAAGTCAAAAATGCCAATCACAGAAGACCATATATTATATGAATCCATTTATATACAATGGCTAAAATAGGTAAATATATGGAGACACAAAGTAGATTCATGATATGCTAGAACTGGGAGTGTGGGTCTCAATTAAAAGTGACTGCTGTCAGGCAGAAGATTTCTTTTAGGTGTGACAAAAGTTTTCTAAAATTAGATTATGATGATGATTGCAAAACTCCACAAATATACTGAAAGCCACTAAATTGTACGCTTTTAGCAGGAACACCTTCTGGTATATGAACTATATCTCAGTAAAACTGCTTTTTAAAAAAAAAAATCTCTTTTTACTTTTTAGCTATTAAACATATAGGATCATGAGTCATCACTTTTTTCTGTATTCATTCTTGTTTCTGGGTTCAATTGTCTTCTTCCTGAGATGTACCCTTTAACAGTTCTCTAAGTAAGAATATGCATGTGCTGTGCTTAGTTGCTCAGTCATGTCTGACTCTGCGACACCATGGGCTGTAGCCCACCAGGTACCTCTTTCCATGGGGATTCTCCAAGTAAGAATACTGGAGTGGGTTGCCATGCCCTCCTCCGGGGGATCTTCCCAACCCAAGGATCGAACCCAGGTCTCCTGCATTGTAGGTGGATTTCTTTACCATCTGAGCCACCAGAGAAGCACAAGAAAGAATATATGTATAATGAATTCTCTTGGAATTTCTTTGCCTGAAAATTGTCTTTATTTTGGCTTCACTCTAAGTACTGTTTCCTTCGGTATAGAATTCCAGATTGACAAAGTTCTTTTCCTTCATCATTTCACAAATATTCAGTTTGTCTTCTGACTTCTAATTGAGCTACTGAGAAGTATGCAGTCTACTGGAAGATGCATTATTAGGATAATATATATCTAAGTAACAGAGACTCAAAATTCCAAAATATCAAACAATATAGAAGTTTATGTTTAGCTGTATAAAATCTGGAGGTAAGCATGTCAGGGCTGATACATCCTCTCTGTCTCACAAAATCTTCTGGGTGTGATCATGATTCCTATGGCCCATGGTGGCAGCTGGAGCTCTAGGTACCCTATTTGTGTTCTAGGCAGGATGGTGGAGAAAGGATAAATAAGAAAATGAATAAAGGGAGCACAAGAGCCTCATTAAAGTTTCCAGAAATCTACCCCAACAGTTCTGCTTACACTGCACTGACCAGAATTAGTTACATCATCATACTAAGCTTCAAGAGAACCTGAAGAAAGCACTCTATTTGGAGGCATGAAGACATAGGCCCCACTAATAATCAAGGTTCTTTTAATACAAAAGAACTAAACCTACAGTCTCAGACACAGTAGCTTCCAAGAACAAGCATCCCAACAGGCCCCAAGTGGACTTTGTAAGTCACACAGTGACATACCCACCACGTTACAGGCCACCCATATTCAAGGGGAAGGGGCATGGGTTTCACATCTCAGTGGGAGGCTTGTCAACATCACACTATAAGAAGAGCATGTGGGATGGTAGATAGAGCTGCAAATATTTTTGGAAAACATGATCTGCTATATGTTTTAAGAATCCAAGTTCAGGCAGAAGTCTCACCCCAACTTCCCAGCCTACACAGACCAAGGCCTTAACTCCCTTCCCCAGGTAGATGTTAAAACACATGTTACTAGATTCCACGGAATTAACGGCACCACCCCCATGGAGCATAGCTGCAGACTCAGCAGGCATGTTTACAGCCTGCTGTACTGATATTAAATCCCTCTTTCATTTCTACCACCTGCAAGGTTCCTTTCTTTACTGCAAGTTTAACTATGGGTTTAAAGACATTTTAAAAAATATTTTACTCAGCACTTCTACATGCTTATAAAAATTAAAGGATTTTTGGGTTTTCTTAGTCCACCTCTTACTGGAATCAGAAACTTTATCCTAATTTTATTCAAAGGGCTATACATTGAAGGGGAAGAGAAGGAGATGCTTGGTATACAAAAGCCAAGCCATGTCTTCCCTGCCCTCCTCAGGATCACATTATACACACACACAAAGCTCTGATCAGATATTTCAAGTGGCAAGGGGTTAAATATCTGTTAGTATCTCAATAGGTTGGACCATTATTCCCACTAAAGAAGAAGCAACTGACCTACATGTAGAAAAATAAATAAACTGAAAGTAGAAGAGAAATGATGAAGGCAAGGGTGTCAGCAGATACCAAAGCAACTAACATAATGGTCATGCTGCTCCACACAAGAGACCGGGAGGAACATCTTTTTATTCCTAAAAGAGAGGTGGAAATAAAGGGTAAAGAATGGAGGAAGGTGGATAGAGGAGGATCAAGAGACAGTCAGCTAGGAGCTGCATGGGCAGCATGGTCTTTAAAAAAAAATTACTGGCTGTGGGATGGATGGAAGAATTGTTGAGAACAGAACTATGACATTAAATTGTCTGCATGCAATTGCATATTGTGGTCTCTCTTTTCCTCATCTTCAGTTACATTCTGCTTTGACCTGTGGTTGCTCGGAAAGAAGAGAGGAAGAAGGGGCTTTGGCCTGCTTCTGGGTCTATGTCAGTACAGATATGAAAAAAGCCAGAAGCATATAGAGGAACACAATCAAGAGAAGTAGGAAATCAGAGTCAGAAGAACACTGTCATCCCAGGTATTCATGGGATACTGGGGTCTGCTCTGAACCTCCAAAGGGCACACAACAGTGATCTAAACCTATTTACCTAGATCTCAATGGGCTTCCCTGGTAGCTCAGATAGTAAAGAATCTGCCCACAGTGCAGGAGACCTGGGTTTGATCCCTAAGAAGGGAAGATCTCATGGAGGAGGGAATAGTTACCCACTCCAGTATTTTTGCCTGGAGAATTCCATGGGCAGAGGAGCCTGGCAGGCAACAGTCCACGGGGCTGCAAAGAGTCAGACATGACTGAGCAACTAACACTTCACCTAGACCTCAAAAGATCAAGAATCTCCAGCTAACACCTGGGTTACGTATCCTCCACAAGCTCCTAGACAGCTACTGGTAGTACCACTGACCATCCACTGGTGGACCAATGGCTAACATACTGGGGATCAAGTGATATAGTAGACATATTCAAAGATTTGATCAAACACATTCAGAACAAGAAAAGCAGAGTGAGTTTCAATTCCCCCAAACACATAACAGTCCAGTCCATCATTTTGACCATAAAATCAACCTCTTCTAAGACAAGGTAAGTTATCTTTTTTTAACATTTACTTTGTATTGGGGTGTAGCCAATTAACAATGCTGTGATGGTTTCAGGTGGACAAGGAAGGGACTCTGCCAAGGCAAAGGGAGTTTTCCATCACAGCATGGGTTCCTTCTGAGAGTTCATGACCCCTTTAACAGGGATGTCATAAAGAGGATGAGTTTCACGGGAGATGGTGAGTTTTGGAGCGGATCATTTGCAAGTTCTAGTCTAACTTGAAATTTTTCATTTCTAAGATAATGGGTTGATGTATCTATTTACTGAATCAAGCAGATTTGCTTAGCTGATAACGACTATATTTGATGAAAGGGATGCAGAAGGAGGGCAAATCAGAGCAGTGGGACCCTTGTGGTCAGACAGAGAAATCTTGGATGAACACTAATTAGGGAATAACTCCCTGTGTTTTCTTTTTCTTTTTCTTTTTTGGCTGTGTGGGGCCATCATTGCTGGGAGCAGGCTCTCTCTGGTTGCAGTGAATAAGAACTACTCTTCGCTGGGATTCACGGGCTTATGGCAGTGGCTTCTCGTGCTGCAGGCTGGGTAGTTGCCGCATGTGGACTCAGCAGCTGTGATGCACAGGGCCTAGTTGCCCCTCAGCATGTGGGATCTTCCCAGAGCAAGGACTGAACCCTTGTCCCCAACACTGGCAGGCAGATTCTCAACCACAGACCGCCAGGGGAAGCACCTGTCCCCTCTGGCAGTTCTGACATGACAGAAACTAGACCGTAATGGTACAGGTTACAGTGTGGAGCCTGAAGCTATAAGAAAGAAGCTAGGGGCCAGCCTAGCAGTTCTTCTAACAACCTTGTTGTGGAAGAGGAAAGGCCAGAGCCAAGTGGGAGACGACCTTAGGAAAGAGAAGGTTAGAATCAAGAGGGGATGCAGAGAAGTGCCAGTCACAGGGGTGGATCAGAGGGACTCTTACACCGTCCTTTCATAAGCTCCATCAGTCCCCACAAACTCCACCAGTAAAAATTAAATAATAACATACTATCCTTTGACAAGAACAATTCACATCTGTTCTGTCTTTTATCTGTATGTGATTACATATCATTGCTGTTGCTATCGTTCAGTCACTAAGTCATGTCCGACTCTGCTATTCCAAGGACTGCGGCACGTTAGGCTTCCTGGCCCTTCACTATCTCTCGGCCTACTCAAATTCATGCCCGTGGAGTCAGTGATGCTATCTAACCATCTCATCCTCTGCCGCCCCCTCTCCTTTTGGGGCTATTGAAAACTGTAAATTGTACTGTTCTATAATACAGAAACAAACTAGAACCATTGCGCTGCTCTGCATGCTGGCTCCTGCCTCTGCCTCCTCCACCACAGCACAGCCCTTCCACCTACAGCAGTGGCTCTCAATTTTGGTGTGCATCAGAATCACGACTAGAGTTTGTTAAAACACAGGCTGCTGAGACCCACCCCAAAGAGTTTCTGATTCAGCAGATCTGGTGAGGGGTTCAAATACTCATCTTTTAACAAGTTCCCTGAGACCTCACTTTGAAGATCACTGAGCTGGATTGCTGCCCCCTTAGCCCCCAAAGCTGCCACTGCTGAGGGTAACTTTACATGGGAGCAAGCGGGAAATGAAGATGTTCGGTCTGTGAACACTGTTGAGGTGGGACCTAGCAGTCTACATGGGACCTGAACATTTTAGAAACAGTTACAGTTGTTTAAGACAAGCCAGGAAATCACATCCTGTTCCTACACTGTTCTGGGCCCTTTTTATGGCTGTAGATCATCCACAGAACACACTGCTGATAACACTGAATGCCCAGCCAACAGTCACAGCTCACCACCACTTGTGACAGTTCTCAGCCCTTTCTCCTACCCATTTTATCCTATCCTTGCTCTCATCATCCTGGTTGTGTAACCCATCCACTGTCAACTCAAGCTCCCAATGCCTGCAACAAACCTTCCTCACCATGACCATCAATTTAGAAAAGATCTCTAAATAGACTCAAGCATTTTATGGGACATTATCTGAATTTGCCTTGGGCTCCATGATGGACATCATCATGTAATAAGTACTAGGCTCTAGGCTCAGCACCCAGCCTAGCTGTACAGCCCTGTCTGCCCATGCCCATCTCTGCCTAGGAAAGGGGACCATTCACCCCATCAAACACCCAGTACAAAAATACCAGGCGACCTCTCTTTGCTTTATCATCCATCCACAGAAACTACTCCAGTTCCTTTATAGAATAATCTGTTTTCAACACTATCTGGATGATTACCTCCCAAAGTAAGAGAGGCCACATTTGTAGGCATTACTAATTAGGCTTCATTTTCTTATTGCTTTGGACACCACTATTTTCTTTTCAACCATTGCTCATCTCAGGGGAGAAATGATTCACCCCTCAGCTAGGGAAGCAATCAAAACTCCAGAACGGAGTTGCCCAGCTACACAAGCCAACCCCTCCCTCCTCACAGTCTCTTCCAGTGCCACATGCTCCATCACAAAGAGTGCTCTGTCCACTGCACTGGCCTGCTCTATTCCAGCAGGAGAGATGGACACCAAAATCTGGGCTTTTCCTGCCACACTGTGGCCATGTCTGAACACTACACATGGCCTTTACTCCTTGAAAACTGGCATTGATCTGTTTGTGGGTTTTTTTTTTTTTTTTGAAAGAAATGGAAGTTACCTTCCTTATCTGTTAACCCCCATTCACTCCCCAAGCCTCGAGGATTGCCTGCCTCCTCCAGGAGGGCTCCCTGAATCCACCCACACTCCCAGCCAGATGAGGTCTCCAGCATCAGGCTCCCATAGCTTCTGTACCAACCTCCATCATTTTCCTCCACACAGTCCATTGGAGCCCCTTACTTCTCCAGTTCCCCAATTAGACTGTGAGCTCTCTGATGGCAAAGATCTTGCTTTAATCAGAATTTGTGTCCTTAGCATATAGCAAAGGGCCAGGCCCACGATGATGTTCAGTAACTATTTGAATGAATGAGTAACTAAATGAATGGCCAAGTGAACAATTACATGAAGCAATCCCTTTGTCCCCTCCCTTTCTTTACACACTGAGGAAACATTTTCAGGCATCTGGGAAAAACAATGCCTAAATCTGCTATCAACCAATCATTTTCCTCAAAGTAAGAATGAACCCCCTGTGTTCCCCCTTCCAAGGGGATTTGTATATCAAGTTTTCCCCTTATTTTAGGTGATTCCTGATACAGGTAAGCTGGCGGAAGGGGATGGTGGAGGAAAAGTCTTCCCACTCCAGATGAAACCAACTGTAGTCAAGGTCACAGCCACATGGATTTCTGAAGCCTGCCCTGTGGTAAAGCTATAGCACCTCCACCATTGAGCTGGAAGACCCCCAACCCCCAAGTCCCAGAATCAGCAAACTCTAACCCCTTAGACCAAGGAGGAAGTAATGTGCACTGGGAATAGCCAAGATTTGGAATTGGAAGATCCAGAATTCCAGCGGTGAGCAATTCTCTATCTTTCCTCCAGCCTCGTTGTTCTCATTTGTAACAATGGAGACACTGTGTGGCTTATGTTAGCCCCGCCTGTCAGCGAGTTTCATGTGCAGTACTCACCCCAACCATTGCAGAGAGAGGTGGTCTCCACACACAGGGGCTCCAGCCCCAGGATAGCTAGCCTCATAGTGAGAGCCATTCTAAACCATCTGTTGACTCAAAGCCAGTGTACTTTGGGTTCAAGCAGTGCCTAAAGTCAGGGTCACTCTCAACTCCTCATTTTCCTGGACACCCTCATCTTTCTGCAGGTTTCTGCAGGGGAAGATGATATTCCCTACTTCCTTTGAATCCCACTCCTCACTCCTTCCTGCTCCTTTTCCCATACTCCCCGGGGATGACTTCCTTGTTACTCACTGTACCCATTGTTGTTAGACAGATGCTCTGATTAAGGTCAGGTTAATCAAAAGCCACTGCTAAGCCTAAAATGATGAGTACAGGGATGGCAAAGGTACTAACAGGATCCAGAGTTTTGGAGGACTCACCTCCTGGCACCCCCCACCTCATGGCACAGCAAGTGTCTCCAGTCTCAATGTCATAGGAAGTAAGCTTAAGCCATGGGTTTTGGAATCAACTTCTCTGAGGAAAGCACTGTGTTCTGATGGTGGTATCAGTCACACAGAGAAGAAACCCAAGCACTGGGCTATACTGTGGAAGTGATCCTGTTCCTAAGTGGACTAGAGAGAGCCTGTAAGATTGGTAAATCAGACGGCCGAGGTAGGATGGGAAGCCAGCCCTTGGAAAAGCCAGATGTCTTCATGGGTCTGTACTCTATTTACCTCTAGGTCTCCTTTAGGATTCCTTACTATAGTCATCAGAATTCATCTCCATTGCAATAAGGGGAAACCAAGAAAAGTATATGGACTCAAGCAGGGGCAAAATCTACAGAGAAATGAACATGTTGCAGAGGCATCAGGGATCAGAATGTAAGAACCCCAAAGGGAATGAAAACTAAGGAAGCCAGTGGACCAGCCTCTTCCTCCCCACCCCAGGTGTCTTCTGCTGAACAGGGTCCAGTGTTCACAACCCGACCTGCCTGTGTTCTTGTCTCTCCTAATCCTGTGCTGAGCCGCGGGCACTGCCAGGGCGTCCATGTGTCCTGAGAGGTGTGAACGTTAGAGGATGCTACAGGGCTTCACCTTCCAGTCTCAAAAGGCAAGTCCATCATTCAAATCCTTCCAGTCTTCCCAAACTGAACACTTCAAAAGAGGTCATTTTCAAGGTGGTGAAGTGAGGTGAGTGACAATCAGACAATGCTATACTGAGGATTTTTTTTTCCTTCCTAAAAGTCACCTATTTTTTTTTCCTCTAGGACTTGCTACAGAAAGATTTAGTAGATAGCGTGCTATCTGACTTTTCCCAGGACATACTCCAGTGTTCTTGCCTGGAGAATCCCAGGGATGGGGGAGCCTGGTGGGCTGCCGTCTATGGGGTCACACAGAGTCGGACACGACTCAAGTGACTTAGCAGCAGCAGGACTAAGTCAGGAGATTATTTTTTTCTTTTCAGAATTAGCCCAACTTAACTGATTTGCCACTATCTCCTTTTTTTCCTGTATAGATATTATTTTTCCTCATCTCTTCACTCAGCTCCTACAAATAAGCTTTCAAGTGACACACCATCTTCCAACCCAGTCTCACAATTTAGAAAATGTGGAAGCCGTTTACAAGAGGAGGTACCCTCTCCTCTCTGTGAAGGGCCCTAAGTGCTCCAGGCTTCATTCTGGCCTCATGATTAAAGGGCTCCATCCCCTTCCCAACCTCGTGAGGAGCAGCAGAACAGCAGGGACTCCTGTGGAGATGCAGCCTGCGCTGCGTGGCCACGTGACTGCTCCAGCTTATTCATTTGCCTGACTACTGCTCAGGAGATGAAGAAATAAAGGGACTAAAAGCATATTCATCACCCTCGCTGAGCTGTGGGATGACATACTCACTTTGGAAATAATGATTCCAAGTAGGACAGCAGTGAAAAACAGGGCCTGTGAGAAGCAACTGTTTTATTACAGTTTCTAAAATGTGAGCACTTAATGCTCTTTCATTATCATATATTATTACAGTTCTATAAAAGTCATTTTTAGGAATCAATCCCAAATTTTTGAAGCTCCCCACCCCATGCCAAAAAAGAGCTAGAATGCAGAGTTTAGAAGAAGCCCTAACAAAAAGAGAAACGATACTTTTGCGCCTCTAGGTTTTAAGACTTACTATGGCAGAATCCACACTCAAGACTGGGTCAACCTTTGTGAACAACGCAGTAACTCAGAATTTGTGTAACCCCTCTCAAAGTGTATTTCAAAAGATGGCAACTTTTTTATAAAGGAGATAAAGTAGGTATGAATTTCCTATTTTTCAGATGGGAAAGCTAAGGCACAGGAAGTAGCAGTTAAATCACTTTAAGTGAAAGCCAACAAGCAGTGATGGTGCTGGAACAAAAATCCATCTATTCTGATTGGCAGTTCTGCTATTTCTCCACTGGATGCTCTACCCATTTGGGGAGCATCTCCCTTCAGCCCTACTCAGTCTCCCTTGGTATTTCCACTCCAAGGAATCCAGGTTTTCATCCAAGGGAATGCATTAACTTGCTGTGTAATTTGCTAATCACTCTGGCACAGAAAACACCAAGAGGCTTTTGACTCTTGCTCATCCATTGGGATCAAGACCTGGAGACAGGAGTCAAGTGAAATTCATAGGGAGCTCCCAGGCCCTTACAAATATTCCAGTGCCAAAGGAGAAGCAGTCATGGATTGCATCTGAGCTTCAAAATGTCAATGAACTGAGGCAAAGCTAGTAGAGCTAGGCCTTGAGTCCACATTGGGAGGTGATGATGCCTCCACACTTCTATGGACCTTGACAGCTACAAGCACTTCACAGACTCTTCTGTGCTCATTCTTCAGAAATGAGTCTCACCACATGGCAGGACACTCAGGGGACCCTCTAGTGCAGTGCTTCTCAAATTCAAACGTGCACAGGTATCTGGGGATTTGCTGAAATGTAGGTTCTGATTCAGGAGGTCTAGGGGAGCCTGGGACCCTGAATTTCTGAAAAAGTCATCAGATGATGTCAGTTCTGCTGCTCCCAGGACCATACTTAGCATAGCAAAGCCTTAAAGCACAATTTGATAAACCACAATTCCGAAGATTGAAAAAGCAATAGCAATGAATAACTCACTGCTGATAGGGCTCAACTGGAGCATTAGCCCACTGAATATACCTCCTATATTACTCTTTCATGGGTTGTGTTTTCCTGACACCTGGCAGGGTGAACCACACAGGCAAAAAGCCACTGAAGGAGCCCAGGAGAGGAATGAAACAAGATTTACTCACGGGAGAAGCGGGCAAGTGGCCTGGCAGTCTTATCTCCGGCTTCATTTGCAACTGGAAAAAACAAAAACAAAAAAACAGAAGATGCAGATAAATACAAGGCACGTGTGTCTACAGAAAACGCCAACCTACAGCTAATCGTCAGGATGATTCACTATTAAGCTGTGCCTGAGAGTCACTGTAAGAGGATAAAAGCAACTTCACTCCCTCTCTATATTTCCAGTGCTGCTCTCCCTGCCTAAATGAAGCCAAATGTCTTCATCATTTTCATTAAAACAGTGAATTAAGCTGGAGACAACCTAAACAGTACCTAGTTTACTGGGCTTAGGGGAGTTAACTGGCCTGCAGGCAGAGTAAGAGGTGTGCATGCCTGGCTTCCAAGCCAGTGCACATCCTTCTGCTTCAAGCTGCCTCTCAGTAGGATGTCCTTCAACACACAAATGCACCCAACCACCTGACATCAGTCTTATTTTCCTGATCCATGGGGCAAATCAAGGCAGGGATTTCAGAAAAAAACAGTAAGGGTGATTTTTGTTAAGGATATTTAAATTTAGAAGCCAACAAATAAGAGGATCAAGAAAATTGTTCAGAAAGCTTCTCTAGAAAAACCTTACCCCTAAGGTTTCTCAGCAAGGTCATTCACTGTCCTCTGCAAAACCTCTCTATAACCTATCATCTCGATAGGTTCATAATTACTGTCCCCTATACTGATGAACAAGCTTCCCAGGTGGTACTAGTGGTAAAGAATTCGCCTGCCAATGCAGGAAATGCAGGAGACGCAGGTTCAATCCCTGGGTTGGGAAGATCCCCTGGAGGAAGGCATGGCAACCTCTATCCCATGGACAGAGGAGTCTGGCAGGCTACAGTCCATAGGATCGCAAAGAGTTGGACATGACTGAAGCAACTTAGCATGGACGCATACTGATGAACACCACCGTCATGGATAAAAAAAAGGTTAAACTGAAACGCAAGTTTCATTCACTTTAAATATCACTTTCAACACCCATAAAGACTATAACCCTGGGTATTTTGTAAGTATTGTATGATCAACTTGAACGAACACCCAAAGCAATCAAATGGAAAAAAAACTTGTTCAATATCTTAGTTTAGAAAAGAACATCCAATACATAGGCAGAATAAAGGAAATTGCTAATGTAATCATTAAAATCATTCTCATCTATGAGAATTTGCAGTGCAGGATGCAAGAAATAGCTACTTCAGAAATGTATTACATCATTTTGCAAAGAATGGAAGGAGTCAACAAATTCCTTTCACCCTTTCAAAAGGTGGAATTTTTTTTTAATTTACCATAATTTTTTAAATTAATGGATTCGATCTCAGCTACTTTATATTTCTGTCATTTCCATGGACCACTGTCTCCACTCTGTATATATTATAAACAAGACAATGTACAAAATGACCAGCAGGGGGAGGTGATATTGCATCCTGCTTCCAGTATCTCACACTCCAGCATTTTGAAAAGAAATAGACAAAAGAGAAAGAAAGAAAGGGAGGGCAGGAGAAAGTAGTAAGACCTAGTTAGCTATAGACATGAATTTTCCTGGCCTGAGTTCAAATTTCTTCCTCTTTGGACACTATAGATCTCTACAGAAAGAGAGCAAGGTTATACTCCAACATCTTTGCTGCAGAAAGTGATGGGCCACTTTTAAAGTAGGATCATGAAGACCACTGCCATCACTGAGAACACCGGCCACCATTACAACAGTCAGCTTAGAGAGCACACGTCTTCCCCCGAGGGACAGAGAAGGAGCAGGCACACACCACCACAATTTCACAGGCATCGCTGGCTGTCCTCACCCCCAGGCTTTTCCTCCCCTCCCTGCCACCCTATCCAAGGGTGGGAATTGCTGACCCAGATCCAAGTCACGCCAGGAGAGGCAGGAAACAAGATCTAGGCCAGTGACATGCCAGGAGAGTTGTCTTTAGCCAGAAGAAATCTGAACCCTGCTCTCAGCATTACTTTCTTAAATGAAGACCCAATACCACAGGGTCTCCATGATGCCCCAGCACCTGCAAGATACAATCCAGTCTACCTGGCCAAGTACTGAACAGCTGGCCCCTCCTATTCTCAGCTCACTGTACCTCCTAGCACTGCCTTCAGAACCTAACCACAGGCTATACGGGGACAAACCTCAAACACTCCCACACAGCCCTCCCCATTGCTTCCCTCCTGCTCATCTTTTAAGATTCAGCTGGAGCCATTCATTTCCGAAAAGTTCCCCTGACTCCCAGCACAGCTTCTGCCTTCCATAGACCTCTGCCCCTGGCCTCACTACCCTCCCAGGCCAGTGGTTCTCACACTTTGGCAGACACTAGAACCACCAGGAAGGTCTGTTGAAACAGATCGCAGGGTTGGTTTAAATGCAGATTCTGATTCAGTTTACCTGGAATAGGGCCCAAGAATTTGCATTTCTAACAAGTTTCCATGTGATATGGAGAACACTCTTCTGGGGACCATATTTTGAGAAGAACTGCTCTAAACTATACCCACTCCAGTGTTCTTGCCTGGAGAATCCCAGGGATGGGGGAGCCTGGTGGGCTGCCGTCTATGGGGTCACACAGAGTCGGACACGACTCAAGTGACTTAGCAGCAGCAGCTCTAAACTCTAAACTACTGTAACGAAGACAAGGATGATCACTTTTCATCTTTGTGTTTCCAATCTTTCAGTGACTGGCATGCAGAATACTGCGTTCAGCCAATGTTTTTAGAACTGAATGAAGTAGTTCACTGATAATTGAAATTGATCCCAACTGCCACAGATGGCTCTGTAGATGGAGCCCTCAGGGCCAGAGGACTATAAAAGCCCCAGGTGTGTTTTGCTTGGCCCCTACAACATATTTAATTTTTAAACAATTCATTGTCTGCATTTAAAAATCAAGAGGTTTCAAACATAAATGCAGGTTATCGGCTTCTCTCAGGAACTGAAAACTGTCCAGACTTGCTGGCCAGCCACAGAACGCCACTGAGATGCCTCCTAGGGGCAGGTCCAGCTCCTGCATGTTTGGGAGGCACCTTTTCGCTAACTGGCATTTGGGCTTTCTATACTCGACATGAGTCCAGAAGGCAAGTGAAAACAGGACCTCTTAAAGGGCTTAAAAATCTATAGGACAGCAATGGATATGCAGCCATAGAGAACAAACTTTAGGACACGGTAGGGGAGGGCAAAGGTGGGATGATCTGAGTAGTAGCATTGAAATATATACATTACCATATGTAACATAGATAGCCAGTGGAAATTTGCTGTATGACACAGGGAACCCAAAGCTGATGCTCTGTGACAACCTAGAGGGGTGGGATGGGGAGGGAGGTGGGGGGGAGGTTTACCAGGGCGGGGACATATGTATACCTATGACTGATTCATGCTGGTGTATGGCAGAAACTATCAGAATACTGTAAAGTAATTATCCTCCAATTAAAAACAAAATTTTTTAAAAAATGAAACTAAGACTCAACCAAGACCAGCACTACAATGAGTGGTTGTGGCCAAGCTTGCTAAGCCCCTCTGTTCCCAGGCCACAGACCGATCCAAGATGTTCAACAGTCCTCCAGCACAAAGCTGGCCAGCTCAGACACACAAGGGGGCCTTCCTACACTGTTGTTTGCTTTCTATTTAAAAAAAAAATCCAGCAAGCTTCAATAATGAAATAGATGTTCCATTTATCAGATGCAATTAAAGTTTGAATTTGGCAAGAGCTCATAAAAATGATTATGACATTTAAGGGAAGCTATTGTGTATACTTACCAAAAGTCATGCTGGGTGTAACACACAGACCACTATGTATCATTAATTCCACTGATGTCAAATTGTATGTCCAGGCTGCGTGTGTATTCAGCCGCAGAGAAAGAGAAAGGAGGTATACCAGATATATTAAGTTATTTCTTCCATGTGCTGTCATTTGGAGAGATTATCAGCCGTTTTTATACCTTGCTACTTAAACCCAACAGTTGGATAAGCATACACCATACTTATAATCAGGAAAAAAAGTTTTTATTAAAGGGGTAGAAAACTACTATATATAATTTGAGTCATTATATATGTATGTATATTTATATGAAATGTATTTCAGATACATTTCAGAGCCGTCTTGAATCACAAATCAGGGTACTTTCCATCTTTGGAGTCCCATGGGATGCCCTTTAAGACTCAAGAAATGAATCACCCTCCCAGCCCCTCCAGGGGGCTCCACACTTCTAAGTAAGTGGTTTGCAGCCCTGGTCGCATGTCAGACTCACTAGAGAACTTTTTAAAAACCCTGATGCCCAGATTCAGTGGGTGGGATCAGAGGGTGGGCCTCAGTGGGTGGGACCCAAGCATCCATTCTTTCCCAGTTCCCAGATGATTCCAATGAGTAGCTGAGGCTAAGAAGCACTAATAAATGGTGTAACTTCAGACACCTTTATCAAAACAACATTCAGGGAGGGAGGTGTGGCTCAGCTTCCTTTCAAAAATAATTACCCCTATTCAGTTCTTCTTTTCAGAATGCTATTGTTTTGTCATTATAATACTGAAAGAGACATGCCTCTGCTTTAAAAAAATTTTTCAACAGTTAAGACTGCAAACATAGCTATGGAGATCAGTTAGTAGGCAACTCGTCACACTGTGAAGGGCTCTTTATAAAAGGATACCTCCTCACATTGCCTCTAACCTCCAACAGATGTGCCCTGAGTGGCCCCTGGGAGCTCAGCACTAGGCTGGACCCTGGGAGGATGACCGCAGTTGATTTCACTCAGCTTTGACATATAAGCAAGTTAGGGAGGTAAACCATGCCTCTCAATCAGGGTTTATCCAAGTGTATTCAGCTAGGAAACTGACTTGATGACAATGATTATGATGGAGGTGGTGCTATGATACAGATTCCGTGGTCCCATCCCAAACCCACTCAACTGGAATCTTGCAAGGGAAGACAAGACTCTAGAATTTAAGCAACTGCCTCAAAAGCTATTTAATGTTTGAGAAGCAGCATTCTAAATGAAGTGTGTCCCGGGTATGTTTGCTTTATGCTCCTCCACCTCCACCCCTAACTAGAAAACTGTCCAGAAACAAATCTTAAAGTAAGGATTCTCCAAGGAGACCAGCTTCGGAGGTGAGGGGGCAGGTGAGACAGTGAGAAAGATATTTCAGAGCAATGAGCATCCCAGTCCCAGCTGAGCCACTAACATTTCAGGCCATCAGAACGCGGGGGTGGGGGGAGGGAAGGTGGTCCAAACAGGCACGGTGGTGGCATGGGCAGGTGTGCACTGCTTTGTAACCAAAACAAGCACCCAAAACACGGCCATTCTTGTTTTGAAAACCTGGCACCTGGCACCCAGAGCATAAACGCAGCTGGGGTGCTGAGCGCCAGGGCAAACACACGATGAGAAAGCAGCTCCACAGAAGAGCCTTGCTTCCTGCAAGGAAACCCACCCAGCATGCTGACTGGCTGCTGCCCAGCCACGAGCTCTGGGGCCCATCAGGAATCCTCTCCAGCTGATGTCCTTTGGGAAGTCTTGAGGCTAGAAAACCATGCACAAGAGACCTCAGAGAGTGTTAGAATGAGGTTCCAGACACTCTCCTAGTTTCTGCAGAAGGTAAAGCTTGGAATTGCTCTACCTTGATGGAATTGGCTTCATCTTACCTTGCCTTCTACTTGTAAAGACCTAAGCAAGGAAAACTGGATGGAACACTGGGGAGAAAGCGACTTGGTCCAAGATCACTAACTCTCTTATTTAGCTATCATCTTCTAATTAAGGTATTCCACGACTACCTTATTAAGATCACAGCTCCCAACTTCCCTTCCTTCTCTGCTTCATCCCCTTTCCCCACACAACCCCTGCTGGAAGCACTTCTCACCTTCTCACATGCTCTGTTCTTTATTCACTGGGTTTACTGCATTTTCCTCCCACCACATTGTAATCACACAAGCACAGATTCTCTGCCAATGGAAAAAAAAAAAAAAACACCTACTGTATCTCTAGTGCCTAAATGCCTGGCACACAATATTTCTTGAGTCAATGATCAGCCTCCTACCATGCAGAGTGCACTAGAGGCCCAGAACTGGAAGCAGACCAGAAGGACATGAACACCTACCCAACATTTAAGTGTTCTATAAGTATCTGTCCTTCAGGAATACTTATCAAGCACTGACTAAATCACAGACAAAGCCCTGAACAGCCTGCCATGGTCCCTGCTTTCACACTGAGCAAGACTGCCATTCCCATTTGATAGACAGGACACCGGAACTCAGAAAGGTCAGGTAACTTTTCCAAGACCACAGATTTGTGTGTCCGAATTCCAAACCAAGGTATGCCTCACTCCAAAGCCCAGGGTCTTTTCCTTTAGCCTCTCTGCCTTCCAAGAAATGTAAGCAGATAAGAGCTGTGCTCCAGAGAGGGCTACCCCTAGAGAAAAGTCATGAGAAAGCCTGACCCTCTACCTCCTGCCCCAGGGAGAGCCATGCACCAGATGACACCTGCCTGGGATCTCACACCCGGCACAAGGCCAGAAGACTGTCAGTAGAGAGGGGCCCTTTTGTGAGATGGGCAGTCCCAGGGCCAGGACTCACAATAGCAGGATCCAGAAGAGGAAGAACCTAGTTACAAAAAGAAGAGTTTCATTGCCACGTTCATGCAAGAATGCCAGCTAGCCAGTGTCTCCATAACCTGATCAAACCTTTCCTGATTAGAAAACAGTAACAAGAGACTAGAAACAAGAATCAAATTCATCTTAGCAGGAAAACAGTACAGCTCATAAAAACAGCTCCTAGGAGGCAAGACTTGATTCTCTTCAAGAGAAGAAACTGACATTCCAAGAGATCAAGTGGTTTGTCCGAGATAAGACTTAAGTCCAGACATCAGAGCTGGAAATGTCATCCATTTCTTCCACCTCCAATTCCAGCATTCTTGGAGAAGGGAATGTACTCCACCTCTTTAGCTCCCTCGGAGTCATTTATCAGGAATAAAAGTAAAGGCTTTCACTTCCTTTGACCTCCCTGGGTTTGATAAATATTGATGCTTGCCAACCCCAGGATACATTTTAAATAAAAACATATACAACTCTGATTGGCAATGGCTGAGCAGAGTACTGTGTTAGGAAGACTTCTGATGCTGAGTCTGAGTGTAGCCGGATATGTCTGTAACACATTACCAAGCCTGTCGTGGGCAGGAC
The DNA here is from genome assembly GCA_917880005.1 of Nanger dama. NCBI lineage: Eukaryota > Metazoa > Chordata > Mammalia > Artiodactyla > Bovidae > Nanger > Nanger dama. The sequence goes on from CAKJTW010000022.1 coordinate 33,682,206, forward strand.
AGGAGATTGAAGGGGGCAGGCAGGATGAGTGTGCAGGGAAGTCTCTGCCAGGTTGTGCGTGCTCACTCACTCAGTCGCGTCCAATTCTTGGCCTCGCTATAGACTGCAGCCCACTTGTCCCTCTGTGCACAGGATTTCCCCAGCAAGAATAAAGGAGTGGTATGCCGTTTCCTTCTCCAGGGGCTCTTTGCTGGTTTGGATAGGCCATAAAAGAATTAGCCAAAAGTGGATAATTCATAAAGATGACTGAGTTAAATACTTCTATAAAATATATTGTTCAATTTGCTTAAAATGAGAGCTGCTGTATAACTAAGGAACACACTAAATGCTACTCTTTCATCACCTAATTTTATCCTTATGGCAATTCACTTGATTTCCCTATTTTCCAGATGCAAAAACTGAGTCTTTGAGAACTTGAGAAAGTTCCTTGTGATGAAACAACTATGGCAGACCTGGAAATTGAATCCAACACATTATTCCAGAGCCAGTGCTCTTAACTCATGTGCTGCCCATCACACTTTTAACATCCGAGTATCAGTATTTTTGATGAGCCTTTTGCCAAGAAACCCAGACCTGGCAGGAGAACTCCTCACCTTTCCTCCACTTAGCCTCAGGTCAGAAGCGTGGCAGAGGAAGGCTCCCTGTTCTCCAGTTCTGTAAACAGAACCAAGCTCTTCAATCCAGCTGGACCATGTGCCCTAGTGACAAAAAAGGTATCACCACCCCTCTCAGCTTACTCCCTTCTCCACTTCTTTATTCAGAAATGCTTGGCACTGCCTCATTATACCTTTTGGGCCAATTTGGCTGTCAAATGGACTCTGAATCAAGCTCTAACACAAAAGAAAATAAAACCAATTTGTAGTGATGACTCATCAGGGTTGATGATTTGAGAGTGGCAGAGATGGTGTACCTTACAGACCCCTCTATCCTGGAGTAATGGTCAAATCCTTGCAGAAGGCAAGGTTTGTGGGCCAGAGGGCAAATTGGTTCACCAGCTCACTCAGCCCAGAGTGCGAGGAAACATATACACACATAAAATCAAGAAAGCCCTTGCCAACCAAGAGAGGACACCTTGGGAAACAGACTTTCTCTATTTTTCAAAAATTAATTTGAAGGAATTCAGGTCATATGAAAAGGCTCATGTAATACATTTCTTTCTTCCCTAGTGATGATTTTATACACTTATGTATCTATATTCAATGTCATTCTACAATTACATTTTATTTCTATTTTTCTCCACACACCCATCCTTTATGGAACAAGCTAGGATATTAATAAAGGTGAAGTTTTTTTTCAGTCACGTCCTGGCTCCCTTTCCTGGCCTCTCTTTCCAAGTTGCCAGGTTTCAGACTAACTTTTCATGCCTTCCAGTTACTCAAACAATCTACTAACCTCCACTGAGCACTCCCAGAGCCCCTGCCTCCGCATGTCTTGCTGGACTCAGTGATGAATACAGCTGGTCCTTGAGTAGTCCCCTGAGACCAGAAGCCTGGTGCTGAGCTTCCTGACAGAGATTATTAGAGTCATTGCAAGATGAATGTATCACGGTCCTGGTATTTCTGCCAAAACCACCTGGCCAAGCTACCAGGTCCTGACCTCAGGAAACCTGAGGTCAAGCTGGGAAAACATAACATTAATATATGACATGATCTAAACTCTGGGCTCCGTCACTCAGTTGTGTCCAACTCTTTGCGACCCTATGGGCTGTAGCCCTCCAGGCTCCTCTGTTCATGGGATTCTCCAGGCAAGAATATTGGAGCAAGTTGCCATTTCTTCCTCCAGGGGATCTTCCAACGCAGGGATGCACCCCAAGTCTCCTGAGTCTCCTGCACTGGCAGGCAGATTCTTTACCACTAGCACCAGCTAGGAAGCCTGACCTAAACTCTGCTGAACGTCAAATGAAGAGTCCTTGTTTACAGAAGGGAGAGGCTGAGGTGGCCTGGAATAAGGAGTACAGAGGCTTCTAGGAGGTGGGACAGGTGAGAGCCAGGGAGGTGAAGTGGATGATAGGAGAGGGAAGAAATGTGCATTTTAGGACCTACAGGCAGACTGAGACTGACCAACTATACCCCAAATCTCTCCCTTTCTCAAGCAAGAAACACTTTTTATTGAGGGAGGTGGTAGTAAAAAGTAGAGAAAGATGCTCTTTCCTATCTTGATAAATTATAAAATGCCTCTTGCTGCAACTCTGCCTTCTCTCCCATTCTCCTCTCTAAACATGTTGCATCTGCAGACAGACATGTGAATTTATCCAAGAGCAGATATGTCTGCATATTCAGGTGCTGGGTATACAGGTCCAGGGTCAGCAGTCACTCCAAAGCCCTCCCCCAAAGTGGACCAGATTGCCTCCTGACAGTGACAGCCTGTGGGCCCTGCCTGGCCCTCCTGGATGATGCCCTGGTGACCGCCACAGGCCTCAGGCCACAGGCCTCAGGCACACAACAGGGCTGACAGCTGAGTGACCAAAGCAGCAGCCTTACAGGGCCCCCTACTATTCTGGCCTCATTAAAATACCCCCGAGTTGAGCAAACCAGGCCGAGAACCACCACAAGCAGTTAACGAGATCAGAAGTGAACTAGATTGAAATCCAGCATCAAGCCAGCTGCTCAAACTCTTAACTAAGCTCAATTCAAATAAGGAAAAGGAGATGAGTACAGAGAAGAAGGAAAACACTACAGTGTATTGAGCCCTATTTCATGCCAGGCTGGCAAGAACTTTACGCCAATAACTTTTTTGGACTCATAATTTTTATTAAACTTTCACACTATCTCATGAGGTAAGTATTATGATTCCTATTTTCAGATAAGGAAACTGAGGCTTAGGAAAGTTAGTAACTTGCCCCAATCAGGTCTGATAAGCTGGAATTGAACCTCATTCTGTGAGCTCTTCTCTTTTTTTCAACAGTTCACAAGACTGGAACTGGTCCCACTCCACATATCCTGCTGAGACTCCCTGTCACGTTCCAAATCCAGCTCATGCCTGGTCTGTGCCCAGGCATGGGAGCTCACCCCCTGGAGATAGGCCCCTTCACCTCTAATTAGTTCTGCAACCTTCAGTTCAGTTCAGTCGCTCAGTCATGTCCAATTCTTTGTGACCCCATGAATTGCAGCACACCAGGCCTCCCTGTCCATCACCAACTCCCAGAGTTCACCCAAACTCTTGTCCATCGAGTCAGTGATGCCATCCAGCCATTTCATCCTCAGTCGTCCCCTTCTCCTCCTGCCCCCAATCCTTCCCAGCATCAGAGTCTTTTCCAATGAGTCAACTCTTTGCATGAGGTGGCCAAAGTATTGGAGTTTCAGCTTCAACATCAGACCTTCCAATGAACACCCAGGACTGATCTCCTTTAGGATGGACTGGTTGGATCTCCTTGCAGTCCAAGGGACTCTCAAGAGTCTTCTCCAACACCACAGTTCAAAAGCATCAATTCTTCAGTGCTCAACTTTCTTCACAGTCCAACTATCACATCCATACATGACCACTGGAAAAACCATAGCCTTGACTAGATGGACCTTGTTGGCAAAGTAATGTCTCTGCTCTTGAATATGCTGTCTAGCTTGGTCATAACTTTCCTTCCAATGAGTAAGCATCTTTTAATTTCATGGCTGCAATCACCATCTGCAGTGATTTTGGAGCCCCCTAAAATAAAGTCTGACACTGTTTACACTGTTTCCCCATCCATTTGCCATGAAGTGAGGGACCAGATGCCATGATCTTCGTTTTCTGAATGTTGAGCTTTTTCATGATGATGGAATCGTTCTGAAGGTCTTCCTTCTGCCCTCACAAGAACAGGCCTGATTTCTATTCCTTCTCAGGGTCTTTCAACATTTGATGACAATGATCATGGCCTCGGCCCCCTGAGCCCTCTCTTCTCCTGATGGACAAGCCCCATTCCCTCCTCATTTGACAAAAATATCCCAAGGCCTTGACCCCAAAAGTAAAGTCACTTAAATCACTGACAAAAGAAAAGACAGCCTCAGCAACCCACTGGTGAACATGCATCCCACAGTGATCTCCAGGCGAAGCCCAATCTCCACCTTCTCAGACAAGGTTCTCCTTTTGCTTGGCTCTCAGGAGACACACAGGGCACCTGGGAAACTTCTTCTCATTGTACATTCAGGAGCCATGCAAAGAGGCTGAATTTTCCAGAAGGCTGCAATCTGAAGCAGTGTTTCTCAGACTTCCCTGTGCACAAAAACCCTTGGTGGATCTTGTTAAACTGCAGCTTCTATTTAGGTCGGTTTGGGGTAGGGCCTAGAAGTCTGCATTGCAAACAAGCTCCCAGGTGGTGTCAATTGGCTGGTCTAGAAGCCACACTCTTAGCTGCAAGGTGTTAAAGAACATAACCGTCCTAAAAGGAACAGCTAAGCACACTTTCTGAGAGCTCACTGGAAAGACCCTGTGTGGTTTTAAAAGTGTACACTGTTGAACCCAGTGTCCAGTTCCCTTTGTTTCTTTCGGTCATGCTGTAAAAAGAAGAGCTACCAGTATGACTCTGAAACCCACCTGAGGACAGATACTGAGAGGGTGTGCATGTGAGAAGCAGGGTCCAAGCAGAGAGGGTGAGAGAAACTCACTCTCCTCCAAAGGTGTTAAATAGAACAGATGACCTAGAAGATCACTGCCTGCCCTAGCCAAGCCACCAGCAGGGCACAAAGGCTCAGACAAACAAGGAGGTCCTCAGATTTGGGGCACAGGTCAACCACACAACCACGACTACCAGAGCTACCCCCTAAGCATCTCAGAATGCACAGATGCACACACACAGACACACACACACACCCCGATACGTGGCTTGGACATGCACTGCCAGCACTGATATGTCCAGCACCATAAATCATTGCACTGTTACCAGCTGCCTGCAGGCTGAACAGATCAAATGCCTCCAGTAAATAAAACTAGCACATAGGTACATACTATAGAGCACTGGAAACTACACTCAAGAATATTTTTCCTGTGGTCATGTATGGATGTGAGAGTTGGACTGTGAAGAAGGCTGAGCGCCGAAGAACTGATGCTTTTGAACTGTGCTGTTGGAGAAGACTCTTGAGAGTCCCTTGGACTGCAAGGAGATCCAACTAGTCCATTCTGAAGGAGATCAGCCCTGAGATTTCTTTGGAAGGAATGATGCTAAAGCTGAAACTCCAATACTTTGGCCACCTCATGTGAAGAGTTGACTCATTGGAAAAGACTCTGATGCTGGGAAGGATTGGGGGCAGGAGGAGAAGGGGACGATTGAGGATGAGATGGCTGAATAGCATCACTACTCGATGAACATGAGTCTGAGTGAACTCTGGGAGATGGTGGTGGACAGGGAGGCCTGGCATGCTGTGATTCATGGGGTCGCAAAGAGTCGGACACGACCGAGTGACTGAACTGAACTGATAAGGGAAAAGAATCTGAAATATATATTTTATATACGCATATATATAACTGAATCATTTTGCAGTACATCTGAAACTAACACAACGCTGTAAGTCAACTACATTTCAATAATAAGTAAATAAATACATAATCTTAAATGTAAAAAAAAAAAAAGATAACCAGAAGAGAAGAGCTAGCACAAGACATCATTCCTTTGAGCAAGGAACACAGATGCCCGCTAGAATGAGCTTCTCACAGCAGAGCCCACATCTCATACAATTTCCCTCCAGCCCAGAATAGGGCCAGCACATAGGCTTTTAAGTGAAGGGCTGGTAAATGAGTGGAGGAAGCTAGGACTGGCAGTGAAGTCATAGAGGCCCCAGGATGGACAGAGGCCAAGTAGCCAGGGACCCTCTTCCTCCATGACATCTAAGAGCTTTGCTAGCAACCAGTTAAAGGTTTACTCTTAATGTAGCAATTTATATTTACTTTCTAAAATGAATGCAAGTTTGGGAACCACTGGGGGCCACAGATTGGAGGCAAATGTCTTCTGCTTGGCAGGCAGTGTTTAAAAGTAAATGATCTGAATTCCCTTGGGAGCATTTCACCACAATGACATGAATTGCTACTGCTCACCTCAGGTCCACTTCCCTCCAGCTGCCTACTTGAGACACGGGTGTGCGCTAGGACTTGCAAACCCAGCATGGCAAGGCAAAATGTTCCTTCCCAAAATCTGCTCTCTCCCACTCTTAGTAAATGGCACCACTGCCCACTACCTTCTTCGCTCCAAGGCAGTCTCTTAGGACAGAAATGGTCTCCTTCCTTCCCATTGCCCTTCCATCAGCAAATCCTGACCTCCAAAATACACCCTAACTCATAGCTCCTCTCCTAAAACTCTGGTCTGAGCATCCAGAGACCCTCACCTGGTCGACCCTAACACATTCCCAGAGTCTCCTGCTCCGCCTGGCCGCCAGCCTATAGACCGTACTGCCTCCCCGCTTAGAACCCTCAGTGCTTCTCACTGTGTGCACATCGCTGCCTACAAACCCTCCCTGATCTGACCTCATCTCCTCCCCGTCTGCTAGCTGACAGCTTTTGCTACCCTGGCCACCTTTCTCTCTCTCAAACCCACTGAACACATCCCCAGGTCAGAGCCTTTTCACTTCCCTTTCCTGTTTGGAATGCTTTGCTATAGGTAATAAGGTTTCTTATTAACAGTAGCAGCAACCCCTGCAGATCCCTTCATGGGCCTTCCAGGTGCCAGTCTAAGCACCTACGAGTGCAAACTCAGTCAATTCTCTGAACCACCTTGGGAGGTTGGGCTATGGTTACCCCACTTTATAGACGGGGTAACTGAGGCATAGAGAGGTCAGGTGACCTGCCCACGCCATAGAGCTGGTAAACAGTAGAGCTGGACTCCTAACTAGGCAGTCTAGCTCCAAGGTCTTTCTCTTAACCGTTACACTACCCTGCCTCTTCTAAATCTCATCTCCTTCACAGCAGCCTCCTCATTTTCCAGGTCTCAACCCAAATGGCGTATCCTAGAGGCCTTCCCTGATCACCACCCTCTCATCTCAAGAACCTCTCAGTACTATCTGGAATGAACACTCCTCTCCATCACAAAACCTAAAACAAGAGGAAACAAATTTTCTGAAAGCAGCTCGCAGCAATCTTATTCTCTGTGCCCCGAATGCAGAAGAATCCTTCAACAATCCCTGCGCAAGGTCCCCCTCAACAAATATGAACCAACCTACTGGCCTATAGAGAGGGCTGCTGGCCTCAAAACTACTCAGACAATGCTGGAAAAACTACACCCACGGGAGGGCAAAAAGATGACATTCAAAGTAGACAACTCACCCAAGATCCTCCACCTGATTCATATGATCCTTTAGAATGTTTTCTTGACTTCTTGGACCTTCGCATATGAATCAAATGTTTTTCTATCACAGACATGATCCTATGCTAGTTTTAAAATTAATCCAGTTGTTGAGTTTGTAGCCAATTACCTCTGTCTAGCACTTCTGCGTCACCTTGGTGGATTTCTCCATTCCAAGGCTCTAATTGGTTAGTGGTTCAGCTGGTAAAGAATCCACATACAATGCAGGAGACCGCAGTTCAATTCCTGGGTCAGGAAGATCCCCTAGAGAAGGGAATGGCTACCCACTCCAGTATTTTGACCTGGAGAATTCCATGGACTATATAACCCATGGGGTTGCAAAGAGTCAGACATGACTGAGCAATTTCCACTTAGGAAATGTATCTTAAAAGAAAAACTATAGTCATGTTCAGGCCACTATTGATATTACTAGATGAGATGCCCCTCACCCAACCAGTTAATAATTCCTGCTCTGATTGTGGCCATAAATATATATTTTCCTCTATTATTCAAGCTCAATCAGAGCAACAAACAAAACTTCAACTCAGGATGAAATTTCCCACAATTATGGGATAGACTTATGTAGTTAACATCAGGATATGATCATTTAAATCTAAAGGCTCCTCTCTATACTGTAAACCATCTCATCCTCTGTCATCTGAGATGGTTTCCAGTATAGAGGAGCCTTTAGATTTAAATGACCATACAAGAGAGGATGAGATGGTTGGATGGTATCACCAACTCGATGGGACACGAATTTGAGCAAGCTCCGGGAGCTGGTGATGACAGGGAAGCCTAGCATGCTGCAGTCCATGGGGTCACAAAGAGTTGGACACAACTGAGCAACTGAATTGAACTGATACTGGAAACAAATCATATCAAGGATAATCAGGGTTTTCCTGGTAGCTCAGATGGTAGAAAAAAATCTGCCTGCAAGCAAGAGGCCTATGTTTGATCCCTGAGTCAGGAAGATCCCTGGAGAAGGGACTGGCAACCCACTCCAGTATTCTTGCCTGGAGAATCCCATGGACAGTCTTGCAGGCTACCACCTGTGGAGCTACAGAGTCGGACACGACTGAGTGACTTTTGCTTTTCACTACCTCACTTATGTAACTGCCTGCACCCCGAAGGTATCTGAGTTTTCAATCCTCCGTCTTGTCCCATTTTGTAAATATAATCTGTGGTCTCCCCACAGCCTGATCTCCAAGAGAGAGTCCATGCCTGACTGCCGAGGCCCCAGCTATCCTTCCACATCCCTGCCTACCAGCCATTCTGAGCCCTCTCTCTACCCATGGGGTCCACTCTGGGCATTTGCCTATTGATGCCTTTATTCACACTCTTCACTTGACTTTTATGTCCTTCCCTACTTTCTCCAACTAACAAATGCCCACTCACATACCAGGACCCAAATACAACCGCCCCTGGAGAATCATACTCTCTGGGATCCTGCTCTGTCCTCTGGACACCAGTGTTCTATCACAGCAGGTGGGAAGACTGGAGGCTTTTGAATCAGACAGACCTGACTTGGAATCCGGCCTCCTCTGTTGTGTTACCAAATTTCCCTGAATCCCTTTCTCATGTGCACAGCTAAGTCATAATACCTCTCAGGGTTATTGGGACGGGAGATAAAACGGGTGAGATGTGCTAAGTTGCTTCAGTTATGTCCAACTCTTTGTGACCCCATGGACTGCAGCCTGCCAGGTTCCTCTGTCCATGGGCTTTTCCAAGTAAGATTACTGCAGTGGGTTGCCAGGCCCTCCTCCAGGGGATCTTCCCAACCCAAGGATCAAACTGTGTCTATTACGTCTAACCTGCACTGGCAGGCAGGTTCTTTACCACTCGCACCACCTGGGAAGCCCATTCTAAAATGGGTGAGATACCTAGCACCATCTCATCACACAGTCACGATGAGATGCCCAATAAAAGCCAGACAATTGTATTAGTATTATTTCCTTTGGGGTTATTTTTCCAACAACATGTGTGTTCTATGAAAGTAGGGACACTATCTTAATTCCCTCTCTATCCTCACTGCTTAGCATGTACATGACATACAGATCTCAACAACTGTCTGCTGTAGAAATGGGTGAATGGTGTGTTTGGATTCTGGAGTCAGATGCTCTGGGATCTTAGGAAGTCAAAACCTCACTGTGGTCCTTTCATTTTACCATTAACAAGGGGAGAAAAACTCAGAGATGGACAAAACTATGTGCTCAGCACCTTTAACCTTAAGTTATAAAAACTGACTTACAAAAAATGTACGGAAGGACCCAGCTCTGGTCCCTGGGAGGAGGCAGAGGAGGACAAGCTGTAGATGGGGGAAACTCCCAGGGACCTGGGCACTGGTGGCCAACTGTGTTATTTAAGAAAAAACTATTAAAATATACCACAATCTACAGGTGAACCAGAAAGACAGAAAGCATCATCCATTTTTCAAACAGTGCCAGTCCTCATCCAGTGGTTCCTGGTTGGATCTGTTCCATTTGTACAGCCTCTCTACTAAAAGGACACATTCCAAATAAATCATGTTAGGGGTGCTTTTGGAATGCACATTGCAAACCTTCAGGGGTCGTTCCTGATGCTTTCTTCTCTTTGTTTCCTGTAGTTTTCACACAGGCCCATCTTTTTTTCTTCCAAGCACAATCTTGCTCACATCCCCTGGGGCATCTCCTGACTACCTGGAGGACCTCTGCATCTTTCATTTTCTCTCTCACAGCTTCTTCTGCTAATGAGCTTGGAGTTTGATTGCTAAGGACTGTGATGAGTGCTGTAACAATCCAGGGTACTTCCAGAGAGAGTGAGGTTGCAGTGGTAGGGGTGTATATCCTTGACTGGGGAGAATAGCACTGTCTGAGGAAATTGAATTGAAGCTCAGAATAAGATTTGAAAAAACACTGCCTTGGAGCTTCCAACATTCCCTCAGCTGGCCCTTGCACAGAGCCCGACAGAAATGAACCATGTCTGAAAGGCCAGGGACATGCACAGTCAATGGAGATAGTTTTTTCTACTCACTTTGGGCAACTGGGTGTTAGCAAAGCTGTACGAAGACAGTAACTTTCATGTGCTTGCAGACTCTGATGTCCACTATAGCTTATTACTTACAACAAAGGGCAGCAACAGAGCTCTGCATTTAGATTTCAGGGCCTAGTCTGAATTCCAGTCTCCAATCTGCCTGTACCTGACTCCCTTATTCAGCCTCTCTGAGTCTGAGCTGGTTCTCCAAGAAAATGGCTTTTAAATAACAGAAAACCTGTCCTTCCTTCTTCACATTCTTGTTTCAAGAAAGGGCTCAATGAGCAACCTTATAAGTAAACACTGTAACCTATGAAGTGATGAAGACATCAGCATAATTTGTGGTCACACTGAAATTTTATATCTCAACTAACACAAATCTTTTACAACCCTAGACAAACACTGTGACCTCTTTATTTATCCCCAGGTGATACATAGAGACTGAATGTGTCTACCCAAAATTGATATGCTGAAGCCCTAATGTGATGACATTTGGAAGTAAGGGCTTTGGGAGGTAATTGGGTCATGAGGGTGCTGGTAAGTTGCTTCAGTCGTGCCCGACTCTGTGTGACCCCATAGATGACAGCCCACAAGGCTCCACCGTCCCTGGGATTCTCCAGGCAAGAACACTGGAGTGGGTTGCCATTTCCTTCTCCAATGCATGAAAATGAAAAGTGAAAGTAAGGTCTCTCAGTCATGTCCGACTCTTCATGACCCCATGGACTGTAGCCTACCAGGCTTTTCCATCCATGGGATTTTCCAGGCAAGAGTACTGGAGTGGGGGTGCCATTGCCTTCTCTGGGGTCATGAGGGTAGAGCCCCCATAATGGGATTGAAGTGAAGTGAAGTGAAGTGAAGTCGCTCAGTCGTGTCCGACTCTTTGCGACCCCATGGACTGTAGCCCACTAGGCTTCTCTGTCCATGGGATTCTCTAGGCAAGAATACTGGAGTGGGTTACCATTTCCTTCTCCAGGGGATCTTCCCGACCCAGGGATCGAACCCAGGCCTCCAGCATCGGAGGCAGACGCTTTAAACTCTGAGCCACCAGGGATTAGTCCTTATAAAAAGTAGCTGTCTACTAGCAAGGAAGTGGGCCCTCACTAAGAACTGGACCTGATGTTGTTTTGATCTTGGACTTTCCAGCCTCCAGAACTGTGAAAAACAAATGGTTATGGTTTAAGCCACTCAGTTTATGATATTTTGGTTACAGAAGCCCAAGTGGACTAAGATGCGAGAGTCTGCATTTAAGATAACCTAGTAGCAGATATAGGGGAAGGCAATGGCACCCCACCCCAGTACTCTTGCCTGGAAAATCCCATGGACGGAGGAGCCTGGTGGGCTTCAGTCCATGGGGTCGCTAAGAGTCGGACACAACTGAGCGACTTCACTTTCACTTTTCACTTTCATGCATTGGAGAAGGAAATGGCAACCCACTCCAGTATTCTTGCCTGGAGAACCCCAGGGATGGGGGAGCCTGGTGGGCTGCCGTCTCTGGGGTCGCACAGAGTCGGACACGACTGAAGTGACTTAGCAGCAGCAGCAGATATGATTTGTACAATAAAGAGAAATGCACTCAGGTAGAAAGGTGAAGTGGACTGGGATGCAATTTCAGATGAGATGATCAAGTGGAGATCTGATGAGGACCTCTGAGCAGACACCCACCTGAAGTGGGGATATCCAGGGAAAAGCATGGCAGGCTGAGGGGGCACCTAGTGCAAAGGCTCTGAGGGGGGACATGATGGAGTGGCAAGAAGGCACATTGCAGGGCCCAGCACAAAATAAGCCCACACTAAACAGGAGCTGGCAATGGCACCCCACTCCAGTACTCTTGCCTGGAAAACCCCATGGACGGAAGACCCTGGTAGGCTGCAGTCCATGGGGTAGCTAAGAGTCGGACACGACTGAGCAACTTCAGCTCACTAAACAGGAGCTACTGTGATACAGATTAGCATTCTCACTGCTGCCCAAACAGCCAGCTTCCACTCGTGGATACATCAAAGCTAAGGAAGCCCAACACATCAAGACACTTACTAGTTTGAATCTTTCTAAATCACAACGTCCAATCAGAACTCTTCTCTGGGGGCTCCTTTAATGCTGGAAAAGCAGCCGCACATGGGCAGAGGCCATGAAGAATAGTACTTACACAGGAGGGTGGAAATTCACTGTTTCATCCTGTGTTGTTTTGTTGTTGTTGTTGTTTTTATTTTTGATGTGGACCATTTTTAAAGTCTTCATCGAATCTGTTACAATATTGCCTCTATTTATAGTCTGGTTTTTGGTTGTGAGACATGCACGATCTTAGCTCCCCAACCAGGGATCAAACTCATACCTGCCCCACCCCCTAACCCCGCTGCATTAGAAGGCGAAGTCTTAATCATAGGATTGCCAGGGAAGTCCCTGTTTCATCCTTAATTGGATCCTACTGCCTCCATATTTGCCTTCTACCTCTTCCCAAACACACACACCTCCTGAGGAAAGGAGAGCTCTCCTGGCAGTGGATAATACAGTCAGCCAGCTCACATCTGCTGAGCCCCTAGTGGGTGCTCAGCTCTGGGGGGGGCTTAGACAGTGGGAACCACAGTAAGGTGAGATCTTTGATCTTGCGGGACTCAGTATTTGATGGGGGTTGGGTTGGAGAAAAAGAAATGGTGAAAATAATGGTAGCTCAGTTGAAGAAGCACCAAGGAGGTCCTCAGTACAAAGTGCTGGGGGCACAGAGGAGGGAACATCCTCAGGGAAGCCCACCCTTTGCACCCTACCCAGACTACATGAGGTCCCCTCATCATATGTTCTTACTGTACCCACTTCCTTTCCTTTCTTTCTTTCACGGCATTTATGAAATCTGTAATGGATTCAAGATTTGCAGAACTAATGTCCATCTCCCCTGGTAGACTGTGGGTTCCATGAGGCAAGAGACCTTGCTTGTTTTCTTCACATTTATATTCCCACAGCTGGCATGTAGCAGGGACACAGAAAGACCCTGTCAATAAATGAATGTGACTGAACACCAGGACACTTGATTTCATTGGGGGAATATGATATTAGCCTCGAAGACGGCTCCCAATGAGCCTCGCCTCCTAATGTTCACACCCTTATGATCTCCATTCTCGCAGAGTCGGTACTGACCCACTGCCCAACGTGACCCGCAAAATACTGAGAAAGGGATGGTGTGCGGCTTCCAAGTCCTCATCATAGAAAAACTGCTGCTCACACCTTGGATGGCCTCTCTAGGGAAACCAAGCAGCCCTGTGGGGAGGTTCACATGATGAAAAACTGAGGCTTCCCACCAAAGCCAGCATCAACTTGGCAGTCATACAAGTGGCCACACTGAAGCAGGTCCTCCAGTCCTGATCAAGACTTCAGATGAATGCAGCCCCTGCTGATATCCTGAATGTGACCTCATGAAAGACCCTGAGCTAAAACCTACCTAGCTACTCTGACTCTTGACCCACAGAACTATGTGAGATGATATGTGTTCATTGTTGCTTTCAGCTACTAAGCTGCAGCATAATTTGTTACTCAGCAACAGAAAACTGATACAGGAAAGGACTAGAGAACCTCCAGAAAATAGGCGTTTGAAGAACAAGGAGGATTTCACCATGCCCAGAAGAGACAAACACTATATTACCTGCAGAGACCAAAAAAAAAAAAAAAGGTAAGGAAAGGCATGGAGATTATGTGTTTGGGAAACGGGAGAGCATCTCAGATAATGAGAGTGCAAAGTACCAGCAATGATAGTGAAAAGGGAGGTTGAGGCTGGGTCCTGACAATCCTTGAGTATTATTCTAAAAGGTCCGAACTCTTTAGAGGTAGAAATAGTAATTACTTTGTTGCTCTTATTCAGTCGCTAAGTCTGTCTCTCCGATCCCATTGACTGCAGCATGCCAGGTTTCTTTGTCTTTCACTATCTCTCAGAATTTGCTCAGACTCATGTCTATTGGGTCAGTGATGCCATCCAACCATCTCCTCCTCTATTGCCTCCTTCTCCTCATGTCCTTAATCTTTCCCAGCATCAGGGTCTTTTCCAGTGAGTTAGCTCTTTGCATCAGGTAGCCAAAGTATTGGAGCTTTAGCTTCAGCATCAGTCCAGTGAACATGCAGGGTTGATTTCCTTTAGGACTGACTGGTTTGAGCTCCTTGGTGTACAATGGGCTCTCGGGAGTCTTCTCCAGTACCATAGTTCAAAAACATCAGCTCTTCTGTTCTCAGCCTTTCGTAAGTAATTACTTACATCTTATAAATGAAGCAGTTGAAGTTCAGAAAGATGAAGGAATTTGTCCAAAGGTACCTGCCTTCCTTTTGTATACTGGCGTGGATGACAACAGGGCTAGCTCTCTCCCTCTTCCCAAAAAGACACTAATTCTATCATGGGAGCTATACTCTCACGGCCTCTCAAAGTCCCCACCTCCAAATACTATCACATCCACTGATGCATATGAATTTGTGGGGAGCAGGGACGAAAGTGGCAATCCTGAAACTCCAATGCAGGAGAAACTAACACCAGAGGCGGTGCTCTTTCCAACACCTCTGTGTTGGGAGAGCTCCCTGACTCCAGCCATAGCAGCCTCCACCCCAGGTCCCCTGCCTCAGGGGGTGATCAGTGCTTCTGCCCTGCCTGCCAGGAGGAGGAGGACTAGATATGAACAGCCTGTGTGTCTCTGCTCACCCCATCCACAGGGAGGGTTCTCCAGGGTGTCCCCAGGCCAGGCAAGAATTCTCACAGCCTGTTTCACTCTTCCTTTCTAGCCGTGGGTCTCCCGAGCCTTCCCACTGCCTTGCAACCATGACACCACTCTATACCCTAGATAATCGCCCTGCCACTGGGGGCTCTCCCTCCCTCCTGTAGGGCAAACCGGAAGCAACATTCCAAGGCATCTTGGAATGAACTCCCAAGACAGCCCCAGAAGCTGAGACAAACGGAGAGAATGTGATTTCAAGTCCCAAACCCACCTTGGAAACACTAAGTTTCCACCTGCTGCTCTCTTTTTTTTTGGAGAGTACAGCCTTTGGGCTCTAAAACCACCTCCCAGGGAGGTTATTCCTGGAAAAACAAAAGAGAAATTTATATTTCCAGAGCAACCACTGTGTACGAGCCCAGGACTTTGTACACAGTTCTATCCTCACCACTACCCAATGAGGCAGACATCATATCCCCTTTTTCCAGATAAGCAAAATTCCAAAGAGACTGAGGAACTTGCCTAAGGACACAGACAGCTGAGGTGTACAGCTGGCCAAGTTGGGTATTGCACAGCTCTAGGGAGCACAAGCCACATCAGTCTGTAGATTTATACATCTGTCATGAAAATTTTCAGCAGAAAGTGACTTCAGATGCAGTATCTTTCTCCAGTTTGTACAAGGGTACATAGGAGCCAGCAATGGTTCTACAAGATAATCACCACCCTGCCAGTATGTGGGGATTTGACCTTATGTATGTCTGACTCCATGGCCCTTGCTCTTTCCCCTGGATGTCTATACCTTCCTTGGGATAACTTCCAAGCATTGTCAAAGGTTCTTCATAGTTCAACAGGCAGAAATGGGGTAACAGACTTCTAGACGATCTCAGATGGAAAAGATGTTGGCAATCAATAGTTTATCTCAAAACTTTCCCTCTGCATTGCAAGAATACAAGGCTCAGAGAGGGCAGTCCAGTGGATAAGAAGCAGCCCGCCAGTGCAGGGGACAAGGGTTCCATCCCCGGTCCAGGAAGATTCCACATGCCACAGGCAACTAAGCCCATGCGGCACAACCATTGAGCCCACGGGCTCTAGAGCCCGTGCTCCGCAATAAGAGAAGCACCACAGTGAGAAGGCTGAGCACCGCAACTAGAGAATAGCCCCCGCTTGCCCCAACTAAGGGAAAAGCCCACGTGCAGCCAAAAATAACTAAATAAATAGGCCCAGAGAGGGGGCCGAGATCACACAGCTGGGTGTGGCACAGCTAGGACTTGCATCTTTTATAACTAAAGGTAGGTCCAGTCCTGATATAAAGTACAACCACAGATGATCAGAACTAGATTACCTAGAAAAGTATCCATTTTTCTGCATCAGAATCACTTTTTGCAGTTGTAGGTGGAGGCAGCAAGTGAGGAGTTTTAGGGAGAATCCCCTAGCAAACAACTCTCTGAAGTCCAAGCTTAAGGACAAAGGAGGTTGGAGGGGAGGGGGAGCTGGGAGGGCTACATCTCTGAAGCCTCTCCGGGAAAGGCAACGAGTATGTCCCTCTGTAGGCCTGTCAGGTCCCGGGAGGGAAACAGTTGCTAAGTGGAAGCTTCTAGGCCCTCCCCAGTGGCTGTCAGGGCGGTCGGCATCCACCTTGAAGGGAGGACTCAGGCTCAGCACAGGCCTCCCTGGGAACCCCTGAAAACCATCCCCAAGCAGCAACTCAATTCTGTCTGGGCTCCAGCCAGGGTGACAGGAGCCAAGGGAGAAAGTAACACAGGGAGGAAATCCGAGCACTTAATTTGCTACTCCGTGGAAGATGCCCATTAAAACGCTTCACCCTCCTGAAGCTGCTTTCAGCCCTGCTCCTGTTGGCGCCTCATTAACAGCCCCTTCCAGATGCCTAAGAGTCACCCAGCTTCCTTCCCAGACAATGAAGCCCAGACATCCCCACAGTAGGCTAAAAGACACAATGGCCTTAAAGCCCTCTAGAAATACCAAGACTCCCGGACACCAAAGCTTAGAGGAGCAGGTTGACCTGCTCAAAATCACTCAGCTGGTCCTTCCTGGCTCAAGAGCACTCATGAGATGACATTTTAGACATCACTGAACGTGATCACATCCACTTTCCGTGAGCCTGATCCATCCATTTTCTGCTTGAGTCCCTGACACTGATCCTGTGCACAACTGGTTAGGAACCAGGCAGGAGGAAGACCCAGGACTGCAGATTCCCAGGTTCTACACCCTGCACACAGCCTGGGAAAGAAGAGACTGGTGAGCTACCTGCAAATTGGTGCTGGAAGAAGCTTTTACGTATAACTACTAGAAGAAGGGTCTAGTGACCACTAAGTTCTCTCTGTATAGCTGTCTTCCAGTTTAGCCCTCTTCCATTACACTCAACAGTCCAATTTCTATAAATGAGGGAAACCAGCTTCTCTCTTCACAGGAGCAAAAGTAAATCTTAAAGCCAGCAGATGGAAATAACTATTTAAAAGAGAAACACATGGAAAAAGTATGGGAAATTTTAATATTTTCTTGTTACTAACATGAACGTGCACACAGGTGACATAATACTAAAAAACACCAGACAATAGCAGTTAGTAAACTGGAAAGCAAAAATGTACTTTTTATGATATAGCTTAAACAAATTATGCTTATCACAGAAGTATAAGAATAATATTAGAGGATCTACTAATCTTATGATTTTGCATACTAAGAAATTATAGAAGAAAACAAAAACATCATATCCATAAATGTCGGAAGAGTCTTTGAAAAAAATCAGAGAATACTTATTCATGAATGAAAAAACACAATAAACAAGGTTCTACTGTATAACACAGGAAACTATATTCAATATCCTGAGATAAACCAAAATGAAAAAGAATGTAAAATGAGAATGCATATATGTAAAATTAAGTCACTTTGTTGTACAGCAGAAATTAACACCACACTATAAATCAACTATACTTTATTTTTTTCAATGAATAAAAGAACACACACACAAAAAAGACAGAAAAGATGATCCAGCAATCCCACTCTGAGGTATATATCCCAAAGAAATGAAAGCCAGGATTCAAAGGGATAATTGTATACCAGTGTTCACAGTTGCATTATTTATAATTGCCAAAAAAAATGGAAATAACCCAAATGTCCATCAACAGAACAGATGAATGAATAAATAAAATACAGTACATCCATATAGGAACATTTTTCATTCATAAAAGGAATGGAATTCTGATACCTGCTACAAAATGTGCATACCTTGAAAGCATTGTGCTAAGTAATATAAGCTAGGCAGAAAAAGACAAATGTTGTATGACTCTACTTATACCAGATACCTAGAATGGGCAAATCCACAGAGACAGAAAGTAGAACAGATGTTACCAGGAAGTGAGGGGAGCAGGGATTGGGGAGTTATTATATAATGGGTACAATTTCTGCATGGGATGATGAAAGAGTTCTGGAAATAAATGGTGCCGATGCTTGTACAACATTGGGAATGTACTTAATGTCACTAAGTTATAAACTTAAAAATGGTTAAAATGGTAAATTTTATGTTATATAAATCTTACCACAATTTTTAAAAACCCTATAGTAGGAAAAGAAACAACACAATTAAAAACGGGGAAATAAACGGTCACTTCAACAAAAGAATATACAGTAGGTTTAAAAAGCACATAAAAGATGATCAACGTGATTAGCCATTGTTGCTGCTAAGTCGCTTCCGTCGTGTCCGACTCTGTGCGACCCCATAGACGGCAGCCCGCCAGGCTCGCCCATCCCTGAGATTCTCCAGGCAAGAATACTGGAGTGGGTTGCCATTTCCTTCTCCATATTAGCCATTAGAAAAGTACAAATTAAAACCATAATGAGATATCACTACACACTTCTAAGGACAAATAAGAAGGCTAAAGTTAAAAAAAAATTTGACAATATGAAGTGCTAGTGAAGATTCAGAATGACTGGAACTCTCAAACATGGTGCAAATGCAAAATGGTAGAGTCACTCTGGAAAATACCCTGGCACTTTTTACAAAGTTACACATACACTTAGGTATCTACCTAAATGAAAATTTAGGTCACACAAAAACCTATATACAAATGTTTGTGGCAGCTTTATTCATAATCATCAAAACCCAAAAACAACCCAAATGCACTTCAGAGAGTAAATGGACAAACAGACTGTGGTATATTCATACAATGGGATACTACTCAGCCACACAAAAGGAGCAAGCTTCTGATATTTGCAACTTGGATGAATCTCATAGGCCCCCATGAAAAAGCCAGTCTCAAAGTTTATAAATGTAATATTCCAATCATGTATCATTCTTGAAAAGAAGAAAATTATAGTGGCAGAGATTAGTGGTTGCCAGAGGTGTCTAAGTACAAAAGAATAGCATGCGGGAGTTTTGGGGGTTTGATAAAACTGTTCTATAAACTCATTGGTGGTGATTATACAAATCTAAGCATGGGTTCATACACCAGAAAAAATGCTATGCTAATTAAAAAAATAAAATTCAAAAGAGAACAAAAATCAGCAAACT
Organism: Nanger dama; assembly: GCA_917880005.1. Lineage (NCBI taxonomy): Eukaryota > Metazoa > Chordata > Mammalia > Artiodactyla > Bovidae > Nanger > Nanger dama. The sequence continues at coordinate 33,701,656 of CAKJTW010000022.1, forward strand.
AAAAATAAAAGGACACTTCCTTAATCTCATAAAGAATATCTATCAGAAAACTATAGCAAACATTCTTCTTAGTGGTGAAAAATGAGAAAACTTTCTTTGAAAATCAGGAATGAAATAAGGATACCCACTATCACCACTTCTGCTCAACTAGGAGTCCTAATTAGCAGAGGTTACAATTTTTTTACCTAGGGAAATACAAGAGAATTCAGAGACAAATAATTGAATTAACAAAAGAGTTAAACAAAGTTGCTGAATTTAAGGTTAATAATAAGAATCTATACATATTTGCTTTCTTCATGCCAGCAATATATAATTAGGAAGTGTAATTTTTCAAATGATATTCATTACAACAGCAATAAAATTTACAAAGTGCCAAGAAATAAATCTAGCTGAACCATCAAGATCATTACAGACAAAATTACAAAACTTTATTAAAAGATATTAAAGAAAGCTAGACCTTTGCCAAGTTCATGAATGGGAAGATTCAACAGCATAAAGATGTCAATTCTCTCCAAATAAAAGTATACATTTTAACTGAGTAAGTATTTGCAAAGCATTCAAAACAGTGCCTGGCACATAATAAGTGACAAATAACTGTTGTTGAAGAAATAAATCAAAATTCCAACAAAGTTTTTCATGGAACTTGACAAGCTTGTTCTAAAAATTTTTAAGGCAGTAAAATGGTCTAAAAATAGCCAAAGCAATCTTGAAGAACAGAGGTGGGAAAAAGGATAATTCTCATTCTATTAGACATTAGCATTTAATTATGAAGCCATTAAGAATGTTTTCATTAGCCTCAGAGTACACACACAGACTAATGGAACACGATAAGGAGTCCTGGAATATTTGCTATATATGAAAACTGGATCTATAACAGAAAAGGCATTATAAATTAGTGGATGCTGGAACTGTTCATTACCCTTCACTGGAGAAAAAATAAAGTCCTGATTCACACCATGTACAACTCTCAACTCTAAGTAGAATAAAGATCTATATGCAAAAGCAAAACTTTCAAAATAAAGTGTAATTAACATATCCTCAGAATAGGAAAGGATTTCTTAAGCAACAGACTATTATTCAGCCACTAAAAAAATAAAATCTTGCCATTTGTGACAATATGGATGGATCTAGAGTTTATTTTGCTGAGTTAAATGAGTCAGACAAACAAAGACAAATACCATATGATTTTTATATTTGTGGAATCTAAAACACAAAACAAACGTAAGGCTGCCAGAAGCAAAGGAGGTCAGGAATGGCAGAAATCATGTGAAGGGGATAAGAGTTGCAAACCTCCAGTTACAAAATAAATAAGCCATGGGGATGTAATATACAGCATAAGAAATATGGTCTATAATACTGTAGTAACTTTGTTCAGGAACAGATGGTTACCAGACTTACTGTGGTGATCACTTCATAATGAATGCAAACGTCAAATCCCTATGTAGAACACCTGAAGAGAACATAATACTAAATGTCAACTATATTCCAATTGAAAAAAAAGAAAACTGAGTCAACATGTATAAAAATTATGTTGAGAAACTTTCCTACCAAGAAGATCCAAGATATGGGGCAATCACTGGAAGAGAATCCAATGCACATAGGATTTGTTTCTTTCTTTTTAAGGTAGACACTGTTAGAGCATGCTTGTGTGCTGGTGAGAATGACCTAATAGAAAAAGAAAAATTGATGAAGAATCGGACAATAATCATGAGCAAAGATCCTGCAAAGGTGAGAAGACATAAGGTCCACCTCCAGAGGTGGGATATTGGCCTTAGACCCAGCCCGTGGGCTGTACCAGGAGACAGCACACGGGAGAAAACGGGGAGAAACAGGAAGTGTAGGATATAAATGCAAGCTGTATCAGTGCAAATGAAGGAAGGATTCAAGACATGGCAACGGGAACATGCGGAAGTTCTCTTCAGCTGCTTCTCTCAGGGAAATGAGAAGCAATGTCATTAGCGGAGAAAGAAGAGGAAACAGAATGAAAATTTTGAGGCGAGAAGAGAGTGTATCAAACATAGTCTCCCGAGACTTCTCTGGCAGTCCAGTGGTTAAGAATCTGCCTTTCAATCAATGCAAGGGATGTGGGTTCAGCCCCTGGTTGGGGAACTGATATCCCACAGACCAAAGGGCAGCTAAACCCAGGCACCGCAACTAAAGATCCACAACAAAGACCCAGCGCAGCCAAAATAAAAATAAAACAGTTGTCTCTCAAAGTAGGAGAGGGTATTACGATTTACCAGGAAGAACAAGGGTCTGATACAGGATTCATGGTCATGAATTTTTATTGAGGTATAATTGTATAATATTACATAAGTTTCAGGTATACAACTGAGTGATTTGCAATTTTTAAAAGTCATATTCTACTTGAAGTGATTATCAAATATTGGCTACATTTCCTGTGCCATCCTTGTAGTTTATTATGCACATTGTAGTTTGTATTATATTTCCTAATCTCCTACTCCTATCCCCTGCCTCTTCCCTCTCCTCACTGGTAAACAACTAGCTTATTCCCTACATCCATAAGTCTATTTCATTTTCTTAATGCTCACTAGTTTATTTTTAGATTCCATATATAAGTGACATAATACAGTATCTGTCATTCTCTGTCTGACATTTTACTGAGCATAATATACCCTCTAAGTCCATCTCAAGGTCATCAATTTTTAAATGAGACAGTAAGCCTGGTTATGTTTTTCTCAGCCACATTTCAGCTGTCAGAGAGTAGACAGAGAGTTGGTGGTTTACCTGGCTATCAGGTTGTGCCAGGCAAGTAAAACAAAGAGTAAGTAGAAACGGTATGCACAGGAGCAATTGTGATGGTAGCACATGGAAACGAGATGGGTAAGAAGGAGGCGGATGACTTGACAGCGAAAACAAAGTAGGTTCAATAGCTTGGAGTTGCCATGAGGTTGAATAATTGTTGCAGGCAGGCTTCTAGAAGGAAAGACAAGGAAGGAAGGAAAGGGTCCATCAACAAGTGGGATGTTGTTAATGAGATTATGGGGGAGTGGTTGGAGAATACAATGATTGGTAACTACAAAGTCTGGGGTATGCTCCAGGGAATGAGTGGCTAAGACAAGACAAGACTGTTCCAGGTGAGGGAAGTAAATTAATAGAAAGCAAGGATCACCTGCTTGGTTATTGGTATACTGAAACCACCAAATACTGTGACAAGAGTGGTGAATCAGGTATAAGTCTTCAAGGAATGATTGGACAGGGTTTACAGACAATTATAACGAGGAAGAGGGGTAGATGGTAGCAACTGAGGCAGGAACTTCAAAAGACCTGGGGCTTCTCAGGAATCAAGAACAACAGCCTGATGTGGCAGTGAAGAATAAGAAGTTCACATGCTCACCTCTGAGCCCGGCGGGCATGGGAGAATAAAACCACTAGAGGAAGCAATGTCCTCAGAAGACAGCCCAGTTTAAGTTGGAGAAAAAAAAAATGTAAAGTAGCCATTCAGAGAAACTATTGAGGATGCGGGATTTTACTGATAAGACAATGAGAGTTCCATAGGGGCCCGTGGAAGGTTTAAGGAAACAGGGAAAAGAGCGAATCTGAGTCCAATTAAAAGATACAAGAGTGACGTGGAGACGAGTGTCTGGGAGATGGTGATGGATGATCCAGGGTCTTGACTTTCTGGAGTGCCTGATACAAGTGAGTTACTCCCAACAGACAACTTGCAGAGATGGTGTCTTGGGCAGATTGGGGTGGGAAGGGGGGACAATTAGGAGGAGGTAGAGTGAGGCTTGTGTGGACCACATGGGCATGACACACTCTTGCACAATTAACACATGTACGAAGTACGTTTTTAGGAAGATGGTTCCAAGACAGTTTTTCCACAAATTAACACTGTAAATGGCAGCTCCACACACAGGCAGTACCAGTCTTCCTGGGTTGATAAGCACAGACTATTTACAAGCCAGGGAGAATAGGGAACACTCGGACTAGTCTTTTGAGCCTTAAAGATCAGCAGCTTGGCATGATGTTTCTGAGTGGGAGGAAGTTGATGACATTAGTTTAAAACAGAATGTGGAAACTCTCTGTGGTTTTCAATGAGTCACACTTTCCTTGACCACCTGTCATGGGAACTGGCTCTGGGTGGACTTAACATGATTCAAACTGCACATCAGAAACAGCAAAATAAAGTCTTCTATCATCACACAGATCAGCAGAAAAGTCAGGTCTTCAAGAGCATTGTGGTTGGGGCAAGAGTTGATGACAGCGGGGCCTGGAAAAGTCCTTCTAACAATTGACAACTGAAGGTAAGAGGCAGCAGCCTGGGTTCAAACCTGCCTGGAAGTCATTCCTCCAAGCTTTAGTTCCCCTGTATAATGTCTACATTTGACAGCAGTTGTGAAGAGAAAACTCTATTGGGCTTTTAGGAGTCAATCAGTGCTAATTTCCTTTATCACCTTCTTTCCCATAAAGAAACACTAAAATCTGGGACATACAGATATGAGTAAAGGAAAAGGAGATATGAGTATTTCTCGTAGGGAAGCACACTAAACCACTAGAGCTTCTGAACTGGCAGTAGAATGAAGCACTTCTCAAAAGCCTTCAGGATGACGATTTATGTGTCAGTGGGTTTCCAAGGAGATAGATTTTACAAAAGCTACTATGAGACTCACTTCCTCTACAAAACCAAGATTAATATAATGCTCCTGCTCTCCAGGAGCTTTTTCTACATTCTGACAAATGATGGAAATGTAGGAGGAAGAGGCCTAGCCTCAGGATATGAAGACTGCACCCCCACACCTGATTTATGGAATGAATGAATGAATGAATGCTGTGTTTTTTTCTTCATGCAGAGATAGGGAAAGAGAAAGGCGGATGTGTAAAAGTGGCCACATGTGACCCCAGGCAGGAGCACAGAGGCAACAGGGACAAGAAGTAATGGTTGATAACGAAAAAGAAGGCAAGAGTCCAGATTCATTCTTAAATCTTTCAGTGCACTCAAACACCATGCAGCCATATAGCCAGAATCACATGTGGAAGCTGGCCTCCCAAGCACACTCAATATTCCAAAATCTATTGCCCTGTCCTGGTCAGTCCTGTATTGAAGCAGCGCTCTGACAGCAGGTGTCTGTGAGTCCTAACACTGAAAATGGACTTGACTTTAGTTCTTTTTCCTTAATGGGTGCTCACTATTTCCATCTAATCACGGCTCCCTTGATCTGGGGCACTGTTCCCCAGTGCAGTCCTATGGAATACCGACACCATAAGACAGGCCACGTGGGAAGGGTGCCTAAACTAAAGACAGACCTAAACTAAAGGCTTGGACTCTGCCAAAGCAAGGAGACTCTGCCTTATTTCATCCTACAAACAAACAGTAAGAATGCAAAGATTCTTTGAAAGATGCTGGCTTTGAAAGAGGAACAGACAAGGTGTGGCAGGACTTCAGAAGAGGAGAAAGTTGACGGTTTTGCTGAACTGAGAATATTCTTAGAAGGAGGCACCGTGAAGACCAGCTCCATTTTAAGGCTCCTCTTTGATTGTCACATGAGTATGTAGGGCCATTAACAGCCTCACTGTGAGAATAGATAGTTTATACCTGTTCCTTAAAACTACCATTTTTTCCCATAAATCCATGGATTGAGAAATACCACATGAATTATAAGAGTGTGTGGGTTAGTGTTGTTAGTGGGAATAAAACGAGTATTTCTCACTGTGTCATCATCCCACCTCTTGAAATCACCCAAGAAAATAAAATGCACATTCTCAGGTCCACCCAGACTTTCTGGATCAGAATTAAGGGGACGGTGTCCTAGGAATCTGCATTTTAAACAGTCTTCCCCACATGATTCTGATTCATGACTATTTATGTCTGAAAACTATTGAACCTGGGCTTTCTTGAACTATTAAGAGCTCACAATACAACATTATTAATCACCTATACTTCAATTTTTAAAAAAATCATTTAAAGAAAAAAAGAGTTCACAAAGAATTTTGAGGCAAGACAAGGCTTTAAGAAACCAAGAACAGAAACTGATAGCACCGAATTCATTGTGACAAGAAAGGAAGCGTAAGAAAAGGAATGTGTCAGTTACACACTAGAACATTAACACCATTCAGGAAACTGCCTTGACAATAGCCAGGATTTTTACAGTCCCTCCAGGAGGGACCAGGTGGAAGCAAAGACGCTCAGCTGGTCACAACTTGACAAGAGGAGCACTAAAAGCATATATTTTTCAATGGAAACTCTAATCTCGCCAAGCACACTTCCAAAGGTCACTCAGCTTTTCACATAAACTATCAAACTGAGGGCTTCCCTGGTGGCTCAGAAAGTAAAGAATCTGCCTGCAGTGCAGAAGATCCAGGTTCGATCCTTGAGTCAGGAAGATGCCCTGGAGAAGGAAATGGTTACCCACTCCAGTATCCTTGCCTGGAAAATCCCACGGCCAGCCTCAGTTCATGGGGCTGCAAAGAGTCAGACATGATGAGCAACTAACACTTTCAACCTCTTTGAGCAGACTCCTGTTGGAGCGGTGCTGGGTGTTCTGTCCGTGTCAGCTCACAGGACCCTGGGAAAGCCTGTGGGACTGAGTCAAGCTTGCACAACCAGGGGGTGGCAAGGCAGGAGCCAGACAAGGCTGGAGGGAACCCAAAGGCCATGCACTCTCCCTTGCTAAGTGTGCTGCCCAGGAGAAAGAGCACTGGCCACAGCACAAGAGTTCTCACGCCCTGGGAAGTTAAATTTCTCCTTGTAAATAAAGCAACAGGTGGGGGTTGTGGTAATTCTGTCCTGGCACTGCCACCCAGTCAGGCCCAAGCTGAAAGATAGACAACCCCTCTCCTGGCTTATCTTTAGCTGAAACAACAAAACCTCTAAGATCCCTTCCAATCCTGAAATATTTTGCATTTATAAAATAATTATGCAGTATAATAAGCTCCTTGGTTGTGCAAAGCTAATCCTAAGTCTATTTATGAAGAAAGCAGAACTCATTTCTGTGAGCTCTGCTGCCTAAAGCCATTTTCTGTCCTTCATCCAGCCAGGCCCATTCCACTCCCCCCTCGGACCCTCACCTCCTCCCAACCCTGCCCTGCTCTCTGCTCACAGCCAGTGAGAGCCCACTGAGCACTGTGCGCTCCTGTGTTCTCTCCCAAGTGCATCAGACATACACTCAGATTCATGATGAAAGAAGGGCTTTACCTCCTGAGAGGCAGGTCAGAGGTGAGAGCAGGGGGTGGGGTATATACCCCAAGGTCAACTATCACTAGATAATGCCAAGAACACCTGGGTGTTCAGAACTCCTGCAGGAAATACAACCCTAATTTGTTGTCGGCCATACTACTCGACTCCTGGGTCAGGAAGATCCCATGAGTAGGAAATGGCAACCCACCCCAGTATTCCTGCCTGGAAAATTCCACGGACAGAGGAGTCTGACAGGCTGCAGTCTATGGGGTGGCAAAGAGTCCAGACCCGACTGTGCACACACATTCCAATGTGTGTACACATGTTCACGTATTTAGAATCTTCTTAGAACTCAGAGAAGCAGCACTTTGCAAAAGTGAGCCAGTGGTACGGGAACATGGAAATATATAACTTCTAGGAAGTCCCCTCATCAATGAATTCAAGAGATACTTATTACAAGAGGCAGGGAGGCACGTTCATGCAGAACAAGGGCTTTGGAGTCCAAGAGATGGTCAAAGCCTGGCGGTCCTAATTACCAGCTGTGTGACCTGAGGCGAGTTAATGTCTCAAAGCTGCAGCTTTCTCAGGTGTAAATGAGTTTCCTGACAATCTCTCCCTCTAAGGACTGTTACGAAAACACAATGAGATAACTCATGTTAACAATGTATTGTCACAATGCACAGCACTTAAGAGGTCAAGAAATGACGGCTCTAATTTTTATTCAATGCAGTGGGTGCCTTCTCTGTGCCAAGCACAATCCTAAGTTGAGGCTGGGGAGGTAAAGCACAGTGCCCCACCTTCAAGAAGCACTCAGTGGGAGGGACAGATAAACAAATGATGATAACCTTAGAGGTTCAATAACAGAAGCACAGAAGTTAGTGTTGCGTGCAGATCTAGGAGGAGGGGCCTAACCTCCCTGGAGAAAGCCAAGGAAGCCTCCACAGAAAAGGTGGCACTTGCACCTATAAAGGAGAAGTAGGAGTTAACAGAAGGAAAAGAGAGTTCAGCATGTGCAAAGGCCAAGAAGGGTTTACGAGTGCGGCGTGACTGGGAATGACTAGCAGGGATGCTGTATAAGATGGAGCACGGGACAAAGATGAGGGCTTGGGAGCCAAGGGCCTTGTTGGCCAAGCTCAGGTTTTTTATTTATTTCCTGTCTCCCCAAACAATGTCAGCTCTATGGTAGTAGAGAGAGTCACCAGGGAGACGAGCAGTGGAAATGGAGAGGAGAGAATGGATTTCACAGACATTTCCAAAGATGAACTGCCTCAACTCAATAAACAGCTGAACATACGATATGGGTATGTTCATGGGCTGGCTGTTAGTTGAAGTAAGACATGTTGCCATGTAGAACAGGTTTGGGTGGCCCAGGTGAGGGTTTAAAAAGATACTTAGTTGGACTTCCCTGGTAGTCCAGTGGCTCGGAATCCGCTTGCCAACGCAGGGGACCCGTGTTCAGTCCTTGGCCCAGAAGACTCCACATGCCGAGGGGCAACTAATCCCGTGTGCTGCAACTACTGGAGCCCACACACCTACAGTCCATGCTCTGCAAACAAGAGAAGCCTCCGCAGTGAGATGCCCATGAAGGAGTGCTAAGTCGCTTCAGTCATGTCCAACTCTTTGCGACCCCATGGACTGTAGCCTGCCAGGCTCCTCTATCTATGGGATTCTCCAGGCAGCAATACTAGCGTGGGTTGCCATGCCCTCCTCCAAGGGATCTTTCTGACCTAGGGATTGAACTCCATGCACCACAATTAGAGAGTAGCCCCCCACCCCGCAACTAGAGAAAGCCCACCCACAGCAACAAAGAACCAGCGCAGCCAAAAAATAAATAAATAAATAAAAACTTTCAAAAGATGCTTAGTTGACATAGCATATGTTGCTTTTGAGGTCCCTGGAGGATGTATAAACAGAATCAAATAACAATGGAACATATGAGTCTGTGGTTTGGATATAGAAAATGAGGGGGCTCCATACAGAAACTATTGCAATGGGTAAGGTTCCCAAGGAAAGAATTTAGTACTGAAGGGAAGACCAAATCTTCTTCAAATCAATATCATAGTCATGGAATATCCAGTGTGAAAAATCAACAGACTAGAAATACTCATACATACAAACCAGAATCTGGCCTTAAACAAGCTTAAAATCTAGCAGGGGAGGCAAGAGATAAACATATGGAGAATGAAAACAGCAGGTAAAATTGAAACAACAGCTTGACTCAGCCCCAGAAGGAATTTCCCAGGACCTAGAAGAAAGTCTGCCCAGTGAACTACATAGATACAGTGCCCGATGACATAACAGAATGCCAGGAGACCTCCAGAGGAGGCAAGCTCAGCAGAGACCTAGAAGGACAGCAGAGTTTTACTACAGAAAAATACAACCTCTGCAAATAACCAATGCTACCTCTCATCAGCCGTGCCAGGATGACCCACTGCTGTAGCAAATACTCTCTGACCCAGATGCTACAGCATCATTAACTTCTAATCACACTAATGGTCAAAACCGCACCAATACTTGAAGAACAAAACACTTGGAGAGAAAGACATTGTGAAAAGCTTCCTTTTGTTTTCATGCGTTGCATATGCGATGAACAGGCAGGAGATGTGCTGGGTGGGAGCAGCAGCAAAGTTCTCTATGGTAAGAAGAGAAGTATCTTCAGTCTTCCAATGCAGGAAAGGCTGTCATGCAGAAAAGGGCCTGGACACAAGTCCTAAGGTGGACGGAAACACTTGGGAGTTAAACATTCCTTGAAACATTGTAAAGAACATATCCAGTAGTCAAAGATATCTGGAAGAAAGCCAGCAGCCCTGGGGGATAACAAGTTCCCTTTCACCACTGGTTGTCCCAGCAGGGTCTGGACAACCTCTTATCAGGGATGCTATGGAGCAGATTTCAATATGGTGCAGAAAATCCCTTCTAAGATACTAAGGTTCTATAGTTCTTAGGCAAAGAATCTAGATTATTTCACTGAAGATGATGCTTCTAAATGCTTCAAAATATGGCTGTGAAAATCACCAATGGGTCTTTTCTTACAGTGGGTAAATGCAGGCCCTCAGAAGCAGGCATTTAACTGCACATTATAGGATCTGATCAATAATAAAATCCTAGCCTTACTTGGACCATGGGAAATGGTACTTATGCAAGGGTATCCCCTCAGTGGTTCCACGGGATGTTGGGGAAAAAGGAGAGAGGCCCCTTAAACACCCACCTAATACAAAGGCTGTTGACAGGTGTGGGAAGAGGACAAAAGATGCCCCAGACCAGTTTCTGGAAGCTGATCTTAAAGGGCCCATCCAACCACACTGGTGACTATTTTTGTCAATTCTACTTTGGACTAATCTAAAACTTTTTAAGAAATAAGTGCCTTTCACAACCTCTATCTCATGTATCCACTCAACAGCCCATGAGATGATTTCAATTTTGCAAATTAAAAAAAAAAATCAAGGCACAAAAATAAGTCAATCATTGTCTCTTAAGTATAGTGTAGTCACACCTTCTGTGGGGGTGAGGTTCTAAAGTTAGCTCAGAAGACAAAAATCAAATGTGCTCAAGGATTGCCTTTGAAAATCCCTTAAATCAACTGAAAAGTAAAGTCTCGTTGGTCGACTTACACAATTCTAAACAGTGCCCGAGATAAATGCATACAGTAATAGTCAAGTTAAATATAAAGAATATACATGCAAACTATAAATTTGGAGAACTTCAAATTACATAAGAGAAGAAATGAGGGTATACAGTTTTTATAAATCAAGTGTACATATGACACTACTCCACCATCCACCCTGGGTATCAAACTCTATAGCTTTGTATCACAACAGATGAGCCACTCTAGGTCATCTGTCCTGGCAGAAGCTGAATAATGACTCAACAGTCCCCATTTACTGGGCATTTCCTGACTGCTCAGCTCTGCTCTGAGCACTTTACTGAATCCTCTCTACCACCTAACATGGGGCAGACACTGCTACTATCCTCATTTTACAGATGACATATTTGAGGCTGAAAAGAAGCAGTGGCCCTGGATCACACACAAAGCCAGTAAGTAGCAGAGGTGGAGCCAAAGGTCTGTCTGACTCAAAAACACGGGCTCATAGGAGTGATTCTCAAACCAGGTGTGTATCAGTATTACCTGGGGAGCAAGACGTCAAAACTGGGGTTTCCTAGGTCCATCTCAGACCAATGGACTCAGAATCCTGGCTCCCTTCCCACTGGATTCTGATGTGGACAAAGCACTGACCACATTTTGAGAAACCCTGCTGTAGGCTCTAACTTCCTGCTTAATACTCTTTCTACTAAACCATACGTCCATGCTATCTGCCCGATGCAGTGAGGGCTATTAATAAAATGCTGGATGACGCTGACTGATAATACTATGCCCACATCCTCTTACCATGCAGCTCAGAGGCAACGTGCCCCGAGTCCTTCCACAAGCACATCCAGCTGCCTGGGGTCTGTTTTAATGACTCAGGGAAGAAGAAAGCCCCTGAAGCTGTGACAACTTTTCCTGCATGAAATCTGTTTCATGGTTAATACAAATAAGCTTTTTACTAAAAAAAAAAAAAAAATTACCTCAAAGGCTGATTACAAGTTCGAGTTTGGCTGCAACACACCGCAAAGGCATTCGATCGCAGACTTGCATTTCTGAATGGAAGCCTTCCACTCCTTTCGATTGAAAAGCCACATGATCCAGTGCCAGATGGTGACATTTGTACAAGTCAAGCTGGATTAAGTCAAGAGCTTTAGTGAAGCATGATGCAGATTAAGAAAATGATGGGGATTATGTCCGCGTGCAAGTGCACGGCGGCACACACACACACACACACACACACACACACACACACACACACACACACACACACACACACAGACGGCTCATGCTAACTTCTTCCAGCTGTGACAGCAGAGTTCCCATCAGCCTGCTTCTCTCCCAGCCTCTGCAGTCCCCAGCCTCTCACAGCTGCATGTTTTTCCGCATCCACCCTCCTGTAGCCCGCGTGTCCACAGACGGGCAGACCTAGGTCTAAGGCAGACAACCCAGTCTAAGGCCCCAAAGGCCCTCCTCCTACCCACCTCTGCCTGCACATTTGAAGCTGGGTTGGCCCACTCTAAGACAGCAGAAGCAGCCTGCAGCTTCAGCTCAGGGAAAGGCACCATGATTCTCCCAGTTTCCCAGGCCAGGCACCTAGCCATCCAACATCCTTCCCTCCTTTTCCCTCAACGTCCACATGGAATCCATCACCAACTCCCCGTCAGCCCTACTTGTAGTCTTCTGCCTCTTTGCATCACCACACCCCTTCCAGGTTGACCCTAGTTTCTTGTTCTGTCCGCCATGCTCCCCAGGACTACTTTAACAGTCTCCTGGAAGGAATGACGCTAAAGCTGAAACTCCAGTACTTTGGCCACCTCATGTGAAGAGTTGACTCACTGGAAAAGACTCTGATGCTGGGAGGGACTGGGGGCAGGAGGAGAAGGGGACGACCGAGGATGAGATGGCTGGATAGCATCACTACTCGATGGACGTGAGTCTGAGTGAACTCCGGGAGTTGGTGATGGACAGGGGAGGCCTGGCATGCTGTGATTCATGGGGTCGCAAAGAGTCGGACACGACTGAGCTACTGGACTGAACTGAACTGAACTGCTCTCTGGCCTCAAGATTCTTCCCAGTCTTAAGGACTGCTCTCTTTCCAGCACCTAAGGATTGCTCTTTCCAGCACCGGCACAGGGGAGGTACCTGGCTCAGGGGGGGGAATATGCACACTAAGCCATCAGTTCTCTCGTAGTTCAGTTGGTAAAGAATCTGCCTGCAATGCATGAGACTTATGTTCAATTCCTGGGTCAGGAAGATCCCTGGAGAAGGAAATGGTAACCCATTCCAGTATTTTTGTCTGGAGAATCCCGTGGACAGAGGAGCCTGATAGGCTACAGTCCATGGGGTCGCAAGAGTTGGACATGACTTAGAGACTAAACCACCACCACCAATTGAAATATTCATAACCTCTTGCCCATGCCCCACTCTCCATTCTCTACTACACTTCCCTTAAACTTTCACTGCTTCCTTGTGCTGTTAAAACTAAAGTACAAACTCTTCTGATTGCTTACAAAGTTGGCCCTAGCCATCTCTCTAAGTATGTCACTTGTCACTTCCCTCATCCCACTCTATAGTCCAGCAAAGTGAAATTCTTTTAGCTGAGGTCTCATCTGACTGGCTGTAGCAATCAGATTTCAGCCCCGGGTTGTAAAGAAACCCAGTTGAAGGCCAACGTGTCCAGGGAGGACTCCATTTTGTATTTATTATACTCAAGGATTATGAGTACTTTAGGTAATTCCAATTATTGAGGGTGATGATCTAATCGGGTGATACAGACCACCTGCATCCCCTCCTTTCTCCTACTCTTAGCAAACTGCTCTCCTGTTTCAAAATTATAGCTAACATCAACAGATAACAGCACATTTGCCAACTGGTTCTCCATGCACTCATCAGTAACTGTACTGAGCCTCTACGAGGTGCATGCCACTGCGCACTATCCCAATAGTAAAGAGCAGTCTGCAAAACAGCAACTGTCCCTTTGCTCGTGGAACACATTACCTAGTTGGAAAATAGGCTTTAAACAAGTTATACAATTAATTGTTTGATGATGATTGGTAAAGTACTATAAAGAAAGAACCAGGTACAAGAAGAGCATACAACGAGCCAGTCTGGAGAGAAAAAGAAACAAGAAGACTTCTTTGGGAAACTGATGTGTAAGCTGAGCCCTGAAAAATAAGCAGGAATTAAATCCATGGTGAGGACTAGCAGAGAAGAAGCATTCCAGGCAGAGGGAAGAGTGTTTGTAAAGCTCCACGTGGAAGAAAGATGAATGTGGAAGGCCAGTGAGGCTGCAGCACAGAGGATGTGAGAGGACTCGAATGCAGCGGGCAGGGTGAGAGCCCTCCAGGCCCTGCAGGCCAGTGCTCCTCAAACTATTTCCAATGTGTCCTAGACTGATATTTTTATAAAATATGATGAAAATGTATTACTAGACAATTTAAAGACATAGAAAACATAAGCCTAAATATTTTTACTCATCATATTTAACAGACATAAAATGATTCTGCCAGTTACTATAAAAGCTTCTAAATATTTGCTCTCAATGTGTGTTCCTTCTTAGGGCTTACTGATAAGCAGGCAATTGTCCACAGGCCACACTTTAAGAGGCACGGTAGATGGGAAGCCATAAAAGAACTTTAAGCATGGGTAAAGTAAATCCAGAATCTCATTTCAGAGATCACTCTGGCTGGAGTGTGGAGAATGTCTTCGGGGCAGGAGGAGCAACTGGGGCTCTTTCAGGCGTCTTGGTGAGAGATGATATTCCTTAGAGGCAATGATATTTAACACTTGTAATAACCTACGAGGTAGTCATCAACATTCATTATTAAGTGAGGTTTAAGGTCATCTCCAGAAGTAGAATTCACATTTCCCCAAACCTGGTAAATCCACGCTCTCTGGAAGCCTTTTTTTTTTTTTTTTTGAAGCCTTATTTAAATGCAGTCCTTAGGGCTACCTTATTGGTGACCTTATAACAAAATCTTTATTGCTGCTTCTGTAAATAGCCTTTCTGTGCCATCTACAGCCTACTGGCCTTTACTGAAACCCCTCAGTGATCCATCAGCATTACCCTGTCTTCCAGGAACACAGCCTCCATTCTTCATGCAAATATCTTGCAATGAAGGAAACCCAGAGGAGAAAGAGAATCTGAGTATAATGGGCTATGCGTTTCACTATTTTCTCATCTCTCTTAAGCTGATGGATTTCCAAAAGGTCCTGATGACTTTTAAAAGGAGATGATTGAGTTTATGCAACTGGGGAAGGAAAAGCTTGGGGCGGGGGGTGGGGCAAGAGGCAGCCCAGCTCAGGAGCAAAGGACTCTGCCTTCTTAGATGGAAGCACCTGAGACCCCCTCCATCATACAACTGCTGCTAGACCCAGTGCCCATCACTCAGCCTCTCAGAGCCTTGGTTTCCTTATCCACACATGGAGCCAAAGATCTCTGCTCTGGCTTACTCAAGGGTCTTGTGTAAAGATGGTTACATTCAAACAAACATTTCTGTGGCACAAGCAAAGTGACAGGCATTGAGTTGAACACTGAGTTTACAGACATAGGGCGACAATGTGCAAATAATAAAGCATGATGCTGCAGGGTGAATGCCCTACACAGACACACACACACTTTGCTGTCCACTCCGAGGTCAGGAAGATGGTGGGTCAGGGAATGAATGCATCTTGAATGAGGCAGTGGTTGATCTTTGAAAGCAGGGAAAGGAATTTCCCAAGCAGACAAGCCTAAGAACACTATCCTGGTGAGAGAGATCAGAATGATGCATCTGGAAACCACAGGACGCTCACTACCAATAAAAGATATATGAGAAAGGGGAAGGAAATAAGACTGGACAAGGACAGGGGAATCACCAAGGGCCTTGTTCACCAATGAAGCAACGAGATGAAACCATACAGAGCACGTCTGAGGATCTGGGCTGGACCAAACTCCACATCTGAATGTGGCTCATTTTTGTCATTACTGTTATAGCTGAAACAGAACCAAAAGTGATTATGGACACATGACACTCCTCCATGGATACCTCTAGAAACAACAGTGAGACTCTGAGGGGGCTGGAAGTCCTATGCTATACAGGTGAGGACAAAAGCAAGTGACATGTGACTTTACTAATGTGATTTCACTTGTGCGGCCAGATCCAGGAAACCTGGGTTCTCTGTTCATTCATGAGAAGGTAAAAAAAAATAAAATAACAACTTTTCTCTATTTGGCCCCAAGAGAGCAAGGGAAAAATGCTCGCCCTTCCTCCCGACTTTACAAGTAGCCAGTGGCTTCCCTGGTGGTTCAGTAATAAAGAATCTGCCTGCCAATACAGGAGACACGGGTTCAATCCCTGGTCCAGGAAGATACCACATTCTGCAAAGCAACTAAGTTCATGTGCCACAAATATTAAGCCGGTGTTCTGGAGCCGGGAGCCACAATCAAGAGACGCCACTGCCGTGAGAAGCCCAGACGCCATAACTAGGGGAGTAGCCTCTGCGCACAGCAACTAAAGAAAAGCCCGTGCAGCGCTGAAGACCAGGACAGACCAAAATAAAGATAACTAAATTTGTAAAACATAGCCATAAAGCCCAAAAGCTTCCTTCAGTGATATCACCAAATTCCCTAAGAAATCAATAAATGTTATTTTAAGGTTGATGAGGAAGAGAGAGAAAGATTCTGACTGTTTTTCTCTACTATTCCTCAGGGACAGTACCTACTTAGGGAAATTCACTCAGAGTAGGTGAGTGTGTGTGTGTGTGTGTGTGTGTGTGTGTGTGTGTGTGCGTGCGCGCATGCACATGTGAACGTTTATGCATGTCTAAGTGCCTATACATGCATATGTGTGCACGTTCATGTAGGTGAGCCAGGGGAAGGCAGAGGACATCTCAAGAGCCCCCTGATAGGATGGGATGTCTACTTCTAGAAAGGACTGCCCTGGAAAGAGGTCCGTGTGTGTGTGTGTGTGATGTGTGTGTGTGTGTGTGTGTAAGAGCGCACTCAGTCACTCAGTGGTGTCCAACTCTTTGAGACCCCATGGAAGCCCACCAGGCTCCCTGTCCATAGGATTCCCAAGCAAGAATACTGGAATGGGTTGCCATTTCCTTCTCCAGAAGGTTCTTCAAGGGATCTTCCTGACCCAGGGATGGAACCCACATCTCCTACATTGGCAAGCAGATTGCTTTACTTCAGAGCCACCAGGAAGTCCTTATCACTGCGTAGCAGGCTGAAATTGGTAGTGCATCCATCCATCCCTCCACCACTCTATTCTACAAACATGTACCAAGCCTAGTTTTATGCATCAAGCTTTTCGCAGCTGTTGAGATGACCAGGCACACACCTCCTCCAGGAGCTCACACCAGAGCCTCTCAATCAGAGTGCAATGACCAGGGAGGCTCATTGAAGACTTGCTTATAGTTTAATGATGCATCAAAAACCAACTCCCTAAATTCAAATCCCAGTTCCCTCATTTACCAGGTGATCATGGGCAAATTTTGACTTCTCTGTACCTCTGTGTCATTTATGAAAGAGGTACATAATGGTGGTACCTACTTTAAAGTATTGGTATGAAGATTAAAATGAGTTAATATTTATAAAATGCTCAGTACAGTGCTTAGCAACACATTCTATGAGTTATTATTAATATTGTTATCGCTATTATTACTATTATCAATTCTCAAGTAATCATGAAATGGGTGAGGTGTTGGCTGTCTCTTGGGCAACAGGACCCACAGTGCTCTCAAGTTCACTTTCAGCTCAATTGCTCAAGCCCAGTATAGGCTACTGGTGAGGCCAGAGCCCCAGCAGGAAGGCTGCCCCTAGCTCACCAGACACCAGAAAAGCTCTGCCTGGTACTCTCTAACTCTGGCCACATTCTGTTTCTGGGAGCAGAACCAAATGCCCTCACTGCATCCTGACAATGCAGCTGCAAGAAACAGAGACCAGCCCTAAACTAGGCTGTTCTGTAGCCAAGGAGATGGGTTCAGTAGGTTATATGCTATATCCATCCCATCTACACGCTCCACCTGCTGGGTAACCTCCAAGGAGCTAGAAGGACAGATTCAAAGACACCAGACCCCTCTGCGAGGTTTCAAGGGCAGCAGATGAAGAAATAAGTGTCCCAAAGGTGCAGGACAAATGCCTCTGAATTTAATTTTTGCTTTTTGCATTCCACAAGCTGGAAGATCTTGGGCAAGTTCCTAACCTCTTACGATCAGTGTGCCCTCATCTATATAATGAAGATTTTTTAAAAACTTCTGAAAATTAAATCATCCTAACACAAGGTCCAGCAAAGCAGAGACATTCCAAATGTCTGTACTGGATGAAGTCTGTATTGCATTTGGTATCGAATCAGCCCCTGCTTGTGAACCTGCCAATGCAAAACATAGAAGCCGGACAATGACTCTCTCACCAACACCTCTTCACTTCTTGCCCGTGAGAGCTGGGCCCTGGCCCAAGGCATGACGAGGATGACTGGGGTGTAAAGACACAAGGGCAAGGGCACGCCCTGTGGAATTCTCAGTTAACAAGCTTTGTGTGCCCAGCACACCTTGTGCCAGCCAACAGAATTCAAGATTTTGGGGTCCCTAGGCAAAACACTCTCCGACATAAATCACAGCAGGATCCTCTATGATCCAACTCCCAGTATACTAGAAATAAAAGCAAAGATAAACAAATGGGATCTAATTAAAATTAAAAGCTTCTGCACAGCAAAGGAAACTCTAAGCAAGGTGAAAAGACAGCCTTCTGAATGGGAGAAAACAATAGCAAATGAAACAACTGACAAACCAACTAATCTCAAAGATATACAAGCAACTTATGCAGCTCAACTCCAGAAAAATAAATGATCCAATAAAAAAAATGGGCCAAAGAACTAAATAGGCATTTCTCCAAAGAAGACATACGGATGGCTAACAAGCACATGAAAAGATGTTCAACATCACTCATTATCAGAGAAATGCAAATCAAGACCACAATGAGGTACCATTTCACACCAGTCAGAATGGCTGCGATCCAAAAGTCTACAAGCAATAAATGCTGGAGAGGATGTGGAGAAAAGGGAACCCTCTTACACTGCTGGTGGGAATGCAAACTAGTACAGCCATTATGGAAAACAGTGTGGAGATTCCTTAAAAATTGCAAATAGAACTGCCTTATGACCCAGCAATCCCACTGCTGGGCATACACACCGAGGAAACCAGAATTGAAAGAGACACATGTACCCCAATGTCCATTGCAGGCTGTTTATAATAGCCAGGACATGGAAGCAACCTAGATGTCCATCAGCAGATGATTGGATAAGAAAGCTGTGGTACATATACACAATGGAGTACTACTCAGCCCTTAAAAAGAATAAATTTGACTCCGTTCTAATGAGATGGATGAAATTGGAACCGATTATACAGAGAGAAGTAAGCCAGAAAGAAAAACACCAATACAGTATACTGACACATATATATGGGATTTAGAAGACAGTAATGATGACCCTATATGTGAGACAACAAAGAGACACAGAGGTATAGAGTGGACTTTTGGACTCTGAGGGAGAGGGAAAGGGTGGGATGGTTTGGGAGAATGGCAATGAAACGTGTATATTTTCTTGTAAGAAACGAAGCGCCAATCTATGTTCAATGTAGGATGCAGGATGCATGGGGCTGATGCACAGGATGATTCAAGTAGAGGATGTGGGGTGGGAGGGGTGGGGAAGGGGCTTCGGCATTGGGAGATTGTGTTCACCTATGGCTGATTCGTGTCAATGTATGGCAAAACAAATATAGTATTGTAATTTAAAAAATAAATAAATTTAACAATAAAAAAAAAAATAGCCAAGCCAGTAAATGCAAGAGACTCAATTGAGGGACTGGCTCATACATGGACCTCCAAGAAACCCAGTGGGCAAGGCAGCCAACTCCCTGAGACTTTATTCCAGCCAAGCATGCAGCCTTCTGTGATGATCTTACACAAGCCAAAGATATCCTTCCTCATGGCCTCAAAAGAGAATTCTTTAACAGCTTCAGCTCCTTCCTAAGGCAGCTCGTGCTCTCAAAAGGACTGCTAGACACAAGTCACCGACCCTCCCAGAGCCTGAGTCCACTCACCTGTGAACTGAAAACAACTGGATCTCCCTCTCAGAGAAACTGTGGGACTGAAGGAGGCGACACAGTCATCATACTCGGCATGAGGGGCCTCAGCAGGCCCCCAGCTCACTCCATAGGTTGGATCTCAATGGATCATCACACAAGGTAGGCAATCAGCAAAGTTTACCAAAAGGACATTTTTACAGTCCTGATTTTTAAACATTTCATACGGTGTATGTTTCCCAACCCCCAGACTCAGAAATGTCGCCAGCATTTTTATCCTGCCCAGAAGATTTGATAAACTGCTGTCCCATAATCTAAACAAGGAGGAAGACAGGGCTGGTAAAGGGCAGCACTGAGAGCCCAGTTGGAGAATTCCCCTCTCCAGGCTTCTTGTTCACTTTCTCCCCCTTCATCAGTGCATCCTTGAATTCCCCCACGCTCCTGGCATAAGCAGGCATGACAGAACAAGTACTCCAAAGGTACAGGACAAATGTGGATGAGTCTCTGTTCCAGACAGGATACTGCCTTGGAGTTAGGACCAGTGCATCCAAGCAAGTTTCCAAATCTCTGTATGTTCTCTTAGGGAAGATGAGGCATTCCTGGGACTTGAATCTTTTTGTTATATGGATCATTTTTAATGATCTTTATTAAATTTTTTAATCTTTACTGAATCTATCGCAATATTGCCTCAGTTTTATGTTCTGGTCTTTTGGCCGCAAAATATGTGGGATCTTAGCTTGCCAACCACAGACTGAACTGTGTGCCCTGCATTGGAAGGTGAAGTTTTATCCACTGGACTGCCAGAGAAGTTCCAGGACTTGACTCTGTATATGACTTAAAAGCTCACAGTTTCTCATTACACTGGCCTGAAGTTTTAAAATGCAAAACAAACACACAAGCAGAAACACTACTCTCCAGGAAGGATTTCACACACCCTCTCATCCATTCCCAGGGAAACACTGTGTGCACACATCGTCACATTGCCACCCTGGGGTATCACTGCGGTAGCTGAAGTGGACCCAATTAATCTAGAGAAAGAGAACACAGGCAACAGAGGCCACCTGTCCCCTCAACAAGCTCCTCCTGCCTCCAAATAGAAGACGAATCCATGTATTCAGCAGGCTGACTTCCGCTCCACACATCTGTCAGAGTCACTGCATAAACAAACCCTCAGCGTGTCCTTTCTTTCACCCAGTCATGGACGAGCGCCCAGAAAGTCTCTGGTCCCACCTAAACACTCGGCTGTTCCCCAAGAACTGTGATCAGACCCTGAGGACTGGGCCTAGCCAGTCTCCTGAGAGCTGCTACGTGGATCTTTCTGTGTCCAGGCTCACTGGTGACAGTCATCTCTCCAGAGGAGACTTCAGTGGTTAGGACTTTCGCTTCAAGTTTCTGACCCCAGGCAGGAAGTCTGTGAAAACCACAGTCACGGTTATGGAGAGACGCAAGGACGGGAAGGGCAGTAACTGAGGTTAATACGTGCTCAATTGCTCAGTCATGTCCGACTCTTTGTGACTCCGTGGACTGTAGCCCACCAGGCTCTTCTGTCCATGGAATTTTCCAGGCAAGAATACTGGAGTGGGCTGCCATTTCCTACTCCAGAGTTTAATATAGTCCAACCGAAAGCAAATGAACTATCCAGTCAGCAGTGGAGAACTGGGGTAGGCTGGCTCCACCCCTCACTAGCTACATGACCTTGGAAAAGTCTTGCAATCTTTCTGGCCTCAATGCTCCCATGTGCAAAATGGGGATATGTAATTATCCCTACTTTTCCAGGCCTGCTGTAAGCATCATGGGATGATGTACAAGAAAAATATCTGGCACAGAGAAGGTCCCAATGAAACATGTGTCACTTTCCCTTCTAACCTTATGCACCCCTGTCCCCCGCTTCATGGGTTGAGTGGCCAGTCTGTGGAGGGCATGGACTATGGACCGTTTTCTCTGTGGACAGAGCTCATCTTCCTCACCCGGGCGGGACTGAGAGGAGCTCAAAATTCCCATAACTGCGCCATGAGTTCACAGTTGGGCCCTAGGATCAGAAGCCAGTAATTAAGTCAACTTTGATTTTTACACTGAACCTGCCAGTAAGTGTCCAATCATGTGACCAAAAAAAAAAGATGGAAATAAGAAAAGCTAGACATGTCCAAGGTCAGGAGTGGCAGCTGAGAGTGCCAGGCTGCGACGGCAAAGGAGCAGCCAAGAGGAGCCACCCCACATCCAAGGTCAGAGGTGGTGGCCGAGAGGAGCTACCCCACGTCCAAGGAGCAGTGGCTGCGTGGGCGCAGGAGGGCCGAGAGGAGCTACTCCATGTTCAAGATCAGAAGGGGCGGCTGAGGAGCAGCCCTGAAGAGATACCACAGGTCCAAGGTAAGAGAAACCCAAGGAAGAAGGTAGGTGTTGTGAGAGGCATCAGAGGGCAGACACACTGAAACCATAATCACAGAAAACTAGTCAATCTAATCACACTAGGACCATAGCCTTGTCTAACTCAATGAAACTAAGTCATGCCATGTGGGGCCACCAAGACGGGCAAGTCATGGTGGAGAGGTCTGACAGAATGCAGTCCACTGGAGAAGGGAATGGCAAACCACTTCAGTATTCTTGCCTTGAGAACCCCATGAACAGTATAAAAGGCAAAATGATAGGATACTGAAAGAGGAACTCCCCAGGTCGGTAGATGCCCAATATGCTACTGGAGATCAGTGGAGAAATAACTCCAGAAAGAATGAAGGGATGGAGCCAAAGCAAAAACAGTACCCAGTTGTGGATGTGACTGGTGATAGAAGCAAGGTCCAATGCTGTAAAGAGTAATATTGCATAGGAACCTGGAATGTTAGGTCCATAAATTAAGGCAAATTGGAAATAGTCAAACAGGAGATGGCAAGAGTGAACATAGACATTCTAGGAATCAGCAAACTAAAATGGACTGGAATGGGTGAATTTAACTCAGGTGACCATTATATCTACTACTGCAGGCAGGAATCCCTCAGAAGAAATGGAGTAGCCATCATGGTCAACAAAAGAGCCTGAAATGCAGTACTTGGATGCAATCTCAAAAATGACAGAATGATCTCTATTCGTTTCCAAGGCAAACCATTCAGTATCACAGTAATCCAAGTCTCTGCCCCAACGAGGAACGCTGAAGAAGCTGAAGTTGAACAGTTCTATGAAGACTAAAGATCTTTTAGAGCTAACACCCAAAAAAAGATGTCCTTTTCCTTATAGGGGACTGGAATGTAAAAGTAAGAAGTCAAGAAACACCTGGAGTAACAGGCAAAAATAATTGGCCTTGGAATATGGAATAAAGCAGGGCAAAGGCTAAAAGTTTTGCCAAGAGAACGCACTGGTCATAGCAAACACCCTCTTCCAACGACACAAGAGAAGACTCTACACATGGACATCACCAGATGGTCAACACTGAAATCAGATTGATTATATTCTTTGCAGCCAAAGATGGAGAAGCTCTATACAATCAACAAAAACAAGACCAGGAGCTGACTGTGGCTCAGATCATGAACTCCTTATTACCAAATTCAGACTTAAATTGAAGAAAGTAGGGAAAACCGCTAGACCATTCAGGTATGATCTAAATCAAATCCTTTATAATTATACAGTGGAAGTGAGAAATAGATTTAAGGGCCTAGATCTGATAGATAGAGTGCCTGATAAACTATGGATGGAGGTTGGCGACATTGTACAAGAGACAGGGATCAAGACCATCCCCATGGAAAAGAAATGCAAAAGGTAAAATGGCTGTCTGGGGAGGCCTTATAAACAGCTGTGAAAAGAAGAGAAGTGAAAAGCAAAGGAGAAAAGGAAAGATATAGGCATCTGAATGCAGAGTTCCGAAGAATAGCAAAAAGAGATAAGAAAGCCTTCTTCAGCGACCAATGCAAAGAAATAGAGGAAAACAACACAATGGGAAAGACTAGAGACCTCTTCAAGAAAATCAGCCATACCAAGGGAACATTTCATGCAAAGATGGCCTCGATAAAGGACAGAAATGGTATGGACCTAACAGAAGCAGATGATATTAAGAAGAGGTGGCAAGAATACACGGAAGAACTGTACAAAAAAGATCTTCATGACCAAGATAATCACAATGGTGTGATCACTCACCTAGAGCCAGACATCCTGGAATGTGAAGTCAAGTGGGCCTTAGAAAGCATCACTACAAACAAAGCTAGTGGAGGTGATGGAATTCCAGTGGAGCTATTTCAAATCCTGAAAGATGATGCTGTGAAAGTGCTGCACTCAATATGCCAGCAAATTTGGAACACTCAGTAGTGGCCACAGGACTGGAAAAGGGCAGTTTTCATTCCAATCCCAAAGAAAGGCAATGCCAAAGAATGCTCAAACTACCACATAATTGCACTCATCTCACATGCTAGTAAAGTAATGCTCAAAATTCTCCAAGCCAGGCTTCAGCAATATGTGAACCGTGAAATTCCAGACGTTCAAGCTGATTTTAGAAAAGGCAGAGGAACCAGAGATCAAATTGCCAACATCTGCTGGATCATGGAAAAAGGAAGAGAGTTCCAGAAAAACATCTATTTCTGCTTTATTGACTATGCCAAAGACTTTGACTGTGAAGATCACGATAAACTGTGGAAAATTCTTCAAGAGATGGGAATACCAGACCACCTGACCTGCCTCCTGAGAAATCTGTATGCAGGTCAGGAAGCAACAGTTAGAACTGGACATGGAACAACAGACTGGTTCCAAATCGGAAAAGGAGTACGTCAAGGCTGTATATTGTCACCCTGCTTATTTAACTTATATGCAGAATACATCATGAGAAACGCTGGGCTGAAAGAAGCACAAGCTGGAATCAAGATTTCCAGGTGAAATATCAATAACCTCAGATAGGCAGATGACATCACCCTTATGGCAGAAAGTGAAGAGGAACTAAAAAGCCTCTTGATGACAGTGAGAGTGAGAAAGTTGGCTTAAAGCTCAACATTCAGAAAATGAAATCATGGCAAGCGGTCCCATCACCTCATGGCAAATAGATGGGGAAACAGTGGAAACAGTGGCAGACTTTATTTTGGGGGCTCCAAAATCACTGCAGATGGTGACTGCAGCCATGAAATTTAAAGACGCTAACTCCTTGGAAGAAAAGTTATGATCAACCTAGATGGCATGCAGAGACATTACTTTGCCAACAAAGATCCTTCTAGTCAAGGCTATGGTTTTTCCAGTGGTCATGTATGGATGTGAGAGTTTGACTGTGAAGAAGGCTGAGTGCCCAAGAATTGATGCTTCTGAACTGCAGTGTTGCAGAAGACTCCTGACAGTCCCTTGGACTGCAAGGAGATCCAACCAGTCCATTTTAAAGATCAGTCCTGGGTGTTCTTTGGAAGGAATGATGCTAAAGCTGAAACTCCAGTACTTTGGCCACCTCATGCGAAGAGTCAACTCATTAGAAAAGACTGATACTGGGAGGGATTGGGGGCAGGAGGAGAAGGGGACGACTGAGGATGAGATGGCTGCATGGCATCACCAACTGGATGGACATGAGTTTGGGTGAACTCCGGGAGAGGTTGATGGACAGGGAGGCCTGGTATGCTGCAATTCATGGGGTCGTGACCCCAATTCTGTTCCTGGGTTGGGAAGATCCCCTTGAGGAGGGAACAGCAACCCACTCTAGTATTCTTGCCTAGAGAATCAGAGGAGCCTGGTGGGCTATGGGTGATAGGGTCACAAACAATTGAACACATCTGAAGCCACTTAGAACACATGTCATTTCCCATCCATAACAGGTCTGAGTCTAGGGTCAGGCATTGCATTCAGCTGTCATACCTCCTTAGACGTCTTGAATCTGGAACATTTCCCATAGCCTTTGCATATCTTTAACAACAATGTAGTTTTTGAAGACTACAGCCCCGCCCATGCACACTTGTTCTTGATTATAAGAGAATGGTTCTTCTTTGCATGTCTGACGTTTCCTTGTGATTTGACTGAGGTCTGCATTCTCCAGTCAGAACATGGCATAGGCATTTCCCTCACAGAGTCTCATAGCTGGAGGCAAATGATATCCATCTGTCTTTCCGAAGTCATTTTAATTTTGGTCACTTGACGAAAGTGGGTATCAGATATTTTTTTCAATATCTCTGTTCTTTTATTTCCTCCCTTGCAAGATGCTTTAGATTGATGCAAGTATCCTGCCCATCAAAACCCCACCCAACCCCTGGATACATATCCACTGATGGTTCTTGCCTGATCCAATCTTTGCTGTGATGTTTGTGAAATGATGATTAAATGCTCCCACTTTCCAAAAGAGTCTCTAAGTTACCACTATACTCCAGGAATTGGAACCACCAGGTAGAGAACCCCCAAAACACTAGGTTTTGACAATTTAATGTACAAATTACAGAGATCATAAGAGATAACGTTTGAAAGACCAGAAGCCAACATGGATCAAGCACCCACTGTTTTCAAGTTATTTATATACATTGTTTCAATGACTCTATGAGGGAGGTGTTTCTATTCTTTCACAGATTAACACACTGAGGCTCAGAAGGATTGGCTAATATGCCTAGAGTCAACCAGCTCCCAAGTGACTATAGTGAGATTTTAATGGAGGTCCACCTGACTCAAAAGTCCATGCCTTTGACACATTACTACTTTCATAGCTAGTATATGGTTCATGATTCCCTCCAATATGGACCCAAGCTGTTAGATCTTATCACACTGTGTCCACTGGGGTGGGAAACCTCAGGCAGGAACATTCCATGCCATCTGGGACTTTGGCTGGGTGCAGCCTGCACCCAATGCTCAAGAAATGGATAATAAATGGCACCAGGAATTATTCAAATGTATCCATTGGATTCAGGGCCCACACTGATCTTGTCCTTTTTCCTAACTGTCCTAACAATGATGAACCAAAGTGTTCCAGACCTCACATTCTCTGTCACATTCTCTGATCCTGCCTAGAAGTATTTTGAACTTCTCCCTCTCTTTTCAAGCAGGCTTTTCCAAAATGCCCAGATGCTGCTTTGTTCCTCCAGCCTCATACTACAATGCCCCCTACATTAATTACAATGTAATTAATCCAAATTACATTTCCCTTTGGAATCCAGGCTGACACTGCTAAGAAACAAGGGCAATAGTCTAGTTTGTAATGAAACTCATTCAGATATATAAAATTAAAAATAGTAATAAATGCTGGACACCTGAAACAAATATAATGTTATGTTGATTACACCTCAATAAAAATCTTTTGAGAAGAAATATTTTTGAAAAGAGTATTAATGGGTTTAAGCCATTAACAAGACAGAAAAAGGTAGACCACTCAGAGAAGGCAAAATTAGCAAAAAGAAGTAAAAGAGAATGGAATTCATTTCACCAGCACTTTGAGCTGTTTCACTATACTTCAGCCCAGATACCTGCTGTGTGTGTGTGTGCGCGCGCGTGCACGTGCGTGGCCCTGGAGCCTCCTCTGTCTATGGAATTTTCCAGGCAACAATACTGGAGTGAGTAGCCATTCTGTTCTCCAGGGAATCTTTCCAATCTAGGGATCGAATCTGGGTTTCCTGCATTGCAGGCAGATTCTTCACTGTCTGAGTCACCAGGGAAGCCTCCACTTACATTCTTACTAACGGACTACTGAGTAAATCTAGGCAGGACACACACTCAAGCCCTCTCAATTGATGAGGTCTGATGAAGGCAGCCCCATCCTTCAGCTCTAGGAGTGGTCACCTGATTTAAGCCTGGCCCATCACCGAATCCAACAGTTCCCCAGACACAGCAACTCGTTCAGGGGTGAGCACATGATCCAATCCAGGCTAACTATATAATGGGACTTTATGTGGCAATAACAGGGAAGAAGATGGATGTTCTTTCTCTTCGGTCTTAAGGATAAGGTAACTAGCAGAGTTTTCCTCAGAGTGAACTCAACACACAGAAGTGTAGAGTCAAGAGATGGACAGTGAGACACGGAGACAAAATCTGAGGACACAGTTTGAACCACTGCATCCAGCTATGCCTAAAGCCAGGTTACTATTCGGTATTTTTGACTCAATGTCTAAGGTTTCCCACCAAAGTCAGTTGATTTGAGTCACTTACAACCAAAGGGGTCTTCCCAGGTGGTGCTAGTGGTAAAGAAATCGCCAGCCAATGCAGGAGATGTAAGAGATGCAGATTCAATCACTGGGTCAGGAAGATTCCCTGGAGGAAGGCACAGCAACCCCTTCTGGTATTCTTGCCTGGAGAATCCATAGACAGAGGAGCCTGGCAGGCTATAGTCCATAGGGTCGCAAAGAGTCAGACACAACTGAAGTGACTTAGCACAAACATACACACAACCAAAGAAACTAACATAGATGGATACACATCCAGATAACTGGGGTTAAAGGCCTTTATCTAAGGGCAGAGGGACAGCTGGGGTGTGTTCAGTTTGAGACATGCTGAGTGGGATGTGTCTAGGGGACATAAGGATGGAGATGTCCAGTGGGCAGTGGGGAGTAGGACTCAGGAGGTTGAAAGAGATCTTAGGGCTGGGCAGAGAGCTCTGGGGGTCTCTGGCACACAGCCTGGCATGGATGGGAACACTGAGCAGGTGAGGCAAAAAGATGGGCTGAGACCCAAATCAGGGGCACCACCATGTACAGAACAAGTGAAAAAGAGGAGCCAGGTAGAAAGGGACATCCATCAGGCACTGCATCCAGGGAAGGCTTCTGGGAGAAGAGGGAGCCAAAGGGACTTTTCCCCTGAACTGCAGAAAAATCCCCACCCCTCTCTCTATCTCTCTCCCCCTAACAACCCAGCAAATGACACTCCTGCCCACCTGGAGTCTCCTCTCACAACCCTGGCAGGGGCGGATATAATGTCACAGTGGAGGAGTCACTGCTTTTTCTCCTGGCCACTGCCTCCTTTCTCCACCCAGCAGGGGCCACCCACAGACAGCCTTCTCTTTAAGGAGCACTCGGTGCTTTGCCGACATTATTATTTTTAATCACCACAGCACTCCCAGGAATTCAGGGTTATTCCACAGTTTACAGAAGTGGAAATCGAGGCTCAAGAGGCTCGGTGGGGATAACTGATGATGATGGCCAGGGCATGCCTGTCAGTAGAGAAAGAAGCAATGCTCCGGGGGATGTGGCAGGCACAGCAGAGGGGATCACTAGGAGCTGGGAAAGCAGCAGGGTCCTGCGGTGCTACCAACCCAGCCACACCAGAGCCCACCTATGGACATTCTTTCCAGACCCAGCCCTGAGCTACTGAGGCTAAGACCTGAATCAGGAATTTAAGTTCAGTTCAGTATTGACGTTTCTGAAGGATTCATTCCTACATTTCCCCAAAAGGCATAGGAGACTGCCTTGCTGAGCATGGACTGGGTTGGGCCCTGGGGTAGTGGAGACAGACCTGGGTGTAAACCCTGCCCCCTTCACACACTGACCCCATGGCTATGGGCAAATCACCAAGCTCTCCAGTCTCCCTCCCTTGACTCGAAAATGAGACGAATGATACCTCTCCATTTGGAATGAGAGGACTGACTAACAATATCTAAAGCACAGTGCTCAGAGGGTACAAGAAATGCTACAGTTAAAAATAACAGGAAGATGCTCTGCACTGACTAATTTCTACCTTGCCTTGTTCTAAAGAGAGTTAAGGCAGCTGGCACATGATAAATATTTGTTGACTGGGCAAATGTGAAAGACAGACTAATGAGCCTGCTCCCCACAGAGAGGCTCAGGGAACAAATGAGAAAAATTGCCTACAGTGAAATTCATTAGGTTGTTTTTAATATCAATGATTTGAATGCCAGCCTTTGCCTAGGAAGGGCAGAAATGAGTCTAGTGTTTAAATGCAGTCAGGATACTAGGTAACATTTCAAGTAACATGCAGCTTTTCACTAATTAACATCATTGAACTAGACCTCTCGTCACCCATCCTCAAACTCGTGAGTAAGAAAGGATTCCTGGATATTGGTCGGGGAGGGGGCAAGAGAGGACACAGAAGCAGCTGGCAGCCCTGATGGCAAATCCTGACTTGGCTAGAACCTCTCAAATCTGTGAATCCTTTCCCCACAGGCCTGAAAACGGCAGTGAGTTATCAAACCAAGTCGCCTGAAAGTGCAGAACGCACGCTGTCATGACAGCCCTGACAAGTGCAGTATATAGAGACCTCCCTGAAAAACGACTGGTAAACATGTGTTCATCACAGTGCTGTTCGTAGTTAAAACGCTGGACTGTTTTACGAGGAAGACTGCGTTCAACCGAGGCTCATCACACATTACTGTGACACAATCACCTGGAAGTCACATTAAACTGCAAATTCCAAGCCAGCAGGCCTGGCTGTGGGCGAGATTCCACATTTCTAACAAGCTTCCTAATGAGACAACACTGCTGACCCACAAACCACACTTTGAGTAGCAAGGCCCTGCTGACAGGATAAAAAATGCATACACGAATAATTCGCTCCTGTCGAAAATGATGATACAAATCTTCATATATTCGTATAGAAAGGCATTTAGGATGTATTGTAAGGCAACAGAATGTCATACAATTAAAAGCATTTCAAAGCAGAGCACAAACAGTATACACAGAAAAATTCTATTCTATATTCAAATTTTACATGTAAAAGAATCTAAAATAGTACACGGCAAAAGGTAACTGTATTTATCTCCAGATGGGGAGCTTTAGAGTGCTTTGAATTAATTTGCCTTTTGTGCAACTGTATTTTCTAATTTTTTTTATAATAACCAAGTCGTGGAGGGGACACATGTATACCTGTGGCGGATCTGTGTTGGTGTATGGCAGGGGTCAACACCATACGGTCAGAGCAGTTGTCATCCAATAACTGTATTTTCTTCTATTCTCAAAAACAATGAGTCTAAAAAATAAACTCACTGAAGAAATATCTTTAAAAAGATAAGTAGCATTTGAGTTGAGAGAGGGAGGGAAGGGAGGGAAGGGAAGGAGGGAGGGAAGGGAAGGAGGGAGGGGAGGGAGGGAAGGAGGGAGGGAGGAAGGAAGACAGAAAGGAAGGGAGAGACAAAGGAAGCACAGAAGGAAGGAAGAGAAGAGGGAGAGAGACAGAGGAAGAAGAAACCTTGCAAGAGGTTCTGAGGCCAGGAGAAGGCTTTCTCGCTGATTTTCAGGCAAGAAAATATATACTGGCACAATCAAGAAAGGAAAGAGATGAAAGGCTTCTCGGGAACTCAACCTAATTTCCAATGTGCCCACGCCACCCATCAAGATTCTCCAAAAGCCTTTAGAAAATAAGATTGGTTTCCCAGGGCCTGACTTGAGGAAAGAACTTTATACATGAAAACTCAAAACTCCACAAATAAGGAGCTGGTTAGGGACAGTGGCCAGCGTGCCACCTAGCCTCAAGACTTGAGGCACCCCTAGTCTGGATGCCATGACCCTTGAGATCCTATTCAACAATCTTCTGGCATATGGGGGTGCACAGTGCAGGGGGTACCAGGTTTAGAGCAGGTGAGATCCACATCAAATACACCTTTGCATTTGGCGGAAGTCCCTTAACCTCTCTCTGTCTCCATTTCCTCATGTGAAAAACAGAGGTGCAAACAAGGCTCAAGTGAATTATTCAGTGAGATGACCTTTGAAAAGTCCCTTCTACAATGCTGACCCTCTGAGCAATCTAAACAACTTAGGGCAGTGCCTATGGAAGGAATTTTTTTTTAACCTAAGTACATACTGTTGTGCTAAACTGGGCAAACATTCCTTCCTTTGAATGAATGTGTAGAAGGATAAAATGCTATGAAATTCTAGAGTAGATAAAGAAGAGGTACCATTTTTAAAGAAATATGTATGAGAAAAAAGTTTTAAAATAAGAATTTTTTACTCAGGAACATGATCATTTCTGAAATAGGAATCATGCTATGAAATGAGTACTTTTCATCAGAAAGAAATCCATGACCTTAGAGGAAGTGATGGTATCAGATTAGTTGCATATGTGTGTGCATGCTCAGTTGCTTCAGTCGTGTCCACCCTTTGGGACCCTATGGCCTGTAGCCTACCAGGCTCCTCTGTCCATGGAATTCTCCAGGCAAGAATATTGGAATAGGTTGCCATGCCCTCCCTCCAGGGAATCTTCCCATCTCAGAGATCGAATCTGCACCTGCTCCTGCATTGGCAGGCATATTCTTTACTGCTGAGCTACCAGGGAAGCCTGTCATATTAGTTAGCTGAATTTAAATAAATTACTTGGGAAAATTTGGAAAATTAACAGTCCCACAAGAACTTACGGACAAATAGGCAAAACAGGAAGAAACTGGCACACTTGTCTCAGGTTTTGCACCATCCTTACTGACTTGACAGCAGGGCCTCTAGCTTAGCATGATGATAAATGGGAAAATGCTTGCAAAGGAAGTGAATGCCAGTCAGAGGAGCAGCCTCCTCTGGTCTTTCTAGCTCCACCTTGGAGAATACCTGGAGAGGCATCTGGGAGGGCTTTTTGTTGCAAACAAAGGATGAAGTGATGAAGGGAAGAATCTGAGGACATAAACTGGGTCTCCTCACTGGTGAACTTTCGGGACACTGAAGACCTGCTATTTCTTTCACTGGTTTAGTTGCGACAAGTACCTAAAAGTCACCTCCACTTTGTCTCACCTGTTCACCCCAGTAGCATCTCAGCCTGGGAGGGACCTTGCCTGAGAAGTTGAAAATGCTCATTAGCTTGGGTGAGTAGATTGGAGAGTGTATCTATGGAGCATCCTGAGACTTAGCCAGATCTCCCTGCCCTTTGTGACCAGCCAGGAGGATGAGATGAGCCAGCTGTGTTCAAAGGAGCAATGGACCAGGAGTGATAAGAAGGCATGTGGAGCAAGGTGAGACTCAATGAGACTCATAACCCAGCTTGACTGACCTGTGCTGGGGAATGCAGCCAGACTAAGAAGTGACTAAATTCTCACACATCCAGCACAAAGATTTCAAACACCCCATCAGACCAGACAGAGAAGGAAATGGCAACCCGCTCCAGTATTCTTGCCTGGAGAATCCCAGGGACAGAGGAGCCTGGTAGGCTGCTGTCTATGGGGTTGCAGAGAGTCAGACATGACTGAAGCAACTTAGCAGCAGCAGCATAGGCCAGATCATACCAATAGATGCCCACCTTTTTCACACGGAAATTTCAGAAAATAAGTTACTTCACATTGAACCACCGAGGATGTGATTCTATTTTTAAGTGAATTCTGAAAATTCTAAACACTTATTTGCACAAATCAATAGCGTCCCAAGATTAAAGTGTATTCCCTGCAGTAAGATTTATTGCATAGCAAAAACCTTGACATCCCAACAAGCAAACTATTCAGTTAGGGTTGCCTGTGTCAGGTACTCTTGGTTGTCTAAGAGTATCTCCCTGTAAAGACTAGCCAACAGAATCCTGACTATATTTGGGTGCAACAGACCCAGTTCATGGAATGACTCATGATTGGTCTCATTATTGGTCTAAGTGAACAAAGACAACCCCCTTCTACTAAGCCAGTGATGGGTCTAAGAATGTGCATATGACCCAGTTCTAGCAAAAGAGATAAAGGGGATAACTGCTAAGGCAGTCTTCATATTAAGTGATGAGCTGGAAAGCAAAAGCTGCTAATTGAAAGCTATTCTAGGGACTTCCCTGGTGGTTCAGTAGCTAAAACTCCAAGCTCCCAGTGCAGGGGGCCAGGATTTTATCCCTGGTCAGGGAACAAGATAGCACATACCCCATCTAAAAGACCCTGCATGGCCCTACTAAAGATCCCACATGCTGCACCTAACCCCTGGTTCAGCCAAATAAATAAATACCTAAAATAATAAAATCTATTCTAATTGGGTATATATGTCAAATGTAACAATGTAAAAGAATACATTGGGTAAAAGAAGTCAGGTCCATGCTATAACTTTAAGTGTCCATTAAGCATTTATCATATGCTAAGTTAACCCTTTAATATTAGATACAGAATAATTAATCAGCAACCTCTGCAGCATCAGCCTCAAGATGGATATGGGGGGTGTCAGGTTATTCAACAGGAAATGCCTTCACACCTGGCAATGGAAACATCTCCTGCAGCTCGGGGCTATCCAGGGAGTGACTCTTCCAGCACAGCATTCGAATAGTTGCAAAAAGAGCAGCAGTTGCAGCAGCAGCAATGACAGGCACAGGGCACAGAGCGCCCAGTCAGAGGCTGACAATGTAGAACTCGCCATATTTCCTACCAGGAAAGCAGGCAGCCAGTATTTTGCAAAATACATTAGAGGAAAACAAAAGCCATCCATTAAAAAAAATTAATTGATGAAATCATGTGCTTTGTGTGTATGTGTGCACGCTCAGTCATCCAGTTATGCCCAACTCTTTCGGACCCTAAGGAGCCTCTGTCTATGGGATTTTGCCGACAAGGATACTGGAGTGGGTTGCTTTTCCTCCTTCATGGGATCTTCCCAACCCAAGGAGTGAACTCACGTTTCCTGTGTCTCCCCTACTGCCAGGCAGATTCTTTGCCATTGAGCCACCTGGGGATTCCCCTGTGCTTTGAGTCAATGTATAAACACAAACCAAGAACTTCCTGTAATTACAATACTTCTGAAAGCATGCTGCGGCTATAACAAAGGACAGACATCAGCCCACAACTATTTCCTTAGTCACAGTAGACACGGGAGTGAGAGCTGGAACTCACGTTTCAAAATCCACTGGGTCCTCACATTTGTTTGACAGTAGGAATTCACTTTAGGATTCAGTTGACTGGAGAGCATAGTGATGATCAAAGCAGGACATCCTTGAGAATCAGAGGATGAAGTCTGAATTTTGCCTTCAAGGGCTAGTACAACCAATCTGTGGAAGCACTGCAGCCAAAGTACCGTCTGTAGTCAGCATGAAGCCGAATGATTTGTTATCAAAATCAGTTGTGCAGATACCATCACTGTGGTGGCACAGAGATCAAATATGAAAAGATGCCACAAATCTAAAAACACTGATTCCTAGTATCACCATTTCACTGGGTTCCTGAGAATAATGTACTCAGAAAATTAACTCCTGCTTTCCTCATTTCCAGAGGTCTCAAAACATGACCCGAGCACTATTCTCACTATAGATGAGGGGAACGGAGGGTTGCGTAGTGATGAACATACAACAAAGAACAATAGGAAGGCTTAAGGTTAAATCTTAAGAGGGTTTTAGAATAGAAGATACTTAAAAACATCTAGCACAATGTCTCAAATATTTTTAGAAGTAAATCTTTTATTCAAATCAAATTTTACACAGAACCCCAATATGGATATAATGGTATATACTTATAATAATTTTATCTAGAAGTGGAAACTTTTATATTTACTGTAAAGTAGGTAAACAAGATCAACTAGACGCTATTTCATTTTGATGTGAAACTTTCAAACTGGGAGTTAAGAATGATGGTTGCGTGTTATGTCCGGTTTAGCATCCAATGTATTTCTCTGTCATGTATTGGTTCAGTTCAGTTCAGTTCAGTTCAGTCGCTCAGTTGTGTCCGACTCTTTGTGACCCCATGAATCACAGCACGCCAGGCCTCCCTGTCTATCACCAACTGCCGGAGTTCACTCAGACTCACGTCCATTGAGTCAGTGATGCCATCCATCCATCTCATCCTCTGTCGTCCCCTTCTCCTCCTGCCCCCAATCCCTCCCAGCATCAGAGTCTTTCCAATGAGTCAATTCTTTGCATGAGGTAGCCAAAGTACTGGAGTTTCAGCTTTAGTATCATTCCTTCCAAAGAAATCCCAGGGTTGATCTCCTTCAGAATGGACTGGTTGGATCTCCTTGCAGTCCAAGGGACTCTCAAGAGTCTTCTCCAACACCACAGTTCAAAAGCATCAATTCTTCGGTGCTCAGCCTTCTTCACAGTCCAACTCTCACATCCATACATGACTACTGGAAAAACCATAGCCTTGACTAGATGGACCTTAGTCGGCAAAACAATGTCTCTGTTTTTGAATATGCTATCTAGGTTGGTCATAACTCTTCTTCCAAGGAGTAAGCGTCTTTTAATTTCATGGCTGCAGTCACCATCTGCAGTGATTTTGGAGCCCCCAAAAATAAAGTCTGACACTGTTTCCACTGTTTCCCCATCTATTTCCCATGAAGTGATGGGACCAGATGCCATGATCTTCGTTTTCTGAATGTTGAGCTTTAAGCCAACTTTTTCACTCTCCTCTATATTTACTGTAAAGTAGGCAAACAAGATCAACTAGATGCTATTTCATTTTGATGTGAAACTTTCAAACTGGGAGTTAAGAATGACGGTTGCTTGTTATGTCCAGTTTAGCATCCAATGTATTTCTCTGTCATGTATTGGTAATACAGGTTCAAAAATAAGAGATTAGGTATTTATAAGTAGAAACAAACTGGAGGAGGTCTGCTATTCACACTGTAATCTCAAATAAGTTGAAATAATAGAAAAAGCTTCATTCCAAGTTCCACTAGAAAAACAACTAATCTTGTAACATCAATTAACATGTTTACAATTGCTAATATGTTCAAGAAAATTGGTATATTTGGGTAAAAACATCCAGCAAATTCACTGACATAATGACATGATACATAATCATGTTCACTTAGTGAGACCCTATAATTGTTGACAAACAACCATCAAGTTGGGAAACCTTAATTATGAACTGCAAGATAGCCAATTTGTGAAAATGAAACATATTTTCACTTACTTGGGGAATAAATGGCCATTATGAAAGTAGAAAACTGTATTATAACAATACTACTCATCAACAATAGCTAGATTTATTGATCACGTTGTTTTTGTACCATGCAGTTCTAACCCTATATATTTATTACCTCTTTAATTTTCACTGTAACCCTAAGAAATAGATACTATTACTAGCCCCCTTTTACAGCAACAAACATCAAGCCAAAAACAAGAAATTAAATATTAGAACTGACAAAAGCAAGTATAAACCAGATTTAAATGAACATGTGTCTTTCCTATCTAGATATTCACTGGTTATCTACCCACTACTCAAAAAACAAGGTAGAGAAAAAGCTTGAGCATCTCAAACATATTATCTTCAGCTCTTCTTGTTAACACAGATGAGAAAAGACAAAACAATAGCAAAAGACATTAAATGATAGAGTTGGGGTTAAATGGAACCTGAGGATCTAGTGTGCCTCCCTAGTAGTTCAGACGGTAAAGAATCCACCTGCAAGGCAGGAGACCCAGATTCAATCCCTGGGTCAGGAAGATCCCTTGGAGAAGGGAATGGCTACCCACTCCAGTATTATTTGGAGAAGGAAATGGCGAAACACTCCAGTAACCTTACCTGGAGAATTCCATGGACAGAGGAGCCTGGTGGGCTGCAATCCACGGGGTCGCAAAGAGTTAGACATGACTGAGTGACTAACACCAGTATTCTTGCCTGGAGAATTCCATGGACAGAGGACCCTGGCAGGCTCAGTCCATAGGTAACAGAGTCAGACACAACTGAATGGCTAACACAGGATCTAGGAGAAGGGTCAAGTAGCTACAGGAAAGGCAGCTATTTTGAGAGAAGTGTGATGGTTAGGAGTTGGGGCCTCAGGGCCAGAAAGCTTGGATTTCTACCTGGGCTCTCTGACTTGTAAACTCTGAGATTTTAAGCAAATTGTTTGACATTTCTGCGGGAATAATACTAATAAATAACAACTATCTCACAAGGTCGCTGTGTGGATTAAATGAGCTACTACATATGAAGCCTTAACATGGTTCCTGGTCCACAAAAGTCACTCAACAACACCAGTTACCACTATCACCTCCACTGGAGAAAGAGCTGGAAAATTAGGCTTTGGTTAGCACAAAAGTTAAGACGACAGAGGCCAAAATCCCGGTTTCTATAAAGCAACTGTTCACCATTCTGCTCCTAGATACATTTTTAAAGAAAAATATCACTACACTCCACATCACTTAAAACTGCATCTATGCCAGGTTTTCCCACAATGAGCAACATATGACACTACTCAGATTTAAATAGCTATCTTTTTTAGGTGGGAGGGAGGTTCAGGATGGGGAACACATGTACACCCATGGCTGATTCATGTGAATGTCTGGGAAAAACCACCACAATATTGTAAAGTAATTAGCCTCCAATTAAAATAAATAAATTTTAAAAATAAACAAATAGCTATCTTTTTTAATTTTCTAGAAACCTCACTTTTACAAAGTCTTCAAAAATTGCCAAGAGGCATTTTAAAAGTTTTGCACTGGTCTTAGAAAATCAACTTTGATGC
This sequence comes from Nanger dama, assembly GCA_917880005.1. Taxonomy (NCBI): domain Eukaryota; kingdom Metazoa; phylum Chordata; class Mammalia; order Artiodactyla; family Bovidae; genus Nanger; species Nanger dama. Next base: position 33,739,634 of record CAKJTW010000022.1, read on the forward strand.
TTCTGGCCCCAAACAGTAGAAAGTTATAGTTTCATAATCTCTTCAGTGTAGTACAGAGAAGGCAATGGCACCCCACCCAGTACTCTTGCCTGGAAAATCCCATGGATGGGAGGAGCCTGGTAGGCTGCAATCCATGCTAAGAGTCGGACACGACTGAGCGACTTCCTTTCACTTTTCACTTTCATACACTGGAGAAGGAAATGGCAACCCACTCCAGTGTTCTTGCCTGGAGAATCCTGGGGACGGGGGAGCCTGGTGGGCTGCCGTCTATGAGGTCGCACAGAGTCAGACATGGCTGAAGCGATTTAGCAGTAGCCGCAGCAGTCAGTGTAGTAAGTTTTTAAAAATAGGAACCAAAAATAGGGAAAAAAAAAGTTGGGGTTTTTTTTGTTGTTTTTGTTTTTTTGAGGCTGACTTTTTTTTTTTTCCTGGCTGTGCTGGGATAGGGTTGTAGCATGCAGGGTTAGTTACCCCACGGCCCATGGGATCTTAGCTCCCCAACTAGAGATCAAACTCACATCCCCAGCATTGGAATCCAGATTCTCAACCACTAGACCACCAGGGACATCCCACTGATTGGTTTATTTTTAAATTTAAACTCTGAGCATCAAGCAAGGTTAAAAGGCATATTTATAAATAGTGAAATTTACAGCAAATATTATCAAAGTTTAATAGCCTTAATAAATAAAAAGTTTACATAAATTTGAGAATTCTTCAACAGAAAAACAGGTATGCTATCTATAAAAGGAATACAGATGTGATTTATAAAAGAAATAAGATAAGAAATTAAGAGCAAATTCACTAATAAATAAACAGTAGAGTTATAGCCATTTTTGACCTACTTTTTAAAGGTTGAGAGCCAATATAAAGGTCAACAGGGAAAGTCATACTTATGTGTGGAATTGTGGCTCAGCTGGTAAAGAATCCGCTTGCAATGCAGGAGACCTGGGTTCAGTCCCTGGGTTAGGAAGATTCCCTGGAGAAGGGAAAGGCTACCCACTCCAGTACTCTGGCCTGGAGAATTCCATGGACTATATATTCCATGGGGTCGAAAAAGAGTCAGACACAACTGTGTGACTTTCACTTTCAACACTAGAGAAAGATAGTGTATATTTCAAATACTTCAAAAATATTAAAACACTTTCAACTCAACAACTTTACTCCTTAGAATTTATCCTAAGGCAAAAAGCTTTATAAAAGATGTAAAAATGAGTGGTAGTCACTGAGCGAGCAAGAAAGCAGGCAGAACTTAAATGTCAAACAGTAGAGGTCAGCTAAATAAATCAAGGGATCTTAAAAAACTCGGCTGATGAAGACTATTGATATGAAATGACATTAATTATACATTGTCAGGTAAGAGGAAAAAAGTAAACAACAATACAATAATGGACCCATATTTGAAAAAACAATAGTGAATTGTTCATATGGGTTAAAACTCAAGCAGAAAAAAAAAAATTCTCAAAATGTCAACAGTAATTCTCATGCATGTTGATATTACAGGTAGGATTTTGTGTTTTCTTTGCCAATCTTTACTTTATAATTTTTTCTGCAATCAACATGTACAGCTTACATAAAAATTGTTGTAGTAATAACATGCTAAAAATCGTTAAGCATTTTTCTCCTTTTCAAGAACATTAATATACTAGTTCTTTTTCTCCTTATCATGGAAGAAAGCACCATGGATTCCCATTAATGGAAAAAGATGTGGCTTGCCAGCACCCTGAGGACACTTTCAGTGGGATGATTACAGCCGCTATGACAACAAGGGGAGGATGTGATGTCACATAATGATCCAGTGACTGCAACATCCCTGCCCCAATGCAGCACTCTCACTGCCAGCTGGAAATCCAGCAGAGACCTCATTAAGAGCATCTGTTCAGTAATTACTACAAGTTTCCCCTCATCATGCATCCAACTCTGAAGACAGCCCTACCACAGAACTCCCGACTCCAGATTCACAGAGAGGCTAATCTCCCCATTCTGCAGAGCTCAGACTGTCAGCCACCAGAGATCCTGGGTCGAGAGCTGGCACAGTTAGTAAAGGCGACTTCAGTCAACAGGGTCTAGGAGGGAAGAAGCAGTCTGAGAACTTTTCACTGAAGCAGACATAAAGTCTCAAGGTGTTTAACTAAGGGACCTTATACTGCATCTCCCTGCTGCTGCTGCTGCTAAGTCGCTTCAGTCGTGTCCGACTCTGTGCGACCCCATAGACAGCAGCCCACCAGGCTCCCCTGTCTCCCTAGAATATTTAAATATTATCATTACCATTAGAAGAACCTACATCTCTAACCCATAGAAAGGAAGAGCAAATAGCAGTGATTACACAGCAACCCAGATAATCACGTGTAATATGAAAATGCATAATGAATTCTTCCACAATAAATATGAAATCCCAAGACCGTGTTCACACAGTGCCTTACACATAGTAGCAAACTGCTATAATGGAAAGAGCTAGATAGACCAGGTTTCAAGTCCCAGCCCTATTACTCAATCTCTGGAACCTAAGTTTCTTCATCTGCAAACTGAGAATGCATGTGCAGTCACTATGCGACACTATAGCCCACCAGGCTCCTCTGTCCGTGCGATTCTCCAGGCAAGAATACAGGAATGGTTTGCCCTGCCCTCCTCCAGGGGATCTTCCAGACCCAGGGATCAAACTCACGTCTCCTACGACTCCTGCACTGTTGACAGATTCTTTACTGTTGAGCCACCAGGGAAGCCCAAACTGAGAATAATAATTAGTAAAAGGAGTTGGTGAAATATACGATGACCTAAATGGGAAGGAAATCCAAAAAGGCAGGATATACATATACAAATGGCTAATTCACTTTGCTGTACAGTAGAAACTAACATAATGTAAAGCACCCACACTCCAATACAAATTAATTTAAAAAATAAAAACAAAATCTTTTCTTGGATTTGGGGGACGAAGATTAAATATAAAGCTCTGAGCCTAGTGTGTGGTACTGAAAAAAGTTAGTTCCCCTAAAAAAAATGTTCACAGAAAACAAAATGGAGAGATCAATAAAGTAATTGGTCTTGACTGAACCAATGTCAGAGTCTCCTCAAGGGCCTCTCTGTCTGGCCAGTCCTACTGCTAAACCATTCACTGTGTGCACGCATGCTCAGTCGCTAATTACAAGCACACATTATGTTGTTCTTACACATGCATTTTCTCTGCCTACAATTTTCCCAAGAATTCTTCCCTGCTCATCCCATCCTGAACTTCATCCAGTTCAGTGACTCCCAAGCAAAGCCACACATCAGAGTTACTTAGACAGCTTTCTGAAACTGCACATTCCCTGGCCCCACTCCATTACTATAGAATCAGAATCTCCAAAGCATGGGACCCAGAAATCTTTAACAAGCTCCGCATTTGATTCACATGCAGCCAGCCCTGACCCTGTAACATCTGAAAACCAGGTAGCTAATTCCTACTTCCATAAAGCTTGGTTTAAGGACTCTGCTACATTGCTGGTGGGATTGTAAAATGGTGCAATTGGAAAACACTTTGGCAGTTCCTCAAAAGTTAAATATTAACTTATTACACAACCCAGAAGTTCCACTGGTAGAAATCTACCCAAGAAAATGATGACAGGGGGCTTCCCTGGTGGCTCTGTGGTAAAGAATCCACCTGCTAATGCAGGAGACATGGGTTTGATCCTTAATCCAGGAAGATCTCTCATACCGCAGAGCAACTAAGCCCGTGCACCACAACTACTGAGCCTGTGCTCCAGAGCCCGGGAGCCGCAGCTACCAAGGCCAGCCTGCTCCAGAGCCTGTGCTTCACAAGAGAAGCCACCGGGATGAGAAGCCCACGCACCACCTCCAGAGAGTAGCCCCCTGCTCTCTGCAACTAGAGAGCCTGCACAGCAACAAAAAACCAGAGCAGCCAAAAATAAATTATGTTTTTAAAACAATAATATTTATAAAAAATAAGATGTCCCAAATGGACTGGCACACATAAAAGAAGACGACTCTACACTTCCAACGAAGGGGATGTGGGTCCAATCCTCGTCAGGGAACTAAGATCCCACTGCAGCCAAAAAATTTTAATTTTTAATTTTTAAAAATAAAACTGAATGAATCAAAGGAAGGGAGAGGGAAAAGGAGGACAAGATAAGACAGACACCTAGCCAATGTCTGTAAGAGAGTGAAGGAAGGAAGGAGTGGCTTTCTTTTGAAATAAACTCTAAGGAACATTTTAATCCTAAAATCTTCAGATCCAATTGCCTCCCGATTCAAGGTTATAAACCCTCGGAGGCTAAGAGGAGATGCTGGATGTCCCGAAAGTGCTTTGAATTTTTACCAAAGGCCTGTCCCCTGGCTGCCTCACACACAACCATGCTAGCTTCAGATTCCCAGGGCAAGTGTCTGTTTCCTCAGACTTTTGGACTCAGTGGGAGAAGGCGAGGGTGGGATAATTTGGGAGAATAGCATTGAAACAAGTACGTTATGTTAGGTACAATAGATGGCCAGTTCAAAGACATGCTCTGGGACAACCCAGAGGGATGAGGTGGGGAGGGAGGGGTTCAGGATGTGGGGGAACACATGTATACCTGTGGCATGCATTTGTACTGATGTATGGCAAAAATCATCACAACGTTATAAAGTAATTATCTTCCAATTAAAATAAATTAATTACTTTTTTAAGTGTTTCATCATCAGAAAATGAGAAATTAAATGAGTTAGTGCCTTCAAAGCCCTTAGAACAGTGTCTGGCAAATAGCAAATGTTCAATTACACACAGAGAGAGAATAAATGTAGGTGGGTGTGTATGTTTATATATAAAATACATTTGTGAATAACTGGTGAGGCAGCATTGCCCGAACAGGTCATGTTGTGAGGTGCTCCAATAAGATTCAGCTGCCTTTTGTCCAGATTGTATCCAGATTGGAGAGGCTAAGCACAGGGCCAAAGAGGGCCTAGGCACTAAGAGAGGGAAAGAGCTGAGTAATTTTAAATGTTCATGCATACCAGTAAGTTTGAAAATGCAAATAAATCAACATGGATGATCCCATTTAGATAAAAACTGCTACAGAATACCATGCGAATTTAAGATAAAGAAAATATGGAAGCAGATTCACCTAAATACTAACAGAGGTCATCTCTGAATAATGAGTTTTTCTTTCCTGAGTTCCCAAAATGAATACGGATCATTTTTATGGGCAAATGAAATTAATTATCCTATCTTCATTTTGTTAAAAAAAAATGAATTAAGTAACTAGGAAAATGAAGAAAACCTTCAGCCCCTAAGGACAATCTGTCTCTCTGACAGCCTGGAAGTTTGTCTGGTTTGTTCCAAAGTCAGAAGGAATACTCGCCAGGGTATATGAAGGCCCAGATACAGAGGAGGAATGGCATATACACGGCAGTGGCCCGCTATGACACAACAGTAGCTCCAGTCAGCAAACACTCACACTGATCTGCCCCAGGATAAACAGCCTGTGCTTTTGTGAACACAAATCTGATCGTGTCACTTCTGCTTAAAACTATTAGTTGCCTTCCACTGCTCTTGGGAAAAAGATCAAACCCTTCAGGTGGCACACAAGAACCTCTGCCCACCTCGCGGGCCTCTTCTTAACCCCTTTTCCTCCTCTAGCCCATCTGCATGCTTCCCCACCTCTTTCTTCCACCTGCCTCATCAGAGGAGTCCATCCCCAGGCTAGGCTCTACCCCAATGCCCCAGACTAGGCTCCATGCCCTTTTCAGGCACATGCACAGCACCAAGGCCATTCCATCAAAGCACAGCTATACCACAATATCCGTGGGCTCCGCTGGGCCCACAGTTTGACTCACATTCTATCCCTAATGCCTAACACAATAGCTGGCATGTGGAGGGCACCTAATAAAGGCCAACCTTTGAATGATTACCATTCATGGGCAGGCAGGGACAGGGTGAAGTGTAAGACTAGGGAAAAACAAAGACCAACCACAAAAGGCCTGTGAGCCTTACTAGGGAATGTAGGTTTCATCCTGCAAGCAATGGGAGCTAGCAGACAGTTTTTTTTTTTTTTTTTTTTTTATTTTTACTTTTTATTTTGCTTTATAATACTGTATTGTTTTTCCATACATTGACATGAATCAGCCACAGGTGTACATGAGTTCCCAATCCTGAAACCCCCTCCCACCTCCCACCCCATATCATCTCTCTGGATCATCCTCGTGCACCAGCCCCAAGCATCCTGTATCCTGCATCGAACCTAGACTGGCAATTCGTTTCTTACCTGATAGTATACATGTTTCAATACCATTCTCCCAAATCATCCCACCCTCTCCCTCTCCCACAGAGTCTAAAAGACCATTCTATACATCTGTGTCTCTTTTGCTGTCTCCCATAGAGGGTTATCATTACCATCTTTCTAAATTCCATATATATGTGTTAGTATACTGTATTGGTGTTTTGCTTTCTGGCTTACTTCACTCTGTATAATAAGCTGCAGTTTCATCCACCTCATTAGAACTGATTCAAATGTATTCTTTTTAATGGCTGAGTAATACTCCATTGTGTATATATACCACAGCTTTCTTATCCATTCATCTGCTGATGGACATCTAGGTTGCTTCCATGTCCTGGCTATTACAAACAGTGCTGCGATGAACACGGGGGTACACGTGTCTCTTTCAATTCTGGTTTCCTCGGTGTGTATGCCCAGCAGTGGTATTGCTGGGTCATAAGGCAGTTCTATTTGCAACTTTTTAAGGAATCTCCACACTGTTCCCCATACTGGAGGGCAGCAGGATTAGCTGCGTGTTCCAACTGCTAGAATCTAACTACCATGTTGAGAGGAGTGTAGAATGGAGACAAATTGGGGAGACAGGGCAACCACTTGGAAACTGCAATAGAGTAAGTGAGAGAAGAGAGGGGTCTGATCTAAGGTAGAGGAGACGAAGGGGAAAATATGAATTGGAAAGAGTTTGGAGAAGGAAATCTACAGGACCTGATGACTAATTAGCTGTGGGGACACAGGAAAAGGAATCTAAGATGGTTCCCAGATTTCCGCTTCAGATGCCAGAGCTTTCCAAAATGCAGAAATTGGATTTGGGTCATTGACTTCTTGAAGCCCCAGCTTGTCCACCTGTAAAAAGAAGCTGTTCATAGTTTCCCTGCAGGGTTACTGGTAGACTCAAATGAAAGTGCTTCACAGATTGTAAAACATTATTATTATCATCATCATCATCATCATCATCATCATCATCATTAGGGCAACCAATTAAAAACTGCATAATCACCCCCAGAAAACGGCCTTCTTGGAATAGTCACCAAGACCAGGCTTACGGTCTTACACAACTGGCCTGATTTCTGTATCTTTTAAACAGTATTCTCTGTCTTAAACAGTTAGCCTCATGAATGACCTGATGAGGAAAGAAGAAAAGGCATCTTGTTGAAAAGCTGAGTTCTCCGGGGCCCAGAAGACAGTTGGAATCTGGTCCCAGTCAGAGTCTTGCTGGTTCCCTCTTTAAGAGATGCTGGATTCCCCTTCAATACTTACTGACTTGACAAATTTCAAAAATTTAAAGGAACTTCCAATGGTTAAAGAAAGATGAGTCATTAGACACAATGAGCCTTTCTTGGAAATTGTAAGCTAATGACTTTAAAATAGAAATCCATCCACTTTCCCACTCGCTGCCTAAATCCCATGTGTTCATTTGGGATACTTGGGCCCAGGAGTCAGAGTAAATCAAAACCAGCTCCCTCTGGGGACCTTTCAGAGAGATAAAGTTTCCAAAGGGCTGGAGGGTTCTCATTCCTTGTATCACAATGAACATCTAACCCAGTCAAAATGCCTTCAGGTATGGCACAAGCCAAGGAAGGAGAATAGAGAAGGGAAAGGAATTAAGATTTATAAGAACCTGGGATGGTCTCATTACTGGGCCAGCAATTTACAAATGGCATAATCAAATATAGATACTATCATTCCTACCTTACAAGATTCAGAAAGGTGAGTGGTGTGGCCAAATATCTCTTCCCTGGTAAACATCAGAGTTCAGCAATTCAACTTCTGGTTTGTGCAGAAATAAAGAAGGAATATTCTTTCCACCTTATACAACACAATAATTCTTTGAGATGACCTCCAATAGTCAAGATGTCTGATGAATAAAATATGTAATTCAGCAAATCCAGCATAGCACTTCAACACCCCCCAAAAAATTCTAATTAAAAAAAAAAAAAAAACCAGGAAAGACACTGAACCTGAGCTCTAAAGACCTGCATTGAAATCCTCACCAGTAATTGCTCTACCTATAATCTTATTTATAAAAGCTGAATCAGGTCACCTTAAAGGCCCCTTCTTAAAGGCTAAACAAATGCCTGTGGTTAGTAGTGATACAAGTCCAGCAGAGCTGATCCTTCTCTTTCTTATCTAAGCCCCAGGAATCACACCTGACCCACTCTACACCGTTATCAAGAAGAGAAAAAGCACCATTGTCTGGAGAATGAGAGAGAAAAGTCAGGAACCAGCTAATCAATTAAAATTAGTTCTTTTCCAAGGAGCAAACATTGGCAGCAGTGTCTGTGGACATTCATGAATAGAGTCTTGAGTAGTTTGGACCTTTGTCCACAAGACAAGTAAAAACCAACTTCTAGCAGCTCTGCTTCCAAGTTCCCCCACAGGGACCCTGGGGAAGGCCTGGTTCTCAGGCCAAGCCCCTGCCACACTCCGGAGCCTGCCGGCCAACAGCACAGGAAGTGCCAGCCACTTTCCCCAGAGCAGCTGGCACCACTACCCAAACCCAGCTGGAAACACTCAGCTGGGGTGAGGCGGGCACTCCAGATGCCCGGCCTGATCGGAAATCCTACACTCAAACAAAGGCAGCCTTGCAGCCACGCCAGCACACAACACAGTGGCTGGTCAGGGGCTGGGAGAGGCAGCCAGAGGGCAGGCTGGGGCCCTCCAGCCAGGGAAGCAGCTGTGGGCCTGGGAGACTTGCCTGTTCCCTGATTTCAGAGCCTCTCCATTATCACAACCAACAGCTACCAATTACTGGGCATCCAGAGCAGGCTGAGTTCTTCTGGTCCTCATTCTACTGAACTCCCCCAACAACACAACAAAGAAGGAACTGTTATCCGCATTTACACATGAGGGACCGGAGGCTCACAAAGACAATGATCTTTCCCACCATCACAGAGACAGGAAGTGCCAGAACTGGGTCAAGAGCCCAGGTCTTCTGCATTACTTTCCTTTCTGCAAAACATCCTGGCCTAGGAAAGTAAACTACATAAAAACGGCCTGGCAATGAGAGTCTCACTTTGCAAAGCCATCACAGGTGACACATTGAGTCCTAAAAGATGGTCAGCTGGTTAAGAAGATGGGAATATTTGTAGGTCCACCCTGGATCTGAGAACACCTGTATAGTACCGGGACTCCACCACCCGAGAACACACAAAAGTCAATGCCTCTTGACAGGAAACGGCAATGCTGAACAACAGACAGAAAGCAGAAGATCAAGCCCATCCTTATGGCTCTTCAAGGAACAGCATAAATAGGTGTTGATCAAGAAGGTCTCAGAGACAGTTATTATGTTAATTATATATTATGGAAATGTATTATTATTACTATATGTAGGAGTACAGGCTTCCCATGTAGCTCAGCGGTAAAGAATAAACCTGCAATGCAGGAGACAAAGGAGGCGTGGGCTCAATCCTTGGGTCGGGAAGATCCCCTGGAAGAAGGCATGGCAACCCACTCCAATATGCTTGTCAGGAAAATCCCACAGACAGAGGAGTCTAGTGGGCTACAGTCCTTAGGGTCACAAAGAGTCAGACACGACTGAAGCAACTGAGCAGCAGCAGAGCAGTATGTAGCAATGAATATAATAATAACAATATGGAAATACATCATAACAAACATTTATATAGAATTTACTATGTACCCGGTGTTGTTCAGAGTGCTTGATTACATTAACTCATTTAATCTTCCAACACCCTAGAAGATGAGTAACATAACTATCTCTATTTACAGAATGGTTAAGTAACTTGTCCAAGATCACAACAATCACATAGCTAATAAACTGTGAAGCCAAAATTCAAACCAAGGCAGTCAAGCTCCATAATCCATACTCTTAACCTCTACACACATTGCCTCTCAACTACAACAAACATTTATTAAGCAGGATCCATGCTAGGTCCTTCCACTACTATTATCTATGATCACATTTATTGTTCATCACAAACAAATGTAGTAACATGAATAGAAGCCACAAAGGTTTCATAGTACAAAAGAATAGAGCTAACCTTGCAGGCAAGCAGCAACACTTGGAAATCTCCATGCACACCGCCATTTCTCACTGGGATTTGACATCACAGAGGTGAAATGTCTGAAAGGTCCAAGCAGCTTACACATTGACTTACCCTTGGTGAGAGCTCAGTAGTTATCAGACTTCACTGAGTACAGTGAATTATCATACAAAGTTGGATACACAAAATCTAGTCTACTTACTTCAATAATAACTTCAATTCTTTGCTAGTCTTACATTCTACTTGCCTCTGTGATGCTCTGAACTCTACAATTTCTTTCACTAGAAGTCTGAAAGTGCCTCAATTAGCCTACCCCTGCACTTTCCAGCTTTGGGAAAGCTACAGTGGCCTTCAGGACTCAAAGCCACCACCTTTCTGGAGTGACAGGAACCACAGAGAATTTTGTACCCAACCAGTTCACTTACAGATGTAGAAACTACCTCCGTGTTAAGTGACTTGCCCAGGATTAAAGAGCAAGTAAGGAAGAACCTAATCAAAGCTTTCAGTTCTGAGTCTGGTATGTGTTTCCCACTAACATTGTGCATGTTTTCCCCCATGGTTCCCGGGCCCTTCTACAGTGCTTAACTCAGTGCTATATTCAGCAAATGTTTATTCTCTCTCAAAAAAACAGTGCTATAGACTGTGTCCCCTCAAAATTCATATGTTAAGACCTAACCCCCACTGTAATGGTATTAGGTGGTGGGGCCTTTGGCAGGTAATTTGGTCGTGAGGGTGGAGCCTCATAAGTTGGATTAGTACTCTTATAAAAGAGACCCCAGAGAGCTCCCTCACCCCCTGTGCCATATGAAGGCACAGTAAGAAGACAGCCCCCTATGAACCAGGAAGCAGGTCCTCACCAGACGCCAAATATGCTGGTGTCTTCTCAGCCTCCAGAGCTGCGAGAAATACATTTCTGCTAAGCCACGCAACCTATGGTATTCTGTTCTGGTATCCAGAATAAGATAATGCCTAGGAGCTCTGCTTGCATTATCTCATTCAACTGCCCGATCCAGCAAGGTAGATACTATTTGTTATGTCCGTTTCAAACACACTAAACTTTAGCCATTTGATGCCACCTCTCCAAGATAACAACAAAAATGTGAGGTTCAGAATTTGAACCCCCAGTGTCTAACTCCAAAGGTTGTTATATTCTGAACTCTATTAGGTCCCCTTTTCCTTTTCCAATTCCAAAGTCAAGTTCAGAAGCTCATTCCTGCAGTGATGTTCCCCCACTACCCACAACGTCCCCATGGCCCCAGGTGGACTGTGCCCATTGCTCTGCTAAGTCTGTGGAGGCTTGGTAGACATGTCTGGGGCACTGGGTGGCCCCAGGAGGTGCACCAGTCCATGGGCGGGCAGGAGGTACCCAGTACCCACATTGTTCTTATTTCCATCTGGCATCAGGGGCCAAGATGTGGGCTTCCTGGTGGCCATTCCCAGGCCAGCACACAGCAGTACTGACTCACCCCTAAGTCTGCCCCAGACATACTTACGAACCCTCAGGATCACACCACCAACCCTCAGCCACTCGCAGCCAGAGCCAGTTCTAGTCACAGTATAACCTCTAGGGGAGGGAAGGGTTGCTGAGCAAGCACGCAGTGTGACAGCAGGCACTATGCGTGGAACTTTATTCCTCTGGCCAGGTTTCACCCAGGAGGAAGGTTCACCCCAGCCCTGTTGACTCTGAGAAGGAAACTGAGGCTCAGTGAAGCTAACTGACTTGCTTGGTCGGCACAGTAAATCTTCGTGTGACTCCAACGCCCAGGGTTTCCTGCTACAAACACCCCTTCTCAGATAACACACATCCCTAACGTCAGGCACTCCAGTTGCTGGCTGCCAGTAAGACCCCACAGTGAGAGCCTCATTTCTCACACTTGCTTTGTTGAAGCGCAAGCACCATGCAGAGGGACACACAAGCTCTAATCAGTATCGTCTTCCCTCATAACAAGAAGCTGTCTAATAACACTGAAGGGCTAACAAACAACTTTTTCACATGTAACTTCACTTGATCCTCACCACAGCCCGGTAACTAAGGATCACACTCTGCATCTTACACATGAAGGACTGTGGCTCAGATGCAGAGGGGGAATCGGGAGGGAGGTGAGAGAGCGGAAACTGCAGTCCCAGTGTGCATGAGCCCTCAGTCCAAACGCCCTCGTCACCTGGCTATGTTTGAATCTTTCCCAGGGATGTGAGGAGGAGGAGAGAATTAGGGCAACGGGTGCTGGGAGGTGGTAGCGGACAGTTTGCCTTGGATACTAATTCAGTTCCTTGCAACCCACCAGCACCCCCAACAATGCCCAGAGGTTGCTGCAAGCCAGACTAACTAACGGGCAGACAAGACACAGAACACTTAGACCAGTCTGAGGCCCTGTGCACCAAGGCCAGGAGCCTCTATGCCCCGGCTGGAAACACACCCCCAGTTCATGCAGCCCAATATCCCAGCCTCGGCCATGCACAGAGCCCCACCCACCCAGAATCCTTGTGAAAGATGCCCCTGCCAGCAGACCTCCCGACTTAGTGGGGGTTCCCAGTACCCAGCACTCCCAGGTGGGACAGGGAACCCTCACACCCTGCCCCTTGGGCCTCTGATTGCTGTCTAGTGGCCCCTTGTTTTTCCTCCTCTGGGACAACCCCGCAGAGAGAAACACAGGGGCAAGGGAGCCCGTGGCAGTTGCTATAAGCAACGCATCCCTCTGTTAGCAACACCTTACAGGCCTAGAATTTTCCACAACACCACCAGGTTCATTTGTGGAGGAAGCAGCTTCTTGTCCACACACCCCATCAACTTCACATCCTCCTGGCCCATAGCTTCACCCACTTCCTTCTGACACCCTAGAGGTCATCACCTTGAGGAGAAGAGAAAATGAGGGCCCCCAAGACCCATTTTCTCATCCGGAAACTGAGAGGTGAGGAGCACCGAGAGGGATCAAGAGAGTCCCCCTCAGATAGTTAAAAGAAAAAAAGCGCTTTGCTTTCTGCAGACATACTTCACCTTGGAAGGAAAAGTGTGTGTTTTGGGCAGCCTCATGGAGAAAGTAAGAATCTGCAAATCCACTTAATACAAACCCAAACAGATATCCAAATCCCAGGAGACAAAGAAAGTTCTTCTGGAAAACAGTAATAGAGCAACTCTCCCCATAACCGTTTATTTCATATTCAAATATTAGTTCATAAACACAGTCAAATTATACTTGAACTTCTCCCCATGGCCTTCAATTAATCTTAACTGCTATAATTATTGGCTACACTCATAACTGGGGCTTCTCGGGTGGCTCAGTGATAGGGAATCCGCCTGCCAGTGCCGGAGATGCAGTTAGATTCCTGGGTCAGGAAGATGCCCTGAAGAAAGAAACGGCACCCACTGCAGTGTTCTTACCTGGGAATCCCATGGACAGAAGAGCCTGGCAGGCTACAGTCCATGGGGTCGCAAAGAGACGGACACAGCTTAGTGACTAAACAAGAACAATCCTAACTACAGTGGTCTCCCAGGATGCGACCCTCAAATCATGAAGGCTCTACGACAGTCAGTGCTTTCTGGATGTGGCACGTGTTCAAGCTCATGGTCTTGTTTTCAAGACCTCTTGACCACAGGGATCGAACCCAAGTCTCCTGCGTCTCTAGCACTGCAGGCAGAATCTTTACCATCTGAGCCACCACAGGAGCCCCTCTTAACCCAGAAACTTCCACTCAACAGAGAGAAGTTCCGTCAGGAGCCCTCCAAGGAAACTTGAACCTTGACCTTGCCATGGTGGGGGCTCACAGACCCCTCTTCTGCAGAATCCCAAGACCCCTGTTGGCCTCATAAGCCAAGGGTAACGATCTCTTGAATCTGAGAGAAAATCTCTTGAATTGCCAGGACCATAACATAGATTCCTTTAGTAAAGTTCTTTGACCTGGAAATTTTGCATAATTAACAGACTGGAAGAGAAGGTGATTCCTGATGACAGAATGTAGGACACCTGAGAAAAAAAAAGTGATTTGGGCTCTGGAATTTCTTCAGGGTTGTTCCCTCACATAGTTAGAGGGGGACTGTCCACCTACTCCACCCTGCTGGAACCATGGGAGAAGCTGGAGACCATGGGTGCAGGCTACAAGATATCTGTGCATCCACAAACCAAGTCCTAAATGCCACATGCCAAAGTTGCAGGAATATGAAGCCCCCTGCTTAGAAGAAAGTGTCACGTAACATACAGGACAGACAGCACCTGCGACTCACACACAGAGACACATGAACATGGTGTGTATATAATGCATATTATTGGTACATATTAATTATCACATGATTAATATATAGTTATTACATAATATATTGTACAATTAATATGTAGTAGCGATAATTATATATTATGTACATTTGATACATTGATTATATGTATAATTAACATGTATTGCATACATTAAGAGTACAGCTGACTCTTGAACAACTAGGGTTAGTTGAAAATTTGTGCACACTCGTGGTGGATTCATGTTGATGTATGGCAAAACCAATACAGTATTGTAAAGTTAAAAATAAATAAATAAATAATTTTTTTTAAAAAGAAAATTTGTGTCATAACCAATCCTATACGTGATTCTTCCAAAGCCCCAATTCCATATCCTCAGATTCAACCAGCTGCAGATTGTGCATACTGTAGTATTTACTGTAGAAAAAAAAAAATTCTTGTATAAGTGGACCTGCGCAATTCAAACCCACATTGTTTAATAAGAGTCAACTGTGCTTGGAAATTAAAAATAAATGATGAAACTCCCCCAGAGGAGAAACATACAGGCAAAGGACATAAAATGTAAAGAAGTGAAATAGTATGTGGAAGTAAGATACTACCTTACACCTCCCAAACAAACAACTCTTTAAAAATTGTCAGTACTCATGAGTGTGTGAACACCTGATAGATGGCTGGTGGGAGTGTGAGTTGGTATTTCCAGAGGGTATTTAATAATATACTTTAAGATCCCTAAAAATATACATAGTCTTCTAGAAATTTATTCTCAAAAGTGTTAATGGATGTGCTCAAAGATTTAGTCTTTTTCATTGTCTATTATGGTAAAAAGTAAAAGCAACCTAAATAGCCAACAATAAAAGTTTTTTAAATAAAAACAAATATAGAGTATGAAACAAAGCTACTATGATATTAAGTGCCATTACCAAACATTATGATTGCTGTTAAAAAATTGTATATATTAAAAAGTACTGGAAGTATATACAACAAATACTAATAATGTTTAGTGGTGGGCGGTAAAATTACAAGTGATTTTTTTTTTTCTTTCTTTTTGATTATCTGTATTTGCTTCAATGTCTATATTGGCCTAAAACGTCTAATACGTATCTGGCAGCATTTAAAAGCTTTTATTTTGTAAAATGTTATGTATAAAGACATCATATCACCTCAAGAGTACGAATTCCTTGAATCCTAGGTTCTAGATCTGATTTATCTTCATCAATTCCCCATGATATTAGCTTAGGGTATTGAATAATCACAATTACCATTTACTGAATGTTTGCCACGTGGCAGGCATTCTATTAAATTGTGGTTTTAATACAGTAAAATTCAATAAAAATTTGTTGAAGGAGGGAGGGAAGGAGGGCAGATGGAAAGGAGTAAATGAATAAATGCCCAAAGATCTGAAAGAAGCTGGCAGCTGTCTCACCAGGAAGTGACCTGCTCATTCTTGAGGTCCCATCTGACCAGCAGACTACACCAATGAGCTAGACCATCTCCTCTAGTGAGAATGGGAGCAGAAAGGGAGGAGATGTTAGGCAGGGACAGCCACACTATAAACCGGAGTTTTAGAAGCCACAGTTTCTGAAAGATTTCATAGGGAACTGCCAGGTAACACTTAAAAATCATTTTTGGAAGCTTTCTAACTAGATTCACAAAAACTAGTATTAATCAGCCTTTTGATTAATCACTTTGGACCTTGGCAACCTTTAATTTATTCCTACAAAAACTCCCAAGCACTCACTATTAGAGGGTGAAAAATAGGCACAGTCTCATTCTTAAGGAACCTGCAGTGTAAGAGGACAAGGAATAGTTGCTGAAATACTGGTTCAAGGCTAGGTGTGAGCCCTCACACAGGACTAGGAGGCCAAGATGAGTGCAGGAGTTCTTTCTCATGGGGAAGAAAAGCAGAGGAGGGGGTAAGTGAGAGTTGGAATAGATAAGATTTCTCAGTGCAGACTTGGGAAAATGGTGTTCCTGATTGAGGGGACAGCCTGAGCAAAGGCTCTGAGGGGGTGGGATGGGGGCCAGGGCAAGCCATCATGAGTGTGAGGAAGAAATAGATCTGCCATGACAACTGAGGCAAGAAAGGCAAGTTCAAGCCAGAATGGAGAGACTCGGGAAGCAGGTAAAGGCGCTCAGACTGACTTCTGGTAGTAATGTGTCCAGCCCATGCCCCCTAAATCTTGGGCCACTCCATTAGAAGAAGCAAAGTGGCCCAGATCCTCTCCAATAGCCTCTTCTTGCCCCTGACAAATTCCTGCTACACTTCCAAAAAGCACCTTAATATACCCCTAACTTTCCAAGGCTCCAAGGAGAAGCTCAGATTTATAGCCACACTGCCCTGAGCACACACAGAAGTAGAAAATCTGAAGCAGCTCCTTGACACCTAGCTGTGCCCTGCTGGTCTCCAATCTCTGACATCCTGGAGAGGAAGCCTCCCTGGCTTAGCCCATCTCCTGGGAAAATGAGGAGATAATCCTTGGACCAGTTGATTCAAAACAGTACAGCATGGAACCGGTAGTAAAAGCACCAAGAACTGATCTTAAATTCAGCTTCTGGAGAGTCAGCCCTGTGGTCCAGCTTCCTCTATAGCCCATGGAGACACCTCCAGGCCCCTCTTAGTAAAAGGTTTGGGAAGGGAGCCACTGGGAATCCAGAGGACATGAGACAGATGTTTCTCAAATGTTTTAGTAGCATGCATGATACATCCCACCCGCCCTGCCTTCTTCTGACTCTGTCTCTTTTTGCCGTTCCCTGTTTTCCTTCCTACCTCCTTCCTCTCTCTCTCTCTCTCTCTCTCTCTCTCTCTCTCTCTCTCTCTCTCGTGTTCCTTTCTCTCCTTATTTCAACTTTTGTGAAACCTACTCTTCAATCTCTTTCTCTAAATCTATCTCTATGTGTCTCTCTCAGAGTCAGCTCATCTCTGTTTCCATCATCTCTTTCTCCGCATCTCTGACGTTCTGTTGGCCTCTCTGACTTCATATTTCTGAACTGGTGTCTAGGTGTGTCTACTAATGTATCTGTCCGGATGTCTCTTGTCATTCGGTCTCTCTTATCTGTGTGTCTTTCTGCGTCTCTTACTGTCTGTCGTGCACGTCTTTGTGTCGCTCTCTCTCCCCGTACCTTTCCATCTCTCTGCCTCCATCCGTGATGGAGATCCCTCCTCTCCGAGCTTGCGTTACTAAAATCGCAGCGAGGAAATGGAACAGTTCAGAAAGGTGTGACCCTGAAAACCAGCTTAAGCGGGATGCCGGCTTAGAGCGGCGGGGAGGGGCACCGCGGGGACAGCCCCGAGGACGGCCGAACCACACACGCGACTTTCCGGCACTGTCGCCGCTCCCCGGGTCTCCCGCCTGGCGAGCGCCTCGCGACCCAGCCCCACTACGACCACCCACCTCCCTGGCTCAGAAGGAGCCTCGCCACCCCCGGAAAGCCGGAAGGAAGGCAGAGGGCGGAAAGTTCTCACCGATGGTGAAGCTGTAGCCATCGATGCTGAAAGTGGCGCTCCGGCATTTTTTGAAGCCCTCTTTCTTGTTGCTGGCGTCCGTCATGGCTCGGCCAGCCGCGTCCCGAGGTCCCTAGCGGAGGGGGCGCGCGCCCCGGCGCCGGCGCCCCGCTTTCAGCCGCGTCCCCTACCCGGGCGCGCGGCGCGCTGTCCCCGCCGGTCCGCCGCTCGCTGAGAGCGGAGCGCGCCGGCTGCTGGCACCGCGAGCGCGAAGTCGACTAACGCACTAGGCGCACGGCGGAGCCAGCGAGCCTCGCAAATGTCCCATCTCCAGTGCCAGGTTCCAGATACCACGCGAGGAGTGCGAACAAAGGGAGTCGGCGCGCAACCGCGCGCGTGGATGCGGGCTGGTGGGTGGGTGGGTACCGAAATCTCTGTCTTTGCCACCTTCTCCCTGGAAGCCAGCGCGCTCCAGGCACGTCTGTTTTCTTTCTCAGTTTAGGCTTCCCCTCTCTGGAGGCTGGTGGGGTTTGGGGACTCAAGGGAATGGCTAAGATTTGGCGTCGTGCTTCTTTTGGATGTTTTCTCTGGCAGGCGAGAGAGCTCCCAAAAACACATCAACAGATGGAAAAGCAAACATCCACGCCGGTCAGATGCTGCCAAAGTTTGCTCCAAACAAGGAAGTCGGGAAATCGCCACGCCCACTTCCTCCCAGCAGCTGTCCCCTGAACTAGCCTGGAACCCCCATAAGATTACTTCTCGGGCCAGGAGATAATTACCAAAGTAACCCTTGTTGGTGGCTAAGCGCTTCCACGCAGAGGTTCTAAAATGTGCAAGTTCTAGTCTATTCCAAACGAACTGTCCGAGCTCTTTCCAATTTGGTTTTGTCAAATAGACTTGGCAAAGTGTGTTGCCAAATAGAGATTCCTGGAACTTGTGGAGGTGGTAGAGATTTAACCAACCCTACGGCTAACCCCTCTTGTCACAGAAGAGGAAACGGGTGGACAGGGGCTGGACTAAGGTCCTACAGCTAAAAAAGTGGCCGTGTCTGGATAGAGTAGCTTCACTTTATAATACCAAATCAATTACTGATGCTTCCAGTACCTGAAATGACTGAGTCAGGCAAGGTTTATATGAGGGAAATCATTCCCTCCAATCAGCAAGCATTGCTAAGGATTTACAGTTGTAGTGCTTTTTGTCAGGGGCTGGGGGGCTCACATTAATGAGATCAGAGTTGAGTCCCTTGGCGGAGTCCACCCAGTGTAAGCCATGGAGTGACAGTGTTATGCTCAGGTTATTAAAGAACTAGTTAAGCCAACCTCATTTGTTGTGATGGAATTTAACACAATTACCAAGCACTTGTCAATACTAATGAGTCAATCAGGTATATCCCTAGTTGTTTCTGAGTTTAGAGAACAGTGGTCATAAGTCTTCAGAATCTAACTAAAATTAGAGCTCTTCTCTCAAAAAAAGTCACATACACACACATATGCAATATTCCACATGCAATTTCAGGGGAACCATAAACCTCTCAGTTCAGTTCAGTTCAGTCGCTCAGTCATGTCCGACTCTTCGTGACCCCATGAATTGCAGCATGCTAGGCCTCCAGGTTCATCACCATCTCTAGGAGTTCACTCAGACTCACGTCCATCGAGTCCGTGATGCCATCCAGCCATCTCATCCTCTGTCGTCCCCTTCTCCTCCTGCCCCCAATCCCTCCCAGCATCAGAGTCTTTTCCAATGAGTCAACTCTTCGCATGAGGTGGCCAAGGTACTGGAGTTTCAGCTTTAGTATCATTCCTTCCAAAGAAATCCCAGGGCTGATCTCCTTCAGAATGGACTGGTTGGATCTCCTTGCAGCGCAAGGGACTCTCAAGAGTCTTCTCCAACATCACAGCTCAAAAGCATCAATTCTTCAGCACTCAGCCTTCTTCACAGTCCAACTCTCACATCCATACATGACCACAGGAAAAACCATAGCCTTGACTAGTTGGACCTTAGTCGGCAAAGTAATGTTTCTGCTTTTGAATATGCTATCTAGGTTGGTCATAACTTTTCTTCCAAAGAGTAAGCGTCTTCTAATTTCATGGCTGCAGTCACCATCTGCAGTGATTTTGGAGCCCAAAAAATAAAGTCTGACACTGTTTCCACTGGTTCCCCATAACCCCATGGAAATCAGATTAATATCTCAGGACCTGAATCTTCCTCAATTTACCATATATTTTGAGAGAAATGAGGGTTTTTTAATGTCAAATATAGTTGGAACTTTATTTATAAATTCTCTATGGTAAGACCTAGAACCACATTGATAGTTTGCTGAGATCAATGGCAAGACTGATTGATCCAAAAGGCAATGGGTATCACAGAACTCATCACACAGAATGGCTCATCCTCGCCTGTTAGTAGAGCACGCCTCAAACCCTGAGGCGCTCCTTGAGACTGGAACTGGTTACAATGAGGAGGCATGAAGAAACTCTAGGGATAGACACATCTGAGTCTGAAATCTGGCTCCACCACTTACCAAATATATGTCCTTGAGCAAGATACTAGACCTCCCTGAGTCTTGCTTTCCTGATCTTACAATGAGGATTAAGTGAGAGGAAATGGTTGAAACTTAGGCATACCATGGACATTTAGTTTTTGCAATTACCAGGTGACTCCCAAGTTTCATTATGTAGACACTGTAGAAAATTCTTCTTCATAGCAATAATATATTTTTGCTATTGTTATCACTAATTTTATAGAGAAAAAATTTATCTGTAAGATGTTTATATATAATATATATGACTACATACTATATATATTATATATATACTATATATAATAGTACATATAATAGCATATACTATATATAATACATTTTAATATAGTAATCCCCAAAAGTCTCTTATCATTCTCATTTCCTGTATTTCTCCCAAATATTTAGCAAAATCACATGTCTTCTTCTGTGTCACTGGAAGTTCTGTAATGAGGTTCCTGAAAGCCTTGAGTTATAGTCTCCTACGGTAAGTTATCAAGAAAAAAAAATCCTAATGGGATGGAAAATTTTTCCTGAGTGAGTGAAATTAAAACTTGGTATTTAATCACTCTTAGCAGAAAAGCTTTTTGAAATATAATCTATAAAAATAATAACAATGTGATCATTTATCTGTCCCCTAAGACTGGTAAAAGTAACTTGCATGAACAATTAGAACTGGTTTTAAACTGCTTCTCCCCAGAATTGTTCTCTCTCCCTGGTTTTAGAAACTGCACACCTACAGAGCCACTGACTGTGCCGCTTCAAGAGCAGAGACTTGAAAGCAGCCTTCTCGGCGTGGGGCCTCTCACTCCACACCAAATGAAGTCCAACGCTAACATTCCATAAGCCGGGAAAGAAGGAGCTCAACACCAACAGAAGCACTGCTTTGTTCTTCCAGGAATGCTCCTTTAAGAATGCCTGTGAAATAAGAAAACTAAACCAAGATACCCAAGTAGATGGGTGAATCCTATGCCCTTATTGTTTGAACAGGGGTAAGCCAACAGACCTGCAGGTCAGATCCAGTCTGTTCACCTGTCTTTGTAGAATCCTCAAGCTAAAAAAGTGATTGTGTGATTGAAAAATTCAAAAATTTCCCATTCAACAGAAGAACATGTAACATATTAAAACATGAAATTCAAATTTCAGTGTCCACAAATAAAGTTTTATTGGAACATAGTTACACTCATCTGTTTACATATTGTGTGTGGCTGCTTTTAAACCAACAGGCAGAGGTGAGTAGTTGTGCCCAAGACTGTATGGACTGTAAATCCAAAAATATTTGCTATCCGTCCCTTTAGAGAAAATGTTTGCTGATTCCTAGATTATCATAAATATCTTACACCTGTCTAGGCTTAGAAAACTTCTGTTTCTATTATATTTATTATAAAATAAGTAAATACTATTATATTTGCTATAAAGTGACTTATTTACTGAAAAATAAGCTTGATTTATAAAATAAATCACTGATCTGTTTTTAATTACTGGAATAGATTCTAACAAGGAAGGTACAGCAACAAATGTTTGATGAATGAAAGAAGGAAGGAAAGAAACAATATATATAAGAGTTTGATCCAGTTATTAGCAAGATTAATTAGGTTAAAATTAATTTCTCCCAAGATAATGCATGAATCTGGTTTCATCCCAAGAAAGTAGAAGAGGATGAATTCAGTATTTAAATCAGTTCATAACTCGTGGATCAGATAATGTCCTTCAAAATATAACAACTACACATGGAAAAATAAAAATCTGGCAGGAAGCTCATCTGACTCAGATGCTAATGTCATGTCCCTTGATACTCCCTGTGTAGGGGCTGGTAACTGTTTCCATGTAAGAGAAAGAGTGTTAACAGCTAATACTCTTAACAGCTAACACTGTTAAACTAGTGTTCATTGGTTTCTAAACATCTAGAAAAAGATGGCAATGGCAACCCACTCCAGTACTCTTGCCTGGAAAATCCTATGGATGGAGGAGCCTGGTAGGCTGCAGTCCACGGGGTCAGCTAAGAGTCAGGCATGACTGAGCAACTTCACTTTCACTTTTCGCTTTCCTGCATTGGAGAAGGAAATGGCAACCCACTCCAGTGTTCTTTCCTGGAGAATCCCAGTGACGGAGGAGCCTGGTGGGCTGCCGTCTATGGGGTCGCACAGAGTTGGACACGACTGAAGTGGCTTAGCAGCAGCAGCAGAAAAAGATGAGACTATATGTAGCATGTGTTATCAAAAAGTCAGTTTTCTAAGAAAATAACTTTTTGTCACACCAAAGAGAAGACAACTCCCCAGCACTTCATTTGGAATTCTCCAGTCGCCCAAGAATTATAAAACCAAATTGCCTCAATAAAAGCATTGTCCATAGCCCTCGTGGACATCCTCAGCTGTGTGACAACTATTCTGAATTGTGGGGGAGGACCCCGTTGCAGGCGGCAATGAAGTTTCTGAACTTCTCAAGTTTCTCTTCTGGCTGAACTTGATACAATCCAGATAAGACTAATGAGCATCTTTGCTGGCAGTAGAAATTGTGAGAGGTGAAGAGAAAGTTACAGGAAATTCCAGGCCCAGTTCCAGCCTGAATCTAAAAAGCATCTCCTCGCAAATTCTATGAGATGCTCTAGTATCTTACACTTCATTCCCTCTTTGTAAGTGAGCTAGCAGATGGGAGTTTCTGTTGCTTGCCATCTTGAATCCTAGCTAATCCATCAAACACAGTCCCTTCAAGGAGAGATGTAGAGAAGAAAAAATAAATAAATAAACAGAGAAAGGGTGGAATGACACTAACATTACCGAGTGCCAACTACGTGATAGGCATTGCTGCTAACCAGGAAATGGTCCCTGCCTTTGAGGACTTTATAGGAAGAGAAAGTCCTGAACAGTCTGTGGAACCAGGGCTTGGAACAAAACAGCCGTCTCAGAAAGTCTACGTTTATGGAAGCAACTCCTCTCCAGCTCTCCTAATACCCTTTTCTGCTTCACTTTGCTTCCACCTTATTGCCTCCCTAGAGCCTATTCTTGTTTCTCATATTAATTAGGCCCAGGGAAGGCAAAGACTATCTAAATAAAAAGAATAAAAAGCAAAGTACCTACACACGTGAGGGTCAGAAAAATTTCCCAGCAAGATGCCTTGAAGGCCTGATGCAGATTGGTAGTGGTGATGGTTTAATTGTTTAGTCGTGTCCAGCTCTTTGCAACCACATGGACACTAAATTGCCAGGCTCCTCTGACCATGGGACTTCCCAGGCAAGAATACTGGAGTTGCCATTTTCTGCTCCAGGGGACCTTCCCGACCCAGGAATTGAACCCCGAGTCTCCTGAATTGCAGGTGGATTCTTTACCAGTGAGCCAACAGAGAAGCCCCTAATGGAGATTACAGAATTTTATTTGCACAATGAGACAGTTTTTCTTTGTAATAGAGATGGCCTCTATCTATTTGTCAATGTTTTTTCTAAGTGTACATACCATTAGTGCATTTGTGAAAATGACTTTTCCTACACCTGCCTTCACTGTCTCAAAAAAATCCTTCCTTGTTCCAAAAAATACTAGCTGAGAAACTCCCAGACCAATGCTTTCTCCATAATAGCAGAAGCAAATTAGAGTAAATTCATTCTTTTTGGCCCTAAGGATTTAGGGAGAATTTTCTGATAGCCTTTTGCAGTTAGGAGATTTGAAGCACTGGAGACACTCTGCAGTGGAGGAGCAAGACCAATGCTTTCCCCAAAATATCAAAGCAAATTAGAGTAAATCCATTCTTTTTGGTTCTAAGAATTTAGGGAGAATTTTCTGGTAGCCTTTTGCAGCTAGGAGATTTGAAGCACTGGAGACATTCTGCAGTGGAAGAGCAAGACCAATGCTTTCCCCATAATATCAGAAGCAAATTAGAGTAAATCCATTCCTTTTGGCTCTAAGAATCTAGGGAGAATTTTCTGATAGACTTTTGCAGTTAGGAGATTTGGAGAACTGGAGACACTCTGCAGTGAAGGAGCAGAGACCAAAATGAGAGCCTTGAATTTCTTTTTGTAACCCAGATTATCAAACCTGGACTGTTCTTCCCCCTCAGTCCACCTGGTTTGCCTAGAGACCTTCTCCTCATCCTTGAAGCCTCCACTGATGTCCCAGGTCCTTCAGAAAGGATTTCCTGCCTGCCTCTTCTGGAGGGAAGAGGACACTCCACTTTAAGCGCCCCCTGGGCCTCACCCCATCTCTCTATCCTGAAACCACTGCACTGAACTCACACTGCCTGTGTGCAAGCTGGTCACCCCAAGAGGATATGAGCTGCTGGTAGCAGGGTAGGTCTTCCATCTCAGCCCAAGCACAGTGCCTGGCCAGAGTAGGCTGAAACATGTGATCAGTTAAGCAGTGAACACAGATATAACACACAACGCTGCACAGCCAGGAGGTGACGTGATGGGGGCAGAAGAGTCATTCTTAGTCATTCCCTCTCTTCATTCACCCTCTAGCTTCCTCTGTGATGAGCTTTAGCGCCAACTCATGATAAACATGTTAACAACATTTATAACAGAACAAAAAGCTTCTCTGTTTGCTAGCTGTGTGACCTTAAGCAAGTAGCTTAGCCTCTATGAGTCTCAATTTTTATCTTCTGTAAAATGGAGATGTAGTAACTATCTTACAGGGGATATGTGAGTTATACTGAGATAATTTCTATTAAAGACTTGCCCTCAACCTGACTCATAGTAAACTCTCAATATATGGTTGTGTTTTCTTTTTTCAATTTGGCCAAGCCATGTGGCTTGCAGGATCTTAATTCCCCAGGCAGGACTGAATCGACGTCTTTGGCAGTGAAGACATGGAGTCCTAACCACTGGACCACTGGGGAATTCCAATCAATACATGTCATGTTACTTTTACATCATCATCACTAGGACTCTAGGTCCCTTTTGTGTGTTATTCCTGCATAGAGTTCTTGAGATAAGCCATACCCAGGGCAAAAAGAACAGGCCCAGGGCTCATTCACCATTAAGCAATGAAGCAAGCAATGGTTCTAAGCCTCCATCTCTCAACGGAGCAGCAGATACCCACAGGCTTCCTGAGAGCTGGAATCTGGAGCTTGGATGGGGCCTGGCTCAGCAAGAAGCCTCAGGAAATGCTCTGGCACTCTCCCACCCACCACCACCCCCCATTCCCTCCCTGTTCCACAGCACTTTTGTCACTTAGGCATCACTGCATTTAGTGGACATGTTGCGGCCTTCTTCTTCTCAGCCTCCTGGTGTGTTTACTCTGTGAACCATGGTGGCAATGTTTAGGATGCCTTTTGTTCCCTGGGCATCCAGAGTACCCCCCTGCTCCTGGTTTTCCTTGCAGCTTTCTTGGCCAGTTACTTCACTGCTGTCATTAACCAGGGAAGCTCTTATGCAAGAACCTCTTCTCACTCTCTTCCCTCTCCACGGAGCAATCCTCTTCACTTTGACAGCTCTGTTAATGACTCTCAAGTATCTAGTTGCAGCCCAGATCACTTCCCCAAGCAGCAGTGCCGTGTGTGTGTGTGTGTGTGTGTGTGTGTGTGTGTGTGCACGCGTGCGCGTGTGTGTGTGCACCGAGTCACTTCAATCATGTCCAACCCTTTGTGACCCTATGGACTGTGGCCTGCCAGGCTCCTCTGTCCATAGGATTCTTCAGGCAAGAATACTGGAGCAGGTGGCTGCACTCTCCTGCAGGGGATTTTCCCCAACCCAGGTCTTACATCTACCTGAATTGGCAGGCGGGATTTTTACCACTAGCAACACCTGGGAGGCCTGCGAACATTCTGCAAGGATTGTTAAAATAATCAAATAAGCTTATATGATGACATTTCAAATAATACTTGACATTGAGACATTTCTTGAGGTTAGATATTGTCCTAATTTTCATTTTATATGTTTTCTGCCAACTCCAAGTTGTAGGAAAAAGCCCTGACTTGGGTGGTTTAAATTATAAGAATGTTTATTATTAAGTGTCACATGAATTATTAATTCAACTATTCAGTGAGGATGTCAGAAAGCCAGGTACTTTGGAACACTGTGTATGTGCACGTGCTAAGTTGCTTCGGTCAAGTCCAACTCTTTGTGACTCCATGGACTGTAGCCCACAAGGCTCCTCTGTCCAGGGGATTCTCCAGGCAAGAATACTGGAGTGGGTTGCCATGTCCTCCTCCAGGGGATCTTCCTGACTCAGGGATCGAACCTGCGTCTCCTGTGTCTCCTGCATTGACAGGTGGGTTCTTTACCACTGAGCCACCTGGGAAGCCCCTTTGAAAGTTAGGGACCGTGTTTATTCACTGGTTTGGCACCTTGCATGATGTCAGGCATGTAAATTACCATTAGAAGTTATTGAATGAATGAATGAACAAATGAATAGTGCACAGTAGCCACAGAACTGAGTAAACCTCCAAAAGTACAATGTTTCCTAAAAAAAAAAAGTCAGATTAGAGCTGGTGATTCCTCTGCCTACAGCACAGCCTTTTAGTATTCCTCTTTAGACTAAAACTTTGGTCTACTTTAATAAGCTGGCACTGAACTGGATAAGGTTTTCAGAAATCATAGCAGGTATTTAAGCTCAGTTTAAATCTGGCTTCCATTCAACTTGCCCACACCCTCAAAGGCATAATACTTTACTAGCAGTCACTATCATTATGCCTTGTTATCCACAGTGGCTACTATGAACAACTCCCTGCTGTTTCACATGACAGCCTCATAAACATGAAGCTCCATTGTTCCCCAAGATGGCATGAACATGACTCAGGACAACATGGAAGGGGCCTTTGGGCTCCAGAACTCTGAGATAGTCTCCTGATCAGAGCACCAAGGGCATAAGGAATGGAACTCAAAGGCACCATGGCAGTCCCTCAGGCTGACCTTCCATATCTCTGCAGGAAAAAAGTCACAGATGTCTTGAGGAATAGTGTGCATGAGCCATGGTTTCTTCTGGCTGCAACTATCTCCGACCTTTGTCTAGCATGCCATCATATTATTCAGTCCCTTCGGGTCATCCAAGCATGCCTCACACTAGCACCCAGTGTTCAGTAAAGGTGAAGCACAGATGCTTCAGTCCTGTTCACAGCAGTGAGTCTCAACAACAACAGCATGCTGAAATCACCAGTGTGATCATGAGCTGATCGCATAGACATCAGGGCTTGCCAAAATAGATTCTGATTCACTGGTCTTGAAGGGGTTGGAAGGCTAAGAATTGGTGGTTTTTAAAGCTCCCCAGATATTCCAGAGAGAAGCCAACGATAAGAACCACTGTCAGTTTGCAGCATTTATCCCAAACACTCCTGGTCTGTTTCCAATTTGTTTTGAATCCATCACAACGTTCCTATGTGGCTCCTGACCTGAAGCCATGCCTTCCTTGCAAACCCTACTATGTGCCATTGGCAATGTATCTGGCTTTCCTGCTCGACTCCTGACTTTCTCTCAAGGGCTTTTCTTAGACATACCCTATCAACTCTTTTCAGTTCAGACTTCCTTGAGAGGACTCTGACATTCTGTGCTTCATGGGGACCAACAGAAAAAAAAAAAAAAAAACACTAATATTTATGAGCCAAATCCTGTATTAGTTTGTGTAGATAATTTCTGTAACAAATATCCAAATTTTCAGTGGCCAGACACCACAATAAAAGTTTATTTCTAGCTCATTACAGAGCCCAAAATGCAGAAGGCAGGGAGAGACTGAAGAAAGAGGCAGACCACTGCAGATTACTGGGTGGCAGGTTTAATAAACAAGAGAACTTTCCTACCAGGCTTGTCTTGGGCAGCCGCAAAATGAGTAAGTCTTCACACACAAACACGCCAAATCTTAAAAGTTTATATAGAGGACTTAACTAGGTTCAGTCACACTGCCATCCAGAGAGTCTCAATACTACATTCTATCTTAAAGCTGTATCCTTGAACTTCTGAAAATAGGGGAGGCAAGTGGCCAAGGGCAGAGGAGGGGGTGGGGAGCCTCCAAGTGCCTGGATCCAGCTCACAGTTCAACCAGCAGTCACATCTCCTCAATGACCTCCGCAATAGCCTGAAAGAAACACTTATTCCTTCTTCCTACATTCCATTAGCCGGAATTAGTCATATGGCCCCATCAGACTATAAGAAGGGCTCTGGAAGATGAAATTAGGAAAGAAAAGAAGGTTTGAGGGACTTCCCTGGTGGGCCAGTGGCTAAGAAAGACTTCATGCTCCCAGTGCAGGGGGCCCTGGGTTTGATCCCTGGTCAGGGAATTAGATCCTGCATGCCACAGCTAAAGATTCTGCATGCTACAATGAAGATCAAAGATCCTGAGTGCCTCAACTAAGACCTAGCACAGCCAAATAAATAAATAAATATTGCTTAAAAAAAAAAAAGGGTTTGGTGAATGGAGATCCATTTTAAACCCTCCCCTCTTGACCGAATTTTCAATTTACCAGAAGCAGACATAGTTTACACCTCTGCCAAGGGCTGAGGGAAAATCTGCCCCCAAATCAGAATTATAACCTTTTGGTCTGAAGTCAAAAAAAGCACCTAAGCTCACAGCCATGATACAAATTAAAGTTTTGCCAGAAAGAACCCCTCTTTTTCATGTGGCCTGATACTGGTATTATCACTTACAGAAGTTTTGAGAGTATAAACAATTTTAATAGAACGTTGTTACATGGGTGAGAATGGATACAGGTGTGTGTGTGGCTGAGTCCCTTCACTGTTCACCTGAAACCATCACAACATTGTTAATTGGCTATATCCCATTACAAAATAAAAAGTTAAAAGAAAATAGCACGTTATAGCTCTGGCATTAGAAAGCAGCCAAAAGGATAATTCATGTAGTGGTTGAAAATTGTAATTTTTCCCTTCTGTAACTAGAAAACATAAGTATCTACAAGTACAATAACATCAGTTATTGGTTATGAGGCGGGGGCGTAACAAAGAAATTTGGTGAATAATCTTCAGTAGGCTAGCAAAATTTGCACATCAAAGGTTCTCGAGGAGGCTCTGAGGAATAGGGGTTATTATAAGTACAGAGCAGCCAAGGTTACAAGTTGCACAGCAGCAGGTCCCAGGTGGGTAGCTGTTGAGGGCAGAGTCGGCAGCACCTGCAGCTGCATGTGGGGAAGGGAGCGTGGCTTCTTGGGGGTCTAATGGAGTGACCTTTGGGATCTAACGGGCACCGCATGCCAGGCTCCAGACTAAGTATTTTACCCATGCATCTACTTTCAAGGCCTCCAATGACACAGAATGGAATTATGGCGTTAGATTCAGTTAGAAGATCTTTCCTATGTGGTTCTGAAATCCCTGGAGAAGGTAGCTCCTCTCAGGGGCAACCCTGGCAACAGAATCAAGAGCACTAAGAACCCTGGAACCAAAGAGAACAGACAGGCAGCTCCAACGGAGATTTCTGACACCAGACTGGATCCAGCTATTTGCTGGAATGACTTTTAATAGAGAGATTCTCCCCCATCTGTTGTTCACTGCTAGCTGAATTCATCCAGGACTTTGTTCCAGCTTAGTGATTCACTTTCAACAGGACAGCAGATACGTCCCTTATCACCAGCAAACACACACCCACACAGATACACACAGCTAGCCACACCAACACACACCACACACACTTTGTGTCCAGGATGTGGCCTCTGCTGATGATGATAAGGATGCTGCTGTTTTGCAGAAAATGTCATAGAAAAACCCAGTTTAGTGAGAGTAAAGATAAACTATATTTAGAGAAAAAGAGCAAACTATCTAAGATACAATGTGGTCACAACCAGGTAAAAAATGCACTTCAGAAAGACAGAGGGGAAGCACACCAAAGTGGTAATAATGTCTATAGTGTAATGCTGGAGTTACATGTTACTTGGTTTTCCAGAAGCAGCAAGTTCAGGCTTATCCTCCTACCCAGGAAACTTGGTGGAATTTAGTTTCTTCTTTAATGTGTCCTCCAATTTTTTTACTCTGCCCGTAATTAGAGGGGAAAAAAGAAAAGCATTTAAAAGTCAGTTATTAAGAATTTCCTAGAGGTCGAATGGTTAGGACTTGGCACTTTCACTGAGGTGGCCTAGGTTCAATCCCTGGTCAGGAAGCTAGAATCCTACAAGCTGCATGGTGCAGCTAAAAAATTATTAAATAAAAAAATAAAGAATAAAACAAATAAAAAGTCAGTTGTTAATATAAACATGGGTCTCAAAATTATTCCTGTATTTTTCATGTTTAATCATTTTTATGATTTAAAAAATATATTAAATTATCATGAGACATATCAATGACCCATCTGTAGACTGTAAGCCTCATGAGGGCTATGCCTGTTTTATTCACTGATGCATTCCAAATACCTAGAGCAATCCTGGTGCTGAGTAGGCAGTTAATAAATACTTGTTGAATGAGCACTTGAATATTCTGGTTCTGACAGAAGAAATATGGAAATTAACACATCAGGCTTCTAAATCAAGGATGTACTCAAACCAGCCTCCATGAATCAGGATAAATGGTGTATCTTTAGCCACCAATTGGTAAAGAAAACTTCACACTCATAGTCTAAAAACTCTTGGGCTCCTCTTCTTAAAGAAGATTCCGTTCTTTCAACATAACAGGATCTAATAGAAAAGTCCTGCTACCACAGCATCAGTAATGTGACACCTTATTTACTGATACTGTAAAAAACTATTATGCACGTTTGCCATGCAAGGCAAGGTGGTACCAAAAGAAATAGACTGCAGACTTGGGCGGTGGCAATTCTAAATTATGATCTTGAATTATGAAAAGCTCCATGGGTGGGGAAAGCACAAAGTCTCTACACTGACAAGAAGACTGAAATCTCAGAGTTACAAGCAGATTTTGCCAAATGTTGATTTCACTGCTGCCCAAAAACTCTACCAGAGAATCAGGCAGTCTGTATTATCATGATAAAAGAAAGCAGTTATAGTTGGCAGCAGGTGGGAGTCCTAACGAATTAACGATTTAATACTGAGAAGCTTTTGTCAGGTATTTAAGTTACCAAAAGGTTTTTTTTTCATTGTGATAAATTCCCTTTCACATTTGGCAGCTGAATTTTTTAACACAAGGCCTCTCATGACAACAAAGGGCATTTGAGAGAATGGAAGCTATTGGGTTTCCACTTTCCAAATGAGTTGCCTCTTGACATAGTTATTCTCCCTGTGATTTTGAAGATATCCCTCCAAACCACAAAGCACTGTCATCGACATGCACCGTACATTCAGCGAACGGTTATGGGACTGACTAAAAACGTGTGACAACTGAAGCAAATCACAAAGAAAATTGAACTGCTGAAGAATGCTGGAAATCAGGACCACATTTTGGAAATAATAAGAACTGGAAAAGGGTAAAAACAAGGTGTTAATTCAGTAATTAAATTGAAAGAAGAGTCAATAGATCCTCATTTTCAACTTCTGTTCCTCAAGGTACAACCACTGGGACAGAATTTTCCACCTACAGAACTAATCTCGGCCCTCACAGCTGTGCCCTTTTCACACATTAAGAAACTGAGGCCAGCTGCAGCAAGGTGGACGCGTCTAAATGGGGACCAATCTGAATTCTGCCCAAGTCTCCATCAGCCTCACTAGGTTGCCTATCTTCATTATCTCACGGGGTGGAAATTTCCAGACACTCCCACCCTTTGGCCCTTCTACTTACTCTTACTTTTTCAACCTCTCCCTTTTTCAATCAAATTCAAAGAAATAAATAAGTAGAGAGGAGACAAGTGCTAGTTAGAGACCACAGGCAGGCTTCCTTTCCATCTCCTACCTAGAATACATAACTGTGCCCTTGAACTGATCTGAGGTTTCTGTCTCTGCAAGAGGAGCCTTAGCCGCCTCCCCAGCCTGTCCCCAAGGACATCCCCCTAGTGTCTCATGTGGTCCTGGTTCCCATCCACAAAATGGTCAGTCTCCTCAGCCCCATGTCCCCTACCCCCTCACTGACCACCTTCAGCTTCTTGCCAGACAAGGGGAAGTGGGAAAGCCCCAAGTGTCATGAAGATGACTCCTCTAAAGTCAGTAGCCCCTTAAAGGACTGCAGACCTGCCTCCCTGAAACCCAGATAGGCCCTGGGAACCACTTAACAGAGACTCTCTTGGGAGGACAGGCGGGAGATTCAGCTGGCTCGAAGCAGTGGCCTAGAGAAAGGAAGGGGAGGAAAATGCCAATACCCAGAGGCCGAACATTCAAGCTCTGCGATCTACTTGCCAGATTCTAGCTCACTGTCCAGCCTTCCAGCAGCTCACTGTCCTAGGTGCACCAATCCACAAGTGAACAAATGATCACTGAACAGGATTCATAGACAGAGGGAAGTTCATCAGGTGGGGGAGGCCAGCGTGGGGCTGTTAGTCCAGCCCACAGTTTCCTGGAGGAGATAACATCACCACTAGTCTCTTTTTGAGATGAGTGATAGAAACATGTGAGCAAAAATGGTAAGATTTTGACTTTTTAAAAAAACAACATTGGTGTTATTTTCACCCTAAACATACTCATTTTCATCCTACTTTGCTCGTGTTAAAAACATCACAGTGAACAGCACAAGTTCCAAACCTGACCTGCCAAGGTCAAATCCTGGTGCTTCTCATACTAGCTTTCTGCCCTTGGGCTGTGCCTCAGTTTCCTCCCATGACAGCTGTGAGGACTAAATGACTTAACACTTGAAAGGTGCTTAGAGCTGTGTTTAGCACATAGTAACCACGCAACAAATATCAGCTTCTGCTGTCATGTAATTACTTTGTTTTCACACCTTATGTGTTTCAGTGACTTTTTGCTCAGTAACCTGTGAAGGGTAGGAAGTCACAGGAAAAGCAACAGAGAGGAAAACAGGTTGTCCTCACAACTAATCAGCACAGTTCCAGCACCAGAACTTCTGACGGTCCATGTTATTTCCAACACTTCACAACACTTGATAAAATTGTTTTAAAACCCTGAACTCTGATGCAGGAAAATAGGGCACTCAAAACTGGTGCCCTGAGACAACCCAGAAGGATGCGATGGGAAGGGAGGCGGGGAGGGGGTTAGGGATGGGGGACACCTGTGACTGATTCATGTCAGTGTATGGCAAAAACCACTGCAATACTGTAAAATAATTAGCTCCAATTTAAATAAATTAACTTTTAAAAATAAATAAAAAGAATCTCCCCCAAAAAAAACCTCAAAAAATAAATAAATAAAACCCTGAACTCTTAATGCAGCATTGTAAATCAATGATATTTCAATAATTTTTTAAAAAGACTCTAAACTCTTAAATGAAAGTTTCTTTAAAAGTCTTAATTTTAATCCCACTACTAGGCATATACCCTGAGGAAACCAAAATTGAAAAAGACACATGCACCCCAATGTTCATTGCAGCACTGTTTATAATAGCTAGAACATGGAAGCAAGCTAGATGTTCACTGACAGATGAATGGATAAAGAAGCTGTGGTACATATATACAGTGGAATATTACTCAGCCATAAAAAGGAATGTATTTGAATCAGTTCTAATGAGGTGGATGAACCTAGGGCCTATTGTACAGAGCGAAGTAAGTCAGAAGGAAAACAAATACCATATATTAACGCATATATATGGCATCTGGAAACGTGGTATTGATGAACCTATTTGCAGGGCAGCAAGGGAGACATAGACATAGAGAACAGACTTGTGGACACGGTGGGTGCTGGGGGTCTGCTGGAAGGAGAGGGTGGCGTGTATTTAGAAAGTAACATGGAAATACATACATTACCATACATAAAATAAATAACCAATAGGATTTGCTGTGTGACTCAGGGAACTCAAACCAGGGCTCTGTAACAACCTAGAGGGGGTGGGGTGGGGAGGGAGGTTCAAGAGGGAAGGGACATAGGTATACCTATAGCTGATTCATGCTGATGTTTGGCAGAAATCAATACAATATTGTACAGCAACTATCTTTCAATTAAAAATAAACAAAAAAATTTTTAAGCCTTCATTTGCACATAAACAATGGAACTATCAACATTCAACAGATTGGAGGACCTTACCCCTAGGTCAATTTGGGAATACTTAAAATCCAAAAGAATCTCTTTCTGAGTGTATTAAAAATATATCCCTGCAAAGTCTCATGGGGTTTCTATGTCCAACAAACTCCAAACCGCCACAACCCACAGTACAAGAAACCTCACTTTGGAAAACACGGGCTCTCCCTACCTGGGCGCTGCCAACACAGCTGTGCTCAGCGCCAGCACAGCTGGAGGGCACCTGTGTGCTGTTGGGGCTCCCAGCACCTTCTGGGGTGACACCTCCAGCACCCCGCTGGTCTCTTCTCACCAGGAGGAAAGCACACCCCACTTGTCTGGCAGAAGTGACCAGGGCGAAGGGCATCAAGCACAGAAGCAGGAGCAAAGGCTAGAAATCATGAAGCAACTGGCCATGAGAACATTAAAATGGACCACATTTGCCTGGATGCTTTCCCACTGAGAGAGACAGCATGGCGTCCTACACTGCGGCCTTCTGGTGGCCAAGATATCTGCAGGAAACGCTGCATTGCTGCTTTGGTAAACGCTCAGGAAACTCCTGAGAAACTGGTGGCTGGTTCAGTGCAAACGGCTCAGGTCTAAGGTTCAGAAGAGCTGGATTCAAACTCTAGCTTCTCCATGGCTGAAAAAAGCATTAGCACTCTGAGTCCCGATTTTTTTCCTCATTTCACTGAAACTGGTAGTTCTGGTCACTTCTGTGTTCCCTTAAGCTGTTGCAAGAGCAGCATTTGAAAGGAGAGCCATTTGGAGGATTTTGCACCCAGTCAGTTGCACCCAGTCAGTTGCACCCAGTCAGTTGCACACAGCGAGTGGGGCTTACCTTGCTCTCCTGCATCTTCAAGTTTCTCCATGGTTTCTCTGGGGCTGTGCTGCTCTTCTTCCACTGCTCCTGTCTCTATCAGCAAAGAAAAGAAACATTCCTGGTCAGATACCTGAAGGTAAGCAGAGGAACCCATCCTTGAGGATGTCTCTGGGGTGTCCAGTGCAACTGACTAGTTCCTCTGCCTCCACTTCTGACTTTGGCTCTTCCTGCACTCCCATGCCCAGCTCCCTCCTGTCTGACCTGGGGCCCTCCTCTGCACCCTAAACAACTGGTGCTTTGTTACAGACTCTTTTATCTTCTCACTCTCCAGGTGACATCGTCTGCCCCCTTGGGTGCTGTTGACTCCCGTCTCTCCGGCCAGCACACGAAGGGACTGAGCCATCTGAGCAATGGGCAAACCAACCCTGGAAAGGAACCAGTTGGAAAAGCGAAAGGAGCTTCCTCCAGACCCTCGCAATGATCCCCACAAATCATTCTGCAGAAGGCAAATACTCCTGCATCTGGAGAGCACTGGTCCAGAGGAGGCAGGAACGGAAACACAGGACAAACTTCACTATAGAATTTTACTTATATGTGCCACAATTTGGTGAGTAGTTATGATGACTCCCATTTTTCAAATGGAAAAATGAACTCCAAGAGGTTGAATAATATGCTCTGGAGCTCATAAGAGGCAAAGTCAGGATTTGAACACGGGTCCTCAACAGAGGTCTAGCATACTTCTCCTTCCCACAGCCACTGGGTATGATGGCCACAAAGTTAAGTCCTTCTAAAATGAAAATAATCCTATAGAAAATTTTCTTAAGATGATGTTTAATTGCATGTATTTTATGATTACAAAGTATCTTCTCTGTTTTTTATAGTTTTTATACCTCCTGAGCATAGATAAATAAATTATATATCTTATTATTCCAAAATCCAAATGAACAGAACAAAAGATCATCCAGAACGCCATGGCCTTGGACACAGAGCAAAGTTTCCTTGTCCACAATTCATACAACTTGTGATTTTAAGTCAATTCAATAACTGATAATCTTCCAAACAGTTAATCTTCAACCTGCTAATTGGCAGATTATTGACAGACCCTCATCTGTAGTGACACTCTGTAAAATTCACAAATTTGGAATTTCATTGAGACTACCCAAAGTATTGTAGATTTTGAGAATGACAATTGCTGGTGTATTGTGAATTTCAAGTATCATGTATGTCACAAATATCAAAGATTTTTTAAGAATAGAATGGGGTTTTGTTGTCCAATGCATTTTTAGACCAGTCTGCTACTTTTATCTAATCCTCTTTGTTAATGGATCTGCTTTCTTCATGGAAGAGAAGAAAAAGGTAGCATTGAAGGCAGTATGCAAGTACGGTTCTAGAAATATTGTCACACTTGCACATGCCTGCTTTCCAAGGTTATACACACACAAACACATACATCCAGAGTCATGTACACATTCACACAGTAGATGTTTCATCCAAATGTTAATTTTCACATATCTTTGTCAATTTAAATATGTTAAAGGAGAGTCTGTCTAGTCAAGGCTATGGTTTTTCCAGTAGTCACGTATAGATGCGAGAGTTGGACCGTGAAGAAGGCTGAGCACCGAAGAATTGATGCTTTTGAACTGTGGTGTTGGAGAAGATTCTTGAGAGTCCCTTGGACTGCAAGGAGATCCAACCAGTCCATTCTAGAGGAGATCAGCCCTGGGCGTTCTTTGGAAGAAATGATGCTGAAGTTGAAACTCCAGTACTTTGGCCACCTCATGCGAAGAGTTGACTCATTGGAAAAGACTCTGATACTGGGAGGGATTGGGGGCAGGAGGAGAAGGGGACAACAGAGGATGAGATGGCTGGATGGCATCACCGACTTGAGGGACATGAGTCTGAGTGAATTCTGGGAGATGGTGATGGACAGGGAGGCCTGGCGTGCTGCGATTCATGGGGTCGCAAAGAGTCGGACACAGCTGAGCGACTGAACTGAACTAAACTGAAGGAGAATCCTACCATACCTATAACAATTTCTGGGAGAAGGAAACTTTGAGTACAGAAGCATTTCCTAAGCACCAACTAAGCCACCAGGGCTCTGCCTCATACTGTCACCCCAGAGCTCCATCACTGACACCCACATCACCATCCAGGTGGGTGCCATAATCCCCATTTACAGAAGAGAAAAATGAGGCTCAAAATAATAGGTGTGCCACAGGTCTTTAGATCACTCACTGCAAAGTGAGATTCCTCATTCAAACCAGATCTGTCTTGCCTTAGAGGCTATGAATGGAATGCGGGGAAGACAAGGAATAAATTTCAAACAGTCCTGATTCTTCGTCTACAGCAGTCCTCATCTTCTTGCACTTATCTACTCCTATCAGCTGAAGAACAATTGTTCTGTAACAAAAGAACAAAAACCTCAAAGAGAATTATGTCAACCTCCATCATTGTACAGTTCCTAAAAAGGCAAATTAATACCCTTCCCTTCTTTGGAGAAGCTGCCTTTCTTTTAGCAAAATCATGGGGCAGAACTGTGCTTTATTAGCTTGGCTTTCATTTGCCAGAAGACAACACAAGTGAGTTCCAAAAGGAAAAATAATTCACAAAAGACAAAGTGACAGTGGATGTGAGAACAGGAAGAATCAAGGGGTCGCCATCTCTCAGTCATTGTATCGGTAATACTATTTTTGGACGCTATGGAAATGTCACCGTTATCACATTAATTTCTCCAGAATGCATAAAATTAATGTCCCAGAGTTACAGACCACTCCTGACTTTCTGCTTTCTCTTCAAGTACAGCGTTCAATAATTAAAATCTATTATATTCCTAAAGCAAACCACTTAGTAGCACCTCAGCAGACATCAGGGAAGAGAGAAATGGAATTTTGATAGTAGGTCTCCTACTAAATTGAAATGAAATCAGCTTAATGCTAATTATTTTTCACATTCAGTTTCTATATTTACCAAATGGCCTAACTTTTGAAGTGCCAGCTGAATTAACCATTAACTTTCCCTAGCTATCAACACTCAGCTAACCCTTCAAGCCCTATTTCACACCCCATCAGTTGTTCAAATCCTCTTACTCCAGCCCAGTCACTCCCTTCTCTATGTCTATGTGTACTTTTGCTCATGAAATTAGCATTTTATATATATATATATATTTAATGCATTAAGTGTGTATCATACATGTGCCAGGCAATGATAGGAATTGAAAACAAAATGATTACTAATAATAGCTGAATTCACTGAATGCATACTAAGAGCAGATCTTGTTCTAAGTGCTTTTGTCTATATGAAATTATTTAGACCTTGCAAATATGACCAATCCTACAGATGAAGCAAACCGATTCACTTAGTAACTTACTCAAGATGATTCAGATTGTAAGTGATAGAACCAGAATTTAGACCCAGACAGCCTGGCTCTACAGCCCTGGAAATTAATCACTACACTGCCTCTCCAAGTTCACATTCCAGGGCCTCAGAATCGAAAGACCCACATGGAATCAGAAGTTGACACAGCAGTGTCATATGATTGAACATATCAAGGAAGGGGGACCAATACAGACTGGGAGAGTCTAGGAGGAATGTGTCAAGAAGGGCCAGAGGGCAGTGATGTTCCAGGCATTTTTAACAGGTTAGTAACTGACCTACACCTAGATCTAAATTTCTCCCAGGGCTGAGTACGGTTGTGTGCCATGCTAAAGTTGTTTCAGTCATGTCCGACTCTTTGTGACCTGCTGGAGTATAGCCGCCAGGCTCCTCTGTCCATGGCATTCTCCAAGCAAGAATACTAGAGTGGGTAGCCACACCCTCCTCCAGGAGATCTTCCTGACCCGGGATTGAACCCATGTCTCTTACATCTCCTGCACTGACAGGCAGGTTCTTTACCACTAGCGCCACCTGGAAAGCCCACAGTTGTGTGATATCCTAAAAAATAATTTTGCCTGAGCACATAAGGAGTGGTAAACCAGTCCTCCAGGGCAGAAATGGCCACAGTGTAAAGGGCAGTGGGGAGCCTGATCTGTATTTGCAGATTTCCTTTGCCAATTTCTATGGGGTGAATACTCCCAGCATAGCAGATTTCAAGCTACCAGCCAGACATCACTGAACTCATTTGGGATGAGATGGGTACTTCGGATGTCAAGTGCCGATTTGCACTGGCACCACCACACCCACTGTGTGAAGTTCCTGTAGTGAGTACCAGAAGCCGAGGGAGCCAAGAGTTCAGTGGGTATGGAAATACCACCCCTGACGGAGAGAGGCTGAGGGCACCTAGGAGGGAGGGACACCTGCTCGATCTCTAGAAGGCTGCAGCAGCCAGGATGGTACAGAAGTGTTAAGGCCCCCACAGTAAGCCAGGGGGATGGGATATAAACCACAGAAACAAGGCAAGGAGCCCAGAGGAAAATAGCAGCACCAGAAGAGAGACTCAAGGTGAACACTAAGCCCAGTCAGAAGAGGAACGCCTGAGTTCAGGCAGGCACAGCCTTCAGGCAACATCCAACCAGGTGCTGAAGTCAAAGTACAAAATCCAGAGTGCCTTCTCTGCCAGCTCCCCTTCTAACACATCCAAGTTCCTCCCAGTGCCTCCTTGAGGCTCTCAGAGAAGGATCCCGTGTTGACCTCCACTGCAAGGCTTTCCACAGCACACTGAAATTATCCATGTAGATGCCTCCCACTAGGCTGGGAACCCCTGCAGGCAAATAGCATATGATGTTGGCAAATCGATAGGCCAAATCTGGCCCACCACCTGCTTTTATAGGGTAGAGAAGCCAAGAATGGTCTTCGCATCTTTAAATGGTTGGGAGAAAAAAATCAAAAGAAAAATAATATTTTACAATACATGTAAATTATGTGAAATGCCAATTTCAGTATCCATAAACAAAGTTTTATTGTAACACAGCCATGTCCTTCATTAATGTATTTCACACTACCATATGGCCCATAAAACCTAAAATGCTTACTCTCTGGTCCTTCACAGAAAAGTTTGCCAACTCTCAGCACGTAGCATGCCATGAGGAAGGAAACATTGAATCAATGCTTAATTAATGATTATCTGACCCTAGATGCATCCCCAGCCATTTTTTAATCTCGTAACTATCCAGACTTCCCTAGTTGGAGGACCCTGCTCACTCAGCAACCAGCTTTGTTTTCCAGCTCCCCTAAGCACTCTGCTTCTAGTGAGAACCCAAATGAATCTTCCCAGATTGATTGGTTCCAATCTGTCTGTATAAGGATTTCCAAATATGTACTTCTGTGGAATTTGACTAGGAGTTCTATTTTCAAAAAAAAAAAAAAAATCCACAACTAAATTACCTTAATAAATGTTGAGCTACAAACCGGTGCTGTGACAACCTAGAGGGGTGGGATGGGGTGGGAGGTAGGAGGGAGGTTCAAGAGGGAGGGGACATGTGTATATACCTATGGCTGATTCATATTGATGTATGGCAGAAACCAGTGTATCACAGTAAAGCAGTTATCCTCCCAAGTGGCGTTAGTGGTAAAGAATTGTCCTGCCAATACAGGAGACATGAGGCATGGGTTTGATCCCTGGGTTGGGAAGATCTCTTGCGGAAGGAAACAACAAGCCACTCCAGTATTCTTGGATGAAAAATACCATGGACAGAGAAGCCTGGCGGGCTACATACAGTTCACAAGGTCGCAGAGTCAAACACAACTAAGCACGCATACTCCCAAAAATAAATATAAAAATAAATAAATGTTGAGCTAAACATGCTTCTTCAGCACAGAATTCCACACAGCCTTTAACATACTGGTGTTCCCTGTGAAACTCCAAGCAACGTTTCCCAAACATTTGCCCTTTGAAATCTTTTTGTTGGCAACTGTTACTCAGAGTCTACTCTGGGAATCCAATTCTAAAGGAAGTAGAGATCTGACAAATATGTTGTCATCAAGGCCACATGGAGAGCTCATTGTTTTTTATGGTATATCCCTAGAAACGGACACACTTCTGTTTTTAATATCTGTCTATTTATTTACTGCCGCACTGGATCTTAGTTGCAGCACACAGGATCCCTGATATTCAATCATTTGCAGCATATGAGATCTTTAGCTGCAGCATGCAAACTCTTAGTTGTGGCACGTGGGATCTAGTTCCCTGACCAGGGATCCAACCTGAGCCCCCTGCACTGGCAGCACAGTCTTAGCCACTCCTCCACCAGGAAAGTCCTGCAAACTCACTGGCCCAACCCAAGTTATTTGGCTTAGCCATGACCACCACTCCCTGTCCTTGGCTGTGGGTAGCATAACCTACATGGCAGCCACAGCCCACATCACCCTGAAGAGAGCAGTCACTGCTCCACTGCCCAAAGATCCTGCCACTGCTGTCATCTGCGATGCAAACGCCCTCCATTCATATTAGAAGGTGCTAATGTCACCTTCTCAGCAAGTCAGTTCACTTCAGTCATGCAGTCATGTCCAACTCTTTGCAACCCCATGGACTGCAGCACATCAGGCTTCCCTGTCCATCACCAACTCCTGGAGCTTACTCAACCTCATGTCCATTGAGTCAGTGATGCCATTCAACCATCTCATCCTCTGTCGTCCCCTTCTCCCACCTTCAATCTTTCCCAGCATCAGGGTCTTTTCAAATGACTCAGTTCTTCACATTAGGTGGCCAAAATGTTGGAGAATACTCAGGACTGATTTCCTTTAGGATGGACTGGTTGGATCTCCTTGCAGTCCAAGTGACTCTCAAGAGTCTTCTCCAACACCACAGTTCAAAAGCATAAATTCTTTTCTGTATAGTGTTAGAAAGTGTTCTAGTTTCATTCTTTTACAAGTGGTTGACCAGTTTTCCCAGAACCACTTGTTAAAGAGATGTATTTTCTCCATTGTATAGGTGTGCAGATTTATCTCGGGGCTTTCTATTTTGTTCCATTGATCTATATTTCTGTCTTTGTGCCAGTATCATACTGTCTTGATAACTGTGGCTTTGTAGTAGAGCCTGAACTCAGGCAGGTTGATTCCTCCAGTTCCATTGTTCTTTCTCAAGATTGCTTTGGCTATTTGAGGTTTTTTGTATTTCCATACAAATTGTGAAATTATTTGTTCTGTGAAAAATACCATTGGTAGTTTGATAGGGATTGCATTGAATCTATAGATTGCTTTGGGTAGTATACTCATTTTCATTATATTGATTCTTCTGATCCATGAACATGGTATATTTCTCCATCTATTAGTGTCCTGTTTGATTTCTTTCACCAGTGTTTTATAGTTTTCTATATATAGGTCTTTAGTTTCTTTGGGTAGATATATTCCTAAGTATTTTATTCTTTTCATTGCAATGATGAATGGAACTGTTTCCTTAATTTCCCTCTCTATTTTCTCATTATTAGTGTATAGGAATGCAAGACACAAAAATAAACTCAAAATGGATTAAAGATCTAAACATATGACCAGAAACTATAAAACTCCTAGAGGAGAACATAGGTAAAACACTCTCTGACATAAATCACAGCAGGATCCTCTATGACCCACCTCCCAGAATATTGGAAATAAAAGCAAAAATAAACAGATGGAACCTAATTAAAATTAAAAGCTTCTGCACAACAAAGGAAACTCTAAGCAAGGTGAAAAGACAGCCTTCAGAATGGGATAAAATAATAGCAAATGAAGCAACTGACAAAGAATTAATCTCAAAAATATACAAACAACTCCTGCAGCTTAATACCAGAAAAATAAATGACCCAATCAAAAAAAAATGGGCCAAAGAACTAAACAGACATTTCTCCAAAGAAGACATACAGAGGGCTAACAAACATGTGAAAAGATGCTCAATATCACTCATTATCAGAGCAATGCAAATCAAAACCACAATGAGGTACCATTTCACACCAGTCAGAATGGCTGCGATCCAAAAGTCTACAAGCAATAAATGCTGGAGAGGGTGTGGAGAAAAGGGAACCCTCTTACACTGTTGGTGGGAATGCAAATTAGTACAGCCACTATGGAGAACAGTGTGGAGGTTCCTTAAAAAACTGGAAATAGAACTTACTTATGACCCAGCAATACCACTGCTAGGCATACACACCGAGGAAACCAGAATTGAAAGAGACACGTGTACCTCAATGTTCATCGCAGCACTGTTTATAATAGCCAGGACATGGAAGCAACCTAGATGTCCATCAGCAGACAAATGGATAAGAAAGCTGTGGTGCAAATACACAATGGAGTATTACTCAGCCATTAAAAAGAATACCTTTGAATCAGTTCTAATGAGGTGGATGAAACTGGAGCTTATTATACAGAGTGAAGTAAGCCAGAAAGCAAAACACCAATACAGTATACTAACACATATATATGGAATTTAGAAAGATGGTAACAATAACCCTGTGAGCGAGACAGCAAAAGAGACACAGATGTATAGAATAGTCTTTTGGACTCTGTGGGAAAGGGAGAAGGTGGGATGATTTGGGAGAATGACATTGAAACATGTATAATATCATACATAAAACCAATCACCAGTCCAGCTTCAATGCATGATACAGGATGCTTGGGGCTGGTGCACTGGGATGACCCAGAGTGATGGTATGGGAACGGAGGTGGGAGGGGGGTTCAGGATGGGGAACATGTGTACACCCGTGGCAGATTCATGTTGATGTATGGCAAAACCAATACAATATTGTAAAGTAATTAGCCTCCAATTAAAATAAATAAATTTATATTTTAAAAAATAAAAAATAAAGGCTTGTTATAGAATGAACACACACCAAAAAAAGCATAAATTCTTCAGTGCTCAGCTTTCTTTATAGTTTAACTCTCACATCCATACATGATTACTGGAAAAACCACAGCTTTGACTAGATAGACCTTTGTTGGCAAAGTAATGTCTCTACTTTTTAATATGCTATCTAGGTTGGTCATAACTCTTCTTCCAAAGAGCAAGCATCTTTTAATTTCATGGCTGCAGACACCATCTGCAGTGATTTTGGAGCCCAAAAAATAAAGTCTGTCACTGTTTCCATTCTCGGCAAGGCCACCCTATTTAAAATTACAATCTCTTCCCACCCAAGATTCTGGGTATTTCCTTAACCTAACTATTTTTTCCCCTAACACTTATTTGCTTCTAACAAGTTATGTAATTTACTTCTTTACTGTGTA
This sequence comes from Nanger dama, assembly GCA_917880005.1. NCBI lineage: Eukaryota > Metazoa > Chordata > Mammalia > Artiodactyla > Bovidae > Nanger > Nanger dama. The sequence goes on from CAKJTW010000022.1 coordinate 33,783,914, forward strand.
AGTTCCATGAAGCAGAGACTTTTTATCTAACCCCAGTGTGTTCCAAGCACCTACAGGAGTGCCTGACACATCACAGATACTCAATAACTATTTATTGAAGGACTAACTGAGTGAATAAATGGTTATAGCCTCTGATTCCCCTCCAGTATTGTACCCACTGACTTTGCATCCAGGATCTAAGAGATAACAAGGGAGGGGCCAGATTGTGCAATGGTAAGATTTGCTTTCACTCTGAGATGGGGAAGCATTAGAAGGTTTTGACCACAGGAGGGAGATAATTTGACAGCATCCTTAGCCCAAGATGCTGGGAAGTGAAGCCAGTAATTCAGATAAGAGATGAGGGTGGCTTAGATCAGGAAGGAGTGGAAGTGATGAGAAGTGGTGAGAGTCTATTATAACTTAAAGGAACAGGCAGCTGAATTTGTTGGCAGGGAAGATGTAGTGTAAGGAGGTGGGGGAAGAGTCAAGGATGACTCCAAAATTTTTGGCCTAAGCAACTGGAAAGATAGAATTGCCAAAAACAGAGATTAAAAAAAAAAAAAAAACTGCAAGTGAAGTAAGTTTGGAGGAAGCAAGGGCAGGCTCCTACTGTACTCAGAATAAACCCAAATGCATAACCACAGCCTCCAGGTCCCTGCATGATCTGGCTTCTACCCACCTGTCCAACTTCATCTCACGCCAACCGCACACCCCGTCTTTCATCTTTCACAGTGCTCCAGGCATACCAGCCTCCTTCACTGCCTTGAACAAGCCAAACTGTCTGCCACTTGAGGATCTCTTTGTATGCTGTTCTCTCTGTCTAAAATACAACCCCACTCTCCATCACAACTCCACCTTCCTGCTTTAATCTTTCAGGACTCAACTTACACGTCACCTCCTCAGGTGGAAACTCTTGCCTGATTTCCCAGTCAAGAGTTTATTTCCTCTGCAGCACCTACACATCTGTCCATCTTTTTTTTTTTTAACCTAGATGGTGACTGCAGTCATGAAATTAAAAGACGCTTACTCCTTGTCAGGAAAGTAATGATCAACCTAGATAGCATATTCAAAAGCAGAGACATTACTTTGTCAACAAAGGTCCGTCTAGTCAAGGTTATGGTTTTTCCAGTGGTCATGTATGGATGTGAGAGTTGGATTGTGAAGAAAGCTGAGCACCGAAAAATTGATGCTTTTGAACTGTGGTGTTGGAGAAGACTCTTGAGAGTCTTTTGGACTGCAAGGAGATCCAACCAGTCCATTCTAAAGGAGATCAGTCCTGGGTGTTCATTGGAAGGTCTGATGTTGAAGCTGAAACTCCAATATTTTGGCTACCTCATGCAAAGAGTTGACTCATTGGAAAAGACCCTGATGCTGGGAAATATGGAGGGCAAGAGGAGAAGGGGATGAGAGAGGATGAGATGGTTGGATGGCATCACCGACTCGATGGACATGGGTTTGGGTGAACTCCAGGAGTTGGTAATGGACAGGCAGGCCTGGTGTGCTGTGGTTCCTGGGGTTGCAAAGAGTAACACAACTGAGCGACTAAACTGAACACTTTTATTTTCCTTTTTCCTCGTCACATACAGAACTTTCCCACACACTGAATTTCTTGCAGCTATAAAGTCATTCAATATTGGTCAGTACCATTTTATCCCCTAAAATTTTGCTGGCATCAAAATATAACAGTTAACCAGTGTTAAATCTATAAAATATTTATATAGCACAGCACATTTAAGCTTTAAACACTTGGCAATTAAACCACATAAAAACTGGATGAGACCCCCCAACCTAAATGTTCAGAATCAGGTGTTCATAGTCCCTATCTGGTGTCTGTACATGGGTCAAAGGCAGCAAAGGCAACAGGCAGTTACTCAGAAGGACAGGGACCACTATTCTCTAGAAGCACATTGTGTTATCCCAGTGTCATGTACCACTCCACCTTTCTCCAAGGTGGTCTCATAATTCCGGAATGGCAGGTCCCACTGATACAAAATGAAGACAGACAACACAACGTTTACTCTGTGGAGACATCCTAACTCCTACTATGCATATGTGGTGATGCTGAATGCAACTCATCCTAAAAACTTGTCACAGTCATTCTGGGTTTTAGGTTGGGTGATCCATCAATCTTGCACTCAACCATTACTTCTTTTACATCACCATCACTACCAAAGCTGAGCTGGATGGCAACTAGTGGCTGCAGGTAGCTCCCATACAGTTTTTTTTTTCCCATAATATGGAAAATATTTTAAATCTATCGTTCCATTGGGAGAATAAGTGGATAGAACTCCAGTGCTTTCACTGCAATACAGTGTATCCTTGGATCTCCTTGAGGCTTTAATCCAATTTTTCTGTTCGTTTTCACAAGAATACAAGGATTTCTTGCTTGGTAGCCAAATGTGGGATCATCCAAACCACTGCATGCTTCAAGTCAGGCAAGAGGGACTGACATGTAGTGTATTCTACACCCTTCTGCTCAAAAGTTTCCACTGGTACAATCTGTGAGATTCTTCTGCTCTTCTAAGGCATATGGCTTTAGAAATTTCTTAAGGTCATCGATGTACCCTTGATAGGATTCTGAATCAGACAGGCTGAATGAAAAATCCAACACTGACAGTGGTTTTGGAAAAACCATTTAAGTCCTGGACTAGGAAGCTGGTCACAATATTTTGGAAGCTCATTGTTCAGAGTCTGAAGCATGGGCCACACTGTGACTGAAAAGAGTGCAGCCAGGAACCCATAAAAGACTAGGTAGAAGAGCAAGACCAAACCCCAGCTCCCGGCGGTGCACCCCGGGAACTCTCCGGTGGTCCAGCTGTAGATGAAGAGCTTCCACTCAGCCAGTTCAGTCAGTTCAGTTCAGTCGCTCAGTCGTGTCCGACTCTTCGCGACCCCATGAATCGCAGCACGCCAGGCCTCCCTGTCCATCACCAACTCCCGGAGTTCACTCAGACTCACGTCCATCGAGTCCGTGATGCCATCAGCCATCTCATCCTCAGTCGAACCCTTCTCCTCCTGCCCCTAATCCCTCCCAGCAGCAGAGTCTTTTCCAATGAGTCAACTCTTCGCATGAGGTGGCCAAAGTACTGGAGTTTCAGCTTCAGCATCATTCCTTCCAAAGAAATCCCAGGGCTGATCTCCTTCAGAATGGACTGGTTGGATCTCCTTGCAGTCCAAGGGACTCTCAAGAGTCTTCTCCAACACCACAGTTCAAAAGCATCAATTCTTTGGCACTCAGCTTTCTTCCCAGTCCAACTCTCACATGCATACATGACCACAGGAAAAACCATAGCCTTGACTAGATGGACCTTAGTCGGCAAAGTAATGCCTCTGCTTTTGAATATGCTATCTAGGTTGGTCAGAACTTTTCTTCCAAGGAGTAAGCGTCTTTTAATTTCATGGCTACAGTCACCATCTGCAGTGATTTTGGAGCCCAGAAAAATAAAGTCTGACACTGTTTCCACTGATTCCCCATCTATTTCCCACTCGGCCAGGCTCTGGTTGAAGTCTTCATGGTGTGTGTGCCGACTGCTAGGGGAGAGGCGGCCGCGGGGGTGGAAGCGGCAAGGAGCGCAGAGGCGCGTTCCGGCTCGAGCGGCGCCGCCTGGCGACGGCGACGGAAGGCTGGCTGCAGCGAGCGCTCAAGCCATCTGCGCTGCGCTGCGGGGGGCCGGGCCAGGCCGCCGCTCCGGCCGTGGGAGCCTGACATCTCCCTTCTTCTTTCTTCATTTAACTTGACTACATCTTGTCTTCTCCACCAGCTTATGAGGTCCATGGCAGCAAGCACATGACTCTCTTGGTCACAACTGCATACCAAGTGCCTAGCACATAATAAGAACTCAGTACATGTTTATCAATTGGTTGGTTTGAAAAATAGTGTCCATATCTGGAGGGATCTAAGCTAAGCAGGCATTTGTCACTGAGGAAAATAAAAAAGCAAAATGTTTTGAGATGATTGGAAGAGAAACAGCATTCGTTCATCACCTTCATTTCAGTTTGAAGAACTTTTAGAATTTTTAGGTTTTAAAAATATATAGTAGTTTGATGTTAGAAAAACAAGGCTCTTTGGGTTAAAGAATTTCTCTTTGTTATAAATCATTGTATTCGTCTTTCTGTAAGAATGTAACTTCATTTAGTGCTTTCCGAGAAGGACACTGGAAACTTCTGGGTTAAAAGTTAAAACCTGAAAGGCAGAATGTGCTGCATAGAAGATAGCTTTCCCCCCTTATCTCAAGGACTCAGAGCCTCCTGACTGATCTGTTCTTAACTAATGACTTAGTTTCCACTGTGTAACAGGCTTCTCCTCAAAAATGCCTTTCCCTGTACTAGGCACCGCCGGGCCAGGTGGTCAATTAACTGTCTCTACTATCATCTGTAAACCGTCCCCATCAATCAAATGTCTCCACTTCATCCTCAGACCCCCTTATCACATTGTTCCCTACATTCTGATCTCATTCCCAGTTGTCTTTGATCTCTCTGTATAAAAATCCCCCTCGGTGAGTGTTGGGGGTTCACTTCTGGAAACAGAAGATTGAACCCGGCTTGCCGGCCCCAATAAATCCTCCTGCTGATTGCATCGAGTCCGAGTCACTGTGGTCTTTGGGGCGACGGTTCCCGAGAAAAGGCCGTAAGGTCTTACATTTGGGGGCTCGTCCGGGATCGCCTCGCTCACTCAGACCCTTTGGCTTTTAGATTCGGAGGTACGCTCGAGCAATTCTGTGTCTCCGTGTACGTCTGTAAAAGGTCTGTGACTAGTCTGCTCTGTGTTAAATCTGCATTGTCTCACTTTTCTCTCCTGCTGCTTGACTTAATCCTTCGGAAGTTTCAGTGAACAGGCGAACGGTTGTGAGGCAACTGATTAGTCCCGGCCAGGGCTACTCCCTGGTGGACTCTGAAGGCCTTACGACAGGTGAGCCCCAGTAACTACCGCCCGGCTGGGTGAAACTTCCCTGTCCTTCTTGTGAGGATCTGGCCAGATATTACCTATTTGTGGGCACGGGTCAGGCACTTAAAAGCCATTAGGGCGCCTGCCACTTGAAGACTCCCGTGACAGGATAAGGGGGTCACGGAACGGGCCAGAAGCCGCTAGGGCGCCCGCCCCCAGCAAGAAAACTTCCGTGCAACAGCACAGGCACACGAGTGAACTCAAAGCACGCCATAAGTCCACCTCTCTGGCCGCCACCATTCCCGGTAGGATTTTCGGTGGCTATCCTCAGTAATCTCTCTTTTTTCCTCCTGGTCTCCTCCGGCTGCTGAAAGAAAGATCTGTGCCCTCGCGCACCTGTCTGTCTGTATCTGTGGGCGCGCCTCTCTGTCTGTATCTGTGGCGTTTGCCAGGGACGCCTGGAACGCCGACCTGGGAGTGGGGGTCGTGAGATTCCCCTCCGCCTGTATCTGTGGCGTTTGCCAGGGACGCCTGGAACGCCGTCCTGGGAGTAGGGATCGTGAGATTCTTCTCCGCCTGAGTCTGAATTCTGTATCTGTGGAGCTAGGAAGCTCATCTGTTTAAGACCTGCCGAGGGCAAAAGTTTACAGCAGCCGCTTTTATCTGACTTTTCCACTGCTACTTGCCTTACTTTGTATTCGTTAAGTGTTTATTTTTGTGACAAACTGACGATGGAACAGACTGTGACAACCCCGTTGTCTCTGACGGTAGATCATTGGACGGAAGTGAAAAATCGGGCCCATGGTCTTTCCATGACAGTGAAAAAAAGGAAATGGCAGAGCTTATGCGCAGTTGATTGGCCCAGTTTTAAGACCGGCTGGCCACCGGAAGGGTCATTCTCTTCAGAACAAGTTAAACAGGTTAAAACTGTAATTTTCACCCCTGCTACTGAACACCCGGACCAGGTGCCATATATTATGGTCTGGGAAGACTTGGTCCGCTCACCCCCGGCGTGGGTTCGGCCTTTCGTTTTCCCCACAGGGAAGCTGTTGGAGCCTGCTGCAGAGATCTTTGCCCTGAAATCCACGGCAAAGAAAGAGGAGACGAAGGCCCCCCGTCAAAAGTATATATCCAGACCTGCAAACTGACTTCTTGCTTTTAGATTCTCCTCCACCCTACCCGCCTGTACAGGTTCCACCTCCGGCACCTCAGAGGGCACCAGCGACCGCCTCGCCTGAGCAGCCAAGAGAAGGGGAAGAAATGGGCCCGGCGGCAGGAACGCGGAGCCGTAGAGCTGTCACCCCGGACTCCACCGCTCTCCCCCTCCGGGAGAACGGGCCCCCTGATGACCGCGGGGTTCAGCCACTCCAATATTGGCCATTCTCTGCCTCTGACCTTTATAACTGGAAAAATAATAACCCCTCTTTTTCTGATAACCCCCAGGCGCTGACCTCTTTGATAGAATCTCTTGTTTTTTCACATCAGCCCACTTGGGATGATTGTCAGCAATTGTTGCAGACCCTGTTAACCACAGAAGAGAGACAGCGAGTGCTATTGGAGGCTCGCAAAAATGTACCAGGAGATGACGGACGTCCCACAGTGCTCCCTAATGAAATAGATGATGGTTTCCCCCTGACGAGACCTGACTGGGACTACAACTCTCCGGCAGGTAGGGAGCACCTGAGGGTCTATCGCCAGGCTCTAGTGGCGGGTCTCCGAGGGGCAGCAAGGCGCCCCACTAATTTGGCTAAGGTAAGGGAAGTGACTCAAGGGCCTACTGAGTCACCTACTGTATTCTTAGACAGATTGATGGAGGCATTCAAGAGATTTACTCCCTATGATCCCACATCTGAGGAACATAGGGCTACAGTGGCCATGGCTTTTATTGATCAGTCAGCTCTAGATATTAAGAGAAAGTTACAGAGACTAGATGGGTTACAGGGATTCTCCCTTCAAGATTTGATCAAAGAAGCAGACAAGGTGTTCAATAAAAGGGAAACAGAAGAGGAAAAGGAGGAAAGGAGGATCCGGGAGCAGGATGAACGAGAGAGAGAGAAAAAGACAGGCAAAAGATTTGACAAAAATTCTGACTACAGTGATTAAAGAAGGAAAGAGAGACAATAAAACTGGGCCGAGAGACCGCAGTAAAAGCAGGACAGGAACCAAGCCGCCACTAGACAAAGATCAGTGTGCGTACTGTAAAGAGAAGGGGCATTGGCTCAAAGACTGCCCTCAGAAGAAGAGGGGAAAGTCCACTTCCCCCAACAAAATCCTGGCCATAGAAGAAGAAGATTAGGGGGACGGGGCTCGGACCCCTCCCCGAGCCTAGGGTAATTTTAAAGGTGGAGGAGAAGCCTGTACAGTTTCTGGTAGACACAGGAGCCCAACACTCCGTCCTATTACAATCCGGGAGGGGCATTGTCCACAAAAAGGCATGGGTACAGGGCGCTACAGGGTATCAACAATACCCATGGACTACCCGAAGAACAGTGGACCTTGGCGTGGGCCGGGTATCCCACTCGTTCCTTGTGATCCCTGAATGCCCTTACCCCTTGCTGGGACGGGACTTGCTCACGAAAGTGGGGGCTCAGATCCACTTCCACACCGAGGGCACCACGGTGACAGACGGGGAAAGAAGGCCGTTGCAGGTTTTGACCCTGAGGCTAGAAGATGAACACAGGCTATAATGAGAGCCCTTCCCCGAGACCATGAATATGCAGGACTGGATGGCTAAGACCCCCTAGCCTAGGCTGAAGTCTCGGGCATGGGAATGGCCGTCCACCAGCCCCCAGTGGTGGTAGAAATCAAGGCCTCTGCCACCCCCATCTCAGTCCGCCAGTACCCGATGAGTAAAGAGGCTCGAGATGGGATCCGCCCACATATTCAAAGGTTTCTTGATTTGGAAATTTTGATAAAGTGCCAATCGGCCTGGAACACCCCGTTGCTTCCGGTCCGGAAGCCTGGAACGGGCGAATACCGGCCTGTGCAGGATCTGAGAGAAGTCAACAAGCGAGTATCAGACCTACACCCAACAGTGCCCAACCCTTACAACCTGCTGAGCACCCTTCCCCCAGCAGGAAGTGGTACACTGTCTTGGACCTGAAAGATGCCTTCTTCTGCCTACGACTTAGCCCCGCTAGCCAGCCTATTTTTGCTTTTGAGTGGAAAGACCCCCTTACAGGGCTCTCTGGACAGCTAACGTGGACCAGGCTGCCGCAAGGATTCAAAAAACTCGCCAACAATTTTTGACGAAGCCCTCCACCAGGACCTCGCGCACTTCCGTGCCACAAATCCCCAGGTAACTCTGCTCCAATATGTAGATGACTTGCTTCTGGCCGCAGATACCGCAGAAGAGTGCAGGAAAGGGACTGAGACCTTATTGACTGAACTTGGCACCCTCGGCTACCGCGCTTCTGCCAAGAAGGCCCAGATCTGCCGGCAACAGGTTAGTTACCTGGGGTACCAACTCAGAGATGGGAAGCGATGGCTCTCGGAGGCCAGAAAGAGGCGGTGGCCAGAATACTGGCCCCCGAAAACTCCCGACAAGTTAGGGAGTTCTTGGGCACTGCGGGGTTCTGCAGGCTCTGGATTCCGGGGTTCGCAGAGATGGCAGCTCCCCTGTACCCCCTGACAAAGGGCAGTACACCCTTCGTCTGGGAAAAGAGCGAGCAAAAGGCGTTTGACAATATTAAGCGCGCCTTGTTGTCAGCCCCTGCCCTGGGACTTCCAGATGTGGACAAGCCGTTCCATCTCTATGTGGCTGAGAATAATGGCATTGCCAAAGGGGTCCTCACCCAAAAGCTGGGACCATGGAATCGGCCGGTGGCATATCTGTCAAAGAAACTGGACCCCGTGGCTGCTGGCTGGCCAAATTGTTTGCGCATAGTGGCTGCCGTGGCAGTCCTAGTAAAGGATGCAGACAAGCTGACACTGGGGCAGAACTTAATTGTCACTGCGCCCCACGCTTTAGAAAGTGTGATTCGCCAACCCCCGAGAGATGGCTAACTAACGCCAGGATGACCCACTATCAGACGCTTCTCCTAAATTCTGAGCAAATCAGGTTCACGCCGGCTACTGGACTTAACCCTGCCACGCTGCTGCCGGACCCCAGCCAGTCCGAGGTGACCCACGACTGTCAAGAAATTCTGGCGGGAGTACATGGAGTTCGTCATGATCTCTCGGACCAGCCGCTTCAGGATGCCGAGGTGACATGGTATACGGATGGGAGCAGTTTTCTTGAAGAAGGTAGGCGGCGGGCAGGGGCAGCGGTGGTCGATGGGACTGAGGTGATCTGGGCAGCTGCCCTGCCTCAAGGTACGTCAGCCCAAAAAGCCGAGCTGATTGCCCTCACAAAGGCCTTAGAACTGGCACGAGGGAAAAAGGCCAACATTTACACTGATAGTAGATATGCTTTCGCAACTGCACATGTCCATGGAGCTATTTACCAACAGAGAGGGTTACTTACATCGGCCGGCAAAGAGATTAAAAACAAAAACGAAATCCTGGCATTGTTGGCTGCCCTGATGTTGCCAGAAAAGATTAGTATAATCCACTGCCCCGGGCACCAACGAGATCGGTCTCTGGTAACTAAAGGAAACAACATGGCCGATCAAGCTGCGCGAGAGGTGGCGACAAAAGATGGACTATCGAGATTGCTGGCAATATGCTCAAAAAATGAAGATAATTCTAGCCCCTCTCCGCGGCCCAGAGGGAAACAGACTACGGCAGAAGGAGAAGCCAGAGAAATGTTAGAACAAATGCACCATTGGACTCACTTAGGGGCTAAAAAGCTAGTCTCTCTTTTAATTAAAGCAGGGTATGAGGTGCCGGGACTTTCTAAATTGGCTGAGCAGGTGGTCCTGAACTGCAGACCTTGCCAAGAGGTAAATGCCGGCCGAAACAAGACAGGCCAAGGTAAGCGGCTGCGTGGAGACCGGCCGGGGACCTACTGGGAAGTGGATTTCACCGAAGTATGTCCTGCGCGGTATGGCAATAAATATCTGCTGGTTTTTGTAGACACTTTCTCAGGGTGGGTAGAAGCTTTCCCCACCAAAAATGAAAGTGCACTCACAGTAACTAAAAAGATCCTAGAAGAAATTTTTCCGCGCTTCGGAGTGCCAAAGATGTTAGGGTCAGATAATGGGCCGGCTTTCATTGCCCAAATAAGTCAGGAGTTAGCTAAGTTTCTGGGGACCGATTGGAAACTACATTGTGCATACAGACCCCAGAGTTCAGGACAGGTAGAAAGAATAAATAGAACTCTAAAAGAGACCTTAACTAAATTGTCCTTAGAGACTGGCGGTACTCACTGGACGGTGCTCCTTCCTCTGGCTCTGTTCCGGGTGAGAAATACGCCCTCTCGCCTTGGTCTCACCCCTTTTGAAATTTTGTATGGAGCACCCCCCCCATATTGACACTTAGAGAAGGATTTGACCCCCGAAACTTTAACAATGGTAATTTATGTACTAGGCTGAAGAGACTCCAGCTGGTTCAGAAAGAGGTGTAGACTCAGCTTGCTGCGGCCTACCAACCCGGAACCCCAGAAGAGGCCCATCCGTTCCAGGTGGGAGACTCCGTCTACGTTCGTCGGCATCGGCAAAACAACCTAGAGCCCAGGTGGAAAGGACCCTACATTGTTCTGCTTACAACCCCCACTGCCATCAAGGTTGACGGAATCTCATCCTGGATCCACGCCTCCCACGTTAAAGCTGCACCGGAACCGACGCCACAATGGAAGGCTCACCGCACCTCCCACCCTTTAAAGCTCAGGCTCTGCCGATTACCGGATTTCTGATCATCCTGGCTCTGCATCAAGGAACCGCTCATACGTATTGGGCCTATGTTCCTGACCCCCCATGCTCCAGTCTGTAGGGTGGGATGAAGAAACATTGCCGGTATACGTAAATGATACTGCTCTTCTGGGAGGAGTCTCTGACGCACACATTCAACACCAACGAGCTAACATTTCCTTCTATGGGCTTTCTTCACGGTTCCCTATGTGTTTTTCATACAATTCCCCCAAGTCTTACTGTATAAACGTCTCCCCTGTCACTTCTTACCCTCGTGTATACATTTCAGGAATTTCTGAAGACGCTGGGGCCATTTCACACCAAACAGGCGTGGGGCCGCTCGATATACCTTACTGTGGTCGCCGCCATCTGGGAATTAGCGAGGGAATGGATGTGCCATGGATTCTATGCCGGGGACGTAATGCCACTGTTTATAACATAAATAATAATAACAGTGTTTATCTCTGGGACTGGGCACCTGCAGGTACCCCAGATTATCCTGAATATAGAGGACAGCACCCTTCCATTTTGACACTCGGACATCGTCAGGTATTTCAAACTGAGATCTGGAAGCTTTTAGCGACCTTTGGCCCCGGCAACATGTTGTATAGACAGACTAATAGAGGTGGAACAAGATATGGAGATATAGAAATTACGGGATTCAGATATCCTAGATCATGTGTGCCTTACCCCTTTATGATTTTAGTTGGAAATGTTACTGTTAATGTCACTCAGAATGTTTACCATATGTCTTGTTATAATTGCACCCTCACTAATTGTATCAGAGGCATGAGCGTCGGAGAGCAAATATTGGTGGTAAAACAACCCGCTTTTGTTATGCTCCCCGTCAAAATAAAAAAGATTGGTATGATGAAACGGCATTGCAATTACTACAACACATCAATACTGCCCTTAGCCGCCCAAAAGAGGCCTGGGATTAATTGTTCTGGGTGTGGTTTCGCTGATCACCTTAATAGCGACCGCTGTTACTGCCTCTGTTTCCCTTGCTCAGTCCGTGCAAGATGCCAAGGTTGTTGATTCTCTGTCTTATAATGTCACAAGGGTTATGGGAACACAAGAGGGTATTGATAAAAAAATAGAAAATAAGCTGTCTGCTCTGTATGATACTCTCAGAGTCTTAGGAGAAGAGGTCCAAAGCTTAGGACTCAGAATAAAAATTCAATGTCATGTTAATTACAAGTGGATCTGTGTCACAAGAAAGCCTTATAATATATCTGACTTCCCGTGGGAAAGGATCAAAAAACATTTACAAGGCATATGGTATAATTCTAATATTTCTCTTGATTTACTGCAGTTACACAATGAAATATTAGATATAGAAAACGCGCCTTCAGCCACTTTAGATATTGCTCAAGCTGCTGAAGATTTTGTAAAAATTTGGCTTCTAACTTTCCCAGTCTTCATTCTTTGTGGCAGAGCATGGCGGCTGTAGGCATTGTATTAGTCACTATCCTTGCCCTGATGTGCCTAGCACCGTGCCTTATTAAAGGCATTGTAAAAGAATTTCTGCACATAAAGATGCTTGTGTACCAAAACATGCTGCACCATCACCATCTATTGGAGCGCCTAAAAGATAAAGAAGAGGGAGCTGCGAGGGAATTGCTTGTAATGGGTTAAACCTTAAAAGCTGCCTGACCTGAGTAACAGCCCAGGCTCCCTGACCCGCCTCCCTCAATAGATATCTGTCACGTTTCGGAGACGGGAACACTATGCTCTCCACACTGATCGTAAGGTATAGGTGTTAAAAGGTTAAATGAGTTTGTTGTATATGATACCATGACTATTCTTGTAATCATAACTTTCTTCATCTTGTAGCTTTTGCATTTTTAAGTAGCAGTACGCTGCAATCCCTCACTCTATGATTTCAGGATTGAAATCATGGACAAGAAGAAGAGGGGAATGAAGAACTTTTAGAATTTTTAGGTTTTAAAAATATATAGTAGTTTGATGTTAGAAAAACAAGGCTCTTTGGGTTAAAGAATTTCTCTTTGTTATAAATCATTGTATTCGTCTTTCTGTAAGAATGTAACTTCATTTAGTGCTTTCCGAGAAGGACACTGGAAACTTCTGGGTTAAAAGTTAAAACCTGAAAGGCAGAATGTGCTGCATAGAAGATAGCTTTCCCCCTTATCTCAAGGACTCAGAGCCTCCTGACTGATCTGTTCTTAACTAATGACTTAGTTTCCACTGTGTAACAGGCTTCTCCTCAAAAATGCCTTTCCCTGTACTAGGCACCGCCGGGCCAGGTGGTCAATTAACTGTCTCTACTATCATCTGTAAACCGTCCCCATCAATCAAATGTCTCCACTTCATCCTCAGACCCCCTTATCACATTGTTCCCTACATTCTGATCTCATTCCCAGTTGTCTTTGATCTCTCTGTATAAAAATCCCCCTCGGTGAGTGTTGGGGGTTCACTTCTGGAAACAGAAGATTGAACCCCGGCTTGCCGGCCCCAATAAATCCTCCTGCTGATTGCATCGAGTCCGAGTCACTGTGGTCTTTGGGGCGACGGTTCCCGAGAAAAGGCCGTAAGGTCTTACAAGTTCAGTTCAGTCACTCAGTCGTGTCCGACTTTTGCAACCCCATGAACCACAGCTCGCCAGGCCTCCTTGTCCATCACCAACTCCCGGAGTTCACCCAAACCCATGTCCATCGAGTCGGTGATGCCATCTAACCATCTCATCCTCTGTCGTCCCCTTCTCCTTCTGCCCTCCATATTTCTCAGCATCATGGTCTTTTCAAATGATTGAGCTCTTTGCATGAGGTGGCCAAAGTTTCAGCTTCAACATCAGACCTTCCAATGAACAGCCAGGACTGATCTCCTTTAGAATGGACTGGTTGGATCTCCTTGCAGTCCAAGGGACTCTCAAGAGTCTTCTCCAACACCACAGTTCAGAAGCATCAATTCTTTGGCGCTCAGCCTTCTTCACAGTCCAACTCTCACATCTATGCATGACCACAGGAAAAACCATAGCCTTGACTAGATGGACCTTTGTTGACAAAGTAATGTCTCTGCTTTTCAATATGCTGTCTAGGTTGGTCATAACTTTCCTGACAAGGAGTAAGCATCTTTTAATCTCATGGCTACAATCACCATCTGCAGTGATTTTGGAGCCCAGAAAAATAAAGTCAGCCACTGTTTCCACTGTTTCTCCATCTATTTGCCATGAACTGATGGGACCGGATGCCATGATCTTAGTTTTCTGAATGTTGAGCTTTAAGCCAAGTTTTTCATTCTCCTCTTTCACTTTCATCAAGAGGCTCTTTAGTTCCTCTTCACTTTCTGCCATAAGGGTGGTGTCATCTGCGTATCTGAGGTTATTGATATTTCTCCCGGCAACCTTGATTCCAGCTTGCGCTTCCTTCATCACCTTAGCCACTATTTACTGAGCATCCACCATTGATGGAATAAGCCCTTTGTAGTCTTCAAGAGAAACCACAGTCGTGTTCCCTGTCAGTGCTGATGAGCTTTTAATCCAGTATGGCTGACCCTGTGGTGCCCTGAGCCTTCTGCTCTCTGCTTTGACCACTTTATATAGGGTAACTGGTACTTCACAGGTACAGCAGCATTTAAATTAACTTGCCCAGTGTTTTAATTTAGAAAGTTTGGTGGGGAGCAGATTCTGATAATAATGCTAATACACTGTGGCTTACTAAATGTGGGACACTGGTGAGAAAAATAATTACCATCCACACTTCTATCACCCAAGGAAAATTAGCGGATCCCCCCCACCCCAAGTCTTCACTGTTTCTTTTTTTCCTTTACTGTCAGTATTACTCAAAAGGCTCACAAGAGCACATGTCCAGAATTACTGGATAAAGTAGGACATTTGGTTGGAAAATTTTGGGTTGGTGAGAAAAAATGATATTAGAGAAAGAATAATGAGAAAGCTGTGGGGACACAAATTGCTTATTCATTAGAAATACACACTGACATTCTATGAGCCCAGGAGAAAAATGAAGGAGAAGAATGGCAAAATGTTTACATTTGGTGCAGCTTTATGTCAGGTACATGAGCATTCAATATAATATTCTCTTTATTTTTGAGTATGTTTGAAGTTTGAATTTTTCCATAATACAAATGTTTTTTAAGTCTATTATAGTAATCTTGGAAAACCTAGACATGGGTGGTGGCAAAGAAAATAGAAAAGAAAGAAAAAAGATTGACTAATTCAATACATTTGACCTTGATAACAGATTTGATGCAACAACTTCAGCTGAGGGAAGAAGCAAAACTGACTCATTTCTATAGCCTTGGAAATAGAACAGTGTCATTAAAGAGAATCTGTCTCTAGATTCCTGAACTTTAAACAATGTACCTCATTGGCCAGTATGTATGGAAATTAATAAACTATGTAAGTTTAAAAAAAAGTAGGGTATTTGGGGGATTGTAACTATTCAGATATGTGCTAGGAAAAGAGGGAAGTAAAGTCCTCTTTACTTGTAACTGGTGGGAATTAACTGGGAATAAATTGAAGATAGATTATTAAAAGCTTTCGAGTTTGGACTTGCTTCCAGCTCTCTTGCTCAAATCAATTTCTACACCTTGCTTCTGTCTCCTCAACAGAAATGCCAATGAGCCTGGCAGTACCTCACATTATAGCAATTCAGCAAATACTGCCCTGGAATCAAGAGTAAGTATAGTACCTCCCAGAACAATGAAACAGATTCACAAGCATATTTGGTCATCTTTCCCATAAGATGGGAAAGTGTTTGAAATACGAATCATCCCATACAGGACGCCTACTCTGAACTAGCTACAGTGCTGGATACTTTCCATAACTTACTGAATCTTCACAATGGCCCTAGAGGCAAGAAGTGGCTTCACATGGCAGAGGAAGATGTTGAAGCTCAGCCAGGTAAGTGAATGTCCAGGGTCCCACTTGACAAGTGCCTGGATCAAGCTAGAATTCATCTCTCTCTGGCTCCAAGGCCTTGTTGAGCTATACTGATAGACTTCACCTTGACTGTGAACCGTGGGGATACAAGGAGGACCTTCCCTGTGTCAGATTTAAAACTGCTCGTGAACCCACAGTGCTGAGTACAGACTATCCAAAGGGAACTAGGGAAAATGTCAAATTAATTGAGATCATCACAGGGTGAGAGTCCTACTTAATAGACTAACTACACACTGGGGACCTGGCCTCAATACAGCCAGAATTGCAAACCACTGCCTCGTCTCATTCAAGGAATGCATTTGGACGTCTAGCTCCCTGCTACCACCTTTGATGAAAGTGTGTTCAATAATCCACACTTGGGTAAGGGACTGGGCCACTGGGAGATGGGTGAGGCCCTTTTGGGAGCCCCAGGTCGTGTCATGTTCCACTCTGACCTCAGTTCCAGAGGGAGAGGTCAGAAGCTGGATATGGGAACAGGATAGACCTCACACACACACAAGCTCGTTTTGCCCCCAGAACAGAAGTGCACTGTGTTCCCTAGAAATGCTATGGGTGGGAGGGAAGTGAGGGCCAAAGAGTCAGGAACTGCATCTGCTGACTAAGGGGAGTTTTCCAACTGAAACAATTAAGCAAAGACACTGGTACCCTGGGAAGATTTTCCTATTTCCCGTCTTGCTGGGACCTCAGCCTTCCTTCAGCTTACACACTTTGCCTCCTCTTTGTTGCTTTCCTTTCTATTGCAGGACAGGTGACCTCAGGTTTAGTGAGAGCCTCATCACGTGAAATACCCAGAAGAGGCTGGATGAACACCTGACAGGGACAGCAGGGACTTGGTTCAGATCTGACATGGGGTATTCATTCAACCTCTCGTGTTCAAATGCACCAACTGTTGAGCTGCTCTAGTGCACAAAGCAGGCCTGATCCCTTCATCGAATTGACGGGTCAGGGGAGAAGACAGGCACGAGAACAAAGGCAGAAAGAAACATGTAATTACCAACTGTGATGGTGCTGTGAGTCCAAGAAGAGGGGGTATGGAGAATAACAACATGAGAATAAAGAACTTCAAGGAGGGTTCAACGTATGTTTTAAACAGTTCATTGAGGCAGTTGGAGGCCCATTTGGAAGCCATTTCATCGACCTTGGGGAAGAGTGATATGCCTTGAACCAGGTGCTGGTGGTAGAAGTAGGGTAAAGTGATCCTATTGGATGCCTTTGGTGGTGGGGGGGGCACATATTCAGATAAAAGAATGCTGTGTAGCAATGAAAGTGGATAAACAAACACTCACATGGATGAATCTCATAAAATAACAATGGAAAGTGAAACAAAATGCAACTTGCAGTGGGAGCTTAGTTCCCAGACCAGGGATTAAATCCGTGGCCCCTGCAGTGGCAGTGTAGAGTCCTAAGCACTGGACCACCCTGGACGCATGTTTTGGACACAGAATTGCCGGGACTTGGTGGGACTGGAGAGGTGAGGGCTGGGAGGAAAGGTGAGGAAATGGAGATGACACCCAAGTTTGGGACTGGATAAGAGCATCTGAAACGGTATGTTTAGAATACTGTAAGATTTCCAGGTGCTTCAAAATGCACATTAATAGGCAAGAAGTGGGGCCAGCTATCTCTTGGAGAAACACCGAGCCAGCAGGGACTAAAGGCATTGCTACCTAAAATACCTTTCTGATATTGGGGCTGAAAGGAGAAGCAAGTGAGGTTTACCCAGGTGACCCAACCTCCTTTCTGTTCTCCCCCCCTGGATCCCAGGATTTCTACACTATCTCCAGCCAGTACATCATTTGGGAGATAAAGATAAGACATTCCTACAATCGGTAAGAAAAACATAGAAGACCCAATAGAAAATGGGCAAGAGATGTGAACAGGTCTTTCACAATAAAAGGATATCCAAGTTGCCAATAAACATGAAAAGGTGCTCGACTGCATTGGTTATTAGAGAAACACAGAATAAGACCACGATGAACCTACCCACCAAACGGCTAAGATGAAAAAAGGTAATGGTACCAGTTGCTGGCAAAGATCCAGAGCAGCAAACTCTCTTCTATATTATGAATGGGAATTTAAATTGACACAACTACTTTGGAAAAAGTGTTTGACAGCATCTACTAAAGGTGAATATATACTCATAACCATTCCTGTGGATTAGCAATCCATTCCTATGCATTTATCCAATTATATATATATATATATTTGTGTCAGAAGATACATATAAGGATGTTTTGAGGGGCACTATTCATAACAGTCAAAAACTGGGGAAAATTCAAGGGTCCATCCACAAGAGAATGGATTAATTGTAACATATTCAGATAAAAGAATGCTGTACAGAAATCAAAGGGCTAACCAACACTGCATGTAAGAGCATGGATGAATCTCACAAAATAACATTGAAAAGTGGAAAAAATGCAAAATTTTCTGTGGTTCAACTTACATGAAGTTCAAAAACTGGCAAAACTGGTGATAAAAGTCAAAAGAGTAGAAGCCTTTGGAGAGGGAGTGATGGTGATTAAGACCGGATATGAGGATGTTTCTCTGATGCTAGTAATGTTCTTTTTCTTAATCTGGGTGTCTGCTACATGGGAGAGTCCATTTCATTAAAAACCATTAACTTGTGCCTTGTGATTTGTCTACATTGAAACTTATTTATGCTCTATGTCAATAAAATGTATTCCAAAAACATCTTTTGGGAGAGGGTTTGCCTTTGGCAGGCAGGGGCAATACAGCTATAATAAATAACCAAAAGCATAGTCAAGGATAACCAAGGTCATAGCCGATCAGTGCCAAGCACCAACTTAAAAGAATGAGGATTGTAAAACCTCTTTAAAATGTTAATTTTCTGAGCCTTGAGGTACTGTTATCACAGCATTTGGCTGCCAACTTAGGTTTTGTCTATGTGATTTGGTTGTATTTTGGAAGTTTACAAAGGCATTATTGGATCATTTCCAAGGCAGGCTTTTGTACACATATACGTGTACACACCCATCTACCCACAAGGATATATACTGTACACAATGTAGTTTGTGACTATAAAACAATGAGAATGATTCCCATAACCACCCACAAAATGAGGCTGATTATTTTATCATCACACCTGCTCTATGCGTGCATGCTCCTTGCCACTGAATGCTCATTAAAGAAATCCAAAAATGATTTGAGAAGCTGGCCTGGACATCAGAAAACTGTGCTATGAAATGAAAAAGAAAAAAAAAAAAATACATCCTCTGGGGCCCACAATTTATCTATGTGCCCCTGGCCAAGTGATTCAACCTCTCAGATTCCATTTCGGCTCATATAAAATGGAGGAAATTCTACATAAATTGTGAGACTGGAGCAAGAATTAAATAAAATAATTTACAGAAAAGTGCCTGCCATGTATTAAGCCCTTAACAAATGCTAGACAGCTGCAGTAATGTAGCAGATAGTTTATCTTGCAATTCTACTCATTTTAAAGTAAACACATTAATAGCCTCTATTTTTTTCCACAGTTGAGTGAGAACAAAAGTTCAGGTCTTTTGAACTTGCTTTATAGACATTTTCAGAAAATGTTTAAAAATATGCCAACCCTGTCATTTCAGAAAGAAAAGCAGACACATACAGAGAAGAGCATTGGAAGCTTAAATTTGAAGTCATGTAACAAACACCATTTCAGGTACACACGCTAACACTAAAAATAAACTGAACCACCAGTTAATGATTCAGTGAAAAGAAGGACCCAAATAAAAATCATAAAAGTAAATTTATTCTAATTTCATAATTTAATCAAATGTATTTCAGTAAAACTAAACTACCTCCAGTGACAATAAATAATTACTAAGAAAAAAATAACTTCAACTGCAACCATCTAAATACAAATTCTTAATTTAGGGCTAACTAAATATGGAGGAGCCTAGTAGGCTGCAGTCCATGGGGTTGCTAAGAGTCGGACACGACTGAGCGACTTCCCTTTCACTTTTCACTTTCATGCATTGGAGAGGGAAATGGCAACCCACTCCAGTGATCTTGCCTGGAGAATCCCAGGGACGGGGAGCCTGGTGGGCTGCCGTCTATGGGGTCACACAGAGTCGGACACGACTGAAGTGACTTAGCAGCAGCAGCAGCAGCAGCAGCAGCAGCAAATATATATTATGTCTTTAATTTTTTTTTCCTGACCTATATTTTTCTCAACATAATTCCACTAACATTTTGACCACATCTGTGATTAGAAAATGAACTTACTTTACCTGAATACCAAGATATTAACTAAAGTGTGGGACATTTGTATAATGGACAATAAAAGTATAACCATAAAAGTCCCATATCTAAATATTGAATGGACTACCTACAAGGATGCTGGAGTCACCATGAACAAAAAAATAGGAAGACAACAGTGAGCTAGAGTAAGGGCAGGATGTGAAGCAAGTGCAAAGGCCCTGGTGTAAGTGAGAATATGTCACTCTGAGGAACAGAAAAAAGTTCATTGAGAATGGAGAGCCAAGTACCATGGGGAAGGTAATGGAGAAGAATGCAAGGCTATTTTTATGAAGACTTTGGATCACATGCTAATGAGTTTATTTTTCATCCACAGGGAAGCTATTAGAGGATTTTAAGTAGAAAGAACTGCAATCAGATTTGTGTTTTTGAAAGATAACTCTGATAAATAAATTATGATACATCAGATAATGAAGTATTGGTGGTGTGGTTTAATTGCTAAGTTGTATCCGACTCTTGGCAACCCCATGGACTGCAGCCCGCCAGGCTCCTCTGTCCGTAGAATTCTCCAGGCAAGAATACTGGACTGGGCTACTATTCCCATCTCCAGGAGATCTTCCCAGCCCTAGGACCAGACGTGGGTCTCCTGCATTGCAGGCGGATTCTTTATGAACTGAGCCACCAGGGAAGTCCAGTGAAGTATTATTCCGTGCTAAAAAGAAATGAGCAGTCAAGCCATGAAAAGATATGGAGGAAAATTAAAGGCATATTTCTAAGTGAAAGAACCCAATCTGAAAAAGCTACATACTGAATGATTCCAACTGTACTGACATTCTGGAAAAGGCAAAACTATGGAGACAGTGAAAAGAAAAGATCAGTAGTTACCATGGGTTAGAGGAGAAAAAGGCATGAACAGGCAGAGCTCAGGGGCTATTTCAGGCAGTGAAACTACTTTGTGTTCTGCTGTGATGGTGAACACATGTCATTATAGATTTGTCCAAACCCATAGAATATACAAGAGTGGACCCTACGGGGAAACTATGGACTTCGGCAATAATGTGTCAACACAGGTTCATCAGTTGTAACAAATACACTCCTTTGAGGTTGAATGTTGAGAGTGTAGGAGGCTGGCTGTGTGGGAGAGCAAGGGGAACTCTCTGTACTTTAGGTTCTATTTTGCTGTGAACCTAAGATTACTGAAAAGAAAATTTTTTTAAATCACTCTGGAGTATTATGTGGAGGATGGATGGGACAGGGACCACCCTGGAGAAGGAAGCCCAAATAAGAGACTGTTGTTGCCCCTTGCTAAGACAGGGAGCAGAAAACAGGAGTGAGTTTAGGGATGGGGAGAAGGGCACAGTGAGTTTAGTTGCGGAGTCAGGGGAAGCATGTGAAGTCTGAGTTTCCCAGAGCTGAAAGGCATCCATGCCTAATACTTTTCCATTATAAGCATTAAGCCCCAAATAAAGGCCCCCAGTGTTCTCCACTGCAGCTCTGCAAACATACACATCACAGCCAAGGCCAGCTCAAGCCATGCAGATGGTGGCTGGGCTCATGGACTCCAGAGCCAAACTCCCTGGTTTGAATCTCAGCTCTGCTACTTACCAGCTTGGACAGTTTATTTAACCTTTGTACTTCAGTTTCCTTACCTATGGAATGATGAGCAATAGTAGTACCTACCTCCTATGGTTGCTGTAGATTGAGTTAGTACAAAACAGCTAGGAAAGTGATGAATTTATCAACAGCCTATGAGCCCTTGGTATCATACGATGACTATGCCATACTTTGAATAAAGTTTAGCTCATGTACCTACTCATCCATTCCATTGCTCATCATAACAGAAAGTATTGATGGAGTCCCCACTACTGGTACTCAAAGAGAAATCATATCCTAATTCTACTCTCAAGAAACTTAGACTAACAGAGATTAAGACTTGCAAACTATATTTCAATCCCAATTTGAAGAACGACTTGAATTCATAAATGATAGCAAGTATTATAAGAATATATACATCACCACAAAAAAACTTCAAATACTTTTAAAGTTCAAAGCCATGTATTTATCTTCCTTCATAGTTATACTTCTTCCTTTTTATATGGTTGTCTTTAAATGATATCTGTAACTTAATATATATGTATTGGGCTTGTGACTCAGTAAAGAATCCACCTACAATGCTGGAGATCTGGGTTCTGTCCCTGGGTTGGGAAGATCGCCTGGAGAAGGGAAAGGCTACCCACTCCAGTATTCTGGCCTGGAGAATTGCATGGACTGTATAGTCCATGGGGTCACAGAGAGTTGAACGTGACTGCGCAACTTTCACTTCACTTCAGTGTATATATTATGTGTGTGAGCATACAAATGTATCTAAGTATTTCCCCTTGATTCGCTTTTTTAAAAGCAAAGTATTTGAAGAATGAAAGACAGTGCTAGAGAACCAGGCATTATACAAAACCAACTGTGTGCCCTGCCACATGAGCCAAGGTAGAGCACAAAGGTTCAGAGCACAGAATCTGTAACAAGACTTTCTGAGTTTACATCTCCGCTCTCCCACTTGCTAGTTATGTGACCCTCTACGGATGAGACCTCTTTATGCCTCAGTTTCCCCTTCTGTAAAATGGGAATATAATCGTACTTGGCTGAAATGAATAAACATGAAGCACTTAACAATAGTAAGAACTCTGAAAGTATGTTATTATCATGCAGAAATGTTATATGTGCTTATTTATTTGTAAGCCCAACTTAGCATTCAAGTAACTCTGGAATATGCATCAGGAAACACTAGATTTTACAAGTAATGAGTTGGTAGAGGCACTTCTCATCAAGTAAGCACTGTTAGGCCACCTTAACTGCAAGGTGTTGCCAGTCTCTGGGTCACAGCTTGAACCTGCCACCAGAGGGCGCCAACAATGGGTTTCTGACAAAGCTGTGCAAAAATGAAGACAAGGAAAGGCAGAAAACAGGTAGATTAACATTAGACTGACTTCCGGGCCTACTCCAGTCCCTCGGAGGCAGGATACTTTTACATTTAAAAGTCCAATTTCAGCCTCAAGAACCTCCGGGTTTAAATGATTGATGTTGGTTTGAGTTTAAGCTACATAGCCCACATCTTTTTCTGAGTCACGTTGCCATTCGACTTGCAGAGAAGGCTGCAAGACTTACTTCCTCATAGATAGTGAGCTGGGCTCACAAACCACCAGCGATGGCCCAGCCCATTCCCAGTGGAGTTAGTGTGTTCGTGTGCCTCCAGTGCACACGAAGATACTCTGATTGAATCACGGTCCATATTATTCCATATTACTCAGGTATATGTAAAAATATCTTTAAATGTGCATGCTAAGTCACTTCAGCTGTGTCTGACCCTTGCGACCTCATGGACTATAACCCACCAGGCTCTTCTGTCCATGGGATTCTCCAGGCAAGAACACTGGAGTAGGTTGCCATGCCCTCCTCCAGGGAAGTGTGCATCTTACTTGTACCTAATAATTGCATATTCTGGTGAGTCACTTTTAAATCTACACCTTCACTGTAACATTGTAGTTCTCCATTTATAGCCTGCTTCGTTAAAAAATTATCTTTGTCATTTCCCAGTCTCTATTTTTAATTAATCAATTTAAAACCTATTTCAAAAAAAAGATGCATTTTTATATTCAAGTTGTATTCAGTTGTACATAGACCAGTATTTTCGTCTTTTTGGCAGCTGTAATAACATTTTAGATCCATTTGTTATCTTTTATTATCCACACAGCATCATTTGCCGTTTTTAAAAGTTAACTACTATTCAATCACACACTGAATTACTTGCATTGTTCAGGGAATCATTGGAGGAAAATGTAACTGTTAAACACCTGAATAGAACAGAAACTTGGATGTTGCACAAAACGTGTTCTAGCTCACTCTGTGCGAGCTCAAGTCTTTCTGGGTTTTGAGGCTGATAGCATCCGGCCCCGTTTCCGTTCTGGCTCGTCTCCTGCTCACTCTTCCCTGTTCTTCCTGCCCTGACCTCCGCATCAGTTCTTGAATATCCTGGGCCAACCATTGTCTGGAAATTTGAGCACTAGCTGGAGGCTCTTCCTTTTTCGCTCTTTCCCGGATATTACTTCCTTATCTCAAATAGCCCTCCTTCACTGTGTTCTCCCCTGATCACCCTCTGTGATATGAAACATCTTCAGTATCCTTCACCCCCAACCCCCACTATTTTTCCCATGGCATCTGTCACTTCTATCTTACGGTGCTATTTTCTTCACTTTTTATGTATTGTCTGTCTCCCCTTCCCAGAATGTAAGCTCCACAAGAGCAAGGATTTTTGTTTGCTTTGCTCTTTTTAAGTATCCATGGCACCTAGAACAGAGACTGGCATATAATGGATGTTAAGTAAATATCTTTTAACTAACTGAAAGATATTAATAATACAAAATTTCCCTGAGTAATAAGATATCTTTTATCATTTATACTATGAGCATCGCACCTATTATCGTGTCTGCAGTTTTAGCTAAAACTGAGATGGCCACTAATCATTAATTTCAAGTGGTGCTTAGATTTTTTTGGGGGAAAAAAACAAACTAGAGCTTCAGCCTCAAACCATTCCCCGTCTAGCATAATCACAAGGTCAGATCTTCTAGGGAAAAAAACCTCATACAGGGTCAGAGGATTCCATGATCGTTAAAATTTTCTTGTGATATTTTTCTCTCTCCATGTGGAGAGTGATGCTTTCAGGCTATGACCTTCTCCATCATCTCTAAGCCCCTCCCCGAGCCTCTCCACCAGGCATGTTGCACTGCATGTCTGCAATGAGGAGGCGGCCAGGGAAAGGCTGCAAAGTTCTGTTCATCTAAAAACCACGTTCATTTTCTCTTTATATGTCTATAATACAACCATGATTAATCGGTCCTTCAGTTTCCCCAAAACAAGTAAAAATTGGTGATTGCCTTTCACCACGACCCCAGTTTCTCCCCTAAAGAGAGTAATAAAAAGAATCAGATGTCACAAAAGTATGGACCACAAAACCAATGAGTTTTTGATTCAATGGGCTTCATTAAAATTAAAAATGTTTGCTATTCAAAAGACAGTATTAAAAAATGAAAAGGTAAGTCACCATCCAGGAGAAAATATTTACAAATCATATAACTAGATCAACTTGTGTCCAGAACATTTTTTAAGTCTTACAATTCAATAATAAGGACAAACAACTCAATTTTAAAACAAATGGGCAAAAGAGTTAAACATATACTTCACCAAAGAAAACATACGGATAGCAAGTAAACACATAAAAAGATGTTCAGTATTACTGGTCACTGTGAAAATGCAAATCAAAACCATGATGAGAAACTGTCACAAATCTTCCAGCAGAAAGGCTATAATAAAAAGACAGATAATAAGTGTTGGGAGGATATGAAGAAACCCTCAGACATGCTAGCAGAAATGTAAAAAGGAAAAGCTTTAAGCTTTAATACTGCTGATGGCCCTTTTCCCTGCTTTTTGAACAAAGGGCCAGGCATTTGCATTCTGCACTAGCGGTACAAATAAAGAAGCTGTAATAAAGAGGAATGAAGCAATGACCTACGCAACAGCAGGCATGAACCTCACAACCATTCTGCTTGATAAAACAAGCAGACACCAAGACCACAGATTACATGATTCTATTTATAGAACAGTTCTAGGGAATAAAACGGTAAAACTACAGATTCAGACAGCAGATCTGTGTTTATCTGGCGCTGGAGAATGGGAGCAGAGATGGAGTGTGAAAGGCCCAAGGGAACGTTCAGGGTAATGGAAGAACTCTAAAATGGGATTGTGGAGAAGGTTTAAATGTATTTAAAGACTAAGACTCACTGGACTGTACACTTATGATGGGTAAATTTTAAGGTATTCAAATTGTATCTCAGTAACGTTGCTGACAAAAAGAATCTGAAGTCCTTGCTCCTATTTCCCACAGCTGACCCACACATCTCATAAGGCAGCCTGGCCAGACCCGCAGACGTAGCTGCACAGTGTAGGGACCCCTCAGTCCAAAGCCAAGGAAACAGGATTAGCCCCAAGGCTGAGCACATCTGGGCAACTGAAGATCCACCCCCACCACCACCACCATCTGCCTAGAGATGGGAAAGCACTGCCAATACCTGGGTAGTGCATGGCACTAAATTTTCTTAAGGAATCAAGATAGAGGAGAACTCTATTGGCCAGTCCGTCTTTACGGAACCTGCATTTTCCGTGATTCTGGAATAAAAAAGAATCAAGAACAATCTTATTGTGCTAGACAGAATCCTAAGATGAATCCCTATCCACTGTGGTCATTCTCTACATAATCGCTTTCCCATCAGAGTGGGCAGTATCTGTGATTTGCATCTAGCCAATAGAATATGCAGCCTTGAAATTAAGAGACGCCTGCTCCTTAGAAGGAAGGCCATGACAAGCCTAGACAGCGTATTCGAAAGCAGAGACATCACTTTGCTGACAAAGGTCCATATAGTCAAAGCTATGATTTTTCCAGTAGTCATGTAGGGATGTGAGATTTGGAAAGAAGGCTGAACACCGAAGAATTGTTGCTTTCAAATTGTGATGCTGGAGAAGACTCTTGAGAGTCCCTTTAGACCACAAGGAAATCAAACCAGTCAGTCCTAAAGGAAATCAACCCTGAATGTTCATTGGTAGGACTGATGCTGAAGCTCTAATAATTTGGCCACCTGATGTGAAGAACTGACTCATTAGAAAAGACCCTGATGCTGGGAAAGATTGAGGGCAAGAAAAGAAGGGGATGACAGAGGATGAGCTGATGATTGGACGGCATCACTAACTCAATGGACATGAATTTGAGTGAACTCTGGGAGACAGCAGAGGACAGAGGACCCTGGCATGCTGTTGTCCATGGGGTCGCAGAGTCAGACAGGACTTAACAGTTGAACAACAACAACAGAATATGGCAAAGTAAAAGAAATTTTGCAGATATAATTAAGATTTCAAATCAATTGATTTTTAGTTCATCAAAAGGGAGATCATTGAGGGTGGGACTGACGTAATCATCTGAGAACCCTCCCTGAGGTCAGAAATTCCCCTTGATGGCTTAATGAAGTAAGCCCCCATGTTAAGGAAACCCACATGGCAGGGAGTTGTGGGTGGCTTCTAAGATCTGAAGGCAGCCTTCAGCTGAAAGTCAGTAAAAGTTGGAGCCCTCAGCCATAGGGCTGTAAGGAAGTGAGTGAAAGTCACTCAGTCATGTCCAACTCTTTGTGACCAGTCCATGGAATTCTCCAGGCCAGAATACTGGAGTGGGTAGCCTATCCCTTCTCCAGTGGATCTTCCCGACCCAGGAATTGAACCGGGGAAGGAAATGAATTCAGCTCATAACCTGGAGGAACTTAGAAGCAGATTCTTCTCCAAATGAGAATGCAGTCCAGCCAACACCCTAACTGCAGCCCAAGAAGAGCCTCAGCAGAGGGCACAGCTAAACTATACTAACCTCCCAACCCTCTGAGACTGGGAGATAATAAATGTATCTTGTGTTCAGTAGCTATGCTTATAGTAATTCATTAAACAAGAGAAAAATATACTCTTGCCCACACAGAAGAAGCATCCTTAACTTTGTCCGACTTGAAGACAGTTACATCTCAGCAGGGCATCTGAGCCGCTATGCTCATGAGCAGACTATTCAGTGTGGCAACTGAGTTGGCATGAGTGCATGCTTATCACTTAGTCATGTCTGACTCTTTGTGACCCCATGGACTGTATGTAGCCCGCCAGGCTCCTCTGTCCATGGGATTTCCCAGGCAAGAATATTCGAGTGGGTAGCCATTTCCTTCTCCAGAGGATCTTCCCGACCCAGGGATCAAACCCTTGTCTCCTGTCTCCTGAATTGCTGGTGGATTCTTTACTGACTAAGCTATTGGGATGCTGTGGAAAACCAGAGAACTAAACGTGGTAGCTCAGCTGGTAAAGAATATGCCTGCAAAGCAAGAGACCCAGACTCAATTCCTGATGTGGGAAGATCCCCTGAAGAAGGGTTGGACTACCCACTCCAGTACTCTTGGGTTTCCCTGATGGCCCAGATGCTAAAGAATCTGCCTGAAATGCGGAAGACCTGGATTCCATCCCTGGGTTGAGAAGATCCCCTGGGGGAGGGCATGGCAGCCCGCTCCAGTATTCTTACCTGGGAAATCCCATGGACAGAGGAGCCTGGCAGGCTACATACAATCCTTGGGGTTGCAAAACCGACATGATTTATTGACTAAACAACAAGTGCTACCTTACCCTTAACCCATGTGAAGCCTCTTCTTTTCTGCTTAACCCAAAATGTCAGTGTGCAGTTTACCGGTGATATTCTAGAGACAATAGGTCCAGCTTCATTTTCTTATCTAGGGTATCAGGACTCCTTAGCAGGCCAGCAAAGGACGTATCTTAAACCAGTGATCCTGAAGCTATTGCAGAGCCACAGTATTTGCACCACCCAATGGCTCTGGCATATGCGGGTGGGCTCACTCATACTGGCCACTTCTACATTAAAGAACAATAAATGACAGGAGCTGCCAGTTGCAGCTTAAATGTATGACAGGAAGGATCCTGCATTCTTTTCTCCCACATAACCCAAGCTGTGAATGACAGCTCCTGGAAGAAGCTGTTCTAACAAAGGACCACCAGGGGGCATCATACCATTAAAAACAAAAACAATGAACCGGCTCATCAGCGGGATTACTTCAAATTCGTCATCAAATGTCAAGGACCCTTTCTGAGTCCCTCCACAGAGGCAGCCCTCAGGGTGACCTGTGGTTTGGGGGAGTTCTCTAGATACGGCAGAAAGTTCAGATTGGACCAAATGTTATTCAATTCAGTTTAGTTCCTCTATTGAACCCCACGGTGCGCTAGGCCCTGGGTTGTGGCTGGACATTCATGTCCTTGCTCTTAAGAACTCTGGACAGTGAGGCAGACCATGGCACCCACAGGACAAACGCGCTTGATCCATAAAGACACAGATGACGGATGAGTGAGGAGGGTGGGGGAAGGCCAGGACCACAGGTGCCAGAAAAGAGACCCGAAATTCAGTTCACCCAGAGATGTGTGGGCTAAAGTTAAATTCTGTACTCTCTGGAGAACGGTTTTCTAAGAATATTTTGAGCAGAGGATTTTCAAAACTGGCCTTTATAACATCTATTAAGGAATGCATCTGTCAATTACAGCTGTCTCCTCTATTCATTAAAGTAGATCCAGAAAAGTTCTGCTTAGAATATTCTATGAGGTCTATTGTACAGCATGGGGAACTGTCCTCAATATCTTGTAATAGCCTATAATGGAAAATAATAATCTGAACAAGAATATATATGTGCCTATATATATATGTATAACTGAATCATTTTGCTGTATACTTAAAACTAACACAATGCTGTAAATTAACTATACTTTGATTTTAAAAAATATTTTCCTTTTAACAAAAAATTTATTTTAAAAATCTTTTTAAAAAGAACATTCTGCATGCAAGTAAGCTAAGTTTTTTTACTCTGTGAACAATAATACGGTCCTTACTTTGTATTCCTACTCCGATACGTTACAATTATGTGATACGTAACAAAATCCTGCCTGTGGCATCACCTCATACTGTCTTTTTGTACATATCCCAAAGTAGACAAAATAATATAGATATAAATAATATAATGAACCCTCATGTACCCACTGACCAGCCCCAACTACCCTCAATCTACCACCAATTTTGTATCCACCTCCATCCAGTTCACCACCTACAGTATCGTTCTGAAACAAACCCCAGATATCAAATCATTTCATCTTACATACCTCAATACATGTCTCTAAAACACAAAAGTTCTCTTTTAATGTAACCACAGCATCATCACCAAACCTAAACCAAGTGAAGAACAATTTCTCAATATCATTAAACGGTCAATGTTCTAATATCCAAGCTCCCCAAAATAAGTCAAATGGTTGCCGGGTTTCTTTTCAGTTTGTTAGAATCAGGGTCCAACTAAAGTCTGCACATGGCACTTGACTGATATGTGTCTAAACTTCTTTTAGTCTATAGGTATCACCTCCATTCTTTATTTTCATTTAATTAATTTGTTGAGTGTATTTGTTGCCTTTTAGATCAACTTAACTAAAAGTTACTTAAACATCTTATGTTAGAGGATCTGAAACTTGGAGGAGTCTATGAAATGATCTTATGGAAGAAGACATTTTTCTGTTTCTCACATTGGTCTTGTTTTAGAAATGTCCATTTTGGAGCTGAGATAGGGACAGTCATATCTACACTCCCAGCATGTCCTACTCAGTATCACGACATCAATACCATCTCCGCTGATCCTACAAGTCAGATGTTGTCTCCTTCAAAGTAAATAGTGGATCTCAAAGGGCCAAAACTACTGAGAGAGTGCCCCAGGGCAGGGAACAAGGCACAGCAGTGAAGGACTCTTGGACATATTCATTCCTTTGACATTCACCTGTCCTGCTTCCTCTGTGAAACTGTTAGTCACTCAGTCCTGTCCAACTCTTTGCAACCACATGAACTCTAGCCCACCAAGCTCCTCTGTCCACAGGGTTCTCCGGGCAAGAATACTGGAGTGGGCTGCCATTCCCTTCTCCAGGGGATCTTCCTGATCCAGGGATCGAACCTGGGTCTTTACATGGTTTTAATTCTCACTGATTAGGATGACATCTACACCTCTTAGAAAAGACCTAATTACCAAGTAATTTCAGAAGAATAAATTACACCAGATCCCAGGCCACCCCTTGAGCTTTGATGAAGGTAAACATTTGGCCAATGAAGATAAACTTGGAGAATTCTCCTTCTCACTTCACTAATGACATTGTCAGGATGCTGTTATCTAGTTGACTCCCAGAGATGTCTGAATTTTTCTGACCTTGATGAGGCTGTACAAATCTTTGCAGGGCAAGAGTCTATGCCCCATGGGTTCAGAATGGCCACATCACGTGTCCCAAAGTCCTGCCCAGGAATTGGGAGATCTGGATTCTCTGTCATTGCCACTCAACTCACAAGAGACCCTTTCCCATGTATGCAGATCATCCTCCCCAAGCCAGCCTTCCAGACAACTACTGCTTTTCAATGAGATGCAGTACGGAAGACGAAATACACTTGTTATCCCAGGGCTAGAAGATTTCTACTAGGTCTAAGGGTCCACACAACTCTTTAGGAGTTTCTTTGTATTTTTAAAAATACTTTATTTATTTACTTATCTGGCTGTGCTGGGTCTTAGTTGCGACATGTGGGATCTAGTTCCCTGACAAGGATCAAAACCCAGGGCCCCTGCATTGGGAGTGTGGAGTCTCAGCCACTGGGCACCAGGGAAGTTTCTAGGGCTTTCTTTTTAATTCTAAATCTTCTTTACAAAGTTTTTTTCAGGCCCTCCCAACCCCCTGAGGCTTTTAAAGCCTTCAAAATGTAGCAGATAACTGACCACAGCTCCTTCACCTACAAAGAAGCTCAGAAAGCCAGAGATGACTCCGTAGAGTGAAGGGCAGCCAAAGTATGAGAACTAGTCACCACCATTCAAACTGCTGCTGCTGCTGCTAAGCCGCTTCAGTCGTGTCTGACTCTGTGCGACCCCATAGACGGCGGCCCACTAGGCTCCCCTGTCCCTGGGATTCTCCAGGCAAGAACACCAGAGTGGGTTGCCATTTCCTTCTCTAACACATGAAAGTGAAAAGTGAAAGTGAAGTCGCTCAGTCGTGTCCGACTCTCCGCAAACCCATGGACTGCAGCCTATCAGGTTGCTCCGTCCATCGGATCCTCCAGGCAAGAGTACTGGAGTGGGTTGCCATTTCCACTTGCATTTAAAAGGGAAGCTTTGAATTTTTGATCAAGAAAAGAGTCCAGAATTTTTTGGCTGGACAGGAATGAGCCCTCAAGGTTTGGGGGTCACCAGATGTCACCCACCCAAGGTTCCCAGAGTCTGTATAAAACTACATCTTGCCCAGTTGCACTTGAACTTCAGATAAAACAAGCAATTTTTTTAGGTCCACCCCACGTCATCCTGGGGAAGGATTAACCTCATCCACCTTTCTTTCAAAGATGCAACCAAGACCAACAAAAGCCAAATTGGGTAAATAAATAAGTTTTAAACAAGTTAAAAGAAAAATAAAAAGAGGCTAAGTAAGGCAAGATTGCTGGGGTCATCTCAGCCTTGAAGCCAGTCAAGCCTCCCTTATTCCTCACCACAGACTTAATATAAGCAGCACACAGCCCCAGCCAGGAGGGGCAGGCAGGCTGCAAACAGGCACGGCAGCACCTCGCTAGGTGAAAGGATTTCTACTGAAGAGAAGGCATCATGGCACTCACTTCTCAGATGTCACAATTCTCTTTCCTTTCCTACTAGGTGAATCCACCCCACCCTTTCTCCTCCCCTGCTTCTGCTTCTCTACCAAATCCAGTCAACTCCTCACCATTTTTCAATACCTAGCAAGTTCCATCATAAACAGCACGACCTGCCTTGGCTCTCTCGGCCTCTCTACACCTGGGTGAATGAATTCTCCCTTATCTGAGTTTGTCCCTATTGCGAAGATATCACCGAATGTGCTCTATTTATGTACAGTTATTTCTTTATTCTCTGCATCCTAGGGAGACCATGAACTCTCCGGAAACAGGGACCTCATATATCTTTGCAGCTCCTGGTCTATCTGGCCACAGGGGTGGAATGTTGGAGCCGAAGCTCACCTAGGCTCTAGCCAACCCTCACACTTTAGAACTCCAGGAAATCAGAGGTATTCACAGCCAAGACACTGGTCAACTGGCAAAGACCACGTAAGGTCTCCTTGGAAAATTTAGGGTTATCCAAAGCACTGGGATGGCAAAGAAAGGAAAACTTCTGGCTTTTGTTAATTACAATGACCTTCCCTTGATGACATTAGGAGATAAATGCTTGCTGAGTGAAATAATACCTTGAGGACAGGGGAGCTGTTAAAGGCAGACATAAGGGCCCCCTGAGTGAGGGAGAGTGACAGAGAGCTCTGAGTGCTTCCCAGGTTGCTCAGTGGGAAAAGAATCCGCCTGCAATTCAGGAGACACAGGAGATGCAGGTTCAATCCCTGAGTCAGGAAGATCCCCTGGAGTAGGAAATGGCAACCCACTCCAGTATTCTTGCCTAGAAAGTTCCATGGACAGAGGAGCCTGGCAAGCTACAGTCCACAGGGCTGCAAAGAGTAGGGACATGACTAAAGCAACTGAGCACACACCTAAGTACATGGCCCTCTGTACAAACATAGAGACAGATGACGTCCCCTTTTCAAAAGTCCTCCTGCAGCCATTCCCCTGGTTGGGGACCCTTTTCATGGGCCCAGGTAAGAATCACTGTTGTTCCTACTGCAGCTATCTTCTTCGCTACCTTTCTGCCCACCAATCAATCTAGAAATGAAATGAAAAGAATGAGACGGTGACCCCAGGATACTCAACAGCTGAGCAAAGTGGAAACTGCCCCCGGGGTGGTCCAAAGAGTCACAGTGTGCAAGGCTGAGTCTCTGGGAAGGAGCTCAGGGGCCTGGTTACCTCCTCCCCTGCTCCCACCCCTCCCATCGCGTGCAGCGTTGATGCCTCCCTGCTTTCCAAGCACTTTGCTCATGTCACTATTGAAACCACAGTGCATTCAGGTTCAGTTTGCCTATGATACTCGCCTTAGATTAACATGTGCTTTCCATTAGCTATTTTAAAATAGTCTATGGGCTCCATCACTGCCTGTTTGGTACCCCAGTTGGGAAGGACAATTTTGATGAATCTTTTTGTAGTTGTTTTGCCATTGAGAAGCATTTCATCCTTGCTCTCTGGTCCTCAAACGTTCCAACTCACCAATAATAACAGGTAAGATGTATTAAACCCTACTGGCATCAAGCCTTAGTCCAGGTCCCTGACAGGTATTATTTCACTTAATTTTCATGGAAACACTATGATGTAGGTTACTATTTTAATCCATATTTTAGAGATGAAGAAATTGAGGCATGGGGAGGTTCAGTAACTTGTCCAGCATCACTAGTAAATGGGGGAGCTGGGATTCAAGTCCAGGAAATCCAGTATCAAAAATGTGTGTTTTCCAACACTATATTCTGCTACCTCTCTCCAAGCAAACCAAATAATAGAGGAAGAAAAGCTGAAAACAGAACATGAGTTTCCTTTTCAGCTTTGTCTCCATGGCCCACAGGCTGCAACTATAATTTCTGATGCAAAGGAGTCCACAAAGAAAGAGAATCCCCTCCTCTGGTCTCTACAAAGAAAGAATATTTCTGGGAGGGAAAGTAGTATTTAAAGTCACACCCCTGATAACCACCTACATTTGGAAGAGTAAGGGATTTGCACAAGGACTGAAAGAAATCAAGTTTGTGCAAGTTACTTCAGCAGCATTGTGTTCTAAAGCCAAGCTGGGAGTCCTGCCAACTGAGCACATTTATTCTCTTTGAGATCTTCCCCCTCAGCCCCTTTGCCATCTCCCTGCTCAGGCAGATGCAGAGATGATCAAGCCTCCTCAGATCTCCTATCCCCTCCAATCCATGCTCCTCACAGCAGAATCCAGGGAGACACGCCAATCTCAAATGCAAACATGAGACGTCACTGGCCTTCCTAAAATGTCAGTGGCTCCCCTGGGCCCGCAGTGTGAAGTTCCGCTCTGGTTTGCCTACCGCATTAGCTCTAGCGCCAGCCCTGGAAGACTTGCAGTTCCACGAGAAGGGGACGGTGATTTCCCACTGTGGCTGGTCTCCCCACTGTACCGTCAGCCCTGATTGTCTCCGAATCCCCACTGTCAATCATGGGCCTGAGCTAGCACAGAGTATCAGTCCAGTTATCAGGCTGGTCCAAGCAGCCAGCCTCAGGGGGTCTCCTTTGAGCTCAGGTAGCGACTGGAGCACATTCCTCTGCCAGTCAGAGGCTTGGGGCTGCAGCCAGAAACTCAGAAGCCATACAGGGCAAGACCTGCAGGCAGGTAGGACAGAGAGCCCAAGTCCAGACAAGAGGACACAGCTTAGGACAGCCCAGGTGGAGACCCCTCGAGCCAAGGACGGAAAGATCAGGGGCACCAACCAAGACAAGCATTTGGGCTACAGGCCAAAGGAACAAAGAGGGAAGCTAGGCTTTCAGTAAGGAAGAAAACAGAAACAATCTTAGAGACGAGAGAGTTGCTCTCAGCCACAGCATGCATGCTAAAGTCACCTCAGTCATGTCCAACTCCTTGTCAGATTCTATGGCCTGTAGCCCGCCAGGCTCCTCTGTCCATGGGATTCTGGAGTGGGTTGCCATGCCCTTCTCCAGGGGATCTTCCCAACCCAGGGATTGAACCCACATCTTTTACATCTCTGGTGTTGGAGGTGGGTTCTTTACTACTAGCGCCACCTGGGAACCCCTCTCAGCCACAGCAAAGTCCCTAAATCCCTGTTTGAGGACAGTTCCTCAAGCCAGCGCAGCCAGTCGGCCAGGTTATCAGCCATAATTAGGTCTGGCAAATAGACAGCCTACCACTCAGGATTCCTGAATCAAAAGAAGTTATGCCTTGGGATAAAAATAAATAAGACACTTGCCCATGAGCCGCAGGAAAATTATCTGTTACTTGAATGGCCAACCTTGCGGATTGTCAGTTCCCAGCGACGTTGACATCAAGCAGCCCGAGACTCCAACCTCACAAGAGTTGCTGAGAATATCTAAAAATAAGCCCAATGGTGGACTTATATGTCACTGATTTTCCTGAGGGTTTCTCTCTGACCATGTTCAGTGCAAACACAGCTGACAAACTGCTGCTGCCAGAGAGCTTTAATTGAGCTGCTGATGGACAGTTGCATAATTTGGAAGCCAAGAAATTCCTGCAGCTGTTATCAGTGAGTGCCCTGTCTGGTTTCTGGTAATAAGTTCATCAAATTCAGTGTACATTTAAGACCAGAAATCTGAAGCTATGAAAGGAATTTAGCACTGGTCCTTGAGCAGGACTCCCTATGCCACCGCTGCCCCCAGGAAGTGCCCAGCCAGCACCTACGGGGTGTGAGCAGTGGTGAGAGGCCAGCCTCTCCTCAGGGCACACAGGTCCATCCCTGTTGTCTACTCAAGATCAAGGCTCCTGCCATGGCCCTCTCTCTCCTATGCCATAAATGTCCCTCTCTTTACTGGATCATTCTCATCAGCACACAAATCTGTTATATCTTCCATCATAAAAGAAAATGCTCTCTCGCTTGACCACATGTTCTTCCAGATACTGTTCCCATCCTCTGTCCATTCTCTATCTAATAAACCCCCTCAAAGGACATGTCTGTAATTACTGCCTCCTCTCCTCTGTTCCCAGCCTCTCTTGAGCTTTCCCTAATTGGGCTTTCACCCCATCCACTGGTGTGGCTCCAGTCAAGCTCGACAATGACTCTGTGTTCCCAAGCCAATGGTTAACCTCAAGCCAATGGTCACCTTATTGGGCTTCCACAGCCTGTGATACGTTTGATCACCACCCCCTTGTGCAAACGCACCTCACTGACTTCCAGACACCACGCTCCTGGTTTCCCTCCCACCTCACTGGCCATTCCTTCCGAGCCTCCTTTGCGGGTTGTCCCTATCCCTTCTGATCTTCAACTTTGGGAGCCCCAGGGCTCAGTTCTTCTCTATTTATTCTCACTCCCCAGGAGACTTGTCCACATACATGCCACCCAGGTCCTGTTTCACAGTTCCAGTCTTTCCCCTGAACAGCTTCCTGGCCTCCTCTGTTGGATGTCTCCTAGTCTTCTCAAGCGTAATATGTCCAGAGCAGGACTGTTTTCCCCTCTAACCCTTCTCCTTCCCTGTCTTCTTCACATCTGGTGGATAGGATCCAGCAACTCCATTTTTCCAGTCGTTCACACCAAAGGCATTAGAACCACCCTTGACTCTTCTCTTTCCTAATCCACATCCACTCTGTCTTCCAAGTACATTCAGAGTGTGACTACTCCTTAGCACCCCACCGGTTCTTCTCTAGTTCAAGGCACCACTCTGTCTGGCCTGCATTGTTGCAATAGCTTCAAACAGCTCCTCACCACCCCATCCCTTGGACTGCAAGGAGATCAAGCCAATCAATCCTAAGGGAAATCAACCCTGAATATTCATTGGAAGGACTGATGCCGAAGCTGAAGCATCAATATTTTGGCCACCTGATTCGAAGAACTGACTCACTGGAAAAGACCCTGATGCTGGGAAAGATTGAGGGCAGGAGGAGAAGTGGGCAACAGCAGGTGAGATGGTTGGATGGCATCATTGACTCAATGGACGTGAACTTACAAACTCCAGGAGACAGTGGAGGATCAGGAAGTCTAGCATGCAGTAGTCTGTGGTATCACAAAGAGTTGGTCTTCACTGAGCAGCTGAACAACACCAACCCCACGCCACCAGCCTATCCTCCAGCCAGAGATCGTTTATCAGGGTACCATGGTGAAACTGACGGCTCAGCTGCTCAACTGCCTGCCCTCCCTGGCCTTCCATCTCAGACCCGGTATCTGCACCGTGGCTCAGCCTAGGTCTGCATGCACTCGCCCAAACGACTTCTCCAACCTCACATCTCACCATCCTAGTGGCCTCCTTTACTCCAGCCTCCTAGCCTCCTGACGGTTTTCTGAACTCCCAAACATGCTTACACCTCCAGCCTCCCCAGTTACTCTTTCTTCAGCTTGGAAAGTACTCTCCTCTAATATCCACATGACTGTGTCAATCACTGATGCCTCCTTTCACGTCTCCTAGTCAGAGAGGCTTTCCCTGACCACTTTATCTAAAATAGTTTCTACCCTTCAGTCTTTCTGCCCTGCTTAGCCTGCCTTACGTATTATCCCTTAAGGGTGTCTATGGATTTATGTATTTGTTCATTATTTGTCTGCCCCCCACCACATATATTTACTATATCAGCTCCTCGAGAAAAGAAACCGTATTTGGTCTCCTGCCATATCCCTGGAGCCTGGAACAGTGCTGGCATGTATGCATACCTGTTAAGTCACTCGGTCATGTCCGACTCTTGCGACCCCATGGATTGTAACCCACCAGGCTCCTCTCCAGGCAAGAATACTGGAGTGGGTTGCCATTTCCTTCTCCAGGGGATCTTCCCAACTCAGGGACTGAATCTGCATCTCTTATGTCTCCTGCATTGGCAGGCAGGTTATTTACTACTACTGGTAACCTGGGAAGCCTGTTGGCAAGTAGATGACCCTTTAATCTTCACTGAGTGCCACCACAGGTCAAATACTGATCTGAGTGCCTTACATAAATGAATTCATTTAATCCTAGAAAAGGACGACAGGGTAAACAATATAATTATCATTCCCATTTCATGAAGAAAGTGACGCACAGGAAAGTGATCAAAATCACACAGGTAGCAGATGGCAGAAGCAGAATTCAAATCCAGATGGTCTGGCCCCAGCACCTGCTCTCCAACCACCACACTGAACCTCCCTCGAGAAGCTTGGTGTGCACGCTGGAGGAATTCTGTGGCTCCATGCTGCCCGGACTTACACTCCAGCACGCCGGCTCTGACCTTGGCCCCAGCCCCACTCACAGGCTCTGCCCTGCACACAGCTGAGCCCCGTTCTGGCAGCTTCGCCTCTGCCTTGTGTGCATGCTCAGTTGTGTCCAGCTCTCTGTGGCCCCGTGGACTGCAATCCACCGAGCTCCTCTGTCCACAGCATTCTCCAGGCAAGAATACTATAAGGGGTTGTCATCTCCTGCTTCAGGGTCTTCCTCACCCAGGGATCAAACCCATATCTCCTGCATCTCCTGCAATAGCAGGCAGATTCTTTATCACTAGTGCCACCTGGGAAGGTTAACTTTCACTTTCACCTCTGTCTTACTCTTTGCCAAAAGAACCCTAAGCCTCTGTCCTGGTTCACCTGCCCAGAATCCCTATCCTCAGAAAAGGGTCTCCACAGAGACAAGAAGGCTTCTAGTTCTGCACAGGCCAAGAGGCCTTTAGGTGCAGACCATCTAGCTATCTGAACAGAGCCCACTCTGGGGGCACCATGCCACACTGCAGCCAGCTGACCCCTCGGAATGTGGCTGGAGCCCAGTAGTAACTGCATCCAAAACTGGCCCACAGGGAGAAGGCTGCCCATAAACCCCTTCCAGCTGACCTTACCAGTCACTAGTCTACGGTTCACTAACCATTCCTAAGTCACATGCAATGTGACAGGTGCTGTGGACAGCTCTTCCCATATGTTACCTTATGTAATCCTGTGAAATGGGTGGATAGTATCAAACCCACTTTACAAATCTATAAAGTTTAAAAACTTGCCAAAGTCAGGGTGGGAATATAAGGCTAATCAATCTGACTCCAGTGCCTGTGCTGACCTTGCTCCTTCTCACCATTGCCAGGCAGACCTCTCCCAGCCTGTGGACACGGCTGCTGATGCCCTATGCATCTCAAAGACAACAGCAGGTAGGAAATTCTGAAACATATTGTCCTGACTGCCTGAGTGTTACACTCAAACACACACATACACACACACACACACACACACACACACTCTCACACACTCTTTCATATAGAGTCCTGAGGCAAGGCCTCGGCCAGTGGATGTCATTGTTCAAAATTAACAGACAGCTGCACTGGGGCATCTCAGGACTATCCCCATTTACATTTAATAATAACAATCAAGTTATTATCTTTGACACTAATTGCAGGAATTTGAACAGATAATCATAGCTCGAGACATGAGCTTCTCTTTGCTTACTAAAAATCACAGGGGACTTGCCGCTGACAGAGGCCTGAGTCATTCCATATCCTACCAGGGCTCCCAGCAGTCAGCAACAATCATAAGTCCCTCAGCAGGCATTTCTTGAATACCTACTGCATACGAGGTAGCAAAGTCCAGTGGAGAGAGTTCTGAGCTGACTACTCAAAGGCCCAGGACCCCAGCTCTGCCACTTGCTTGCTGCGTTACCTTGGTTAAGTCACTCTGTGTCTCTGGGCCTTGATGAAAAGATAGATGGAATCAACTGGCTTCTAATGAAATCTCGTCTTCATCTGGCATTCTATGGAGAGGCAAAGAGGTTTCAGATCATATACAGTAGAGGCCAAAGGAAAATTTCTTTGGGGAAGTCTGCTGTCCATGGAAAAGACCAGGAAGGACTGCTCTGTTAGAGATGGTTGGCCTTTTGAGTGTGAAATGCTAATATACTAAAATAACTATCAGAATGATGGGTAGATGCCTGTTCACTCATTCACTCATTCAGGA
The DNA here is from genome assembly GCA_917880005.1 of Nanger dama. Taxonomy (NCBI): domain Eukaryota; kingdom Metazoa; phylum Chordata; class Mammalia; order Artiodactyla; family Bovidae; genus Nanger; species Nanger dama. Next base: position 33,823,836 of record CAKJTW010000022.1, read on the forward strand.
TAGGAGTGGTCAACCTAACCTTCACTTGGGTCCTGACTCTGGAAAAAGTTCTCAGTTTGGAGTCAGCCACTCTTGCGTTGGAATCCCAGCTCCAGTGCTCACAATTGATATAACCTTTGGCAGATTCTCTGAACCTCAGTTTCTGCATCTTTAAAATGAGATAATCATTTCCATTGCCTCCATCACCCAGTCTCCAGAACACTGAGAATAGACCTGTGTGAGCACACTTAGATCAAAGGGAGTAAAAGTTTGCTACCTCCCTGCTTAATTCACTAAATAGGTCTTTAATATCCCACACTCATCATCAGTATACTTGGGACTCCACATCTATTTTACAGGTTTTTACTGAGTGTCACTTTGCTCCAGGTGTTATGCTAATTCTCAGGATCACAAGTGAATAAATCCACATGGTTTCCAGCCACATTAAGGTTCGAATCATCAGGGTGGGTGGGGAAAAATGGATATGACAATAGCACCTAGAATCAAGAGTATTTTCAGAAGCTTCATCCTAGCACAGAGCAAACAGGTACTGTAAGAATATTATTTGATAAAGCTTAGTATTATTTGAATATTATTTGATAAAGAATTAATTAGCAAGATAAGGGAAATCCAGAGTGCCATAGGAACACATAGAGGGGAAACCAAAATCAGATATGGGAGGTCACAAAGGCTTCCGTGGGGAAAGAAATGTTTCTGAGAAAGAAAATTCCCAGCAGAGGGAAAGAAATGCAAATCCTGGAGTAAAGACACAGAGCTCAGCCTGTCAGAGAACTGAGAGCAGGGCAGTGACTGCTGCTCAGAGGTCACCAGCACCAAGGAAAGAGACAAATTTACCTAAGTCCACAGGGACTGGACCTTAAAAGACACTGTGGACTCAGTTAAGGAGGGCAGATTTTCCTGAGGGCAGTAGAAAGCCTTTAAGGGCTTTTAAAAGGCAGAGATGTCATTAGATATTTATTTTAGAGCTGCGCTTCTCAAGTCCCGATGTACTTGTGTGTTATCTGGGGAGGGAGGGAGTTATAAATGCAAATTCTGATTCAGCAGATATGGGGTGGGGCCTAGGATTCTACATTTCTAGGAGCTCTTGAGTGATGCTTATAATGGTGCTGGTCGGTGGACCACACTCTGAGGACCAAGGGTATAGCGTGGTCACTCCAGCTAATTTTGATAAATGGATTGGAAGAGAGCAGGACCAAGGAGACAGGTACACCAGCTAGATAAGTGATAGGGAGGAAGTGAGCTGAGGAAGTGACAAATGGGACAGAAATAGATGAGTAGAGATGGGATATTACAAGATAGAAGAAGGCGAGAATGGTGTTTGGGCTCCTGGCTTAGGCACCTGAGTGAATCAGGGTAGCATTCACCAAGACAGGGGCCCAGAGGAGAAGCCAGGTCTGGAAGGGAAGATGATTTTATCTTTGTACACACTGTTCTTTTGAAGTGCCTCTAAAAATTCTAAGTAGAGATATCAAAGTTAGCAGTTGAATATATAGATACAGAGTTCAGAAAAGAGCTCTAGATCAAGGCTTCTTTGGCAGTCCAGTGGTTAAGACTTTGCCTTCCAGTGCAAGGGGTGAGGGTTTGATCCCTGCTCAGGGAACTAAGGCCCCATATGCTGCAGGGTATGGTAAAAAATCAAAAACAAATTTTAAAACTTTGTTTTTAAAAAAGTTGTAAAAATAAAAATTCTAGATCACACACATATAACTGGGAGCCATCAATCAGCATGCATTTTTTCTCTTCTCCGAAACACCAGAGAGACTAGACCTATAATTTCCTTCCTTCCGGCAGCTTCTGAAATACTTCCAGTGTGATGGGGCAGGGAGCTTTAGCTCCACGGCTCTCCCCTTCTTTAGCTTGCCTATTGCCCCTTCAGGGCTCCCCACGAGCACACATGGTTGGGATCTGCTGGTGAGAATGGGCTTCCCATGTGGTGCTAGTGGTAAAAAAAAAAAAAAAAAAACCCGCCTGCCAATGCAGGAGACCTAAGAGGCCAGTGAAGGAGATGTAAGAGACTTGGGTTCGATCTCTCGGTCAGGAAGATCCTCTGGAGTAGGAAATGGAAACCCACTCCAGAATTCATGGACAGAGGAGACTGGCGGGCTACAGTCAATGGTGTGGCAAAGACTCAGCCACGACTGAGCACACGTTATCAGGGAGAACAGTGGTCCCTCTCACATGCTCGTGGGAAGGTCATCTGGGGACTTTATTTCCGCCCACTGAAATCCACACTCAATCTCCTTCATAGAATATTTGAGAAAAGAAAATGAGAAACGATTACAAAGGGTGTCTGGCATAATGCCTACCAGAGAGTGGAGAGAGGGAGCTAGGTTGTAGTCACATGCAATACCTAGCCTAGAAGGACCAGCCAGAACTCAGCGGGGCTTAAATCCCAGAAGCTCAAATAAGCCCCAGATAGGAGCAGAAGCAAGAAATACAGGAGGAAACCCCACATATACAGTCAACTAATATTTGACAAGGGACCTAAGAACACTCAATGAGGGAAAAAAATTAGTCTTTTCAACAATAGTGTAGAGAAACTGGACAACCAGGTGCAGAAACATTAAATTGGGCCTTTATCTCACCACTCACAAAAGTTAACTTGAAATGAATTAAAGACTTCAACCAAAGATGGGATACCATAAAATTCCTGAAGGAAAACATAGGGAAAACGCTCCTTGACACTGGTCTTGGTGACGATTTTTGCATATGGGACTGGACTGACACAAACTGGGACCCATTTCCGAGACTAAGGTGACCATGTAGCTCTGACTGTGGGATCTCAGAAAGATGCGATTTCACATTTCCCCGCCTTTATTGACTCAGTTCACTCCACCCTTTCCTTCACCTCGCCGCCCTTTCCTTTCAAAGCCCAGCTCAGGGACTCCCCTGGTGGTAGAGAGGATAAGAATCTGCCTGCCAGTGCAGGGCACATGAGCCAGCAATGAAGACCCAGCACAACTGAAAACAAAATAAGCATATAAACAATAAATAAATAAAGTATAAGGAAAAGCGTAGTAACAGTCCTAAAAACAAACAAACAAACAAAAAAACAGCTCAAGTTTGTGTCCCCATTTACCCTGTATAGACGACCCACATATCCTGCACATCAATTTATTGTATATAACTGCCTCCTTCAATAGACTGAGTTTCATATGGTTATTGCACTAGAGTGATATCAAGATAACATTCAAATGTAATAGCCAAACTCTTCTGCTGAGTGAATAGACTGACTTCCATTTTCAGCAATATGATAGACTTGGAAGTCAACTCCTGGCACAAGACACCTAAAATGCTACCAAAAGTTTTTAACATCTCTTCATTTACATGTCTAGGCTGGTGTGAGAATGAAAGAAATGCTCAGAGGTTAGGAACAATGAGAAACCATAAATCCAGAGAGATAAGCAAGTACTGAAATCAGCATACTCTCTAGAGAAATCTGCCAGTCCCTATTGGCTTAGAGACTGATTTTAACGGTCCTCATGAGCATGACAGGACAGGAAATAAAGCTTGGAACCAAAAACAGGTGGAATACTGAATTAGAGTTCTCACCAAAAACCTGGACCCCCAAAAGGGGGTCCTTAATGGTATGAGCTAGATTAAAAAAAAAAAAAAAAAAAACACCTTTCCCACATTATGGGTAGAGTGGAGATCTTGAGTGTTTTGACCTTGACTCAGGCTAAAGTATGAAAAAAGAAGTGGGACGGGAATCTCCCTAAACATTTCTTCATCACAAGGTTTTACTCATATGGATTCAGAGCTGTAATCTATACTACCTGTAAGGCAAAAATTCCCAAGTCAAACATCAGTTTAATGTGACCCCAAGTTGACCAGAAAATTCCAAGCAGAATGAAAACAACAATAAAAATACCATGCCAAACACAATATATTCAAACTACAAATCATCAGAAAGAAAAATCTTAAAAAGCAAACAAAATTAAAAGCAGATTATCTGTTGTCAAACAACCATTAGACTAACAGGAGACTTCTCTAACAATGGAAGTTAAGAATGGTGGGATTGCATGGCATGTGTGAATTTCAGGCTGATCTAGGCCCCCTAGGGATCTGCATACACCTCTCTCTCATGTGGCATAAACCTCCTAGAAAAGAGCAGGGAAGCACACTTTTAGATCCATCTCTTCTCTCTTGCTCTGTGAGTTCTATCTTCCTTTTCCTCCCAATATTAATTCATTCAGCACAAAAGGAAACCTAAGAAATGTCAGTAATAATTCCTAACATGGATGTCATAGCTTCAGAGTAAAGGCTCAATTAATCCAATCACATTTTACTCTAAGTTAGGGTGGGAAAAGCATAATATTGACAGTAAAGAAGCATTGTTCTGGCACCACCATTTACTAGCTTTATGACTCTGTGTAAGTAACTTCTCCTCTCTGAGTCCTCATTGTTAAAAAATAGATTTGAATTTGAAAAAGGTCTGCAGTCCCTTAAAGGACTGAACGGTCCACTGATACTTCTATCTAAGCCCTTAGCTTGCATTTCGCTCTCTCTATATATTTATATAAATGTTTCTAATCTCACTTATTATCTTTAACTGTGCTGGGTCTTCACTGCTGCGTGGGCTTTTCTCCAGTTGCGGGGAGTGGGGACTACTCTCTAGTTTGGTGCACGGGCTTCTCATTGCAGCAGTCTGGCCCGTTGCAGAGCACAGGTGTGCAGGCTTCAGTAGTTGCACATGAGCTCAGTAGTTGCATCTTCCAGGTTCTAGAGCACAGGCTCAGTAGTAGTGAGCACCAGCAGTGAGCATGAGCCCCCAAGTCAGATACCCTACATTCAAGTCCTAACTCTCCCATATATTTGCCATCCTTAAACCAGGCTGAATGACCTTTAACAGTCAGTTCTCTCTGGGCATCAGGTTTCTAATCTGTAAAATGGAGGTGATCACACCTTTCTTAAAGCATGCTTACGAGGATTAAACAAGATCGCATTTGTGAAACACTAGTGTAGTGCGTGATGTTTAGTAGGTAGCCAATAACTGTTCCTTCTTTCTCCCATCCCCATTTTTCCCCTCAGTGGGAAGGAAGAGGTGGGCAAGCAGAAAGACCAACCAGTCAGAAGAAAATGAAGCTGAGAACAGTCCACAATTGTATGAATTAAAAGAAAGAAATGAAAGCTTTCCCCTTGAAGTCCAACTTACACACTTTTTCCTCCCCATCCACCTCCATTCCTGACCTTGGAGGTGTCCAGAGACACCACTGCTGGTCTCTGAGAGCAGGCTTTCTAGGAAGACCCCAGTCAGCTCCCTAGAGTTGGGCCCGTTTCTCCTTGACTCTTGTCTTGAAGTCCTAGCCATATCATTATATTTGTGCCTAGTATTTTTTTCTTTAGTTGTTTTAAGGGGAAAGTTTGGTTGAATTAACCGGATCCATCATATTCTTGGAAATAGAACTTAGATGCTTCTAATTTTTCACTCTCCTAAGTAAATTGTATTAAAAATTATATTAACTACATATTTATGTATATGCCTGATTGAAAGGGGGCTTCCCTGTTAGCTCAGACGGTAAAGAGTTCACCTGCAATGTAGGAGATCTGGGTTCGATCCCTGAGTTGGGAAGATCCCCTGGAGAAGGGCATGGCAACCCACTCCAGTATTCTTGCCTGGAGAATCCCCATGGACAGAGAGCCTGGCAGGCTATAGTATATGGGGTCGTCAACAGTCAGACATGATTGAGCGACTAACACTTTCACTTTCATGACTGAATCCTTAGAATAATAGCTTTGTTGCTGTTGTTCAGTCACTCAGAATAATAGTATAATAACCAAATCATTCCTTAATCTTAAAGCACATAAGAGATTGCCACTCTTCCCTTCAGTAATTCCTGTGCCTTTCCTAATACCTAAGCACCCTTTTTAAAGCCTCTCACCACTGGGTCTTAGGACAATGTTCAAATCTCACTACTCAAATATCCCTCAATGTGTCCTTACACATATAAAAAGAATTATAAAGACTACTATAAATAACTTTATGGCAACAAATTAGTCAAGTTAGTTAAAGTGAACAAATTCCCCAAAAGATTCAATTTACTGAAATTGACTCATGCAGAAAGAGCAAATCTGAATAAACATGTAGAAGTGTCTAGCATATTTTACAGATTTCTTCTCCTTCTAATGTATCTACTATGTTTGAGGCTCTATAGATCTAAAGAAAATTCTGTGGTCTATCATTTAATTGTTTTCATTGTTTAATTTACAAGTCTATGACATAAAAATGAAAATATTGGCCTTTATTTCAATTGTAAATTAAGGCCAATTTCTTAGGATGGATCAGCCATCCTATTAGGTAATTATCTCCTGAATAATTCCAGGAAACATGCCTGCTTCAGCCACTAGAAGCCTGAAACAGCATTTTAAACAATCACAGACCTGGCATTCAAATAATTTAAAAATATAACCATATGAATTTGGAGATCTCTTCAGAATTCCAGCCAAGTATTAGGCCTAAATTTGTGCCAACACTCAAATCATATACTTTCTCTTTTTGTTGCCAAGAAATCTTAACACCCTTTTTATGTCTCCCCTAGCCACATTTTATGAGATATTTTCCGTACATCACAAACAGTTCAATATTTGTAAGAAATATGTACCTGTCACCTTTTGCTTAAGAAGGATAGGAAAAAATGCAGGTCACTAATGACGTAGAAATGACATCCTGTAGAGCTGTCATTGTGCAAGGCTGTTTGTGGAAAATTTCGTTGTTGAGAAATAAGTATACAAAAGGGGCTTCCCCTATGGCTCAGCAGTAAAGAATGTGCCTGCAATGCAAAAGCCCCAGGAGACACAACTTCAGTCCCAGGGGTTGGGAAGATCCTCTGGAGGAAGACATGGAAACTCACTCGGGTATTCTTGCCTAGAGAATCCCATGGACAGAGAAGCCTGGCAGACTACAGTCTATAGGGTCGCAAAAAGCCAAACACAACTGAAGCGACTTGGCACTCACACACACAAGTATACAAAAAGTTTCTGAGTTGTCTGACCCTCCACTGGGAACCCTAGGGGTTAGTAATTAAGGTGAATGGTCTGCTAGTGATGGAAAGGTTGTAGAAAACTATGAAATGACTCTCTGGTTAAACATTTCTTCAAATAGTAAGGGATTATCTGGAAAGAACTTCACAGAGGAAACTGTTAAAAGAGCTAAAAAAGAAGACTGAAGAACAGGCATGATAAGGCTCTCCAACTATTTGAAGGGCTGGTCCAAGGGAAAAGCGATCAACTGACCTATAACTATTCATTTATGCAACAAATATTTGAATGTATACTATGTGCCAGGAACTATACTGTTGCTGTTCAGTCACTAAGTCTTGTCTGACTCTTTGCGACCCCATGGGCTGCAGCACGCTAGGCTCCCCGGTCCTCCACTATCCCCTGGAGTTTGCTCAAATTCATGTCCATTTAACCATGGGCATGAATCATCTAACCATCTCATCCTCTGCCACCCGCTTCTCCGTTTGCCTTCAGTCTTTTCCAGCATCAGGGTCTTCTCCAATAAGTCGGCTCTTAGCATCAGGTGGCCAAAGTATTGGAGTTTCAGCTTCAGCATCAGTCCTTCTAATGAATATTCAGGACTGATTTCCTTTAGGATTTGATTTGATATCCTTGCAGTTCAAGGGATTCTCAAGAGTCTTCTCCAACACCACAATTCAAAGGCATGACTTTCTATTCTAAACTATACTAGATGCTAATAATACAAGAATGGGGAGAAACAGGCACCAAGAAGGAAAAGACATGTAAAACACGTCACCTCGCCACGTCATAAGAACAGCGACTGAACAACATAGGGAAGAGCACACTGTGAGAGTGCTGGCTGCTCAGTCACGTCTGACTCTTTGCGACCCCGTGGACTGTAGCCTGCCAGGCTCCTATGCCCATGGAATTCTGGATTCAGAATACTGGAATAGGTAGCCATTCCCTTCTCCAGGGGATCTTCTAAAACCAGGGACTGAACTCAGGCCTCCCACACTGCAGGCAGGTTCTTTATCATCAGAGCCACCAGGGAAGCCCCACTGTGAGAGTAAATGTGCTATGAAAAATCAGGGACATCTTCTTAGAAAGGGTGACCCTTCAGTTGCGTTTACAGAGAGAATCAAAGTTGCTAGAAAGACGAAGCAGCAAGGAACAACAGGCAAAGACAGGAGCAGAGGCGCAGAGAACAAAAAGAGTGGGACGTATAGGGGTATTTGCTCAGATGCCAAGTGAGTGTGGGAGATGGCTGTAGAGGAGGTGAACAAGGGCACAGAGGCCAGTTAGGATGGACTTAAATCCCTACTGGCAAATCAAGAAGGGAAATTATATATATGTATAGAGAGAGACTGTGTATGGTGAAAATAAACTCATTGAGGAAATTAATAGTTAATTAACTGGTGGGTTAATAGTTAATAGCTAAGAGCCAGTGCTTTCACTGCCAAGGGCCCAGGTTCAATGCCTGGTCAGGTGACTAAAATGCCACAACCTGTGCAGTGCAACCAAATAATAAAAGCAAAAATAAATTCATTGGTGTAGAATGTTACCTTCTCTAAGGACATAGCATCCTGGGTATATCTCTAAATTCACAGCATATTATAATTGTCTCCCCAACAAGAGTGTGAGCTCTCCACAGAAAAAGACTCTCTCTTATTCAGGTTTTTTTTAAATATAGATGTATTTATTTTAATTGGAGGCTAATTACTTACTTGTTCAGGTTTATAACACGGTACCTGCCACAGAAGTGTCTGTCACAGAGAATGATTTTTAATTGCATGAACAGAGAATGAAGCAACGCCTGAGTTCTAATCCCTAATCTGCCTCTTACTCAGGACATGATTTTAACAAATCAGTCTCCTTCTCTAAATCTGAATTTCTTCATCCATTTTTCCTAACTGTATCCCAGGGAGAGATGCTCTATGCAAAATAACAAAACAGAGAGTGAAGAATACTGAGAAATCTTCAGGCTAGATTCTGCTCTTAGAAGCAAAATGCACATTTCCAGAACAAACCAATAGGGACTCCCTGGTAGTCCAATGGTTAAGATTTTGCCTTCCAATCTAGGGCATGCCGGTTCAATCCCTGGTTAGGGAGCTGAGATCCCACATGCCTCTCAGTCAAAAAGCGTAAAACAGGAAAAATATTACAACAAATTCAATAAAAACTTTAAAAATGGTCCACATTAAAAAAAAAAAAAAAAACCTTGAAAAAAAAAAGTCCAGCATTGAGGAAATCAGTTTTACTTTGTCTTCCCAGCAGTTCTCACGTGCATTTGGCCATGGAAATTTTTCTCATGGAGTTAGTGGTGCTGGGAAATGCTAAACAAGAAAGATATTCAAGGCTCTTCGCTGCTCTGATGTTTTATGGTTTTCTCCCAGAATAGTCTCCAGGTGAATTTAAAAATATTCAAGCTAGACAGTAGAAATGAAATCACAAATGTTAAGACTGAGCTCATGAACATATTTTAAATAGTGTTTGTATTTATAGGGCCATAATATAGAAAGCCCCCTTCCACATACCTTCTATGGGCACTGCTGAGCAAGCTCTCACTGTCACACAAATCTTCCAAGCCAAAGTCATCCAGTTGACCTGCGCTCTTCACCATGACTCTGAGAATCCACCTTCACCTTGCCTAAGTGGTTCTTGAGTAAAATGCATCGATTTTCCATCCAAGCTCCCAGCTGGCATCAGCTTCCATTTTGCTTACCCTTGGCAAATTGCCATGGACTAGATCTAACTGATGCACCATTAGCTACACTAGTGACTTCCAAAGTGGTTTCTTGTAAGATGTATGTATTTATGTATTGGCTGTGGTGGGTCATCACTGCAGCAGGTGGTCCTTCTCTAGTGGCAGCAAGCAAGGGCTACTGTCTAGCTGTGTGTACAGCTTCTCGCTGTAGTGGTTCCTCTTGTGGAGCATAGACTCTGGGCACTCAGCCTTCAGTAGCTGCAGCGAGTGGGCTCTAGAGCGCTGGCTCAGCACTTGCAGAGCACAGCCTCAGTTGCTCTGTGGCATGTGGGATCTTCCCAGACCAGAGATCAAACCCATGTCCCCACCTCGCAAGGCAGACTCTCAACCACTGCACCACCAGGGAAGCCCCAAAGTATCTTGATTGTATATGCAAAACCAGCATTTTTATATGTACCCCCAATACATTTATTTCTAAAATATGGGTATGTTCCGCTGTCGTAATATAACTATAAAACTCACAGAAATGTAAATCAGATGAGGAAACAGACAAAAGTAAAAATTTGACTCTTTTCACATGGCCCCCTGCAGGTTGCCTGGGGTTCCTCTGCTGTGCATGAGCCCCACTTTCTGTGCTCCCCCTCAGGTTATCAGCTTAAAAGAGGAAAACGTAGAGCCCACATCAGGCTCCTGAGCTGAACAGATAAGGGGAGCTTCTCACTTCTGAGAGAGGTGACAAGCCTTTGTGGGGAGATCCTGTAGCATTTCAACAGGGTGTGGCACAATATGGGCTTTAGCTTGAATTGGCCCTGCTTTCAAATTCTGACTGTATCTCTTTGCTGGCATGTGACTTTGAGCACATACTATTAAATAATAATAATAGTAATAGAACCTCTCACTTATTAAGGATTTACTAGGTATCAGGCAGTCCACTAAGCACTTCGATGCATATTATCTATTTATCCTTATGTCTGTTTTGCAGTAAAGATATTATCATCTCCGTTTAATAACTCAGGAAGCCAAGGTACTAAATGATATATCATTTGCTTAAAATGAGACCCATATCTGCCTGACTCCACATTCCTCACTCCTGACACCACTCTCTACTGAATTCCACACTCACCCTCTCTGAGCCTCTGTTGTTGTAAATTCAAAATTGAGAGAATCAGGATTTATACAGTGTGAACATGGCACTTGGGTTCAAAAATATTAGCAGTTATTGCTGAACTCTCCAGATGAGTCCCCCAAAAGGTGCTGAGATGAGTCATCAGGATAAGAGTATAAAGAAAGTTAATCACGTCAGGCCTTGTCTGACAAAAAGAAGGTGCTAGAGAGGGAGTTGCAGTGAGCCCAGTAAGGGCAAGAATGTGTGGGCATGTGCCCTGCCCTGCCCCATTCCTGCGGACAGGCAGACCCACCTGAATAGGAGGTAGAAACCTAGGACCTTTCCAGTTTTATGACGCCTGGCTTTAAGATCATCAGCTACTTCTGTTCTGACTCCACATTCATCACAGGAAAGAGTTCACTGAGCATGAATGCTCTAAATAAGGCAACACAGTTAAGAAACCGATGTCTTTTAAACTCCAAGGCGTGGGGAAACACCTGGATCCCATGTTTTCTGGACAGCGGCATGATTTTACAAAATCATTTAGCCTCACTTCCTCTACTATAGACTTTTATTTCCCAGAATTTCTGATGTCCCTTTGCTCTTTTCTGAGTTCTAAACTATGGCACTTAAATCTCTTGCCTCACCACTTTCTCTCTTTTGAATTAATCAGTATTGGTTCCCAGAGATGTATTGACCCTCCAATAGAAGAAGCTGTATCACAAATGTAAACTAGTCCTAAAATCACTCATAACTAATCATTAAAGGTGACTTGAGGCATGGAATGGAGAAGGAAATGGCACCCCACTCCAGTACTCTTGCCTGGAAAATCCCATGGACGGAGGAGCCTGGTGGGCTACAGTCCATGGGGTCACGAAGAGTCAGACAGGACTGAGCGACTTCACTTTCACTTTTCACTTTTATGCATTGGAGAAGGAAATGGCAACCCACTCCAGTGTTCTTGCCTGGAGAATCCCAGGGACAGAGGAGTCTGGTGGGCTGCCGTCTATGGGGTTGCACAGAGTCGGACATGACTGAGGCAACTTAGCAGCAGCAGCAGCAGCAGAGCCATGGAAACATAAAGGTTTCAACAATTACACTCTTGTGTCTATGAGAGATGAAAAGGTTTGTTCTCTTAAAAATGAGGTCATGCTATGTAAGCATCTTTCTTCTCTCATTTAAAATACTTCAGCTGGGACTTCCTGCTGGTCCAGTGGTTAAGAATCCACCTGCCAATACACAGGATACAGGTTCAATCCCTGATCTGGGAAGATCAGGAAGCAACTAAACCCATGTACCACAATAAGAAGCCTATGCACCGCACCTGCCCTAACTGGAGAAAGCCCATGCGCAGCAATTAAGACCCAGTGCAGCCATAAATAAATAAATAATAATTTTAAAAGAAAAAAATAAAATTCACCTCTGCTGAAGGTGGCTTCTTTCTTTGTAAGTTTGTGCTTACAATTTTTAGATGGAGTATTTATTTCAGCAAGACTCTGGGAGCCCTATGGGACTTAGGTTGAGGATACATCTCTCTGGCAAGTATCAGATCTTCTTTCCATAGAACCCAGGAACTACCCACCCAAATCTACTTTATTTTGTAAGTTATTGTATATTACCCAAATGTACATATTTGTATGTTCTACGTATTGGGTATACTTTACAATGCCCGAGAGCATACAGGGAATGTGAATCAAGAACTCAAACACAAGTAACAGTAAACCTGCAGAAATAAGGCTCAAAGGGGACTTTTCCTTTTCTCCACTCAAACCTAAAATTAAATAAATAGCATACTATTTTTTCTTATTGTTGGTCTTTTAGCACATCCCCACAAGGGCCTTAACTTTGTGCAAGGGTTTCAGTTCCAGTCCTCTAGTTAACTCAGGTCTGAGCCCTTGTCTCCTGTCCCCCAGAGAGATTTAACCCTGGTTACGGAGATCTGCAGCCCCATCTCACTTCTTTGGCCTCCAAGAAGTTCCCTGAATTTCCTGCAGACTCTCAGCTCTGCATTTAAAAAAGATGTGTTTATTAATTATTCTAAGAATTTATAAGAAGATGTTTTCAGGATACCTATTTCACTATAAAGATGGGATGAAACTTAGAAGCATATTGGTATAGCTGTGTACCCATGAGATGTACACCCATTCCCCATGCATTAGATCAATGAGTCATCATGCTTATAGAATGCAGAATACTTTTTAAAGTGCCTTTCATGCCCCTTATATTCTTTGGTAAACTCAACAATCCTATAAGCTAGACATTACAGGTATGATCATCTTCACTTTCCAGAAAAGAAATAGATTTCCAGAGAAGCTACGTGTCTTACACCACAGAGGCCAAAAAGTGAAATCATCACCCACTGTCTTTCATCTGCACCATCAGGCTGCTGTCATAGCAATACACTGAGATTTAGTCCCTGGCCTCACCCATGGATTTTTCCTCCATACTTCCTGAGCTCTAACCATGAACCAAGCCCAGGGTCACGAACTAAGACTGAAAAACCAAAGAGAAGAAAAGGAAGTCCTTCCTAGGAGCTCCTAGTTGGGAGGAGAAAACAAATAAAATCTTCAAGTATTCTACATTCAGGTACAACCTGTAGAGAGAACAGCAAGGAAAGGAACATCAAATTCTCCCAGATGCCACTGAGGACCTCTATTTTTGGTGAAGGTCCAGAAATATGATGGAAAAAACACTGCTATTCTAAGCTGGCTGCAGATTTCCTCCTGTTCAGCAAAATATTATTGATGTTTGTAATAAAACCCCTCCATATGCAAAAAAGGGGAATCCGAATAATCCAGTTGCATGAAATGCTTAAGGTGCATTATTGTAAGGTTAATGAAAAACAGTATTTTTCAGAAGGGTTTCCAGTTACTGTATAAAGCCTATGCATGTGGAACTGTGGAGATGCTCCTTGAAGCAACACAGTTTTCCTGGCTGAGATGGGGAGGCAGGGAAATGCAGCTCCAGTTAAAACCCTGCACAGGTGAAGGCAAGAAGGGAAAACCAGGATCACACAGGGCTGAAGCTCTGCGCCTGACCAGCCTGGTAAGGCAGGGCGGTGCCCGCTTCCCCCTGGAAGACAAACTGTGTCCTAAGACAGAAGACATTTCTTGGCTCAGACAGGGAGTCAGGAGCACTTTACATTAAACTGAGAAAGTTCCACGTGATCAGAGAGGAGTCACTTCCATACTTCACCACACTCTCTCACCCTCACTAGTGACTGGAATTTAAAATCCAGTGGGGCAGAGGCAAGGGAAAATCGTCCATTGTGTTATATCTGAATTTCATCATCCCAGGGGACTATTATTGCTAGGTTTTATTATACTTACTTGTGAAAAATAAGCTCCAGCATATGAACACAAGAAGACTAAGAGAACTAGAAAACTTCCCATAATAGGTGAAATGAATTCTGAGGAGTAGGAAGATGATAGATATTAGGCAGGAAAGAGAAAAGAGCAAAGCAAAAGAGGTATGCCAAGAGATGACGCAAAGAAGAGTTTAATGTATGGTATTAAGCAGTTTGCTGTGCTGAGCTCAATGTTAGCCATCTCCTCTATCCCTAAGACTTCTGTAAACAGCTACACCCACAATCCTGGGTGGATGGTACTTTGGGGAATGATAGAATCAGAGGACTACCCCATGAGGCTGTGGGTGGTGATATGCAAGCAACAACATACAAAGGAAAGAAATGGACAACTTCACAGAATCTAGAAACTGGAAACTTGAAGTGACTACAAAGATTGTGCCCAGTGCATTAATTGGTAGAGAGTTTTGAGCCCACCCTGCTTATAAATAAAATTCAAGAGGCATAAAAAACTACTCAGCCCTAAATAAATACATCTTAAAAATCTGAATGGAATAGAAATTTGTAGGAAAATATAATTTGCCTGAAGATGTCTCAGAAGAAACCAAAAATCTAACTGGTCCAGTTGCTGGAGAGAAAGAAAAGAAGTTATCCAAAAACCGCCCCTCAAAAAAGCACCAGGTCCATAGTGTCCAGCGGAACTATACAAACTTTCAAACAGTAGGTAATTTCAGTGTTGCTTAAACTCGTCTCAGGGGTAGGGGTACGGGGACCTTTCCAGATGGCACTAGGTGGTAAAGAACCCGCTTGTCAATGCAGGAGACATAGGAGATGCGGGTTCAATACCTGAGTTGAGAAGACTTCCCTGGAAGAGGCCATGGCAACCCATTCCAGTATTCTTGTTTGGAGAATTCCATGGACAGAGGATCCTGGCGAGCTATAGCTCAGAGCTGCAAAGAGACACTGCTGAAGTAATCTAGCACATACTTAGAGTTTAGAAAGAAAGAGAAACCTAAGTTATTTTTATAAAAGTATTATATTGATATCAAAATCTAATAAATATTTCACATATATTGAAAACTGAAGACAAACGTCACTTAAGAATACCAATACAAAAATCCCAAATGCAATATTAACCAACAGAACACAGTAGCACATTAAAACAATAACGTTATTTCCAAGTAAAGTTGATTCTATAAAGGGCAGAAATTGTGCAATATTAGGAAATCTATTGATTATTCATATCTGTTGATTTAAAGAGAAAAGTCTTGCTGATTCCTTGAATAAATGTAAAGACATGTTCATAAAAAGGACAATTCAGTAACACTGAGATGTTAGTTTCCTCCTAGGTTAACACATAAATCTCTTAATCCAAACAAAAATATCAACAAATTGAGTTTTATCTATAATTCATTCTTAACTAGGCAAATTGATCCTAATATTCATATGAAAAATAAAACAGCCAGAAAATCTCTGAGGAAGGAAAGCAATGAGCAGGCCCTACTCAGTCATATCTGACTCCTTGTGACCCCATGGACCATACAGTCCACTGAATTCTCCAGGCCAGAATACTGGAGTAGGCAGCTCTTCCCTTCTCCAAGGGATCTTCCCAAAGCCGCAATAATTAGAACAGGGTGGTTCTGGCACAGAACAGCAGGTGGGCTGTGCTGCTTTTCCTCTGATGGCCATTACCCACACTTCATTTCCCACCTTCTCTGCCCCGCTGCTATTTTCTCCATGTATCCGTTGACATTTGCCCTCTAGTTCCTGTGGGTTCAGCCAAGCGGAGGCCCTGGCTGGAGATCAGAGAGTGAGAGAAGAAGGTCAGATGGTTCCCTCCAGATCCCTCACTGCTTTTCAGGCAGTGGCTCTGATCCCTCCTACACAGAAATCTGGTAAGATTCTCTGCTCTCCTTTCTCCCTCAGGCCTAGGAGCTCAATGGCTTTCCACCATTGCTAGTCTGGATGCTTTCTCAACCCTATCAGGATCCTTGGACCTTGACCACACTTCCATGAACCTCCCATCATTTGAACCATCAGAGTGGAATTCTATTTCCTTCCAAGAACTTGATTGATACATAGATAATGAAATGGAATAGACAATCCAGAAAGATTCAAATATATATAGGAAGTCAGTGTGTAATAAAGTTAGCAACTCGAATCAATGGAATTATGACAGACATGTTAATAAATACTGTCGAGATAAACAGAGAGCCACCTGGAAAAATATTAGAGTAAATCTTTACCGGACATGGTACACCAGAATAGACTTCAAATGTAATTAAATGGAAACAAAATAAAACCACAAAATCATAACTGTAGTATAGTCATGCAACGGAATATTACTCAGCTAAAGAAATGAATTGTTGCGACTTCCTTGGTGATCCAGTGGTTAAGAATCCACCTGCCAGTGCAGGGGACACAGGTTCAGTCCCTGGTCTGGGAAGATCTCTCAGATCACGGGGCAACTAAGCCCGTGCACCACAATTGCTGAGCCTGCACTCTAGAGCCACTGCTCTGCAGCAGGAGAAGCCACCGCAATGAGGAGCCTGTGCTTCTCAACCAAGAGCAGCCCTGGCTCACTGCAGCCAGAGAAAGCCCGTGAGCAGCACTGAAGACCCAGTAAAAAAAAACAAAAAAACAAAAAACAGTTAACGAAATTAAATGTTTAAAAAGAAATGAATTTTTGATACAGCCAACAGAGATGAATCTCAAAAACATGTGGAATGATAGAAGGTTTACAGAAGATAATTTGTACTGTGTGATATTCCACTTATAGGACATTCTAGAAGACATAAAAATGAATGCAGAATGGTGAAAAATCAGAACAGTGAGTCAGAAGAGTGAATCTGTGGGTGGGAATGGGGTGGAAATTGTAAAGGGGCATGAGGGGACTTTCTGGGATGATGCTAATGTTTTCTATCTTGCTAGAGGTTTAGGTTACATCCTTAATATTTTCATATTTTGTCATATACAGATTTTACATCAAAACAAAAAAGGGTCAATAAATATCAAACTCTAGTTTGTGGTATGCATGTGGATTTACTTAAGAAAGAGTGCGCTTTATATCTGCAAAATAATTTTAAATGCAAAAATAAGATAAATGAAGGGATGAATAGAGGGATAGATAAATAGATACATGATAAAGCAAGTACAGTAAAGTGTAAATGGTAGTATCTAGGTGGCGGGTATAAGAGTGTTTGCTATAAAATTCTTTCAGTTTTGCTCTGTTTTAAATTTTTAATTTTTTAAAATACTAGAAGAAAAGGTTCTGACACTGTTATGACATGGATAAACGTTAAAAATACTATACAAAGAAAACTAAGCCAGTCGCAAAAGGACAAATACCATGTGATTCTGCTTATATACAGTACCTAAAGTGTCACTGTATAAAGCAAATTCTCAACCCTCTCCTTGCCAGCAGATTAAAACTCAGCCTTCACAAAAAGGGAAAGAGAGATGAATCTGAATGCAGAAAGTAAAAGAGTGGTTGCCAGGGGATGACTAGGGTGGTAATGGTGAGATATTAAATGTTTCTCAATGGGAACAGAGTTTTAGTTTGACAAAATGAATAAAGTTCTGTGGATGGATAGTGATAACAGCAAAAAAAACAATGTGAACATAATACCACTCACTAAATTACTCTTAAAAATTCTTAAAATGGTGAATTTTATGTTATGCATATTTTACCAAAATAACAAATATAATTCTTTTAAATAAAAATAAAACTACTAGGAAAAATGGGAGAATTCCTTGATAGACTTGGATAAGATTAGAGAAGGCCTTTATCTTTAAAACTGTGACTCAGAATCCAGAGATGATTATCACAGAACTGTTGATAATAAATAAAGCTGGAAACAACTCCAAAAATCCATGAGTTTGAGAGTGAGAGATAAACTATACTATACACAGAAGAGCATCCATTAAAAACAATGATATATAACTATACTGATATTTAAAATGCTCAGAAAAAATCACTGAGTAGAAAGCATTATATCATAAAATAGCAAGTATAAAATGATATCTTTTATATAAAATGTGTGTGTGTGTGCCTGAAGAGATACTTGGGAGGACAGTCAACAAAATGTTAATGGAGGTTATCTTGGGCTGTTTGTTAATGCTTTATTCTTTGCACTGTTCTATACTGACATTTTTTCAACAAGCCTGTATTATGTTTATAAAAATAATAAAGCCATTTTCAACTCATACTAAAATACTAAAAGAAGTAGGGATCTACTACCATATATTTTCCTTTGATACCTTCTAGCTATAAAGAGTCATTAATGCTACGTATGCCCAAATGACCAGCAAGGAGTGTGTGTGTGTGTGTGTGTGTGTGTGTGTGTGTGTGTACGCACCAAGTTAACCCTCAGGAAAGATGGACTCACTTGACACTTGAGCTCCCAAGTCTCTCCTTCATAAAGGTTACAAGTCAGACTCCATGAAAGGAGGAGGAGAGGTGAATCTGAATGACTAAAATCTAAACCTCTATCGGTCTGCACCTTATAAAAGTTCCAGTGACAACATTCCTCACAGAAGCTGTCATACAAACAGCGTAGTATGTTCAGTATGTCGTACAAACAGGTGAAGATGCTGTGCTCTGGAAAACCATCAGATGACCCCAGAATGCCTTTAGTGAAGACAATAATACTAGTGATAAAAAAAAGCTTGTACGAAGAGTAAGTAAATGTGTTTGGGCACATAATGCACATGCAGGTATTTGTTAAGTTATTGAATAAATCAGATCTCAGGAAAACCAAAAGAAAAGTGTTTTATGAAATGTAAGAGTGGGAAAAATGATATTCTAAACTAACGTATTTACTGCAACTTGAGATTTTGAGACAGGTGTAACAAAGTAACAAAATAAATATTAAAAATTTTTTCTAGTCCTTTCAAAGTTTGTATGTTCAAGTAAGCTATTAAAAAAAAATTTTTTTTGAGGGACCTTCTCAAAGGGGAAAAAGAGGACTCACCTTGTACTGGGGGTCACTTCCTTTTGAGACAACTTTAAAAGCAATGTGGGGCGCAGGCAGTGGTCAGTGGCCCTAATCATCTGACACTCTCATCCTCTCCCTGCTTCCTGACCCAATAGAGCCCAATCTCAGGACATAATAAGTGAAAGGCTAGAGGCTGGAGAGGACTCCTCCTCCCCAGGGAGCCCACAATTAGTATGGCTATGGAAAAAGTGACAGAGCGGAAAAAGCAGAAACTCTTACTGGCTGGCTTACAGACGAGTCATCGCCAAGGTCACAGAGTGAATGAAAATCCCTTCAGCAGCCTTTCCCCCGAGTGGGGCAGGGTCTGGTTCTCAGGGAAACGACATGTCCCTCAGGCAGGTAGAGAGGACTGGATTCACCAGATTCTTACTCCTTGTTCATGCAAGGGCAGAAGTTCCTTGGCATATCTTAAATATTACTCATTGCAAGCAATGAAAAATTACTCCCAATTACTTTTATGCTGATTTTAAAAGCCTTTAATATAATTAGACATGACATAATTGGAGCAGTTGGAAGAACAGGACAGGGGAAAAATGTAGGAATACAGGACTTCCCTGGTGGTCTAGTGGTTAAAAATCCACTTGCCAATGCAAGGGACAAGAGTTTGATTCCTGGTCGGGAAGATTCCACATACTGCAGGGCAACTAGGCCTGTGCACCACAACTACTGTGCCTGAACTGTAGAGCTCTCAAGCCACAGCCACTGAAGTCTGCACGCCTGGAGCCCATCCTCCCAACAAGGGAAGCCATTGCAATAAGAAGCCCAAGCACCAAAACCAGAGAGCAGCCCCTGCTCAGTGCAACTAGGGAAAGTCCACACAGAGCCACGAAGACCCAGAGCAGCAAAATATATACAAATAAATAAATGAAAACTATGGGGGAAAAAAAAGAACAGAGGAATAAACTTTCTCAATAGGATGTTAACTAGCCACTCAGAAAGCAGACTAAAAACATACACACACACACAAGCTACTGTCTAGATTGAGCAATTTGAGTAAGTTACAGATAATATAACACCAAGGATGACGTATGTGTGGGATCTTTGTCCTTAACCCCAGAAGTGGCAGTCTAGGGCCTCTAACATATGAGAGAACAGAGATAGAGGAAAACAGTGGTAAAGGGATTATAGCCCACCACAGTGGTAAGATATTTACTTTAAACTGAAAACATCTGATCAACAGCAACAGCAAGAAACACTTTCAAAACATAAGCAGAGTGTCCAGAAAACACAGCTGCCATTGACAACCCCCTTCCCCCAAGGGAGTTTCCAAATTGAGAAAAAGACTGACCCTTAGCACTAGGAAGTACACAGTTTCAGCTGTCCATTAGCATGGAAAGTTCAATTAAAGCTTTCAGATTTTCTTTCCCACTGAAGCCCTAAACAGCCTCTCTTTTTGTCAAGTTGGTGTATAAATCTTTACTTCTAGCTATTCAGCAAGTTACTCATTATTAAGTACTCCCTCAGGTGAATATAAATAAACCTTGTCTTTTCTCCTCTTAAGCTACTGTCAATTAATTTGCAGGCTCCTGACTATAAATCTAAGTGGGTAGAAGAAATCTTTTCCTCCCAAAGGCAGTAACCTTATAAGGAGTCACAGAAGACGTACATGGAAACCAAGTAGCAGGCAATAAAGTTCATCAAGACAGGGAATTCCCTGACAGTCCAGTGTTAGGAGTCAATGCTTTCACTTCCAGGGCCAGGGTTTGGTCCCTGGTCAGGAATCGCTGCTGCTGCTAAGTCGCTTCAGTCCTGTCTGACTCTGTGCAACCCCATAGACGACAGCCCACCAGCCTCCTCTGTCCCTGGGATTCTCCAGGCAAGATTACTGGAGTGGGTTGCCATTTCCTTCTCTAATGCATGCATGCATGCTAAGTCACTTCAGTTGTGTCCAAGCCTGTGTGACCCTATGGACAGCAGCCCACCAGGCTCCTCTGTCCCTGGGATTCTCCAGGCAAGATTACTAGAGTGGGTTGCTATTTCCTTCTCCAATGCACGCACGCATGCTAAGTCACTTCAGTCGTGTCCAAGCCTGTGCGACCCTATGGACAGCAGCCCACCAGGCTCCTCTGTCCACAGGATTCTCTAGGTAAGAATATGAGAATGGGATGCCATTTCCTTCTCCAACTAAGATCCCACAAGTCACCAGGCATAGCCAAAAACAAACAAATTCAGCAAGACAGTGTTTCAAGATCGTCATCTGACAAATACTGGTTGCAGTCTGAAACCAGTTCTTGCAGGACACATCTTTTCCAAATGTTAAAATAGCAGTACAAAAAAGGGGTGAGAAGATAACGAATGTAAATGGAAAAAGCCCCAACAATTTTAATACACAAATTGTTAACCAAAAATTACCCTAATCAATAATGTCAAAGTCTCTCTTCATCCAAAGAAATTTCTGCCAAAAGCTAGGTGCCTCAGACAACCTACTTCTGATGATTACACAATAGACAGGTAGTTGTGGAAGGTTTTTTGTTTATCTGGTTATTGGTTTATTCTGAGTAGGTCAGGAAGCAACAGTTAGAACTGGACATGGAACAACAGACTTGTTCCAAATATTGTCACCCTGCTTATTTAACTTATATGCAGAGTACATCATGAGAAACACTGGGCTGGAAGAAGCACAAGCTGGAATCAAGATTGCCGGGAGAAATATCAATAACCTCACACATGCAGATGACACCACCCTTAAGTGAAGAGGAACTAAAAAGTCTCTTGATGAAAGTGAAAGGGGAGAGTGAAAAGTTGGCTTAAAGCTCAACATTCAGAAAACGAAGATCATGGCATCTGGTCCCATCACTTCATGGGAAATAGATGGGGAAACAGTGTCAGACTTTATTTTGGGGGCTCCGAAATCACTGCAGATGGTGACTGCAGCCATGAAATTAGAAGACACTTACTCCTTGGAAGAAAAGTTATGACCAACCTAGATAGCATATTCAAAAGCAGACATTACTTTGCTAACAAAGGTCCATCTAGTCAAGGCTATGGTTTTTCCAGTGGTCATGTATGGATGTGAGAGCTGGACTGTGAAGAAAGCTGAGCACCAAAGAACTGATGCTTTTAAACTATGGTGTTGCAGAAGGCTCTTGAGAGTCCCTTGGACTGCAAGGAGATCCAACCAGTCCATTCTGAAGAAGATCAGTCCTGGGTTTTCTATTGGAAGGACTGATGCTGAAGCTGAAACTCCAGTACTTTGGCCACCTCATGAGAAGAGTTGACTCGCTGGAAAAGACCCTGATGCTGGGAGGGATTGAGGGCAGGAGGAGAAGGGGACAACAGAGGATGAGATGGCTGGATGGCATCACCAACTCAATGGACATGAGTTTGGGTAAACTCCAGGAATTGGTGATGGACAAGGAGGCCTGGCATGCTGCGATTCATGGGGTCACAAAGAGTTGGACACGACTGAGCAACTGAACTGAACTGAACTGAGATACTTCTTGTTAAAAGTGAATCAACCTCATCCCTACTTTCTACCAGTGAGTGGGGCCACAAAGTTCTAACAAACAAGCCTACAAAACACCATGCTTAATATAAGCCAGACCCCGCCTCGGGTTTTGATACCATATCTTCACAATAGTATCATAAGATAAGAGTTAGGAAACTAACACCATCCTCAGTTAGACAAATCTCACAACCTCAGAGCCTTTAATGTAGATAAGGGGAAACATCTGGCTTTACTGGCCTGACTCTGCACCCCAAGTCTAACTTTCCCCTTAAAATGTTTGGCTGTAAGTATCACCATAGTAATATCCAAGGTGACTGTTTCTTCCTTAATCTGATATCTCCCTCCCAAAACCAATGTACCTTCTTTGGTTTCCCTGAGTATAGCTCAGAAAATACAAAGCTTGCAAAGAATGTTACTAAATATTAGTAAACTGAAGGACTGGGAAATTGGAAATAAACCCACAGCACTTAAGACAAGTAGTATAGAGAAACAGATAAGAATTCCAGAATTCCACTATTAAGGTTGAAATTCTGGCTGTCATTTTCTAGCTGTGTGACTTGACCTCTCTGTGCCTTGATATCTTCATCTGATGATAACTAAATGACCCATCCCACCATCTTGTAAAATAACATCTGGTACATAGCACACAAGTATGTATTCAGTGTGGTTTGTAAAGTAAAGGTCTTAGTTTGCAGCACAGCTACTTTTCTCCAAGATTCACAAGTTCTGTGCTGTTCTACCCAATACCTGGAGAAATCCAGTCTTTTCCAAGCAAGGGCTACCCAGACTCACAGGTAAACGCAACTCATCTCATTTTTAAAGATGATAAAACTGAGCCTTATCTTCAATTTCAACTATCTAAACTCACCACACTTCAAAGATTCAAGCTGTTTTTTTTTTTAAGAGCAAAGGATAGAAATTGAATAACTTTGTGTAAGTATCCTTAGGTGATATAAAACTCAAAATGTCATCTTTAATTTGAAATTTTCTTTATGAAAGAAAGTGGAAGGAATGGAAAAAAGAATCTCATTCAATCAAAAAATTAAAGCTAATAGCATTCCCAGGATGCATTCATCAAATCTAGAACAGAAATTAATTCAATGCAAATTCCTAGAAATTAGTTTTCAGGAATTATGCAATATACAAATCTACTGTCCATATTACCAGAAGTATGATGAAAAATATGTTAATATTCTTCCATAGGCATATATAGTTATAATTTAACTGATATCACACACATATATAATCTAACATTGAATCATTGCAGAAACAATCCATGTTTCATCCAATGTAACTGTGATAGACCATAAGATCATCTAAAAAAATTTTGTATCCTACACATTAGAAAATATTAAGCCTCCAGATGCTTGACTAATACCTTACCTTTGTATAGAACTTACAGTTTGAAAACCAATTTTTATCTCCATAGTTTCCTTTGAGCTTCATGGCATAGGAGGTGGCATTACAACTCTATTTGTATAGTACAGGTTTAGAAACTAGAGGTCTCCTGCCCTAGGAGGTGGGGAAGGTGATGGCACCCCACTCCAGTACTCTTGCCTGGAGAATCTCATGAACAGAGGAGCCTGGTAGGCTACAGTCCATGGGGTTACGAAGAGTCAGACATGACTGAGTGACTTCCCTTTCACTTTTCACTTTCATGCATTGAAGAAGGAAATGGCAACCCACTCCAGTGTTCTTGCCTGGAGAATCCCAGGGATGGGGGAGCCTGGTGGGCTGCCGTCTATGGGGTTGCACAGAGTCAGACATGCCTGAAGCAAGTTAGCAGCAGCAGCAGCAGTAGCCCTAGGAGGCAAAGCTTAGCAAGACCTAGGTATCCTGACTCCAAATCTGGTTATCTTTCCACTAACACCACAAAAATATCCTATAAATAGGAAAAACTAACATATTTTATAATGATAAATCCATTCGAGGGCAATATGCATGTATATTCTTTTAAACTTTGTTTTAAAAAGCTGTTTGAGTGAAATAATAACAAATAAAAGCCATAAACTCAAGAAAATTCTCAAGGGAATAAGGATACATATATCCTGACCTCTCATGAGTCAAAGTGTGAGTCAGTCCCTTGCTCCACTTTTTCTCTTTAGAGGAACTAATATTTCCCACTAAATCTAATGAGTCCTTCTTGAAAACTCAATGGACAATAGCAATGAGCATCACAACCTTGCTTGGGATGAAAGTGAGGATTTACGTATAAGACCAAAAGACCAGCTGATGTATTTAGTAACCTTTCTAGTGTGATTTTTCTTTAATTACATGTACCAACTAAGGACTTTTCCTCCTACTTACACAAAAACAGGACCTACGCTATGAAATGGACCTTTTAATATCTTAAACCCAACACTGAAGTTTTACAACTCCCTTCAGTTTCAGCTGAAAAGTTTTAGAGATCTGGTTCAGGTATAGCACTCAGTACTTCTTCATGCACTGTGTCTGGTTCAGTTTTCTAGCTACCTAATCAGAAATATATTAGTATCATCTCTATGTCACAGAAGATAAAACTGAGGCACAAGGAGAGTATCTTGCCCAAGATCACAGTGAAAGCAGGTGATGGAGATTCAGACCCACCACCAACCCCAAATCTCATGTGCTCTCTTCACTTCTCTCTTTACCCTTAAAATGTCCTCCCCCAACCACACACCCCACGTCCCTTCAGCAGAGACAGGTTTCCTTTTCACACATGGATAAGTCTTGGACAAGCAGGAATCTCCTGTCCTTTTCCCAGTTCCCCTGGGAGAAAGGACACCTCCTTTCCACAACAAGGACGATGTTTCCCCGCGGTGCGGACGCCGGTGCAAAGACGGGGAAAGGGATCTTTAGGGGGTAAATTGGTTTGCCAGCTACTGTTTAAACGCCTTTGAAAGATGATCCTTCTGAAATAACTCCTTACTGAAATGAGTCAGAAATGAGTCTTAACTTATGAAAGTTAATGGGCAATTTTTATGGGCAAGATATTCTGGGCAAATTATGGGCAAGAGAACAAGAAAGCCGAAATCGTGTTGAGAGACAGAGCTTTCACTTCTCCCTTTGAAGTTAAAAGGGCCCCTGTAGGTCTGCACGGAGCGGCTCCCCGCGATCCTTACAGAAAGAAGGAAACTTACCCGCAGCGCTGGGGCTTCGAGACAGCTGGGACTGAGGCATACTCCCGTCACTGTTCAGCACCGGGGACAGCTCCGGACTCGCCAACTTCGCGCGCCCCTCCGGGCTCGGCGCCACCCGCTGAGCCTCCCAGGCTGCGGGCAGGGTGGCCGCCTCTCCACGCCCTGGTCCAAGCCTCCCGGTCTTGTGGAGCGCGAAACGGTCTCCGCGAGCGGCGGCGGCGGCCGGAGGCGCCTCGGGCTGGGGCGGCGGCGACGAGCCCAGCTGCACCACGGCGTTGCGGGACCGGGACCGCGCCAGCGCTGAGGAGACGGAGCCCATCTCAGGGGGCCGGGCTGGGCCCAGGGGAGCGGCCAAGGCTCCCGGTGGGACGCACACCCCTTGCCTGCCAGAGGCTTACTCTCTTCTCGCGCCGGGGCACCTCCAGCCTCTGCTCCGCCTCTGACTCCGCGGCGGCAGTCCCTCAGCGCGGGGGAGAAGCAGGGGCTGCAGGGAGGGCTGCGCGCCCCCCGGGTGGACTGAGGACCCAGGCGGTGTCTGCGCCTGTCTGATGATCCAGGGTGGATGACGACACTTGGAGGGGTCCGTGTGCAGAGGCGCCCCGAGACTTTACTGGGGATTGGAGGGGAGGAAGGGGAGTGGCATTAAAAGAGGGAGACTTTCTTCCTCTACTTTCTGTACTTTGGTCACCTGGGGCCAGAGGACTGGCACCTTCTTCCCGCTCCTGCCGACACTTCTGGGCTGCCACTGTCCCTGGGGGAGGATGAAAGGTTTAGCCAAGGCAGAGGAGGAGCCTACATTTGTTTTCTTCTCTTCTCTTCTTAGGGCTAATACCACTACTCTTCCAGGCTGTGCTTTCCTGCAGAGCCAGGCGTGGCTCCTGGCTGTCCCTGAGGAGGGCTTGGCAATCCCCTTCCCAGCGTGCCTCCTCCCGTGCCCTCATCCTGGGGGGGACTGAGGCCAGAGAGGGAAGCCATGGTGTAAGGGGGAAGCAACTCTGCTGATTCTCCTCAGGAAAGCGGGGAGGCAGGCACCAGCCAATCCGCGGGGTTTCCATGAAGGGAACCCAGAGCAATCAGGGACTCTATTAATGGGCCTGCCCTGCTGGCCCCCTCCCCTTTCTGACTGCAGTGCAAAGGTGGTGACACCTACCTTGGATCCAAAAGCAGGAAGAGCAACCTAGGATTAAGTTTCAACTAAAATCCGGTTAATTCAGGAGACACAGGAGATGTGGGTTCGATCCCTGGGTCAAGAAGATACCCTGCAGGAGGAAACAGCAACTCACTCCAGTATTCTTTGGGGAAAACTCCATGGACAGAGGAGCCTGGTAGATGACAGTCCTTGGGGTTGCAAAGAGTCAAACACAGCTGAGCATGCACGCCCCTTACTTATTCTACTTAAAACCCTGTTTATTGCCCAGAGAGTTTTTAGGTCTTGCCCAAGGTCACAAACAGATAGTAATGGAGCTGGATCTTGTGCCTGGGACTACCTTTCTAAACCTAGCCTCCTATCTTCACTGCTTCCCACCTGGAAGTTCTCAGGCATTGAATTGTGAAGCAAGAAAATTGTGAAATATACCAGGGGTCCCTAACTTCCCAATCTAATGCTTGATGATCTGAGGTAGAGCTGATGGAATAAAATAGAAATAAAGTGCACAATAAATGTAATGCACTTGAATCATCCAGAAACCATCCCTCCCTCTGCAGTCCTTGGAAAAACTGGCTTCCAGGAAACCAGTCCGTGGTGCCAGAAAGGTTGGGGACTGTTGAAATGCACAGCATATGTGCAAAGGAGACTGACTTTATCAGGGATGCCTGGGAGCTCCTCCTCCCTCAGTGCCCAGCACTGATAAGACTCTAGACACTGTCATCTGTGAAATGGCATACAAATAAGTATGTGAACAGTAATATTATTATGAAGGTAGCCTCCAGATCAACAAACTTCAAGATGGGAGGAGAAAAGGAAAAGGGTTTTAGGATGCTCAACTGGCATTTAAATCAGAGGATTAACTGAAATGGAACAGCTATGGCAGACAGGTTCCTTACTACTAGTGCCACCTGGAAAGCTTATTTACACTATTTTTGAGTCCAAAACAGCAATCTGTCCTTGGCATTGTTTCCTGTGAAGTGGGCAGAAGCTGAAGTCCAAGGTCCTGAGCTAACATCACATGTGGAATCCTCCACCTTTCAGACAAATACACACCATGATCCCCACACCATGCAAGGACCATGAGGAGTGACTCTCACCTCTGCCAGTGTCAGGAATCCATCTTGTCAGGGCACACAAAAGGATGCAACAGTGTCTGTCAACCCATTTGGGTGTATGGCTATATTAAACTCTTAATTATTTTTAAGCACTTTTTATTCTTGCTCACTTGATGGAAAACAGAAATCCTCTCCGGGCAAAGGACCTTTTAGAGAGGGAGCTCTGGGGGCAGATATTTCCTATTCTTGGACCTTGACTTGATTTTTTTCCTGCAAATCTGACATAGGCATCATTAGCAATAATGTAACTGTGAGCATGAAAGAAGCTGAGATGTCCTGGGCTTACTTAAGAGTACATACTCCACTTTGGCTCTATCTATTGGGGAAATACATAAACATAAAGCCAGGCTGGATGAGTTACAAGCTGGAACCAAGATTGCCAGGAGCAATATCAACAACCTCAGATATGCAGATGATACCACACTAAAATGGCAGGAAGCAAAGAGGAACTAAAGAACTTCTTGATGAGGGTGGAAGATGAGAATGAAAAAGCCAGCTTAAAATGCAACATTTAAAAAAACTAATTAAAATAAATTAATTAATTAAAAAAAAAAACTAAGATCATGGCATCCGGTCCCATCATTTCATGGGTAAAAGGTGGAAGCAGTGACAGATTTCCTCTTCTTGGGCTCTAAAATCACTGTGGATGATGACTACAGCTGTGAAATCAGAAGATAATTGCTTCTTGGCACGAAAGCTATGACAAATCTGGTCAGTGTGTTAAAAAGTAAAGACATCACTTTGCTGACAGCAGTCTGTATAGTCAAGGCTATGGTCTTTCCAGTAGTCATGTACAGATGTGACAGCTGGACCATAAAAAGGCAGAATGCCAAAGAATTGACGCTTTCAAATTGTGGTGCTGGAGAAGACTCTTGAGAGTTCCCTGGAAAGCAAGGAGATCAATCCAGTCAGTCCTAAAGGAGATGAACCCTGAATATTCCCTGAAAGGACTGATGCTGAAACTGAAGTTCCAGTACTTTGGCTACATGATACAAATAGCTGACTCACCAGAAAAGACCCTGATGCTGGGAAAGATTGAAGGCAGAAGAAGAGGGTGACAGAGGATGTGACGGTTGGATGGCATCACTGATTCAGTGCACATGAACTTGGGCAAAATCCGGGAAATGATGAAGAACAGGGAAGCCTGACATGCTGCACTCCATGGGGTTGCAAAGAGTTAAACATGACTTGGCAATTGAACAATACTTCTGAATGGAATGGTAAAGAGCCACCCTAAGTTCTCAGCCACCCCCCGCCCAACCCCACCGCCACCTGTCATACTGGCTGACCGAAGCCTTTCCCCAGAACACACACACACCCTCTCCAAGAGGGAGACATAGCTCAGCTAGAGTTTGACTGTTGATGCTGCTGTTGATAATCAGATTCTCCCCAGTTCTCCTCTAAGTGGAAAGTGGTAAGCCTGGAAAACTTAAAACAATCTTGTCTTTTTCTCTTCTTTCATTTAAAAGGAAAAAAAAAGGACCACATATGGTGAGCTAGAGCTTGGTTAAAGAGGGAGTTGTTAGAGAATATGCCAGCTGTAGGTGATCTCATTCTCAAACCCTTGCCTTTCCTTTTTCAGGCCACTGACCTCTTCAGTCAAGGACAGGAGTGCTCCCAGCCAGAAAGACTTCCCCCAGTGGGTGCTCAGCAGAGTGTGCATTGAGGGGCCTTGGAAAAATCTGACTCACCCTTCAGCATCCTTCAAGGATGTCACAAATTGATTGACCTTGGATCCTGGGGGTTTACCACTGACAGTGTTGAATATTACCTGAAACAGGGATGGTGGAGAAACCCCCCATCCTTTCATGTCCTGGAAAACAGCTTACAACCAAAAAATCACCCTTTCCCAGATGACTAAGCTAACATTCAAGAATGTCCCTTTGCTTACTTATGACAAGGGTAAACAGTGACCCTACAAATTCCCATTCTTTGCTTCACAAATGATTAGCTGAACTGTTTCATCCCCACTGATCAATCAAACCAAATGCTTGTTAACCATATTGTGGTTAAGCTTCTCTCCTTCTTCCAAGGCTCTGCACTTTAGCCCAGTCTCAGCTTGAACCAGCATACAGCCCCTCCTGAGAACTGAATTGGACATTCAAATTTGAATTTATACAGTTTTCACTTGTCACAAAATATTATTCTTGTATAAGAATATCAAAAAAATATTCTTGATTTTCCCCAGCCATATAAAAAAATGTAAAAATCATTCTTAGCTCTAGGAATAAACAAAAACAGTAGCAGACTAGATCTGATCAGTGAACTATCATTTGCCAACCGCTGCTCTGGAAATCTGATGAAAAACTTTATTGCAGAGAGGAAGAAAGTCTATCTGGTGAAATTTTAGGATCTGTGTGATCGGGAAAGCAAAGTAAATTACCATTGCTGAGATTTGTTTGGGGATAAGATATTAAGTTTATTTTGAAATTTCAAATACCATTTTTAAGGGGGCTTGAGATTTTTTTTTCTTCAAAAGGAGCATGGGTTCCCATAGGTTACAAAACGCTCCTCACCACAGTCACCAGAGTGGCCACTATCAAAAAAAAAAAAAAATATATATATATATATAGTATTTTATACTATATCTTTGTATTGGCATGGATATGAAAAAAAATTGGAATTCTGTGCACTGCTGATAACAATATAAAATGGCCCAGCTGCTATAGAAAATACTGTAGTAGTTTCTCAAAAGTTAAACATAAAATTATCATATGATCCAGCAATACCAGTTCTGGATATGTACCCAAAAGAATTGAAAACAGAATCTCAGGAAGATTTCCCTGTGCCCAGCAGCATTATTCACAATAGCCAAAAGTCCAACCCAAATGTCCATCAATAGATGAATGGATGAAGAAAATGTGCTAAACACATTCAGTGAGATATTATTTGGTCTTGAAAAAGAAGGAAATTCTGTCGCATGCTATCGTATGGATGAACCTTTAGGACATAAGCTGAATGAAACAAGTCGGTCACAAAAGACACACACTGTGTAATTTCACTTTTATGAAGTACCTAGAGCTGTCAAGCTATCAGGAACAGAAGGTAAAATGGTAATTACCAGAAGTGGGGGGTGGGGTGGGGGAAGAGATGGGGAGTTCTTTAACGGGTATGGAGTTTCAGTTTTGCAAGAAGAAAAAGTTCTGGAGATTGGTTGTACAACAATGTAAACTTATGTAACACCACTG
This sequence comes from Nanger dama, assembly GCA_917880005.1. Classification (NCBI taxonomy): domain Eukaryota; kingdom Metazoa; phylum Chordata; class Mammalia; order Artiodactyla; family Bovidae; genus Nanger; species Nanger dama. The sequence goes on from CAKJTW010000022.1 coordinate 33,854,923, forward strand.
ATTTGTACACTTGTAAATTATTATGATGGTAAATTTTATGCTATTTGTATTCAACCACAATTTTTTAATCTAATTATTTAAAAGATTCCCTAAAGTAACACAGAAGGAACCTGTGCCTTCTTCTAGGTAATAAAATTATATCTGAAGATACCTATTGTGCTCCCACCAATCTTCTCTTTTCCAAGCCAACTGTTAGCTTCATCAATTCATCCCCATATGACAGGCTGCTCTGGCCCTTTGTTCTCCTCCATTGTGCTTCTTTTAATACTCTCCAGTTGTTGTTTAAAATTGAATTCCCTTAAAGTTGAATTCCAAGACAGAAGACCATGATCCAGCAGTGGTCTAATCAGGAAAGAATGAGTATCTTGGAAGTGTTCCTCCCTATCATACCGCAGACCCTGGCTTCCATCCATTTGCTTAGAGAAAGTCATCTACCAAAATCCCAGGGCTGTTTTGTGGACGCTACTTTCCCCATATGTTTCTATGCTACTTAATTTCATGTTTTGCCTCAGCTGTGTTAAATTAAACTGAACCACTTCAAAGAAGCAAAGAATGAAAAAAAAATTAATTTCTTGGTCTAAGTGAAAAAAAAAGACCAAATTTGAAAGTCACATAAATCTCCCTTCCCAGTTTTTTCAACTGTTCTTCTCATGATAAATTTCAACAACTAAGCTTCTTAGATGAAGACTGAGACAAAAATATCACACATGTGACAAATCAGTTTGGTTGAGTGTGCCTACATTTGACTGGTAGTGGCTGCCTGCAGCACTGTGTTAGCAGGAACCTGAAGCCACGTGAAGGCAGAGCAGGGAAGATGCAGGGATCTGTCCAAGATAGAAGTAGGAAGAGAGGCAAGTATGCCACTGATTTCCCAGCAAGGCCCCGTGGGTTTTATTGTGGGTGAATTTCTGCCAACGGTCCTGTGATTGAAATCCAAAGGCTATTAGCGAGAGTGCTTCAATTGCTCTTAACTGTCACTACCCTATAGTAGGAGACAAAGCTAGGAAAGGAAACCTTATATCTGTAATTCCCTCAGACTTTAAAGGACATCTGCACGTAGTGGGCTGATTATTCTGTTTTGTCCCCTCCCACCCAGTTTTGAGCAAGTGTCTGAAACAAAAACAACAAACATAATTCTATGATGTTGTTTTTAATTATAGATAATAGAAAACATATGTATGTAAAAATATTCTTTCAATTTTATCTGAGATTTGTATGTGGGTTGTGTGTATGTGTGCATCAATCTATGCTCACCAAGGTAGAAAGACATATACATTATCAGTTCAGTTGCTAAGTCATGTCTGACTCTGCGACCCCATGGACTGCAGTACAACAGGTTTCCCTGTCCATCACCAACTCCTAGAGCTTGCTCAGACTCATGTCCATCGAGTCCGTGATGCCATCCAACCATCTCATCCTCTGTCGCGTCCCCTTCTCCTCCCACCTTCAATCCTTCCCAGCATCAGGGTCTTTTCAAATGAGACACTTCTTCGCATCAAGTGGCCAAAGTATTGGAGTTTCAGCTTCAACATCAATCCTTCCAATGAATATTTAGGACTGATTTCCTTTAGGATGGACTGGTTGGATCTCCTTGCAGTCCAAGGGACTCTCAAGAGTCTTCTCCAACACCACAGTTCAAAAGCATCAGTTCTTCAGCCTTTAGCTTTCTTTATAGTCCACCTCTCACATCCACACATGACTACTGGAAAAACCATAGCCTTGACTAGACAGACCTTTGTAGGCAAAGTAACGTCTCTGCTTTTGAACACGCTGTGTAGCTTGGTCACAGCTTTACTTCCAAGGAGGAAGCATCTTTTAATTTCATGGCTGAAGTCACCATCCATAGTGATTTTGGAGCCTCCCCCGAAAATAAAGTCTCTCACTGTTTCCATTGTTTCCCCATCTATTTGCCATGAAGTGATGGGGACCAGATGCCGTGATCTTAGTTTTCTGAATGTTAGTTTTAAGCCAACTTTTTCACTCTACTCTTTTGCTTTCATCAAGAAGCTCTTTAGTTTTTCTTCACTTTCTGCCATAGGGTCGTGTCACATGTGTATCTGAGGTTATTGATATTTCTCCTGGCAATCTTGATTCCAGCTTGTGCTTCATCCAACCTGGCATTTCACATGATGTACTCTGCATGTAAGTTAAATAAGCAGGGTGACAATATATAGCCTTGACGTACTCCTTTGGAGTACGTCAGCATATTAAAAGCAGAGCTGTTACTTTGCCAACAAAGGTCTGTCTAGTCAAGGCTATGGTTTTTCCAGTATTCATGTGTGGATGTGAGAGGTGGACAAAAAGAAAGCTGAATGCTGAAGAATTGATGCTTTTGAACTGTGGTGTCAGAGAAGACTCTTGAGAGTCCCTTGGACTACAAGGAGATCCAACCAGTCCATCCTAAAGGACATCAGTCCTTAATATTCATTTTCCTAAAGGAAATCAGTCCTGAACAGATTGATTTGGAACCAGTCTGTTGTGGCATGTTCAGTCCTCACTGTTGCTTCTTAACCTGCATACAGATTTCTTAGGAGGAAGGTCAGGTGGTCTGGTATTCCCATCTCTTGAAGAATGTTCCACACTTTGTTGTGATCCACACAGTCAAAGGCTTTGGTGTAATCAATAAAACAGAAGTAGATGTTTTTCTGGAACTCTCTTGCTTTTTCGATGATCCAATGGATGTTGGTGATTTGATCTCTGATTCCTCTGCCTTTTCTAAATCCAGCTTGAGCATCTGGAAGTTCATGGTTCATGTACTGTCGAAGCCTGGCTTGGAGAATTTGGGCATTACTTTGCTAGCATGTGAGATGAGTGCAATTGTGTAGTAGTTTGAACATTCTTTAGTATTGCCTTTCTTTGGGATTGGAATGAAAACTGACCTTTCCCAGTCCTGTGGCCACTGCTGAGTTTTCCAAACTTGCTAGCATATTGAGTGCAGCACTTTAATGGCATCATCTTTTAGCATTTGAAATAGCTTTGCTGGAATTCCATTACATCCACTAGCTTTGTTCGTAGTGATGCTTCATAAGGCCCACTTGAATTTGCATTCCAGGATGTCTGGCTCTAGGTGAGTGATCACACCATCATATACATTATACCATATACCATATACAAGGACATGTAAAATCACAGCAGAAATACATAGGAAAAGGAACAACTAATCACAATATCTTCTGCATTGCCAGCTGTTATATTTAAACATACTCAGTGTATTTTTATGTTAAGAGGCAAACAATGGCCCCTGAGCCAAATCTTGTCTGTTGCCTGTTTTTATACAGTCTTGAGCTAAGAATACTTTTACAAAGATCCTTAGAGTTAGGAAATGGTTTTTACATTTGTCCTCCTGTCAAGACAATGTTCTCAAAGCTTACTGAGCAAAACGATAAATCTATGAGATTTCTTTACTTTCTCTTTTTTGAAAATTTAAGTTCTGTCATTTTTTTAAAGTGAAATCTTTGAGTCACTGTTGCTTCCACTCTCACAAACCAGAAAATTGGAGAAAAAAAACCCCAAAGTCTATAAAAATTAGACTAAGCTAAGATGTACCAGCTTCCCAAAACCAGTCTGTTGATTTTTTTTTTTTTTTAGAAACATATTCTTGAATATTGAATGGCATTAGCCAATCAGAAATTGTTCTGCCCCTCTGTCCCAACCCCACTTTTCTGCCTGGAGCCCTGCTTCTCCCTGCTCATTGTTCTCAGGGCTGCTCCCCTCCTCTGTCCTTCTGGGCCTCACAGATTCCACTGGCTTCACTGAGGTTTATCAATGGCATTCACCACTTTTACATCATTCTATAGGCTAGAGCAACTCGCACAGCCAAACCCAAGTCAAGAAGGCAGGGAATGGTCTTTCAATACAGTATTCATATAAAGCAACAAATATTGACGTTATGGGGGAAGAGAAGCCAGGGAAGTAGGCCCAGCCCAAAGGAAGGACTAAAGTACTGGGACCAAAGGCAGTCTTCCTCACAGCATCTGTCTCTGCCTCTGAACGCTGGTGTGAAGGCATAAGCAAGCTCATGTCATCTGTCCTGCCCCTCAAGCCTCGAGGCTCCTCAAACTCATTAATAAAACAGAGCACAGCAGCCAACTGAGTTTGGGAACGGACAGATTTGGGTTTATTACCTATTTCTCATCATGTATACCACTGAAACCTTGGGCAAGTTACTTAACCTTTCTCTGACCCTCATTGGTTTCATCTGTAAAAGAAAGATCATTGTCTTCTTTACAAGTAAAACATGACATGTTTTATCAATTAGAGTATGACAGGCAGCACCTTCAAACTGGACAATATAAGTGATAAACAAAGGGTCTCCTATGGCTGATTCATGTTGAGGTTTGACAGAAAACAACAAAACTCGGTAAAGAAATTATCTTTCAATAAAAAAAAAAATACTTTTTTTTTTTAAAGGGTCTCATCTACAAAGGTGTGGGCAGAGTATAGAAAAACCAAGAAGAGGGAATGGTTAGGCATACCAGTGGTTAGAACTCTGCACTTCCACCGCAGGAGGCACCGGTTCAATCCCTGGGAGGGGAACTAAGATCCTGCATATGCAATGCAGTGAGGCCAAAAAAGGAAAAGCCAAAAGGGAGAGCACAGTATCCCAGGATCAGCAAAGGCAGGAGACAGGCCACTCAGAGGCCTGAGAGTCAGGGGAGGGAACAGCCACCCAACCCCAGAGCTGTGGTCAATCTGCACTGAGTCTGAGGAATACCCCCACCTCCTCCTCTTCCTTCACCCTCCCTCCTACCGATGTCTCCCACTGATCAAACCCAATGGGAAGCCAGAAGACAAAAGCCTGTTGATGCAGTGAAGACAGGACAGCCTCCTAAACTAGGCTTGGCCAGTTTAATAAAAATACAGGGCCCAGATAGATTTAAGTTTTGAATAAACAAGAAATACCTTTCTAATAAAAGTATGTCCCAAATATTTCATAAAACATACTTACACTAAAAAACTGTTTGCCAAACTTCAGATCAAATTTAACTAGACCTCCTGTATTTCATTTACATCCCAGGGTACAGCACAGGATAAAGAAGAGTGATGGTGCCAAGTCCAGCTGCTTTGGCTGCTGAATGGGTCACTGCAGCCTTATCACTCACCTTGCCTGGTCCAAGGATGGCAACTTCATCATGTCCAGTTCTGGTGAGTGTGAGATCCTTTACTGAGATGGCTGGAGGCTGTAAGCTGACAAGGGATCACTATGAGAGCTGAGACCAGGAAAGGGCCACCTACACCTGCGTGCTGGGCTGCCATGGCTATGGCACGTGGCCAGATGGCTCAAATAGAACCAACATCAACTCCCTGAGCAGCTTCCACAACCAGCGTGGAGGCTGTGGACAACTACTTCTGCAAAGTGCACCGCCTCCAGTACACTTGTGCGTGCACAAAGGCACCAAGCCTCGTGGTTCATAGTCATGGCAGTCACGTGACAAGCATGCCGTTCACACACGATGACTTGCACCTGCTCACGCTGGGCGCACCTGGGAAGCAAGGACACCAGCAGCTTCCAGTGGGGATGCTGAGCGCTAGGGGCCCAGCGTCTGCCACAACCTCTCGAACCCCCTTGATGTCCCCAGCTTCCTCTCTGGAAATCAGAACACTGCAGGGTGGCCCTGCCCCACCCAAGTCCCCTAAGACCTGGCCGACCAACCACATCCTTGCATTTCCCTGGAGAGTGCGCGCACGCGCTGACACACACACACACACACAGAGTGTGTGTTCCCTGTGCACACATAGTACAGAGCAATGGTTGGGCCAGGTAGCCCCAGCCTGGGCCCTGACTCTAGGTGCCTGCTGAGTGAGGATAAACCAAAATCAAAGTTGCAAAAAAAAAAAAAAAGTGGAAGTGGTTGGGTGAGCAGGGTGTGGGCAGGGGCGCTAGGCGAGTGCAAAATAAACAGCGCTCCTATGCCTTTTGTTGCTAATCCTATTCTACCAGTTCCCTTTTCTCCTAGTTGGTTCTGAGTTTCTCAGGGAAGCCTTTGCTTTTATCAGTAGTAACTAGTGAAAAACACCAGGCATTGCCATGAAAAAGAAATGCCCTCCCAGCTGCTGATGACAGAAACCTCCTCAAGACAGGCCTCTCTTCCAGCTGCAGAAAGGCAAGCAGGACTCTCACAAAGTGGCCCTTGCCGGCGGCTTTTTCTAACAAGAGAAGCTTGTTAAAACTTTCACCTCTTAAAATCCGTAATTCTGCTTTCACTTCTTGAAATACGATCTTTCTTAATAATGTATTGCTTGTGTAATGATATTGAAGTTGATATCTTCATTTTCTAGAAGGTACAAATATTTGAAAATTTTCCTGAAGCCAGGAAAAGGTTGATGATACTTTCCTTGTCTCCCACATGCACAAGCCTCTGGCTGGATTTTTCTACTTAAAGAGTTTAACATCTGTATTAAGATTAAAATTAATTGTAGTCTCATTGTGAAAATTAAATGGGCTAATCCCCGATAAATAGTTAACAATTACACATGAGGAACTCACTCCAGACTAGCTATCAAAATCCCGAACTAAGGTTTGTGTACCTGTCCATTAGAACAGAAGCTCATAAAGGGGAACAAACAAAAGTAGGAGGCACATTGCGCTGGGCCAGTATGGGGCAGGCCCACGGCCCCGCCCTGGCGGAGAGGAAAGCCAGACTGAGGAGCCTGGTCCCAGCGCCTGTCTGGGAGGCTCCATCAAGGGCATGCGACGCCCAGCAGGAAGGCGAAAATGGTGACCAAGAAGCTATAAGAAGCTGATATACTCAAGGACAAGCCAGCAGACCACATCTGACAACAGGAAGCAGGGGGTCTTCTCTTCTAAAATAATTTATATGATCATAAGTTATATTATAAACTAAAACTAATCTTTAACATTCTTCAGTGGTTTTGCATCTGTTTGCTTGTATTATTATTTTACCTTCTTTGGAACATTTTAAGGAATTTTAAACAAAGTCATCTAATGATTCTTCAGTCAGTGTGCTTAAGAACAATAATAATCATAGAGAGTCCCCCTTAAGCACTTCCCATGAGCCAGGGGATTTGGTAAATGGAGCACTTCGCTGATTGTTCAGGGCAGGGCTTCTGATAATGTCCTAGAATCGAAGCCCAGCTCCACAATTAACAGCTGTGCATGTTGGGAGATGATCTCACATCTCCATTTTTTTAGGTTCTTCTTCTGTGAAATGGGTGAAGATAGTAAGAAATTTGCCAATGAACTCTCTCTATAAAATGCTGGCTGTAGTAAATATCAACACCTGTTAACATGTCATTTTATCATCATGTCATCGTTATAACACAGCAAGGGTCAAGCTTGGATTAATCCCATTTTATGGACAAGGTTCAGGGGATTAAGCTACCTGTCCAAGTTTATGAAGGTTCAAATCTAGGTCTCTCTGACTCAGACCCACGCATGTTCTTAACCACTGTGCTATGTCAGACTCCCACCATTTATCAAATCTGCAGCATTTTGAAAATGACAGAGGTGGCTTAGATCTGTGTGCATTTGCTTTGTCTATTTTTTTAACATTTGAAGAACTTTTGTGCCCGTTTGTCTAACAGGCTGTTTATTCAGAACAGAAGCAGGGTCACAGCAGATGATGAAGCCATGGCCTGACAACCAAAGGCCAAGTCACCAGCTCTGTTGCATGAGGAGGGGGCTGGGTCCCAACCCCCAGGGAGGCACCTAGGGGCAGCCTCACCAAAACAGGAGGTCAAAGCAGGAGAAACAGCAATGCCCACCTGAGACCAGGGCATTTCCACTTCCTCTGGTCCCCGTAGTAACAATTCAATACAGGTGTAATTACCCAGCAACATGGAAACTGTGAGACAGAAATGTTAAAAGACTCAGCCTTTAAGTAAATGCTGTAGCAGGCCTTGTGCTAGAGCCTAAGTTGTGGGTCATGGAGGAAAAGAAAGAAGGTGCAGATAGCACAACAGAGCACACCTCCGAGGGGACTGAGATGGTTGCAGGTGGAGCACTGTGTCTACACTAGTCAGCTGTGGGGAGCTCCAGGAGCCTTGCCTAGGTTGAAGGAACCCCAGCCAAGCAGAACACACTCAAGTCCAGCTGAGCTTGAGCTGCCTCTCTCTGGGCTCTCCCTCCAAGCAACAGGCTGCTGCTCCAGTCAGCAAATGCCATTCTCCACAGGAGGCAGGAGCGTGGACGGAGGTAAAGGAAGGAGAGAGAGCTCTGTGGGGACCAGACCCCAGCACACTGCCTAGCAACCAGAGCAAAGCCTACAGACCCCAGACCACTACCTCAATTCTGCAGCTGCCTTGGGCTGCAACTTGAAACTCCAACTCTGCACTTCAGGCAAGTGCAGTGAAGCATCTGACTTCATCTAGCCCGTAAACAAAGTAGGGGAAAAACTTGGGTTCTGTGTCAGCTGCCAGTATCAGGAAAACCTGACCAACAGCGGCTTGCTTAACCACAACCTTGTGGAACTGGGAGACTGGACGCTTGTCAGTGCAAGAGCTTTGCTTTCCAGACCCGTGCCCAGCTCAGGCGCATGGGTATCCGTCCTCCTGCCCTGTGTTTCCACGTGGCCCGAGTGAGTGAGCTTAGTGGGAGAGCACTACACTGTCAGAATCCAGCTAACCCTTCCAGTCCCTGCCTCATCTGTCCTTGGCCTGCCGCCTCAAGGCTTTATTGACTGCCTGGGGGTGGCCAGCATTGTGCTGCTGCTGCTGCTGCTGCTAAGTCGCTTCAGTCATGTCCGACTCTGTGCCACCCCATAGATGGCAGCCCACCAGGCTCTGCAGTCCCCAGGTTCCCCAGGCAAGAACACTGGAGTGGGTTGCCATTTCCTTCTCCAATGCATGAAAGTGAAAAGTGAAAGTGAAGTCACTCAGTCGTGTCCGACTCTCAGCGACCCCATGGACTGCAGCCTTCCAGGCTCCTCCGTCCACGGGATTTTCCAGGCAAGAGTACTGGAGTGGGGTGCCATCGCCTTCTCTGAGCATCGTGCTAGGTCCTGGCAACTGGGAACAAATGCCGTTTCACCTGGTGCTTCCCTGTAGCTGCAGCTCCGCATTCCTGCTTCATTCTGTAACTAGGTTTCATCCAAGAACAGGCTGTGTCACTGGCTGCAACTGCCTCATCTCCCATCACATTTTAAGAATTGTTTTTAATTTCCAAAGGATGTAGAAAAGTAAAACAAAAGAAAACCACAAATGTATTTATTTATCTCACCTAAGAAAATTTCTGAGATAGGTAGTTCCAAGGTTGTTCTGCCTTTGGCCTTCTTCTCAGGACCACAAGATGGCTGCCAAAGCTCCAAGCATTGCATCCTCACATAACAGTCCAAGCAGGAAGAAAGAGGGCTAGTGGGAAAGGGCTTTCTCTTAGTACAGGCCTCTCTTTTATTAGAAAAAAATGAGTCCCTAGAAATCACATAGCAAATGTCCCCTGCTATATCCCACTGGCCAGAACCAGGTCATATGCTCAGTTCCTTAAACCACTAGCAAAGAGAAATGAGATCCCATGATTAGCTTAAGTCAATCCTGATTCCTCACCTGGGGCTGGGAAATCATGTCCCAGACAACTCTGGGCTTTTCTGTATGGCACAGGGAGCTCAGCTTGATGCTCTGTGATGACCTAGAGAGGTGGGAGGGGCTATATATACAAGGCTGATTGGATTTGTGGTACAGCAGAAACTAACACAACATTGTAAAGCAACTAAACCTCAGTTACCGAAAAGAAAAGAAAAAAACAGGTTTCTTTTAACAAGATTAGGCAAGCAGCAGGGGCTCTGTCTCCTACTCCCAATCTACCCAGTACCCTTCCCAAGAACTCAGTCCTTGATTAATCAAACCCAAGTTCTTCTTAATGAGTAGGTGCCGGGGTCCAGCCCCCGCAGGATCCAGGGAAACCCAAAGGAGGAACGGCATCGGCGATTGATTTAGAGAGGGAGAGAGACAGATAAGAATGTTGTAGATAAGAAAATAGAGGAGAGAAAAAAAAGAGGCTGATGTTCCTTGGTTTATACAGAAAATCAATAAAGTCTCAAGACAAGAGACTTGCACCGTCTACGTGAGGCCGCAGGTGCCTTCCCGGTCTCCCGAGGGAGTGAAGGCACGGGGGCCTTTCCCGGTCAGGTCTTAGAAACCCAGGCAAATAAGTAGACACGGCGGATCTCCGTACTCCAGATGGGAACCAGCCTGAAAGAGAGAGTAAGAGGAAGAAAATGATTGACACGAGGAGATCAAGCTACTTTGACAAGCAAGATCCGTAGCTTTATTTTTAAACAGTACTTATATACCTTTTTGTACATAGAGGCAAATGAAAGATGCAAGGTCATACAGAATCAGCCCAACATTCCAGCAGTTTTGCCCTTATCGAAACCATGATTTTTTCTGCATACCTTTCCCACAAAAACTGTTGTGTTCAGTATCTTCTGGCCTTGGAGGCCTGTGAACATTGTATGACCCTCTTTTGATAAAGGCTGCTCAACCAAAAACTTATTTTCCCTCAAAGTGTTTTTTCTTTATATTTCTAATCTATGTCAGCCTCAGAAAGTGCCAAACAGAGTTACGTTTTTCACAGAGCAAAGGATGCAGTGAGTTACAAGAAAGAATCAATTAGCTCAAAAGTCTGATATGGTTAAATTCAAGGCTACACGTGTTTTTCTTGCATTCTCACTATGTTAACTAACACATTCCCAGGTGCACAGTGGATAAGAGATATGGGAACTTAGCAACAAGCATTGGCCCAATAATGAAATCCTACACCAGCACTAGCACTACTCTAATAACTTTTAACTCTTTCAAAGGCTCTGTGTCTTAGGCTTTGCGTGCTTTTTACAGTTGGGAGGCTGTAAATAATTGTATGCATAGCTGCAAGAGTTTGGGTATATGTGCCAAGCAAGCTAGAATGCTAACAGAGGGGGTTTGACTTGAGATATTCCTCTCATGTCCAGGAGACTTATTAGCTATAGCCCTAAGTTGATTTTCTCCAGAGAAAGGTGGTCAGGGTCAGCCCCCTGTTAATGTCAGAGGAGTTGGTGAAAGTCATGAAACAGTAAAACAGACAGATGCTGGTTTGGGGGTAGAATGCTCGAGAAAGCCTAGGGAGCCCCTTGAGCTCTGAAGCCTTGCTTAACAGTTCTCTTCCACATGACCCTGTCATGGGTGGGATCTCCCGTGGCGGCTCCCGGCAAGTAGGGAGGCACTTTGTGTGAGAACCTGTGTCTGCTAATTATACCTCAGAAGTTCTTCCCACGAACATTACTCAGAGCACCCGGGCTCTGCCCTCCTCACATCCAGAGACTTGGCAATTTTGATACATCCTAAAGCAGACCAATTCCTCAACAAATGGACTGGTCATAGCTATTTCACTCAAGAGTCCTCAGAAGCAGACACAGAGGAGTGGAGAGCCTCAGTGCACAGCCCTTCACCCAGACAATCCTCCCTGGAAACACCCCTCCTGGCATCTCACCACCTCCGTCTTTGCCCTCCCTTCACACAGTCCTCTGTAGAAATTGCCCCGAGCAATCTCTTACCTCCAGCCTACTTTATCCACTCAGTCAAAGGCCCAATAGCCATTCTTGGGTTTGTAACCAAATAGTATTCCTCAAGCAAAGCATTTAAAATTATTCAGTATTATAGATGTTGATAAGTAGGATGAAAGGAGAGCAAGGGATAAGGGGTGGAGAGTAAACTGAGTAATTTCTGATAGATAGTAGATAGTGAAGTCGCCCAGTCGTGTCTGACTCTTTGCAACCCCATGGACAGTAACCAAACAGGCTCCTCCGTCCATGGGATTCTCCAGGCAAGAATACTGGAGGGGGTTGCCATTTCCTTCTCCAGGGGATCTTCCCGACCCAGGGATCAAACCTGGGTCTCCCACATTGTAGGCAGACGCTTTACCGTCTGAGCTACCAGGGAAGTCAATATGGTAAGGAGAGTGTTGATTCTCATATCTTTAGGCAAGTGTTTGTTTTTAGGTCACCTAAAAGTAGCTATCTTCTGTGATTAAAATTCCTGTCTTTGTAAGATAAAATATATATATATACCCCAAATAGCAAGTCAAAGTCAGTTCTAGTTGTCATACCTTATTTTCATTAACCCTAAGTTCATGTTCAAAGTTTTTCTATATAAGTGTGTGTGTGTGTTAAATATAAAGATTAGTCAAATGGACCCAGTTCCCCAAATCTCTCAAGACCTTGCTATGATGAAACCAACTTTACAGGCGTCTGTCTCACACAGACAGCCAATTATTGGAATCCCTGAAGAATCTCAATGGCACCTGAGGGTTTGCCATGCTTCCTTTCCATCTGGTGAGATCCAGGCAGAACATGCAGGGCATAAAGCAAATGAGGTGCTCAAAGATCCATTGACTCTGGTCAGCCAAGAGCTGAGGCTGACAGCTCATGGAGGGGTGCACTTGCTGCCTTACTGAAGACAGAAACCAAAGTTGAACAGAATCGCTAGGGCCATTGACTGAGTTTTCTTATTCCTTGTTTTGGCTGCGCCACATGACATGTGGGATCTTCCCCACAGGGATCCAGCCCCTGCCCCCTAATTTGGGAGCTTAGAGTCTTAACCACTGGACTGTCCTTTTTAAAATTTTTTTAATTAAAAAAAAAAACTTTTATTTTTAAGATTACTTCCCCTTTGTCTATTTGGCAATTCATAAAAAAGGCCAGAAGTCAATCTTGCTGAAATTAGAATCACTGATCTTTGGAGAGTGATTTGGTACGTCTCAGCGTGCTCCTTCACCTGAGATGTAGGATGGAGAAAGTTCCAATTTCATATGTAAAAAGTACAGTAGGAACTGCAAAGAACTGATTTAATTCACTTCATTATCAATTGTTTAGTTCTCTATCTTCAAATGTTTTAAGGCAATAGCTTTTTAATGCAGTGGTTTAGAACTTGAGAGTGTTTGTGGAAGTTCCATTTACTGGTAATTTTCCTTCTGCTATTATTTTTGACTGTCAACTTCTAGAATTTATGTTGCCCTTAAAAATTTCAAGGCAGTGCCTTTTGAAAGTGTAGTGTGGGTTGAAAGTATTTCATGAACAGTTCCATTTAAAACATTGTAAGAAAGTCATTTTTTTGCATTTTCTATTGGAGTACAGTTGCTTTACAATACTGTGTCAGCTTCTGCTGTACAGTAAGGGAATCAGCTATAAGTAAACATATATCTCCATTTTGTTTTGCTTTGCTTTGGATTTCCTTCCCGTTTAGGTCACCACAGAGCACAAGTAGTTCCCTGTGCCATATAGTAGGTCCTCACTAGCTATCTATTTTATACATAGTCGTGTATATACATCAGTTCCAACCTCCCAGTTCATCCCATCTCCCACCCCCTGAGAATTTCTCAAACAGTGAATGTGGTTGCCCTCTAGGCAAGCTGCTCTCATCCAACAATTGTGTAACTGTGAGTGGTTATGGGGCTTTCCTTGCAATGCAATGGACATTTCCGCTTTTGACCATTCTGAGTAGAGGAGCCCTCAGAGGAGATGGAAGAAGAATATTCAGAGAAGGAGTAGGATCCAGGAGAGACCAGGACAGGCAACCAGAAGAAGGCAGATGTTAGTCAACAATGAAACCACCAGGGAGAGGTCCAATAAGAATATAATTCAATACACCCATATGTTCTAGAAACCGCCCTTTGCAGCATGTGTCACTGGAAAGATGGAAGCAGAAATCATATTATCTGGCTATAAAATGAAGTGGGGATATAGAACTTTAAATATCGGTTGTGGTTTTATCTTTTGAAGGAATAGGGTTCTATTATGGAATTAGAAAGGGGAGAAGCATTAGAAGACAAAAGTGTAGTGTAGGCTAAGTCATCTCCCAGAGAAAATCAGCTATATTATCATGTAGAAAGAGCCCTAGATTTGGAGGGCTCTAAAAACTTAGATTCAAAAATCTTGGTTACAAGATTGGGGGCTTGTTTTCCAATCTCTTTAGATCTTAGTAAAATGGAGATAGTAATACCTCAAAATAACATTCAATGACATAATCTTTATTTTTAAAAAAAGTGCAAAGCCCACCATATACTATCTGCCCAATGTGTGTTATTTTAAGCCTCAGAGAGAAAGCAGCTACTACCCTGGGTAATCAGGTCAATGATCTTGACAAATTCCCATTGAATTCCTTGAGGTTTCTATTTCATTTTGTTTTTATTAATGTATGCTGGCTGAGTGGGGTTTCAGAAGCAAAAGTAAGAGCACATTGTCCAAATGTTTCAAACTCTTTGTTAGTAAGAATTTGTTTCAGGATCTGTTTCTAAATAAGGACCTGGGAGATGATCCTGCCTTGCTTTGTTTTGATTTACTTTACTAAACAGCAAGGCCCAAAAGGAGATCCTAGAACAGACCCTAGAAAACAGGACCTCTGAAATTGGTCCACTGCCCTTTCCACCTCATAAAATAGACCCTGTGTGAACAGCTTCTTTGTATAGCCAAGGAAACAAAGCAACAAAGAACCAAAGCAGTTTGCAGTAGAACTGATACAAATCCCACCTCCTGAACTAACCTGCCTCCCTCAAATCTCCCACACCGACCTAGCACCCAAAAGAAGAATTAACTACTTGGAATAAACCACTTCAGCTTTCTTTTCTGTCGTAAAGTGGGGAAAACGACTGCACCTTCTCTCCTCTAGACAGCATCCTAATTTGTCTCCACTTAGCCACAGAGCTCAGGACAAGAACCTTTGAAGTTAATGATGCTTTTCTGAGAGTAATTGCTTCTCCTCTAATCACATGCTAGTTCTTGCTGCCCACGGGGCTCAGCATTAAGATTGCCTAAAGGAATCAGCAAATTGCCCGAAATGCACTGCTCTCAAGCTTCCAGATTGCTTAATACATGATGATGAGTCACCCTAAGCCAGGTAGTCACCTCACTCACATCCCTGATAATGTGGGCTTGCAGGTCAATATGCTCCCTGGGGCGGGGGACATATGTATGTATACCTATGGCTAATTCTTGTTGATGTTTGGCAGAAACCAACAAAATTCTGTAAAGTCAATATCCTTCACTTAAAAATAAATAAAAATTTAAAAATATGCTCCCTGGGAGGCAAATCAAAATATGGGGCTGAGAAAACTAGAGGCTGGGATTTTTTTTAAACTGTCCTGTATTTCTTTTACTGGTAGTAAAATTCACAAAATTTACAATTAGCCATTTGAAAGTATACAGTTCAGTGGCATTTTATTTACAAAATTGTGCAAACACCAATTCTCTCTAGTTTCAAAACATTTCATCACCCCCCCCAAAAAAACACCCTGTACCCATAAAGCAGTCACTCCCCATTCTCCCCAACCTCCATCTCTGGTAACCTCTAATCTGCTTTCTGTCTCTATAGGTTTTCCCAAATCTATGGATTTGTCTCTTCTGGATATATCATATGAAAGAAATCATGCCTTACACGCCTGGCATCATTTCATGTTTTGAAAACACATGTTTTCAAGGTTCATCCATGCTATAGTAGGTATCAGCACATCATTCCTTTTCGTGACTGAATAATATTCCATTGTACAGATAATTTTCTGTTATCTAATGATGAACATGTGGGTTGTTTCCACCTTTTGGTTATCATGGCTAATGTTGCTCTGAGCATTTTTGTTTAATTTCTGCGGATCTCAACAGTTTTTGATACGCCTCTTAGCTCCTTCAGCCCACTGAGATCCCTTGACTAGAATAACTTTACCAGAAACTCCCACTAAGAAGAAATAATATATTCTTAAGAAGAAAGGGATGTTCTTTTTGTCATTTTATTTTTGCTTGCTACATGATTTTATTGAAAATGCCTAGCACGGTATTAGAAGAACATCATATTCCAAACAGACTCAGTAGTACCACTATTCCTGGATATTGTTGGCATATAATATCATATGAACACCTGTAAATTGGTTGACAGAATGTAACTTTGGGTTCAATGGTTTTTGCATGTTCATATTTTCCTAACTGCCTTGTTTAACTAGATAAAGGGAGAGTCTCTGTGCATTCAGCAGAGTCAGATGTGATCAGAAAATGTGATTAGTCTCACAGATTCTGGATCAATGAGGAGCAAGAAATGGGGAAACACCGAGACCTGCTGCTCACAATCTTTATCAACAGGGTTGGATTATAACCCTCAAATCTCCCTAAAACTGTGGCCCCTGAATATGGCCAAACCAGCATAATTAATTCACAAATGTGTATAAACTACCTTAAAATACAAAAGTAATGTTAAGTAATGAAGGAGTAATCAATTTAAGCCAGGGAAACACAATACAGATTGTTAAGTCATATATTTTGTTTGAGGATCATTTTTCCCCCAAGTTCATAATTTATAGTACAAATTGAGTATCACATGATGAGTTAATATTAGCTTCTCTCAGCATTGGAACTTAGATGAGGTACAATTTAAACCTGTTTATACTGCTTTCATAGCTGGAGATTTTTTAAACCTTAACTTGAAGGAAGATAAGACCATCAAAGCAAGGAAATATTTTTTAATACCCGTGAAATGGAATTGGGCATCAGTTTTTGGACCTGCCATGACTTCAACCTTGCAAAAGGTGGAAATTCCACAGGTTGTATCCTTCAACATAGGCAGCTCTCCCTCTCAAAGATCATTATTTTAAAACTAGTTCAGTGTATTCTTAAACTCTAAATATCTCAAAGCAAAATGTTTACCTCTAAATTAACTTGTTTTAGCTACACCAGCATGTCTGTATCTGAATGTTGAGATGTCTTCAGGTCAAAAATGACATTTCCATTTGTTCAAGGAAAGAAATCCAAATGCAGAACTCATAGATTTCTCAAAATTGTAACTATTACACAGCTTTAACACATGGTCTTTTATCATGCTAAGTTAATTCTTTCTAGATATAAGTTGTGCTGTAAAGCTTATCAGACTAAAATAAAGTCATTTGAAAACTTTTTAAAGGTGCTGTAGAGTATACCAGTTCTGCACACACACACACACACACACACACACACACACACACACACACACAAACTTAAAGAAATTTGCTAGCTTCAATTTTAACCTCTATTATATGAGTCTAAAACTCTTGCCCGATGGCTGGAGCAGTGAAGAATCCGCCTGCAATGCAGGAGACACTGGAGATGCAGGTTCGATCCCTGGGTTAGGAAGATCCCCTGGAGAAGGAAATGGCAACCCACTCCGGTATTCTTGCCTGGAAAATCCCGTGGACTACAGTCCATGGGGTTGCAAAAGAGTCGGACATGACTGAACAACTAAACCAAAACTCTAAATGCAATTCCTATCTGTTTGATCCATAGTTTTGATTTTCAACTCACAGAATTTAGATCAGGATGTATTTTCTCAGCAGAATGAAGGTTCCTAGGGTTTCTCCACTTAAGCAAATCCCTCCTCTCTCTTTCTGACCTGAATTATTCACGTTGAATGTATACTCAGCCTGTATAAAATGTTCAGTCCTCTCTTCAGCTGTGTAGGCAGTATGGGGTCTCACTTAGGAAAATGTGGTAAACTGCCAGTTTGTGAATAACAAAATCCTCAGTGAGCTTTTCCCCACCGTTGTTTTTAGTTTGGGTAATTCTTGAACAATATCCTAATGAAACAATTAAGGTTTATTTACCAGTACTTTTTCTTGACATTCTCCAATTGTATTTTTCAGATAAAATCTGATAGTTAAAAAATCATTTTCCTAAGAGACTTGCTATTTCAGAATACAAAAAGCAATGCATATTTAATATGAATGAACTACTCAGACAGAAAGAAAAAAGAAAAGGGATAGTGCTTATGCATTTGGAGATATTCATAACAAAGTCATCTATTCCCTATATGAAAAGGCAAAATACTGTATCAGACTGGACACATTCTAATGGATTTTGATAGTCTTTATTTTGGGGAAATCCATAAAATAAAACGAAAGAGGGAAAAATGAAGGGTAGAAGCTAAAAAATATAATGTAAAAGAATAATATGGAAGGATATATTAAAATGCATCTTAAAGAACTAGGCAACTCTGTACATCTTCCAACTTCATTTTGCAGCTCACTAAGACAGTCAGAATTTGCTCATCAGTTTGATGATAAGTTTAAAGCAAGTAGCTCTATTGCGGTACATACCTTTGGAATTTTAAGATTTGGAACTTCAAGTAAGTGTGAGTAGTTATCACATGTTTTAAGAAGTAGTGGTTTAAAAGTTATGATGTTTTCCCAGTAGAACTGAAGGTAATTCAGAAAACTGCATTTACTTATAATTACGTCACCACTGATTTTTTTCTAATTCATGTGAGAAGAGAAATGGGTCTTTGGCTATTTTTAGCTAAATAAAGTTGAGTTCAAATTAAGCAAAACAATTAAACTGGTTTATTTGACCCTGAAAGTCAACATTCAAGGTATCTCATGATTCTCTAATGTTCATTCAAAATAAAGCCCTAATTATTCAAATGTTCATAATATTATTATTACATGTAAACTAGTACATGTACATGCCTCCTGAGAAATCTGTATGCAGGTCAGGAAGAAACAGTTAGAACTGGATATGGAACAACAGACTGGTTCCAAACAGGAAAAGGAGTACATCAAGGCTGTATATTGTCACCCTGCTTATTTAACTTATATGCAGAGTACATCATGAGAAACGCTGGGCTGGAGGAAGCACATGCTGGAATCAAGATTGCCAGGAGAAATAGCAATAACCTCAGATATGCGGATGACACCACCCTTATGGCAGAAAGTGAAGAGGAGCTAAAAGCCTCTTGATGAAAGTGAAAGAGGAGAGTGAAAAAGATGGCTCAAAGCTCAACATTCAGAAAACGAAGATCATGGCATCTGGTCCCATCACTTCATGGGAAATAGATGGGGAAACTGAGAAATTTTATTTTGGGTGACTGCAGCCATGAAATTAAAAGATGCTTGCTCCTTGGGAAGAAAAGCTATGACCAAGCTAGATACCATATTCAAAAGCAGAGACATTATTTTGCCAACAAAGATCTGTCTAGTCAAGGCTGTAGTTTTTCCAGTAGTCATGTGTAGATGTGAGAGTTGGACTGTGAAGAAAACTGAGCGCCGAAAAATTAATGCTTTTGAACTGTGGTGTTGGAGAAGACTCTTGAGAGTCCCTTGGACTGCAAGGAGATCTAACCAGTCCATCCTAAAGGAAATCAGTCCTGAATATTCATTGGAAGAACTGATCTTGAAGCTGAAACTCCAATACTTTGGCCACCTGATGAGAAGAGGTAACTCATTGGAAAAGACCCTGATGCTGGGAAAGATTGAAGGTAAGAGGAGAAGGGGATGACAGAGGATGAGCTGGTTGGATAGCATCACTGACTCAATGGACATGAGTTTGAGTAAACTCCAGGAGTTGGTGATGAACAGGGAGACCTGGAGTGTTTCAGTCCATGGGGTCGCAGAGTCAGAATGACTAAGCGACTGGATTGAACTGAACTGAAACTAGTACGTAATGTGTTTTAACAGGAAGTTATCTTTAACAATCTCAGAAATATATGTAAAGTCTGAATTATCATGAGGGGATTATGTTACATAAGGAAATTATATAATTATGTACAATTATATTACGTACGACTGTGGTCTCAGAGTACCATAAGAACAAAGGTAAAGGTTACTTGTTACAACAAGGCAAAATAATACAGACATTTCTCATTGAAGACAATTCAATTAAAAACAAAACAATATTCCTCTATCCCTATCCATTGTCTCCTAAAACCATAAAGAAGTGTTCCAAGGTTTAATTTTTTTTGGCCTTGCCATGTGGTTTGTGGGATCTTAATTCCCCAGCCAGAGACTGAACCTGAGTCACAGCAGTCAAAGTACCAAGTCCTAACCACTGGACTACCAGGGAATTCCCTGTTCCAAGGTTTAAAACAAAGACCTGATGCTTTAATATTCATCCTTTTTAAACTGAGTTCCAAATTTAAAAAATAATAATAATTCAAAGTATAACTAATAGTAACCAAAAAAGAACTACAACATAAAAAGAAAATGATATGCCAGTATATCAGTATAGACTATAAAACCATTACTATGGGAATTTTTTGAGATGCCTTGAGCCCCTGTAATTTCACCATATGTGTTACTTTGGCTGCTGACTAGCAGGAAAACTTTTACAACAAAAAAGATCTGTGGGGGAGGTTATTCTGGGAGAGACACTCATCAGAAAACACCTCTTCTCGGGAGTTCCCTGGTGGTGCCATGGCTAAGACTCCAGGCTTCCAGAGGCCGCAGGTTTGATCCTGATCAGGGAACTAGATCCCACATGCCACAGCTAAGAGTTCACGTTTTAGCTACAGGTCCTACATGCTGCAACTAAGACCTGATGTAGCCAAATAAATTAACTAATTTTTCTTAAGTATTAAAAAAAGGCGGCTTAGATTGTTTAAAAAAGAAGGAAAATGTCTCTTCTTTCCACAGAGAGTACAGCAGTACAGCAGAGAAAGATTATGGAGGTTGAGCACAGGCGCCAGGCAAAGCAGCAGATGGAGAGCGTGCTTCTCAGAGAAGCAAGAGGAGCCCCTCCCAGGAAAGCAAAGTCAGAATGACCTCAGCATTTTGTAAAACGTACGGGAGAAAACAGCCCACAGTAGAAGTCAACTGATAAAAATTGTAGGAAACTCGAACTTCTTGCAAACGACTGCAAAAGTAGAGTCAGAGGCCTTGATATATGGATAACATCTACTAGGATTAACCCCAACAGAATGAGAAAAACATGGGACAAATGGAAGACAGAAAACTTGACATGAGCAAGATTATTCCTGTGGTTCACTGGACCAGCGTTCTGAATTGATCAGCATCCTGCCAGTGGCAAAACAGCAATAAACTAGTCAGGCCTCCCTTCTCTTGCTCTCGAATCCTCCACACTGTCCCTCAGCTTTCAGATTCGACATATATGTATATATTACATATATATACATATACAAATACATATATGTGTGTGTGTGTTTTGACTGGGAGTGGTTTCAAGGAATAGTAGACATCCTTGATCCGGGGGCACCCCAGCCTGCTTACTGCCATGCACAGCCCCTCCCTCCCACAAACACATCACCTGTCTGTGGCCTCTGCAGCCTCAGATGACCAGGAAGATGGGGCAGGTATTAAGGATGGGAGGGCACTCAAGTCTGGTGCCTCTGCCCCTCATGAGGACCCAGGGAGATCTGGGTATGTCTCAACATCAAGCTTCCAGCAGGAACCTGAATCTTTCCTTATTCTGGAAAGGAGAAGGCTCAACGCCTCCTGAGCCCCTGCTACAGGCCAAGTCCCGTACATTATTGTCTCATGGTGATGCTCCAAACAGCTCTATGTTTTTCATAGTATCTCCCAATGTCATGTATTGAATACGTATACACATATATATGAAAACAGACCTGGAAAGTAACTTGCTCCATCTCAAACGACTAGGAGTTGACACAGCTAAGACTCAAACCAAGCATTTGTTGTTATTGTTGTTGTTTAGTCACTAAATTGTGTCCAACTCTCTGTGTGACCCCATGGTCTAGCCCACCAGGTTCCTCTGTCCTTGGGATTTCCCGGCCTGAATATGGGAGTGGGGTGCCATTTCCCTCTCTAGGGAATCTTGCCCAGGGACCAAACCCTCATCTCGTGCATTGACAGACAAGTTCTGCCACCAGGGAAGCCCCTTCAAACCAAGCATGGTTAATTCCAAAACCTCATACCCTTTTCTCCTAACACATGACAAGAGGTCAGTGCCTCTTCACCTCAGGACATTTCCCTCAGATCAAGACTCAAGTTCACATTCTTGGGAACTTCAGAAAGCCCCAGTCTTCCCAGAGACAAGGGTGAAATAAACCAGACCATTTGCCAGGACATTTTCTACTAATACAAACAGAGTACCCAAACCGTGCCTACAGGTAAACCACTCCTTCAAACACGTCCACTTAACACAAAGCCTTCTGCTTGCTGGGCCAGCTATTTTGCTGCTTTGGGTTTACATGAGGAGGGATTGATGTAGAACAAGCCAGAGCAGAAGCCTACTCCCGTTACTTCCCTCCAGGGGAACACTTTCCAGGGCTTGGAATTAAAGGTATTCAGTACCGATTAAGAGGAGAGACTTTGCCTACTGGAGGAGCAAGCTTTAAAGAGTCCAGGTGACGTATGTGGCAGTGTTTTCCAGCCTGGGGAGTGTGTTGCACTGAATGAGTGGGTAATTTTAGTAAGCACACCTGCAGATGATTTCCCCAAAGAGTCTCTGGAGGAGACTCCTCCTTTCCTCTCAGGACATGATCTGGGCTGCTGCTTTCATCTCCTGGAAAACTGGATCCCACATAAAACCCTTCGCCCCACTCAAGAAGCCCTTAGCAACAATTGCCTTGTTCTCATGTTTCACCCCTGGGCAATAATCCCACTGATTCTTAGGCATTTAATGAGTATCTCCATTGCTCTCAGCCCTGAAAAAAGCATCAAGGAAATGGGCAAGGTCTAGTTGCCTTCAAAGAACCTCAAGGGATGGAGTTGCATTTTTGTGACTATTAAGTGAGACAACAAACAGGGCATTGTTTCTGAAACATGGAGGAGCATGGTCAATGTTGTTGATGTTTGTTTTCCCATCATAGTCTTCAAATATCTTTATGAGAACTGAGCTGTTGATTTCTCAGAGCTTCCTTTAATCCAATTTGGAATGAGACAAAATAAAAGCACATAAATAAGTACAGGAATCTTCTGAGCAGAAAGAGGCAGGCAGGGACTTCCCTGGTGGTCCAGTGGTTAAGATTCCATGCTTCCACCACAAGGAGCGAGGGTTAGATCCCTGGTCAGGAAACTAAGATCCCACATGCCACGCTGTCAAAATGTTTAAAAAAAAAAAAAAGAAAGAAAGAAAGAGGGAGGCAGTATCAGTCTCATCTTTACTTGAGGAAATCACAACCAGTGAGGCCACCGAGCAGCACAATGGGGAAGGGCACAGTTGAGGAGCCCAGGTTGCAATTCTAACTCTGTCATATCAAAGCCCGGACTTTGGGCATGAACTCTCTGCCTCAGTTTGCTCATGTGTAAAAAGAGTGTGATGGTTAGTTTCAAGTGTCAACTTGACCAGATTATAGTGCCTGGCTATTGTGTTAATATTTATTTGTATTAATTTATTTAGCTGCACCAGATCTCAGTTGCAGCATGCAGGATCTTTAGTTGCAGGATGCAAGCTCTTAACTTGCACACGTGGGAATCCAGCTCCATGGCTAGAGTTCAAACCCATGCCCCCTACATTGGAAGTAAGCCAGAGTCTCAGCCACTGGACCACCAGGGAAATCACTCGGCTATTTAATCAAACTCTAGTCTAGGTGTTGCTGTGAAGATATTGTGCAGATATATTTAACAGCTACAATCCACTGACTTTAAATGAGGGCGATTACTCTCAATACTGTGAGTGGTGGTGTTCAGTTGCTCAGTCATGTCCAACTCTTTGAGACCCCATGGACTGCAGCACGCCAGGCTTCCCAGTCCTTCGCTATCTCCAGGAGCATGGTCAAACTCCTGTCCATTGAGTCGGTGATGTCATCCAACCATCTCATCTTCTGTCGGCCCCTTCTCCTCCTGCCCTCAATTTTTCCCAGCATCAGGATCTTTTCTAATGAGTCGGCTCTTCAATCAGATGGTCGAAGTATTGGAGCTTCAGCTTCAGCATCAGTCCTTCCAAGGAATATTCAAGGTTGATTCAGGTTGATAGGACTTCAAGCCTATTGATATGCTCTACAGACTTCAGACTGGCTAGCACTCACAGCTGTGTAAGCCAGTTACTTGAGATAGATAGATGATGGATAGATAATAGATCTGTAGAGATAGAGACAGAGAGGCAAAAACCTCATCTGGCTTAGTTTCTCTATCCAGAGAAACCCTGACTGATTCAAGGGACAATAATACATTCCCTTTCATTGTGCCACTGCAAGGATTAGCATGCTTAGAACAGTGCCTGACACAAAGGAAAAAAACCACACCAAATTCACCTACTCAGATCACTTGACTGTGGCTGTGAGCTAGGGGCAGGAGGTGTTTATACCACACCCTCTATACGCTCTGCCAGTGCATAGATTTGTGCCCATCTGTCCTGCCCCCAAAGAACCACTTGAATGAGAAAGTGAGCGTATATTTCCCAAATTCCTAGCCACCCACTCTCTCAGTCAATTCAAAGATTAGCTGGGTCCCCCTGCTTGAGTGATGGAGACCCAACTAGAATCTGCATCCCGTTCTTCCCTAAGAGCTTCAGGATTACTAACAGTGATTTAAAAAACAGTCACAACCTAAAAGTTGAAAGGGTCATGTTTTATTTGGTTGGAATTTTTAGGACTTCAAGCACTGAGACAGCATCTCAGGTAACCCTGAGAGAATTGCTCCAAGGAGGAGAAGGTCATCTCCAAACCCCAGCCAGTAGGCCAGCAGGAGGCCAGGCGTCACTGGGTGAGGTCCTCACCTCCCAACGGGTCATCATTTGCTCCCCCAGATAAAGCAAGGGTGGAATAGAAGAAACAAGGTATCCATGGGGGGCTCATTTTGGTTCCCATCATGATGGAAAATTCCTGAAGCTTTTGCAATCTCCACCTGTGGTGATGTGCACACCCAATCTGGATCTGGGAGGAAACCTGGGCCAGATTACCCCCTGAGCATTTCACTTCTTCCCCAGCCTCTTCTCACCCTCTGGAAGGCACAGCCTGCCTCTCCCCTGACTCAGTGTTCTCCACTAATTAAATGTCACACTTCCAGCTGCAGTCACTAAGAGATGCTCTCCAGGTACTTGAGCAGAGGGACAAATAAGGTCCCTCCTATTTCTTACTACCCCTGGGAGACGGTGATGGTGAGGCTGGCTAAAACCAATGACAAATAATAGGGTTGCTATGAAGAAGTGTTAATGGGGCCCATGGCCCAAGAAGTTGCAATTAGGGAGACAATTGTAAAGGACTAAATAGACTCCTTCCTAGGGATCAGGGGAAGCAAGTGAGCCCATGACCCATGTATCTATGATTTGCCCCACTCCATGGTAATGATCTTCTAGTCTAGTATATTTCTCTATTTTATAGAAAATATAGTGATCAATTATTTTGTAGGCATTCTGGGAGATGCCACAGTTCTTTCTGGAAAGTGGTAGGGTATATACTCAAAAATCAACCAGGATCCTGTTTTAGCTCTTTCCTGAATTATTTGACTCAAATCTCCTGAACTGTTTTGCAGATGTGAAAACCGCCCACCAAATGGAAGATGTTAACTACTTGATAACCATGAGCATATGGCCCCAGGCCTCCTGGAGCCTAAGGACTAATAAAGTTAACTCCTGTGACACCACCCTATTCCCTCACCTTCAGCCAGAGAATTTTGTATGATCTGATCACTACCCTGCAACACTTACCCCATCACCAAACTTTTAAAAATGCTTTACTGAAAGTTCACGACTTTTTAGGATATGAGCCACCCATCTCCTTGCAGAACCTTGCAATAAAACTTTCTCTGCTCAAAACAAAAAAGTCAACCAGGATCAACTTTTGTGTCATTGGTGTCCAATGACAATGAATAAGGATCCAGAATCGATCCTCATATCAATACAGAAAGTTGGCCGAGTTAAAGCATTTCACATCTGTGAGCCCCCTGCATCTTCAGAATATCTGTGTAGGATGGGAAAAGCAAGAGGTCCTGCCCCAGTCTAAAAGACGAAGAAACCAAGACCCAAAGTGGATAAATGGCTTGCCAGAGCTCGCTCAGTCAAGTAAATGACAGAGCTCCTATGCCTGACTGAGATTCCTCTCCGTGTGGTTTCCACTCTGATGGTTTTCAGGCTCACTCTCATTGAAACAGAAAAAAGGAAGAGGCAGTGAGGAGAGCAGGAGGCACAACAGCTTTAAAAAAGCGTAGCCACAGTATCCAAAACCACAAGATTCCCAAGTCATGGGAGGGTGGAAGGGGTGGGAGAGGGGACAGAGGTTCAAGAAGGAGGGGATATATATATACCTGTGGCTGATTCATGCTGATGTATGGCAGAAACCAACACAACATGGTAAAGCAATTATCCTCCAAAAATTTTTTAAAAAAGAAGTCATGGGAAAATTCGCAGATGTGGGAACATGCCTCCAACTTCCAATGGCTCCCAACACACAACAGATTCCAAACACGCAACAGTTGGCGGTGATGGGGTGGCAGCTGGTTGGGGGGAAAAAGGAGCATGCTTGGGCTTTGCAGATGTTGTCATGGTATGCACACGGGTTGGAAAAGAATTTCCAGACATGAGGCAGAATATGCAGAGTACATCATGAGAAATGCTGGGCTGGAAGAAACACAAACTGGAATCAAGATTGCCGGGAGAAATATCAGTAACCTCAGATATGCAGATGACACCACCCTTATGGCAGAGAGTGAAGAGGAGCTAAAAAGCCTCTTGATGAAAGTGAAAGAGGAGAGTGAAAAAGTTGGCTTAAAGCTCAACATTCAGAAAATGAAGATCATGGCATCTGATCCCATCACTTCATGGGAAATAGATGGGGAAACAGTGGAAACAGTGTCAGACTTTATTTTGGGGGCTCCAAAATCACTGCAGATGGTGACTGCAGCCATAAAATTAAAAGACGCTTACTCCTTGGAAGGAAAGTTATGACCAACCTAGATAGCATATTCAAAAGCAGAGACATTACTTTGCCAACTAAAGTCTGTCTAGTCAAGGCTATGGTTTTTCCTGTGGTCACGTATGGATGTGAGCGTTGGACTGTGAAGAAGGCTGAGCACCGAAGAATTGATGCTTTTGAACTGTGGTGTTGGAGAAGACTCCTGAGAGTCCCTTGGACTGCAAGGAGATCCAACCAGTCCATTCTGAAGGAGATCAACCCTGGGATTTCTTTGGAAGGAATCACGCTAAAGCTGAAACTTCAGTACTTTGGCCACCTCATGAGAAGAGTTGACTCATTCGAAAAGACTCTGCTGCTGGGGATGATTGGGGGCAGGAGGAGAAGGGGACGGCCAAAGATGAGATGGCTGGATGGCATCACTGATTCAATGAACGTGAGTCTGCGTGAACTCCAGGAGATGGTGATGAACAAGGAGGCCTGGCGTGCTGCAATTCATGGGGTTGCGAAGAGTCGGACACGACTGAGCGACTGAACTGAACTGAACTGAGAGTGGGAGATACTGTTAGAACAGCAGACCAGCTCAAGGGAGAGTGCAGTCCTTTCACAGGCTAGTAGACAGTTTGTATAGCCTCAAGAAAGGAAAATCCTATTCAAATGGTGGTAATCTTGGCAAGGCAGCAGTGAGCGGTGGCATGAAATGAGATCTTAATTCCCTGCCCAAGAACTGAACCTGGACAGCCTGGATGAAAACCAGGAATCCTAACCACCAAACCAGCAAGGGGCAGAGGTTAGAATCTAGAAGCTAATTTTCTCTGGATCCTTGTCCCCAGTGAAAAATGCACTTATCACAGAGGCAGAAACTGTAAATGTAGGTACAGAGTTTATTAGTAGAGACCGAGCCCAACAACAAGTGGGAGAGCACAGAGAAATGGTTTGTTTAGCTGAGATAGAAGCAAGGCAGAGATGCACACCCAGAGAAAGGGTGTGGGCGACCCCTAGTGAGGAGCACAGTGAAGAGGTAGTTAAGTCATTCATATAGGTCAGTTCTTCTGGGTCTTTGTCTTCCTTCCAAGCCACTTATCTGGTTTCTTCTTCCACACCTGACTTACCCTGGGACCCTCCCCTGGGGTACACACACACCGCTTGGCCAAGATGGATCTTGAAGTGATGGCTTCTGGGAGGAGCTAGACTCATTGTGGCCTGGAGTTAACCCCTGACTTTTGACTCCAAGAAGTCTTTCTGAGACCTCTGAAATCCCTCCCCTTCCAACTGGCTTTGTATGTAGCACATCTCTTACAAATCCATCACATAAGCCTGAATGGGTCTAACCTACAACCTCCGAGAGATCCCCCATCCTTCTTGTAAACCAGAGAACACAAATAGATCCTTCAGAGAACAGAATGCCTTAACGCTACCTTCGGATGTTGCCAGGACTCCATTCAGAGCCAGGTTCAATTTTAAGCAGCACCTGTATTCCAGCTTCCCACCACCACCACAAGCAGAATCCTTCCTTCCCTCTCCATGTGCTGCAAAAGCTAACCTGTTCATCACACTGGATCATGGCATCTAGCTCCCAGGCAGGCAGTGAGCTTCCAGAGGGCAGGCACAAAGTAGGTGTTGAATAAAGTCTGTATTGTTCGTGATAAACAGGAACATTCTGAAATCTTGTTGTCTCTTTATTTTACTTCCTCTGCTAACCTTAAAGGTAACTGCTCTGTAAGTTCAGCCATTTTCCCAGTAGTAAAGCCCATTTTCTCAAACTTGTCTTAAAAGATAGCTTCTTACTCTATTGACATCACTTAATTCAACAAATCACATGAACACTTGTACCTAGGCACTGAGCTTTGTGGTAGAAGAATACAAAGATGAAAAGGGCTCAATTCTTGAGGGCAATGTTGTAGACTAAATGACAGCTTGACTTGTCGAAATGGAATTGCTGTGTCAGAAAACATAAAAATAAGTTGATCCACAGTCTCTTTAAATAGTAGTAATAACTACTGCCATTTATTGAGCAAATACTATCTGATTGATAACTATACTGGATGCATTATATATATTATTTCAGTTTTTACAACTCTGAGAAGTGGCTATTTTTTTTCTCAGTGAAGAAATGAGAGGATTGAAATTGGAGACATTAAGTAGCCACCTAAACTCACACAACTAATAAATGATTGATTGGAACTAGAGCTCAGGGTGAGCCTGATTCTAGAACCTGTGTTTTTATCCACGTTACATACTTACAGACAGTATTTTTTACACCACCGCATGGAGAAAGGAAATGGCAACCCACTCCAGTGTTCTTGCCTGGAGAATCCCAGGGACATGGGGAGCCTGGTGGGCTGCTGACTATGGGGTCGCAGAGTCAGACACGACTGAAGCGACTTAGCAGCAGCAGCAGCATGGAGAAAAGATGAAGGAAAAGATTCCTCCTTTTCAAAAATAAGTGAAAATACTATTGATTCAACCCTCTACCTGCCCTTGTGGTGTGATCCCAAAGTAAGCATAGCGGAATGAAGACCAGACCTGATTTGAAGTGCAGAATCTGGAGGAAACGGAAAAGTTGCCTTGGCTTCAGCAACTAGCAGCCTGGTCCACAGTGCCCTCTGGTGGCCCTCTGGTGGCCCTCTGGTGGCCAGCTTTTCTTCTAACGTTGAGGAATGAAAAAATGTTCAGCAACCTAAGATTCAGACAGGTTCAATCTTGGATGAAGCAGACCCAGTGTTTTCCAGCCATTCTTTGTTCCAGTCTCCTGCCAAATGACCTCACACTCCTATGATTGGAGTAGGCACACCATGGATTTGAGCATCAGGCTGACCAGAGATCAAGTGTCAGCTTCATCACTTAGAGTTAGCAGTGAATGGTACTCAAGGGCACCGGGACCATGCTGAGGTTCCCTAAGCTTCTTCTTGTTACCAGCCGAAGCCTAAATTTATTGCTGCTCCAAGGGTCAGTAGACCATCCAGCCAAACTCTTAAGAGAGTCAGTCACCTAATCACCATTAGTCCTTGCTTTCTACATTTCACTGACCCACTATTTAGGTATGGATTATTTTTTCGTAATATGTATAATTTTTATCTTCACAAAAGGAAAAACTCAAGACAACACAACATCTCTGAAGAAATAATTTCAACTAGGGAAACTTATTCTGAGTCCCATGCCCTGGACGCTGTCCAGGACTGCCAATGTGATGGGTTTTATGCCCATGATTGTTGTTGTTGTTTAGACTCTAAGTGGTACCCCACTCTTTTTGAGACCTGCCAGGTTCCTCTGTCCATGGAATTTCCCAGGAAAGAATACTGGAGTGGGTTGCAATTTCTTCCTCCAGAGGATCTTCTTGACCCAGGGATCAAACCCAGATCTCCCATATTACAAGCAGATTTCTTTACCATCTGAGCCACCAGGGAGGCCCCACATGCCCATGAACAGGTTATGTTAAATGGCACAGTTGACCTTAAGACTGAGAGGTTATCTCTGTGGCCTGACTTAATCATACAAGCTTTTAAACTCAGAAAGTTTAAAGTCTGGTTGGCTGCAAATGTGAAACACAAGGATTTGTCATGTTTTTCTGGCTTGAAGATGGAGAAGTCACCTGGCAAGGAAAAGTAGGAAGCCTCCCAGAGCTCAAAGCCCCCAGCTGACAGCCAGCAAGGGGCAGGGACCTCAAAATGAATTTTGCCAACAAGCAGGGAGCTTGGAAGACCACCCCAGACTCCATCCAGATGAGGATGGCAACCATGAAGACATCTTAATCTCAATCCAGTGAGACCCTAAGCAGAAAACCAAATAGATGGGAAACAATGGAAAGAGTAAGAGACTTTATATTTTGGGGGGCTCCAAAACCACCACGGATGGTGACGGCAGCCATGAAATTAAAAGACACTTGCTCCTTGGAAAAAAGCTATGACCATCTAGACAGCCTATTAAAAAGCAGAGATGTTACTTTGCCAACAAAGTTCTGTCTAGTCAAAGCTATGGTTTTTCCAGTAGTGCGGATGTGTGAGTTGGACTATAAGGAAAGCTGAGCGCTGAAGAATTGATGCTTTTGAACTGTGGTGTTGGAGAAGACTCTTGTGAGTCCCTTGGACTGCAAGGAAATCAAACCAGTCAATCCCAAAGACAATCAGTCCTGAATATTCATTGGAAGGACTGATGCTGAAGCTGAAGCTTCAATATTGTGGCCACCTGATGCAAAGAACTGACTCATTGGGAAAGACCCTGATGCTGGGAAAGATTGAACACAGGAGAAGGGGATGACAGAGGATGAAATGGTTGGATGGCATCACTGACTCAATGGACACGAGTTTGAGCAAGCTCCAGGAGTTGGTGATGGACAGGGAAGCCTGGCGTGCTGCAATCCATGGGGTTGCAAAAGAGGTGGACACGACTGAGCGACTGAACTGAAGTAGAAAACCAGCCACTCTGTGCCCAGACTTCCAACCTGCAGAAACAATGATGTAACATATAACACAGATGAATTAATAAATATATCATGTATATCAGCGGCCCCCAACCGTTTTGGCATCAGGGATCGGTTTTGTGGAAGACAATTTTTTCACAACAGAGGTGGTGGGGGTTGGGAGGATGGGATGGTTTCAGGATGAGTCAAGTGCATTACATTTATCATGCACTTCATTTCTATTATTATTACATTGTGATATACAGTGAAATCATTATACAACTCACCACAGTGCAAAGTCAGTGGGAGCCCTGAGCCTGTTTTCTGTCAACTAGGCAGCCCCATCTCGCTGTGATGGGAGACAGTGACGCCCGAAGTGCACTGCTTCTGTCCCGACTACTCCATAACGTCTTTCTGGTTGCTGTTATGCTCCAACTTGCAGGTATGTATTTCCTCATCATGACTGCTACACCACGAGTCTTCACCATTGGTTTGTATTTGGGTCCCTTTCGTTCATTTGTTTCTACTTTTGTATCAAATAATTAATTCATTGATAATAATAAATACATAGTTTGCAGAAACTGAAGAACAATATTCTTGAATACCCCTAATGTAACTGAAAGTGGGGTCTGGCTGCTCCTCACTAAAAGCCAATAAAGAGGCCAGCCTGATAGAAAAGTTTGCTTTATGTTGTATGCCAGCAACCAGGGGTGGAGTTGGGAGGGCAGATGCCTGTCCAAAGGCCAACTCCCCTCTCAACCTGGTGACAATCAGGAGGAAAGAGCTTTTACAGACAGAGGGAGGGAGCTACATGCAGAAACAGCAGAGTCAGCTCTGACAGTCATCTTGAAATTGGTCACAGGTGGTCTGACTAGTGTGATCTTGATTGTTTTAAGTTCAGTTACTTTTCATTTCCAGGGTTGGTTTGTTTTCATTTTTTGAGGCCAGTTCTTGGAATTGTGGCAGCTTTGACAGCTTGTGTGAAGGCTGCAGTCTGTTCATCATGCAGTTAACTTCTCCCATCTAGGGGTTTCAGTATCTCTAAGACAGCTTAGAGGATATGGCTGACAGTATTATCTATAGCCCTTGAGAAAAACTGCACAGCACATAGGATCTTAATTCCCTGACCAGGGACCAAACCTGTGCCCCCTGCAGTAGAAGCATAGTGTCTTAACGACTGAACCACCAGGAAAGTCCCTAGATCTCACTGTTTTTAATTAATTACTCTAAAAAAATCTTTTTAGCTCTTTACTTAAGGCTTGGAATCTTAAGGGGCCCCAGTGCATTCCCAAGGCAGAGACAGAGGGGGATCTGGTTTTGCTAAATTTGGCTTAAATTGAAAAAAAAAAAAAAGGTTGCTATATGGTCTCAACAATCCCTTTGCAAATGATAGATTGAACTGTTCAGCTCCCTAGAACAAGGTATTTTTAGTAGAATTTTACATTAATATAGAATATTTTTTAAAATCCTAATAGGTTAAAACAAGTCAAACCACCATTCTACACAGATAAAACCTTCACAAAGGTCAACTGAGGTAATCCAGAGAGAAAACTAAATTATGTAGATTTTCAATGAAGTCTCTAGTCATGTAACATAAATTATTTACACACTTGCAAGTGCTTTAAGAAATGTGCTCCAAGGAGCATTAACCTTTGTTTTTGTATGTGTATGGCATTTTGAAGACTTGCACATTTTATTTTTCAGGAAACTTAACATTTTAAATAGTGTGTTCTCTACCAAATGGTCATGCTTTGGTACTATTCATATAGTATTGCTTATCCTCAAGAGTGGACATTTCCCAGGAGGAACTTTGACTCTGCTTTAGAAGTTTCATAGAAATTAAAATCTTTATCAAATATCAATATGGGAGGAGGTGACAGAGGATGAAACATACAGTCAAGTTATCTCTGTATATTTAGAAACTGCTCCTTCAAGATAGTCACACCACGGAGAGGGGTTCAGGATGTACACCTGTGGCTGATTCATGGCAATGTACGGCAAAACCACTATAATATTGTAAAGTAATTAGCCTCCAATTAAAATGAATTAATTTAAAATAAATAAATAAATATATTAAAAAAGAAAAAAAAGATATTCATACCAGAAAGCTTAGTCTGTGCTTAATATTCAGGAGTATGAGTTTGGCTTATCAGAGCCTTGGCAAGACCTTACTATTTCAAGTTATTAACAACTACATCTAGGGCAAGTCCATATTTACTGCTGCTGCTGCTAAGTCACTTCAGTCAAGTCCAACTCTGTGCGACCCCAGCGGCAGCCCACCAGACTCCCCTGTCCCTGGGATTCTCCAGGCAAGAACACTGGAGTGGGTTGCCGTTTCCTTCTCCAATGCATGCAAGTGAAAAGTGAAAGTGAAGTCGCTCAGTCATGTCCGACTCCTAGCGACCCCATGGTCTCCAGCCTTCCAGGCTCCTCCATCCATGGGGTTTTCCAGGCAAGACTACTGGAGTGGGGTGCCATCACTTTCTCCGCCATATTTACTGAGTTATGACAAATTTATTTTAATGAAGGAAAACAAGTGTAGCCAGCTATCTTTAAAAATGCTCCCATCACTGTTTCTCAGTATACAAAGACTAGAACTACTCATTTTATTCATTAGAAGATTAAAAAAAAAAAGACTTAAAGAGCACTACAGCAGCATTCAGCTTTCCTATGAAATACTCAGGGTCTTAAGTATTATGTACACTTTTTTTTTTTTAAGTAAGCTAGACACTAGCTTCAGAGTTTGTGGATCTAGAGGAAAAATTACCCACTCAAAACTGTTCTAGAAATTGTCTTTTGCAGAATAGCAGGTAGCTGAGTTAAAAATAGAAGGGTCATTTCCTGTTTTCCAAAATTTAAGTCTTTTTTTTTGTTCCCCTTCTACATAAGCCTCAGTCACCACTTCTGAGTGAAGATGGGCAGAGGCTCTGGCCTCTGCTCCTCGGGCTTCCCAAAAGCTGCTTTCTCATTGCTGCAGACAGGCCTGAATACATGTGTGTCGATGAGGACCCACCCAAAATGGCCTTTAGAGGCAATGCCTCAGCGTATTTTCTGTCTTTTCCAGAGCACGTGTCAGTCATGTCTGACTCCATGCGAACCTATGACTGTAGCCTACCAGGCTCCTGTCTATGGGATTCTTCAAGCAAGAATACTGGCATGGGTTGCCATGCCCTCCTCCAGGGGATCTTGCCGACTCCAGGGATCAAACCTGCACCTCTTGTGTTTCTTGGATTGGCGGGAAATAGGAAATCCTGAACCTCCTGTGTCTCCCTGAAAACCAGGAAATCAACCTCGCCTGTGAAAGGTGCCCTCCCCACATCCAGAGGTAGAAGGACACCCCTTTATCCTCAGAGATGGGAATTCAGAACCAAGATGCCTCTGGAAACATCTTATTCCTTCTTTAAATTTACCACCTTAGGCCTAATCTCTCTTTAGATTCTTCACTAATTAAGCACCTAAAATCTAAGTTTTGTCCTGTGTACATCTCACAGATTCACTGTATCTGTCTCTAAAAAGTATAACAGCTGCCTGCTTTGGATACCTCTTGGGTCCTATTCTCACAGGACCTCCATATGCATGAATTAAATTTTGTTTCTACTTCTCCCATTAATCTGGCTGTGTCAATATCTTTAGTTCAGGCACAAGCCCTCCAGAGGTGGAGAAGAGGGACCCTCCCCTCCACAATAGTGCCTAAGTGGAGTCTGGGGAGGATGGGAAGGGCACAGCACTCCCATGCCCTCACATCCTCTTCCCATCCCATCAGTATACAGACAAGTTGCCCATTTTTTTCCACACCATTTCTCTCAATCTGGAGCGAAATGCAATAACCAGCTTGAAAGCTCTCCTAATCTCCTTGTTCAAGGTTTTATTTAACTCAATCTCCAGCAAACCCTCTAATATTGTTTAATCTTTCTGATGATTGGCCTCCACCCTGTAGTTAGCCCCTTGAGTCCCTTATTAGCACCCACTCCAGTGTTCTTGCCTGGAGAATCCCAGGGATGGTGGGCTGCTATCTATGGGGTTGCAGAGAGTCGGACACGACTGAAGCAACTTAGCAGCAGCAGCAGGGACTCCTCCAAAAGGGCTTGTTAGGAAAACAGAAGATTCTTTTCCATCACTCAGGAAAGCCCAGGTGTTTTAGGTTATCTGTGCCAGGAACAAGAGACAAAACCAAACCTATGTGTTTATCATGCTGCAGTATTTAATAAGCTCTTTTGGAATCCATGGGTATATGATGTTTCTGCTGTAATTAAAAACACACATACACACACAAACCAAGGGGTTCTCACATCCTCCACATCTACAACCTAGTAGGTAGATGATCTTTCTTCTAAGTGAGGAATCAAAGCAGAGGTGATATGCCTGAGGACACAAAGGCAGGCAGTGGCATAAATGAAGCTAAGCCCAGTTCTCTGATTCTTTTCTGGTTGGACTTGTCCTCTCCTATTTTGCCTTCTTCACTTTGAAATGGGAGAGAACGGACACCTTCTGAGTTCTCATGGTGCATCTGCCGTCTCAACAGTAGCTATTTGACACAGTTTTTCCAAAGACAAAATCAGAGGGATTTAAACAGAAATGGTATGGACCTAACAGAAGCAGAAGATATTAAGAAGAGGTGGCAAGAATACACTGAAGAACTGTACAAAAAGATCTTCACGACCCAGATAATCATGATGATGTGATCACTAATCTAGAGCCAGACATCCTGGAATTCAAAGTCAAGTGGGCCTTAGAAAGCATCACTACAAACAAAGCTAGTGGAGGTGATGGAATTCCAGGTGAGCTGTTTCAAATCCTGAAAGATGATGCTGTGAAAGTGCTGCCCTCAATATGCCAGCAAATTTGGAAAACTCAGCAGTGGCCACAGGACTGGAAAAGGTCACTTTTCATTCCAATCCCAAAGCAAGGCAATGCCAAAGAATGCTCAAACTACCACACAATTGCACTCATCTCACATGCTAGTAAAGTAATGCTCAAAATTCTCCAAGCCACGCTTCAGCAATACATGAACTGTAAACTCCCTGATGTTCAAGCTGGTTTGAGAAAAGGCAGAGGAACCAGAGATCAAATTGCTAACATCTGCTGGATCATGGAAAAAGCAAGAGAGTTCCAGAAAAACATCTATTTCTGCTTTATTGACTATGCCAAAGCCTTTGACTGTGTGGATCACAATAAACTGTGGAAAATTCTGAAAAAGATGGGAATACCAGACCACCTAACCTGTCTCTTGAGAAATCTGTATGCAGGCCAGGAAGCAACGGTAGAACTGGACATGGAACAACAGACTGGTTCCAAATCGGAAAAGGAGTACGTTAAGGCTGTATATTGTCACCCTGCTTATTTAACTTAGATGCAGAGTACATCATGAGAAATGCTGGGCTGGAAGAAACACAAGCTGGAATCAAGATTGCCGGGAGAAATATCAATAACCTCAGATATGCAGATGACA
This sequence comes from Nanger dama, assembly GCA_917880005.1. Lineage (NCBI taxonomy): Eukaryota > Metazoa > Chordata > Mammalia > Artiodactyla > Bovidae > Nanger > Nanger dama. The sequence goes on from CAKJTW010000022.1 coordinate 33,891,249, forward strand.
CCACCCTTATGGCAGAAAGTGAAGAGGAGCTAAAGAGCCTCTTGATGAAAGTGAAAGAGGAGAGTGAAAAAGTTGGCTTAAAGCTCAACATTCAGAAAATGAAGATCATGGCATCCAGTCCCATCACTTCATGGGAAATAGATGGGGAAACAGTGGAAATAGTGTCAGACTTTATTTTGGGGGCTCCAAAATCACTGAAGATGATGACTGCAGCCATGAAATTAGAAGACGCTTACTCCTTGGAAAGAAAGTTATGACCAACCTAGATAGTATATTCAAAAGCAGAGACATTACTTTGCCGACTAAGGTCCGTCTAGTCAAGGCTATGGTTTTTCCTGTGGTCATGTATGGATGTGAGAGTTGGACTGTGAAGAAGGCTGAGTGCCACAGAATTGATGCTTTTGAACTGTGGTGTTGGAGAAGACTCCTGAGAGTCCCTTGGACTGCAAGGAGATCCAACCAGCTCATTCTGAAGGAGATCAACCCTGGGATTTCTTTGGAAGGAATGATGCTAAAAGCTGAAACTCCAGTACTTTGGCCACCTCATGAGAAGAGTTGACTCATTGGAAAAGACTGATGCTGGGAGGGATTGGGGGCAGGAGGAGAAGGGGACGACCGAGGATGAGATGGCTGGATGGCATCACGGACTCAATGGACGTGAGTCTAAGTAAACTCCGAGAGATGGTGATGAACAGGGAGGCCTGGCGTGCTGGAGTTCATGGGGTCACAAAGAGTTGGACACGACTGAGCGACTGAACTGGCTGACCGAACTAAGGACACAGGTGCTAACTAGCGCTTGCAGAATATGAATCATGGTGAGTTCCAAATATTATGGGACTTGGGGTTAATTGTATAAATGTCATCCAAATAAATGTTCCAGCAAAGAGAATGTAGCCCAACCTAAACCTTAGAATTTCTCAGTCTGACTTACCAGTGTCAGTGAAAATCATGTTTCCAATCATTTGGACCTATAGTTTCACATAAGGTCATAAAACATAACAAAGTTAATACAGAATGTTTCTTCTCAAAAGTGTCCTCACTTAATTTGTTATGCCTTAAGAGATAATTCATAGTGTGGCTGTTCATTTTAAAGATATGCTTCCTCTAAAAAGGAAAGAAAATGTCTTTATTAAAAGTCTGTGAGTGGTGGTCTATTGTTGGTTGAGAAGAAATGACACTGTTTGTCTGAGGTTAACAACAATGGAAATAGATAATATACATGATCTGTGGCCATGCATCTTGAAGCTTTCAGAGGTGAAACAAAAAAGACTTCCTCATTTTTATTTCTTAAGACTTTCTTTTTAAAAAGTGTGTACTATAATGATCGCCACAATGATACCCTAACTTTTAAGGTCATTTTGCTTACCAAAAATTATTTAGGAAACAAGCTACTATATAGTTCTCAGTTCTCTAGAGAAAGCATATGTTTTGATGTTCCTGATACAGTAAGTCACTGGAATTCATAGAAAAATATTTTGAGATATAGTTTCATGTGTTTAAAAACATAAGTTTAGTGGACTGTAGCACTTAAGTATATTTTGAATTATGAAGATATTTTATATGTTGAAATAATATAAGAACAATCATGTTCTTTTTATTAGAAATAAAAGCCATTCATACCAGAATGCAGAAATTATGCTGACTTGATTTGGCTGTTAGAAAAGTTGTTTCCTTTTTCATGTTGTGGCACTTTAAACAACACATTATCCTATCTATTAATTACCTCTATTAGTCTGCTTTTCGGAGAAGGCAATGGCACCCCATTCCAGTACTGTTGCCTGGAAAATCCCATGGACAGAAGAGCCTGGTGGGCTGCAGTCCACGAGGTCGCGAAGAGTCGGACATGACTGAGCGACTTCCCTTTCACTTTCCACTTTCGTGCATTGGAGAAGGAAATGGCAACCCACTCCAGTGTTCTTGCCTGGAGAATCCCAGGGATGGGGGAGCCTGGTGGGCTGCCATCTCTGGGGTCACACAGAGTTGGACACCACTGAAGCGACTTAGCAGCAGCAGCAGTCTGCTTTTGTTAGTTGCTAAGTCGTTTCTGACTCTGCCACCCCATGGACTGTAGCCCACCAGGCTCCTCTGTCTAACGGATTCTCCAGGCAAGAATAATAGTGGGTTTACATTTCCTTCTCCAGGGGATCTTCCAGGGATGGAACCTGATTATCCTGTGTTGGCAGGCGGATTCTTTACTACTGAGCCACCAGGGAAGCCCCTATTAGTTTGCTAGGGCTGCCATATGAATAAAACAGATGGGGTAGGTTAAACAACAGTAATTTATTTCTCATAGTTCTAGTGTCTACAAGTCCAAGTTCAAGGAGTTAAGAAGTTTGGTTTCTTCTTGTGACCACCTTTCTTTTTGTACTTGCATATATCTGGGTCCTTAATCTCATTTTCTTAGAAGATTACACTGGATTAGGCCAAGCATGTGATCTCATTTTACCTTAATTTCCTCAGTAATAGCCCTAACTCCAAATACAGTCACAGTCTGAAGTTCTGGAGGTTTGAATTTAACAGAATTTTCTTTTTAATCCTTTTTTTTTTAGCCTGCTGCATGGCATGCAGGATCTTAGTTCCCCAACCATGGACTAAACCCATGCCCTCTGAAGTGGAAACATGGAATCTTAACCACTGGACCAACAGGGAAGTCTCTAACAAAGGATTTTAAAAGGACACAATTCAACCATAACACTCTCTTTGCAGCTTTGTATTTTTTAATTGATCTTTAAAATAATTTAGTTCTATACTATCGCTAGTTAGTTAGTTAAGTTGCTCAGTCGTGTCTGACTCTTTGCAACCCCATGGACTGCAGCCCACCAGGCTCCTCCGTCCATGGGATTTTCCAGGCAAGAATCCTGGAGTGGGTTGCCATTTCCTTCTCCAGATCTTCCCGACCCAGGGATCGAACCCAGGTCTCCCACATTAGAGGCAGACGCTTTAACCTCTGAGCCACCAGAGAAGCCCAATACCATTGCTACTTAAATGTTTTGTTTAATAATTTACAGGCATATGCTTTTTTTTTCTTTTTTTTTTTTGCAAAGTGCTCAAACTAGTTAGAATGAGTCCAAATAGTTCTTTGACCTCTAAAAAAGCAAATATTAGAACAACTCTATGTTTCAGTGCATATAGTCCATTTTCCTTCATCCATTTCTCTTGCCCATAATGAAAACAGTAGAATCTAGAGGGAAAAATGAAAGAGGAAAATTATATAGGAAAAGATGAAGTGTAAGAAATATTAAACTGCAAGGGACGACTGACACATTATTTCTAAGGAGACTGGACCATGACCTCCCACCAAGGGGGAAGTGGAAAGGCCTTCTATTCAGAGGGTGTTCTTAGGGGTTTCTGAAGGATTGTATGCTCTGCCCTCAGACCTAAAGAGTCTTACATATAGTTTGCCAACTATCTGCCAACTCTTGCCTGGCAAATCCCACGGACGGAGGAGCCTGGTAGGCTGCAGTCCATGGGATCGCTAAGAGTTGGACACGACTGAGCGACTTCACTTTCATGTTTCACTTTCATGCATTGGAGAAGGAAATGGCAACCCACTCCAGTATTCTTGCCTGGAGAATCCCAGGGACGGGGGAGCCTGGTGGGCTGCCGTCTCTAGGGTCGCACAGAGTTGGACACAACTGAAGCGACTTAGCAGCAGCAGCAGCAAAGTTGTTATACTCAAACATACTGCCAGAGAGAACAATTTCAAACCTACAAACCTGCTTGGCTGGGTGAAAAGCCACACGCTGTCTAAATAGCATACTGTCCACTCATGTGTGTTTAACAGAACTGCCCCAAAGGTATACCACTTGTGGAAGTATGCTGGGATGGGTGCCTCCCCTACAAGGATGTATGTAAAAATCATCATTCATGCCTCTCCTAACAACAACAAAAGTCTTCTGCGGATATATGAATATCTGGTAGAGAGATTGGAGCAGTATGCTGGTTGCCTAATGGAGGTCCTGAAAAAGGGTGAAAATGCACAGAGTGAAGGAGCAATAAGAGAGAGAAGGAGAAAACCTTCAGGCCATAACCTGGAGAATATGGCCATAAAAGAGAGAAGTTTGGGAAAAGAGACAGTAAAAGACTTTAAGAAGGAACAGCAGAGACAATCAGTTAGGCTGGTACCTGGGAGGTGAAGTTTAGTGATATGAACTGAAGTTTCCATGCCATTTAGCAGCAAGTGGCTCATTAGTGTCCCTGGTGAGGGTGGATGAGTGGGCATAATGGTAACAAAATCTGGATTTGCAGTGAGTGAAGGAATAGGAGGTGGAGAAGGCTGAGTGCTTATGATCCTCTATAGAGAAACTTAGCTGTGAACAGAAGAAAGGAGAATGATGACTGAGGACAATATAGAGCAAAGGGAAGTGAGAGAATACTGCTTCTTCATGACCTGAATCCTTACAACGGACAGTTAGTTACATGTTCAATTAAAATCTATCTCCACGTTTTGGTTTGTTTTTACAAAAAAGGTACACTTTCTTTTCATTAATTTGTTCTCACAATAGCGCTGTTGAAGTCAGGCACGAGCTCTACTCCACAGATGAAGAAGCCACTTGCATATGTTAATAAGTGGTAAAAGGCAGAGCAGTGCTTTGCTTTGGGGCTTCTGGCCCAAGGCTATGATCTTCCGCAGAACTGTAGCTGCCTGAGGAGTATACGTGGTAATATTCATGCCAGTGATTGAGAGAGGCTCCCCGTGGACTCCCACCCCTCCGCTTTGACATTGGTGTGTTTGCTTTGGAGTCTGACAGCAGTGCTTTCACAGCCACCCAGTCCTTTCACCTAGTAAAGCACAGGGAGGCACTCACATTCAGCACAAGCTTTTAATAACTTGTACTTACTTCTGGTGAGCCATCACTCTTTCTTAATCACAGCATCCCACTTTATTCCGAGTAGCAATACGTCCAACTCAAAGACAAGCGCTCCCAGAGATCTTTTCAGCTGAGGGTAACCAAAGAGATATAATCTGAAGTTGGTTGTATATTCTAGTTGTTCCTTGAAAACCACATTAACACCTGAACAGAAGCTGCTGTGCACCCTTTGGGCTTCCCCTGCTCCCCATCCCTGTACCACTTCTCTTGTTTTCCACATGCCTTGTTTGGAACAGGTATTTGGATAACTGGGCAAGCTGACGAAGGAAGCCAGTGCTAGGGATGTTGGGGTAATGAGTGAACTAGATTGGGTCAGTTGTGAAACCAAGAAGCCACCAGACCAGCCATCTGGTAGGTCACCTCTAGAGTTTTTGTTTTTCACAAAGAATACTGTTTCACCAACTGCAAATTTCTGGCCAATCACAATTTCTATGCAGTAACACAGTCATTCCAAACTTTCAACGCTTCCTAGTAATACTATTTCTGCCCCCTTCACTACTCTATGTCTTTCTTTTCTCTCACGTACAAAGAATACTGTAGGTGCCAGCTTCCCCTTCTCACTGCCCACCCATCACCCCAGAGTCGACTGCACACACCTCCCTGTCCCATTACTTCCCCCGCCCACTGGGGTCCTCATACCCGGAGCCCCTTCCCCCATGATGTTGGTCTCAGCAGCATGAAGCACTCTCGCTCACCCTACCTGGGAAATCTTCCTCCTCTCAGGTCTGTCCTGGGTCTAGGTTGGCCTCCTTCCTCTCCACTTCTTCTCGGTAGGCTCCTCCTCCTTAAGTGTCAGCAGCTTTGGGCCCAAGGAAGGAAGGAGACCAGGAGCTCAAACCAGCAGCCATGATCCAGCCAACTCAACACACTCAGAGAGGGGACAGTCGGGGAGACCGTTGCAGGCAAAAGGGCTCTGTCCTCTAGAAGAGCCAAGGGCCACACGCACAGGGATATGCAGAAGGGACTGGGCTTCACCGGAAAGCAGGGTGCAGGGGACCACTTCTCCTCCACCAAGTCTCAGCTCCGGCTTCTTCCAGCGTCTTGGGTGGAAGCTGCCCCACTTCAGGGCTTGCGCGGGACGCAGGCGGGGGACGGCTGAGGGCAGGGCCGAGCCGGGCGAGGCAGGGGCGAGACCTGCGTCAGCCTCAGCACGTGCCGCCCACCTGGTATATAAAGGTGGGAGCCCTCAGAGCCTGCAGCATAGGCTGCCTTATAGGCAAGTTCGCAGCAGTTCGGTCGTGTGTGCCACCGCAGAGGCTCATAGAGGCAGACGTTCAGCTAAAGAAGGGAGGCTCATAGAGGCAGACGTCGAGCTAGAGAAGGTAGGTGTCCTCAATGGGAAGGCAGGGTGTGGGAGGTCGTGGGGACAGACTGGCCTACAGGGAGGTGGGTGTTAGGAGATGCGGAGCTCGGGGCTTGGACTCCAGGACTGGGAGGAGTTCAGAGCAGAGGCTGGCGGGAAGGCCGGAGAGCCTGCAGACAAGCGCAGTGCAGCCAGGGCCTAAGCCCCTTCTTACACTGCAGTTGCTGGGCGTGGCCCCTAGCGTCTGGCGCCAGGCACTGAGTGCCCTCACGCCTTCAAGGCTTCATCTCCCCCACGTTCCTGGGGAGCCAGACTCGCTCAGAACAACGTAGGCCCAGGCCTCTGGGCGTTGCTTCCCTGGTCATAATACAGGGCAGCACCTCGTGTCCCCATCCCAGGTAAAGGGAAAGAGAAGGTAAGGGACCTGCTACCCAGGCTCCCAGTTCTGATGGTAGACAAGGATAGCTTTCTTCCTTCACAGCACTTTACAGGGCGGAGTGCAGCTGTCCTTTCCTAACTACAAATACCTGTTTTTCGGCCTGGAAAATGAACTCTTCTGGAAATAACAAAAATTTGAGGGCAGTACCTCCAGATCTTTCTTCTATGTGCTGCTCATGGCTCAGCAGCCTCGTCTGGGTCCCTGGTACCAGAATCCTGCCTGTAATCCCCTCTCCATTCCTGGGGCAGGTGAGGAATCTGAATCCCCAAGGAGGTTCAGTGGGATTACGGGCCCTCCCTGTAAACCAAAGCCTGAAGGTTTTCTAACACCTTTGTCCATTATATCCCTTCACCCTGTGTTCACACGAAAGAGACTGTGGCAGCCCATGGGGCAGTGTTCGCGGTTCAGGATAAAAGAAAATATGCGAATTCTAGCTTTGTGCCAGTTATTCTGCTCAATAGTAGAAACAGGTTCCCTCATCTGACATCAACCCATGAGCTTGGTATTGCTGCAGCCCTTGCTCCCCAAACGAGGGAACCGAGGCTCTCAGTCAGAGATTGGCTCAGATTCACAGAGTGATACAACCAAAGTCTCCTTGGGTTGTGAGACCAGTCTGGCTGGAAGAGGTACCTTACAGCTCCTAGTCTCTATACCTCTTTTGATGAGGCCTAAACATTCTAAGGGGGCTCAGAGGTAAAGAATCTGCCAATGCAGGATACTTGGATTCCATCCTGGGTGGGGAAGAGCCCCTGGAGAAGGAAATGGCAACCCACTCCAGCATTCTTGCCTGGGAAATCCCATGGGCAGAGGAGCATGGCTGGCTACAGGACATGGGGTCACAAGAGGCAGACATGACTTAGCAACTAAACAACAACAAAAATTCTAAAAGCTATTATGTGAGGTCAGAATAGTATTTTGGAGGAAGCAGGACAAACAAGACTTGAAAATGTCTGAAGTGAGACCTCTAGGATTTCATTCAGTACATGGGGGAAGGGGCTGTGGGCAGGCAGGAGGATCCATGGGGTGATTCTCCCAAGTATCCTGCTGTAGATAAAGTCTGTCATGTATATAGTGTAACTTTTCCAAGTAGAAAACCAAGTGTGATGAGGAAAGCTTTTGAATTCATCAGTCACCGTTCCCAGATAAATAGTAGTCAATCTGAGCAAGAGAACCTTGAGCCAGCTTATGGCCTGTGACCTACAGTTCCTCACTGTGTCTCTACCCGGCAGATGTCAGACTAGCATCTCCACCATGAGCCACCTCCTTCAAGAATGCTTACTGTGCATAAACCACTGGGTCTGTTTCTTTGGAGATTCTCTAATGACTACAGATGTTGAAATGCTGTTTTGAAATGCTGAAGAGACAAGAATCGTGTGAGGAAAAGTCTTTTGAATACAGAATACAGAGTGGAGGGAAGTTTGTGAGAGGAAGAATGTATCTTAAACATTCTTAGAATTCACAGACGGAGTTGCTGTATACCTCTGGTTTTCCCCTGCACCCTTAAGATTTACATTATTTTATTTGTCCTTTAGAATTGTGGTTTAGGAGAATTAAAGGTGTACGTGCTGGAAATAGAAATAAGGTTTATATTGAGTTTTTTAAATTATAACATGGCTCAGATTTTAGTGAGGAAAGATTTATAGTCCTGTAAGTGACTAATGGGTTCATACACTAATTGGTTGTCTGTGGTGGTTCCCTACCAGGTGAATGAACAGCATTTCCTTTTGAAAGTGTGTTGTCACTTAAAGTATACTGTGCTGTGTGCTAAGTCACTTCAGTCGTGTCTTAACTCTTTGCCACCATATGTAGTATAGCCCACCAGGCTCCTCTGTCCATAGGATTCTCCAAGGCAAGCATACTGGAGTGGGTTGCCATTCCATTCTGCAGGGGATCTTCCCAACCTGGGGATCGAACCTGCGTCTCTTACATCTCCTGCATTAACAGGCAGATTCTTTAACACTAGTGCCACCTGGAACCCTATTAACTATACTGCCCATATTCAAAGGATATGCAAAAAGAATCTTGTTAGAATTCCTGCATTCAGGGAAAATGCAGTGTAATCTGAAACAGTGCTCTAGTAGATGATAGAGACCTGGGTGGTGGTTGTAAGGAGAGTTTGGCATAGTCAAGAACATCGATCTAACAAGACTGCTGAGAAAGGGTGGTCCGTATGGAGGCAGAGAATTAGGATAAAGTCTAGATTGGGAATGGAGACAGCAGCCTAAGCTCAAATGGGCAGCAAGAGCAGAATTCTATTTGAGATCATCCTGCAAGAGGGGAGAATTGTGAGGAATTGGGAAAGAGGCTAAGAATAGGGTAGAGTGTTTCTTTTCATTTAGATTTTTATCCTGTAGGCAATGTGACTATTCAGATTGAGCAGAGAAATGAGGCAAATGTGTGGAATTTCAACCAGCATATAAAGTATTTTATAGGCGAAAATAGAATGGAGAGTGCTTATATGGCAGAAAACCAGCTTTATTCAACAAAACAAAGTGGTGAGGGTTCTGATTCACACAGAAGTAAAAAATATGTGTGAGGACTAACAAAACCGAACCCTTTCAAAAAAGACTGGAGTCTGAAGTTGGGAAGAGTAAAATGGTGAGATTGAGGGACTGGACTAGCAGACCACCCACACCTGACTGAAGCTTGAGTCTGGAGCACCCTAGGACTGGCAGGGGAACAGCTGACAGGAGTGGGGAGGGAGCACCCTAAGGAGAACTGTGGGAGATGATTATATCTGGGGTGCAAAGAATGAAGCAAAGCAGGTAAGTGAAGAATAGGATACATAATGGTCCCAGGGAAGTTTTAATTTCCTTAGTCCTAAAACCTTTAGACTGAAGAAATGTGTAAGCCTACCCCTTCTACCTAAAGGTTGGAATATTGTCACAACTCCTGATCATTAACATGACTGTCTGATTCATGCTTAGTGATTTGGAAGAATTTTTAAAACAGGATGAGTTTATCAGCAAATTTTTGCTTTTGGTATGTTTAGTCCTTTTTAGTCCAGATAAGCTTCAAAATGACCATCTTAAAAGAGGTTGAAGGTGGTCCCTTTGAGGTGATGGGGAATGAGGGAAAGAGGCTGGGAACCACTATATTAATTATGTGCATGAAGGATCTTTGTACAGTGTCTCTAAGGCAGCAGTACCCCTTCTTAACAAACACCATCTTATATTGCTGCAGTGGTTAGTGTGCACACAGCTCCACCTGTTCCAGACCCACCCTGTGTGGCCCACAGCTCCTCTCAGGTCACCTGGAGAAAACCTTACCACCACTGATTATGAGGACCAGCTGAGGTGAAACCCAAGGGACCACCCCCAATGCATCCTTTGTCCCCCATGGCATTTCTACATGGAATATCCTGTTACAGAATTACTGAAGCAGACTCTGTAGGCAGCTACAGTCCAGCGGACCAATGCCCTTGCAGCCAGAAGCCTTGGAGTCAAGGCACTGCTCTGCCTCTTACCCCAGATACTAACAATTGCAAGGTGGCTTCCTCATCTATTGCCTAGAGATCATGGCCTGACACTAACAGCATGGTGTGAGAATTAAAAGTGAACTCATTTGTAAATGGTGGTCTGTAACTTGTATTGAGGGTGTGACTTGAAACCCTTCCACGCTCACACTACATGACTTTGACTTCTTTCCCCAGTGGCATCCAGACCTTTGGTTGGTGCATGAACCAGAAGTTCCCTCGCATGTTCACTGCCTGGGACTTCTGGCATACAGTTTTATGGCTTAGTCTTACCTTCCTGAGATGAGTGTGTAAGCTCTACAGGAAAAAAAAAAAAGAACACACACTGGAATTCACCTGTTTGAGAACAGGCCATGGCTTTCTCATGGGCTGGAGATCCTAATGTCATCATAAGTGACCTTTTGAAGAGCTAGACAACAGAAAAAAGTGGAAATAACTATCCTAGAAGAGCTAGCTGTACATGAAAACAAAGTAGCTGTTCTTAGAGCAGTTACTAATGTTTACACAGAGATGATCTGTGAGCTCCAAGTTCTGATTCTAGATCTCAAAATCAGATCCTAAGATCACAAAGTTTTCTGCTAACTTAGAGACAAAGCATAAAGTCAAACGTTTCCTTATATAATAAATATAACATGCTAAGTGAAAATAGCCACTATCATGTTTATAATCTCATACATGCCATTTCAATCAGCAAAAAACTACAAATAACCAAAATTAAAAGGGTCTTTTTAGTTTATAGGTGGCTCAGGGCTTCCCCTGTGGCTCAGCTGGTGAAGAGTCGGACAAAACTACTGAGTGATTTTCACTTTCACGTGGTGGCTCAGACCCTGAGGGAGGGCATGACAACCCACTCCAGTATTCCTGTTTGGAGAATCCCATGGACTGGCAGGCTACAGTACAGGATCATGAAGAGCTGGATGCGACAGAGCACCTTTTTTTTTTTTTTTGTAACTAAAGGTTAATAAAATATGCCCAGTAGTCAAATTCTATATAAATACATTGATACTGTATTTTTATACCACACCATGCTGAGATGTAGAACTTAAATTCACCAAAATAACAACTAACTTGATTTTTATTTTTGGAAGAAGAGAAAGCAAAGGTTGCAGGGAAAAATGAAGGGAGGAAGTTTTAACCAAATCATGGTTCCAATCTGTCATTACAGTTGTGTGTGATTTACCTACCCCTAACTTCCAACTTCCATGACACTGAGAGGATCATGGGGGTAGGGTGTGAGTGATCTATTCTAATGAGAAAGGGGGTGATGCAGGGGGGAGGAAGCAAAGCCAGAGGGAAGGGCCTGTTGTAGAGGAAGGAGGTGGAGGTGAGCTGTCCCAGAGGGCCCCCGCCACCACCACCCACAGCTCTGGATTCAATATCCTCCCTACAGGCCAGTCTTGCCTCTGAGGGGGCTGTGGGGCTGCCGTCGGCTGCTCAGCTCCCTGATCACCCACTCTGCCCTTTACTGACTTCTCAGGACTTGCGATGTAGGACTCCTGCTAGACAGGCAGGACTCAGTAAAGAACTGCTAGGACATCCCGGGTGGTCAAGTGGTTAAAAACCCACGTGCCAATGCAGGGGACGTGGGATGGATCCCTGGCCTGGGAGGATCCCACGTGTTGCAGGGCGAATATGCCCACGCACTGCAACAGAGAACCTGAGCATTGCAACTAACACCCGGCACATCCAAATAAGTATTTTTTTTAATTGCTAGAGAAACATAAGACCGATTGTGAGCAAACTTTTCCTTCTACCAAGAGAGATCTCAGACCCCAGGGTTTTAAGGATACAAATCATGCCTCTATTCCCATTTCTACTTTTCATTGCTCTGCTGGGACATCCAGAAATGGTTTCTGGATGCCAAACTACAAAAGCAGCACCAACAACTGCTCACGTTCATTTTTTAAAAATTTTTCTAAATTTAAAACATTGAGATGTAATTGACATGTAACATTGTTATTACTTTTAGGTGTGACAATGTTTAGTTTCAAGTACTGACACATTCCAGGCTCTGCAACACATAGCATGAGACATAATGCATGCAACCCCTTCTTAAAGTAGTCGGCAAAGGAGGCAAGACACTGAGTTATCTCAGGTCTTCAATGTCTCTACAAAGAAATTTTACTGAGAGAGGGCATGGGCACTGTGACTAATTTAAAATTCTGTCTTGACTTATACAGCTTGGAAACGAACAAGTCCTCAAATTGCAGTACACAGTAATTTCAGAGATGATTAATTTTCTGATCTTTTTTCTCATTCCAGCTTCCTTTCCTGGCAGTAGGAAGCCATAGTAAATATTAAAATGTTAAATCATTTAGCAGTTAAATATGTTGATTATCCCAAAATGAATATAGGAAGATCTCCAAAATAGTTTAAAAAAACAGAAAGCAGTAGTGTACAGGACAGTGTGTTCCATATGCTTGTATTTGTGTGTACAGAAATAAAGAGATTGTGTGTTTACACATTTATATAAACAGACATGCACATACAGGAACTGAATATCTCTGGAAGAATACCTGAGGGAGGGAATTTTATTTTCACTTACATTTGTTTGTATGCAAATACATTACCTCAAACAATGTTCAATGTTTTTTAATCACAGAAAAAAAAAAACCAAAACAAAGTTCATGTCACTTTCCTGACATCTGTGTCCCAGGCTAATATAACTCTAAGCCACAGGTAACCTAGTACTTAGCATATTGCCCCCCACACACTTTTTTTCTATTAGGAGCTCATTTTTGCTATAGTTATATATATAAGACTGTATTTTTGTTTTAAAATTTCAATGTTACTTCTCTGTTTCAGGAGTTATTAAATTTCCACTCTACCTCTAACCAACTTGCTATTTCCTCCTACCAAAGAACAGGAACATTAAATTTTCAGGTGATATGGAATGTTCAATGTTCAACTTAAAATCACTCCCTGCAGAAGTAACCAGTCAACAATTATCATGCCAAGCACAGTGCTAAGTATGTACCAGGAGGGAGAACTGAGGGGATAAGGGTACTCTTAATGAAATCTAGAAAAGCTACATTAAAAACTGCTCTTAAACCCCCAGGTAACTCTTGATAAAGGTAACTTCATCTTGGGATCCACAAAATGAAGGCCTCCTCAGTGACCCAGCTCATGTCACAAATCAAAACCTGTCAGCCTGCACTAACCAGAAATGCCTCGCTGTCGAGGAAACCTAGAATACCCCTGGCACAATCCTCCAACTTAGCCTTAGTTTATCTTACCCTAGATAAGAGGACCTGCTAGCCTTAAATCCCTGACCTCCTCAGTCAGTTCAGTCACTCAGTCCTGTCTGACTCTTTGCGACCCAACGGACCGCAGCACACTAGGCTTCCCTGTCCAACACCAACTCCCAGAGTTTATCCAAACTCATGTCCATTGAGTTGGTGATGCCACCCAACCCATCTCATCCTCTGGCGTCCCCTTCTCCTCCTGCCCTCAATCTTTCCCAGCATCAGGGTCGTTTCCAATGAGTCAACTCTTCACATGAGAACTGTGCATGACAGAGAACTTAGGTGCCCTGAGCAATTTTTAAAAAACAGGATCTTTTTCTAAAAAATTATTTATCTGGCTGCGCTGGGTCTCCACTGCTCAGGTGGGTTTTCTCTAGTTATCAGCAAGCAGGGGTTACTCTCTCAATGTAGTGACTCCTCTGGTCATGGAGCACGGGCCCTAGGGCATGCAGGCTTCAGTAGTTGTAGCACATGGGCTTAGCTGCTCTGCTGCATGTGGGATCTTCCTGGACCAAGCACTGAATTCATGTGTATCCCCTGCATTGGCAGGATTCTTAACCACTGGACCACCAGGGAAATCCCTATCTTTCACTTTAAATGCAGCAAATACTATTCTCTCCACTAATGTGTAAAAGATCTATATACCCAGTCTCATCTCTATAATCAAGTCTTTGCTTCAGTCGCATCTGCCTTAAAAGCTACACCTAAGGCAGTGAGTCAGGCTTTGGTGAGGAACAGACTACCTGGAGAATTTATGAACTTGGTAAAACACAAAGGCCAAAGACCCTGTCCTATTTCAGTAAGCCTGGGCCTGTGTTCTATAGTAGCTCTCCAAGTCATTCTGACTTGTCATACCAGTTTTGAAACCGAAGTCTGAGGCAAACCAACCTAAGTCACCAATGCCAGCATAGCTTCAGCCTTTTTGCTAAGGCCCCACCTTCACTACAGAGCCCAGCACATATAGCCCGGCCGGCACAGAAATGAAAACACCTGTATAAAAACAACCATTCACCAGCAGACTGCCAAAGTGAAAATCCTTTCAGCTTAAAATCACCTCTTTTACTCTGCCAGAATCTTCAACCACATTTTCTCCCCAATTTTTAGCCCTCTAGATCCAATATTCCTTGTCCATGCACTAAATTTTGAGGGGTTTTGGAGAGCCAAATAAATAGAGTTCTTATTATGTAGAACAGTGGTTCTCAACCACTGTGATTGTTATGCTCTCGGGATATTTGGAGCCTTTTCCCTGGGAGGAGCAGGGAAGAAGGATACTACTGGCATCTAATGGAGCCTTACAATGCACAGGACAGCACATGCTACTAAGGATTATCCAGACCAAAATGTCAGCAGCACTGAGGTTAAGAAACCCTTATTCACAAGAGTATCCATTCTAAAAGAATTGCAATGTATGACAAAAGTATAAGCAGGTGGGAGTCAGATCATCGGTATTACAGCTGAAGACTAGATTATAAGAGACATACTTTATCTGTAGGCAATTGGACTTCCTGTCATTGAACCCCAGAAGTAAAACCAATCTTCTTGCCACAGACTAGATAACTGGAGGCCTCCCTTTGTGAGGTCACATTTCTCTAGAACTCATAGCATGTTGGAATTAACATGTGCTCCCCTGTGGCTACTAACTTCCAGGAGGAAACAAATGAGCATGACCAACCACCTAGCTTCTGCCGGATATCAAGCAAAAGGGTAGAAAGATGGCATTACTTCATGTTCCCTCCAAAAGGAAAAATAATAGGATGGAAAGTATTGCTTCCTCTCCCTCCAACAAGGGTCGCAAAGTAGTGGGATGGAGTAACAGACTTCTAAGAACCTACCGTTAAATCTATGCAGTTTTCAAGCCAGCTATCAAACCCATGGCAGCTTGAAACCAGCCAAGCAGGAGTGTTTACACCATGAAAGTAAAAAACACACAGATCAGTGCTTTGATTTTTGAAAAGTAAAGTTAGGTCCTTTTACCATTTGGAAACACTGAAACTGATGATGGATTCAAGATTGATATGAAACAAAATATAATAAAGCACTAATATATGTGTGTATATATATATATATAAAATCATATGGTTCTAATCATAGATAAAAACCATTAAGGACAAGACCAACACACAAAAAAATTATTCAAAAAAGTACCAACAGGCAAACTACAAACTGGGGAAGTTACTGTAAAATGCATTAAGAGTAACCTATTAAGAATTCTTACAGATTAGTAAGAAAAAGAACAGCATCTCAATGGCAAAACTCTCATATAACTCACAAAATACAAATGAGTTCAACATTAATTTTAAAAATTAAACATACCAGATTTTGCCTATCACAATGGCCAAGAGGAAAAAAAATAGAGCACAGCCAGCGTTGATAAGTATGTGATGGGTACTATGAAAACTGGGCTTCCCAGATGGCTCCACGATAAAGAATCTGCCTGCCAATGCAGGAGATACAAGTTCGATCCCTGGGTCGGGAAGATCCCCTGGTGCAGGGAAGAGCAACCCACTCAAGTACTCCTGCCTGGAAAATCCCATGGATGGAGGAACCTGGTGGGCTATAGCACATGGGGTCAGAAAGTCGGACACAACTGAGCACACACACTAAGAAAAGCTACAGTGTGAGGCTGGCATAAACTTTTTGTTGGCAACTGACAATATCTACCATTGATCTTACCATGTAAGGTAAATATATACCAAACTGACCATACAAATTTCTGAATTTATTCTAAGAAAACTAAAAATGCATAAAGATTAAGACTACTGTGACCAGTAATAAAGAATAGGCTAAATAAATTATGGTAAAACCATTTAATAAAATACTTTGCCCACATTAATGTTGCTGAAATATCTGACATAAAAACTTTCTCACCATTTAAATTGAAAAAGTCTTAAATGGAGGCAACAAAATGGTACATTTAGGAAGTTTTTAAAAAAAATGTGTACTGAGAGTATATTGAAGTCAAAGAGGATATACAACAAAGTGTGATTAATATTTTCCTTTTCACTTTACATTTCTACAATGTGCATGTATTATCTGGGTATGCTGCTTGTTTAATAGGAGTTAATGAACTTGAGTTCAGTAAAAAAAAAAAATCATTTCAAAGCATCAGAGTCTGAAATGAGTTTTGTAAACAATCATTTCTAGTTTTTTAAATGCACCTGTTCAAAATCAAGGCTCATCAGTTTGGAACAATTTTTGTTTGAGAATCAAATGTCATATAGATGAGAACGCAAACATAAAGTGACAGGAAAGTGAGTGAAACTAACTACAAGCTTTGTTCACTAGCTATTGCAGTATAATGAATAAAATGACAGTTAACAAAAACACATTTATTTTTGTCTGCAAAGAACAAACTGTTCTTTTCCCAATATAACCATGATTAACTTACAAAAATGGGCATTTACAATGCATCTTCAAAGCATTTCCCTTTAACGGGAAACTTGGCTTCACAGAATACAAACATTAAAAGGTTAAAAAAAAATTTCCTATTTTATTGTCATTATGAAAGAAAACAGAACCTAGCATACGTCAAGGAAATCCATTCATACTTCAGGTCCTTCTCCTCCAGGAACCAGCTGCAAAGGAGGAAAAAGTTTAAAACTTAGTACCACATGATCTAAAAATCCCTATCGAGAGCTCACTGACTGGTCATTGATCAGTCTTTGCCTCTCCCTCATATTCCCATTTTCCCCATGTCACCTCTGTTTACAATTCCAACAGTATCAATTAATACTTAGTGATTTAATGTTTCAACAATTAATTATTAGTAAAAATAAATGATTAAAAAGCATAAGCAGGGACTTCACTGGTGGTGCAATGACTAAGACTCCATGCTTCCAATGCAGCGGCCCAGGTTTGATCCTTGGTCAAGAAACTGGATCCCACATGTTGCAACTACGTAAAGATCTTTTGTGATGCAACTAAGACCCAATGAAAAGTGAAAGTGAAGTCGCTCAGTCTTGTATGACTCTTTTCGACCCAATGGACTGCAGCCTACCAGGCTCCTTTGTCCATGGGATTTTCCAAGCAATAGTACTGGAGTAGATTGCCATTTCCTTCTCCAGGGGATCTTCCTGACCCAGGGATCGAACCCAGGTCTCCGCACTGTAGACGGACGCTTTACCATCTAAGCCACCAGGGAAGTCCAAGACCCAATGCAGCCAAATAAAAAAATAAATATTTTAAAAATACGTAAGATAAAAGGTATAAACAAACTAATCTTAGGCCTAATGTCATCTTCAACAGTTTGGCCTCAGAACTCCAATCAACAGAGCATTCCCTTCCCATCATAAGCACCACTGGGCCAAGAACATTGAGTCAAGCAAGTTAGTTCTGTAATCCTTGCCCCACAAAGATGGCTTAACATCTAAATAAAAGACCTTCACTGTCTTACCATTGTTATATTATTTCCATTTAGCAAAATTTGATCTAATTTAGTAATTCTTCTTCCTTCTGGTGTGATTTCACTAAACAAAAAGATTTTCAAAAAGTCAGGATAAAGATAGTCAAAGCCAACATTCTGATCCGCCAAAAGGTTAGTTACTATATATAAATGAACTGTACAAACACTTTCCAGAGACAAGGTTATCCCCCTGGTGATGTCAATTCTCCACACGCAACAGAGTGGACTGACTGGCCTAAGACCCACATCCACTAGTGCAGATCTTCATCTAAAAACGGAAACTTGCCAAGGAGATCAAATATGAAATAAAATGTTTATATATATATACATAAGTTGTAGAGTAACTAATTATAAAACATTAAATGTTTTTATTATCAGTTCCTTTATTTGATTTGAGCCCTAACATCCTTGGCTGCTTTTAGTATCTTTTACCTTAAACCTTTGTCTCCACTAACCTAGCAATTAGTGACAATTACATTACAGTAATAATCCTCCAATCCAATTTTACTAACATCAGTAGGTAAATTTTCTCTCCTTAGAGTAATTCAAACAGGCACTGTGCTCTCCTACATCCTTTTACTGACTCAACAGCACTAAAACTGCCTTAAATCAAACACAGAGATTTCCCCTACCCATTCTTTAATTTTCAACACTACTCACAATTCAGTGACATCTTCCAATACCATATCTGAAATTTGGTGTTAAGAAAATAAATATACCAAATTAAATTTACTCTGGCTTATGTCTTTGTTCAGTTTTAATTATAACATTGAATACAATGGCTCAAATGCAAGCTGCGTGCAACTGGTAGGAACTTCATCTTTCAGTACCACATCCCTTAAAACACTATCACAATTTCCAAGAAAATAAATTTTATTATAATAATCGGTAAGTACTGACAGTCTATAGCTCTTTTAAAAAAATCTGAAGAAAAATCCATACAACCACCTTTAAAAGGATACTGACAAAGTCATCAAATCCCAGAAGTGTGCCAACAATCTCTTTATCACTCTTCATCACAATGTGAATTCTTGATCCTATACACTTGTCCACAAGCTCTACAGAAAAGGGCGGGAGAGAGAAAAGATTAGTTTGCCCATTCATAACATTAACAAATATTTGAGTGCCTACTGACACTTATTACGTGCATATGGTGAAAAGATAAGCCAGGAAAAGTATTCACTCCAAAACTGTAGACCTTATGTTACATATCGCTGTTCAGTCACTCCATGAAAGGCAAGTTTTCCCTCCCTGGTCTTCATTTAACCCTCCTTTGTAGCAATTTGTCATGGTTGTGGTTTAATATTACTTTAATTAGCTGATTAACATATGAACCCCCTCTTGACTCCAAGCTGAAAGAGAGCTGAGAGGTGGTTTTTACTCATCTGTGTATCCCCAATGGACAGTGTCTGAAATGTAACGGTCATTCAGAAGAATTTGTTCCAGGAAGGAAAAAAACAACTTTACAATCACTGCCACATCCACTAAACCGATAACCCTTCAAATATAACATATTAAGAAAAAAAAGGCAGAACTGCCTTCCCCAGAGATTCCTCCTTGTCATTAAGTCTACGTCTGCCCTGTATCCTGTTTCCTACACTGGTTTGCATGCTGTCTGAAGGTAATGGCGTTGAACAGTGCCCAATCACAGCGTATAGTGCACAGATGCGCGGTAATTGTGGCTGAATAAATGAGTAACAAGAGCTAGTTTTCACAGGCCTCTTTAAAGGCTCATTCCAGACCCAAGTGCCTCACTCAAAAACCAGCCACACAGGATATAATCCAGGTAGTTTAAAAGCCCAGTTGCGGAATGGGCCTGTTACTATTATAAAGGCGAGCGCACAACAAAGACGGCCGACGACGCATTCACCAAGAGTGAACCTTTCCGGTGAAGGTTTGGGGAGTCAAAAATCCCTGCCTCAAGAAGAGCCCCCACGCCAGAGACGTGTGCGGCCTGAAGCCGCAGAGACTTGGAGCCTAAAGGAGAGCTGCGGAGAAAGCTACATTTTTCTAACACTCGGTAGGGACTACCTTGCTTTTCGGCCCCAACCCTAACTTTCAACTCCCTGCCCCGGCTCCCCAGCAGGACAAAGATTACCTAGAGGAAGCAGCTGCGACGGGTTAGTGGTAGCGTTAGCCGCCATGGCTACGCCGGAAGTGGCCTGCCTCTATCGACGTCGGAACGGCGAGTTTGAAAGAGCGCGCTTCCGCTTTTTCCGGCCCGGGCAGGCTCGACCAATCTGAGGCCGAGAGTGCGATTGAGGCGATCCAGCCACATCTTTATCCAGCAGTGAGATTCTAGGTTCTCCACAGATAACTGTCCTCTCCAAACTTCCAAGAGACTTTAGAGATCTCCGGTCTTATAAATAAGTTATTTCTCTAATCCGAAAGACTTTGCGAAACGGAAGCCTTTGTGCTGTCTTATTTCCCCTTATCAAAGTGTGTCTCATATCAACCCAGAATCTTTCTTCCACCAGTATCAAGAAATTTGATGTTCCCGCCACCGATTCATTGTGTTGCAATTTTCGTTAAAAAAAAAAAAAAAAAATTACCTCTTCTTTTAAAAGTTTGATGGTTTGAAAACCCACAACTAGCATTTTTAATAAAGTTTTCTGGGCGAGGGGGAAATTTTAAGTATGTTTTCTATTTTCTACTATCGTTTTCTTTTTCTATTCTACTTTTTCATTTTTTTCCATTTCTACTGTTTTCTATCTTCTACTATGAGGAGTTGTTGATGGACAGGGAAGCCTGGTGTGCTGCAGTCCATGGGGTCGCAAAGAGTCGGGCAAGACAGCAACAGAACTGAACTGTCCTTTTTAATCTTGTAATATCTAGGAGTCTACTATACACTTTTTGTATACACTATTTCTTCCACAGTCCAACAGGCAACCACCAGATGTCATTCTATGTTAATAACATCACATTTAGGAAACCTTGGTGCTTTTACGCATCTGTTTTGTAAAGAAAAAGCAAACAAATTTTTGCGTTCGTCTATTTTATGTTTATATCTGAGGAGCTTAAAGCTAGAGTTTAAGCAGGAGAGGCCATGAAGAACATCATTCATTCACACAATGGCTGCAAAGCATCAATCATTCATTCATTGAACAAATACTTTAGTTGAACGTTGGCATTTTGCTCAGTATGCTGCTACTGCTAAGTCACTTCAGTCATGTCCGACTCTGTGCGACCCCATAGACCGCAGCCCACCAGGCTCCCCTGTCCCTGGGATTCTCCAGGAAAGAACACTGGAGTGGGTTACCATTTCCTTCTCCAATGCATGAAAGTGAAAAGTGAAAGTGAAGTCGCTCAGTCGTGTCTGACTCTCAGCGAACCCCATGGACTGCAGCCTTCCAGGCTCCTCTGTTCATGGGATTTTCCAGGCAAGAGTACTGGAGTGGGGGTGCCATTGCCTTCTCCTTGCTCAGTATAAAATAGTGTAAACAACAGAACTACAACGTCTTCTGTCCTTACAGGAGCTAAAGGATAAATGGGGGAGAAAGACAACTAGCAAGCATGATGTACAAGGCATTTGAAATTTAATGTGTAAAGCAAAAAGTCCTCTTTTAACTTCAGGGATCTTAGAGTAGTCAATCGTCACATCATTCTTTGGCAAGACAAAGTAATGCCAAAAATTTTTTTTTCCTATATCTATTCTTGTTTCATTTTCACCATACTATAATGTGAATAGGAACCAAATTTAAGGCATTGTTGCTACCTGATAGAGTTTAAAATTCAAGAAAATAAGCTTTAAGTCAATATCTTGCTTTCTATTACAGAAACCAAATTAACATTCAGCAGTATTGATGAAGAATAAAGGAGGTCTTATACTCTGAAAAAGGAGATACAATTTGTTTACACAGTAGTTAATGGGGATTGCAGGAAGAGGTGTTTTTATTCTATTCAGTTCTTTCCTGAGGCAAGACACTAAAAGAAACAACAGGCCAATTCCAAATGAATTTGAAAACATGTCATAGCTCTGTCTCCAGGGTTTTTTTCCTGGTTCTTACAGAGCAGATATAAAATAGAACTTATAATTTATCATAACACATATTATAATTACAAGAAGCTCTACAATGTACTGTATGTTCAGAAAGACATTTCTAATTTTTTCCATGGAGATACGTTTCATCATAAAATACAAGCAAATGTTTCCTTTCAAAATAATATTAAGGAATTATTTCATTATCTCAAATCGCTATTTCCACTCTTGTTCTTTCCAACACTTTTTAAAATAAAGGAGAAATTCCTATTTTCCCTCAATGTGTCCTTATAGACAATATGTTGCTAATGAATATATTTTATATTAATAGAACTCATTAAAAACTAATGTAAAAGTTTTTAAATTGTTAAATGGACCAGTCTGTATAAATAGAGATGGAAAAATTTTAGAAATTCCCTTTCTTACTTTCTCTTCCAGTTTTCCTTGTGACATATCTTCTTTATTTACACCATTATTTTAAATGACATATTTTTTAAAAATTCAAGCAAATAATGGTTATGAATAAATAATTCCATCTTAGTTGGAGATCCTAGCATGCAAAATGTAACAGATTTGGGGGAGTATGGCTGTGCTAGGCCTTATCTGTGGCACTTGAGATCTTCAGATGCGCCATACAAACTCTTAGCTGTGGCATGTAGGATCTAGTTCCCTGACCAGGGATCAAACCCAGGCCCTCTGCATTGAGACACTGGACCACCAGGAAAGTTCTGATACAGACTTTATATCGCTATCACTGGGGTCTCCTGCACAATGAAGTAAACAGTTGGCATTCACTATAGATACAGAGTTCTAAGGTGCCCTGACCTTTCATCTTTTTAAAAATGTTCAATTTCACTTCAATTTTAGCTAGGCTAATTGTGGAAAATGTCAAAGCAGATGGAAGAAAACAGTAACATATTCTGTATACAGGGAATGTTATAGTTTCACACACAGTTCTGAGTCAGTACCAAAAATTTTGTAATACAGAAAAGAAATAGTAGCAACAACTTGAAGTTTTTCTACAGTATTATTAGCATTAAAACAATTCTACTGAATCACAGAAAGTATGTTCTATTAATAAAAAGAAAATGGAAGTTAAAGTCACTCAGTCCTGTCCAACTCTTTGGAGATCTCACCAACTTTAATAGTCTTCAAGGTTCCTCTATCCATGGAATTCTCCAGACAAGAATACTGGAGTGGGTAGCCATTCCTTTCTCCGTGTATGGTCCCTACCCAGGATTGAACCCAGGTCTTCTGCATTGCAGGCAGATTCTTTACCATCTGAGCCGCCATTATACAGTTTTTCCCAGCTTTACTTAGATTAGAATGCAGGTCCTTAAATTTTAAGGCCAGAATGGAAAACATCAACTATTAAGTTTGTCTAAAATAAGAGATGGGCAACTTGTAATGATAAACTTCACAACTAGCTATTGCAATGATTGTGAATCCTATTTGAAGCAGGCACCTACCCTCAAACTGCCCTGGACAAGACTTGTTAAATCTGCTAGTATTTCCACTATTCACTTTAAATTGACATAAAATGAGATTCAGTTTCTTTTTAGTTCAACTAGTACAATCAGTAAAGAAATAAAAACCCCTGATGATAACTGACTACATGTTTTTGTGCTGATCAGAGTACTAAACTCAGAAAGATAGAATTCATAGCAGGACTAAATTGGCCTTTCCTGGTGGCTCAGACAGTTAAGAATCTGCCTGCAATGCAGGAGACCTGGGTTCAATCCCTGGGTCGGGAAGATCACCCGGAGAAGGGAACGGCTACCCAGTCCAGTATTCTTGCCTGGATAATTTCACGGACAGAGGAGCCTGGCAGGCTACAGTCTATGGGGTCACAAAGAGTCTGACACGACCGAGCAACCAACACTTTCACAACAAAGTAAAAAATAAAATATCAGGACTAGAATAATCATTTTTACAGGTTTCCCTGTAAACTTACTTTATTTTCAAGGATATTCTGCATGAGGCCTTAAAACGCCTACAAATTCTTATACATAATATTTAAATAAGGAAAAAACACAGAACGAAGCAAAAGAGAGACTCTGGGTAAGCAAGTAACTTAAAGGCTGAATACACAGACATAGAGATGCACCGATATGTCTCCATGTTATCAAAATTTAAGAATAAAGGGCAGAGACTGCAGGCCAGAGAGGCGAAGGGGAGGTGGAAGAATTGGATACACGGAAAATGAAGGGGAAAAAAGGTAGGGAAAAACGGACGGAAAAGATGGGTAGGGGCGGAGACTTTAAGGAGGAAGAAGGAAGAACAGAGGAGGAAGGGGGAGAAAGTCGGACAGGGAGGGGGTGAACTGGGGACAGGTGTGCCCAGAGGACCCACCAGGCCCCGCCCTCAGCCCCGCCCACCCAGCGCCCCCGCCCCGCTCCCCAGGCCCCGCCCCCCCACCAGGCCCAGCCCCTCAGGTCCCTCCCCGGTCCTGCCCAGTCCCGCCTCGCCCGCGGCGGCCCCGGCATCAGGTGACAGCCCGGAAACAGCGGAAGCGGATGAGGGAAGCGCGGCCGCGGCCCGGGGGCGGTGCAGAGCTGCAGGATCGTCGGCCTCCTCCCGGCCCCCTGCGCGGCTCTCTTGAGGCTCCTCGCTGACACCTGAAATCCACCTCTCGCCGTCCTCCTGGGGATCGCGGGGTCGCCGAGCTTGCCGCCCTCGGCGGTTGAAGTCATCGTTGTGCGGGCCCGCGGCGTTCGTCCATGGAGATCAGGCGGGGCGGCGATGGCCCCCACGGGGGCCCGTCCTGCACATCGTGGTGGTCGGCTTTCATCACAAGAAGGGCTGCCAGGTGAGGAAGGAGCCTGTGCCCGACCCCGGCCGTTCTGGCGTTCGCACGCTGCCGACACCCACGCCGTTCCGCTCGGCTCAGACCACCCTCAGTGCCCTCGGCCCTCCGCCCCTGAACTTGACTCCTTTCTCCTGATCCTCGCACTCACCCTACCTGAAGCCCACCCCACACGCTCCCTGTTTCCCGCCCCTCCCCCTGAAAATCGTATCTTGAGCAGCGGAGGAGCTATGTGTCGGTATGTTGGGGTAGCTAGATATTTAGGTTCTTCCGTGGAGTCAGAGGAAGGAATCGATGGTCGGCCCACTCTTCCTCATCCATCTCTGTCTGCGTTGACTTTCTGGTTGTCTGCTTTTAGTGGGATTCCCTTAGGAAAAAAATCAGCACTTGGGCTGCTGTTTTGAAGGTAATGAGCTCTGGGCTTCCACACGAGTACCTTAGGATGGTCGAAGCACACGCGGCACCGTGGGAAAATCAACTTCCTTTGTTTATCTGTGAAAGCCCTGGAACCCCTGTTGGGCTGATGTACTGACTCCGCCCCCCTTCCCATTCGGCCTTCGAGTTCCTATTAAGTCTTGTCCAGATCTTGCCTTTTGATGAGAGAGAGATTCTCCAGCTCAGTTGCAGTGAAGGGAAGTGTTATTTACTGAGCAAAGAAACGGGGAAATACTAAGTCATTTTTAAGCTTCTTCACTGAAATGGTGAACGGGAACAATAGGACATCTGCAATCTGTGTATCGAAGGCAGGGGAACAAAGGTAGAGGATTATTTAATGAGCGCAGACACTGGAAAGCAGTGATGTCATAATGTGCTATGAACAGTAAATTGAAATGCTTAAAGTATTAAAAATGCTGATTGCTACCGCTAGGTAATGTAGCATTTCAAAGAAAATGTAATATTTTAGAAGACTGGCAAAATTTCAGTTCATTAGAGGATAATGACAGAAAAGTAATGGAGTAAAAGTAGTTGTGTATGTGTGTGTTTTAAAGACAGCTTCACTTAAAAATATGTTCCTCATCTCTCAAGTAGAAATGACATAGAAAGTTACCAAGGAGGATTTGACATTGTTCAGGGTAGTATTAGAAAATTCCAAGCAACAGCAGTGGAATATATGTTTTTTAAATGTGGCCTTATATTTGGTGGTAAGAAAATAAATATTTGAGATAACTGTACTATGGCACGTGAGTAGTGCCTTTGTGCTCAGTCGTGTCTGACTCTTTCCGAGCCCATGGACTGTAGCCCTGCCAGGCTTCTCTGTCCAGGGGATTCTCTAGGCAAGAATAACTGAAGAGGGTTGACATTTCCTACCCAGGGATCTTCCCGAGTCAGGGGTAGAATCCACGTTTCCTGCATGACGGGTGAGTTCTTTACCACTGGGCTACCTAGGAAGCCTGTAAGCAGTGTTCATCATCCTTAGACTTCTAATACTTTAAAACTTCATCTAGTTAGTTGTATGACAACTAACATCAAAGAGATGTAGTATGACAACTAACATCAAAGAGATGAAGTTTTAAAGTATTAAAAATCTAAGGATGATGTTCATCGCTACCTCAGATACGGGTGAAGCAACTGAAACTTAGAGGAAGTAGCTGATCTTGCCAAGGTTATGCTGGAGTCAGACTTAGAATTGCCTTGCCGCCCTGTGTGTTCATTCAGCTGAGCCATGTGGCATGTAGGAGTCTTCTATGAAAAAGTAAGGGCTGGGTCCCGTTCACAACCAAAGTTTTTAATGACAAAAAGAATGAAATATTGGCAGGGAATAGAATAAACTCTTAATCATTGCTGTCATCTAAAGTCAAGATTAATTATTATGTGTTCTTCCTGTTTTATTGGTAGAAGTAATATAATTTATGTTTCCAGTAAGGAAAAATGATTTATCATGTGAAAAATATATGCTAATTAGGGATTGCTGCTGCTGCTGCTGCTTCAGTCTTCAGTCGTGTCTGACTCTGTGTGACCCCATAGACGGCAGCCCACCAGGCTCCCCCGTCCCTAGGATTCTCTAGGCAAGAACACTGGAGTGGGTTGCCATTTCCTTCTCCAGTGCATGAAAGTGGAAAGTGAAAGTGAAGTCGCTCAACTCTTAGCGACCCCATGGACTGCAGCCCACCAGGCTCCTCCGTCCATGGGATTTTCCAGGCAAGAGTGCTAGAGTCGGGTGCCATTGCCTTCTCCGTGCCTTCTCTTAGGGGCTGCTAAATAGCCACTCCACTCAGACAGCAGAGCAAATGAATGAAAAGGCTCTCGCACTGAGTTGGTTGATAAAACTGACAGGTCAGTGCAGTCAGAAATAATTAAACTTTTGCTGGAGACATAATTTGTATAAATTTATGGAAGTTCATCCAGCTGGAATAGGATGTTCAGTTGATGTATAATAGTATAGGAAAAGATGGTAAAATAGTTTGTTCAACTACACTTCTAATTTTTGATTGCCCTACTTTCCTCCCTTTTTGTCTTAGTTTTTATAAAATATCAAGAAAGTATACTAAAAATCCCAATATAAGTCATACTGGGTTTTCCAGGTGGCACAGTAGTGAAGAATCTGCCTGCCAATGCAGGAGACACAAGAGATGGGAGTTCAGTCCCTGGGTTGGTAGGAAATGACAGCCCACTCCAGGATTCTTAACTGGGAAATTCCATAGACAAAGGAGCCTGATGGGGGACAGCCATGGAGTCACAGAGTCAGACATGACTGAACACATAGGCAAAACATACATTGTATTAGTTCTTAAACATTGTTCTTCACTTTTGCAAATGATTCTAGAAGACCTACAGCTCTGTTTTCTTAAAAAATTTTTATTGGAGTATAGTTGATTTGCACTGTTGTGTTAGTTTCTGATGTACAGCAAGTGAATCAGTTACATATAAGTCCCACTATTTTTTAAGATTCTTTCCCATATAGATCATTACAGAGTGTTGAGGAGAGTTCCCTGTGCTATAAATAGGTCTTTATTATCTGTTTTTATATAGTAGTGTGTATATGTCAGTCCCAATCTCCCAGTTTAGCCTTTCTCCCTTTCCCCTACTCACCATAAGTTTGTTTTCTACATCTGTGACTCTATTTCTGTTTTGTAAATAAATTCATTTGTACCATTTTTTTTTAGGTTCCACGTACAAGTGATATCGTATGATATCTATCTTTCTCAGTCTTAGTTACTTCACTCAGTGTGACAATCTTTAGGTCCATCCATATTGCTGCAAATGGCATTACTTAGTTCTTTTTATGGTTGAATAATATTCTGTTATATATGCACCACATCTTTATCTTTTCCTCTGTCAATGGACATCAGGTTGCTTCCATCTCCTGGCTATTGTAAATAGTGCTACGGTCAACTATGGGGTGCATGTATCCAACTCTGCTTTCTTAATCTCTCAAAAATCCAAATATGTTTGATGTTCTGTAAAGTTACATGCATTAAGTCCTAGGCAGAAGGACTGCTCTAGAGACTGCTTTTCTTTGTTAATCAGTATATCAAGTGTTTCTGACTTTTTAATTATATAAGGTTTCCCTCAGGATGAATTAATCAGCTACCTTCTTGTGTAAAGGATTAAAATTACATGGCTCGTTGAACTGTGGCTGGCTTCGGATTGTTTTAGGCAGTTTGAGGGTGCTTTGTTAGACTGCTCTTCCAAGTACTGAAAATGCTGCAGGTCATGTTGAGCACCAGTTTATCAATGCACTGAGATCATTCATAGAAAAAAATTCCATACTTGGTTGTAATTTATAATATTTAGATTCAAGTGAGCCGAAGTTAAACCTTGTAACTCCTTGTAGCATTGTGCTGGGTTGAACATGGTGACTTTATCTAGAGGAATGTACTAAGTCTTTGTAGACTCCTCTGCCATATTCTGCTGTTAAGGTGCTCTATAGTGCTGTGATAAAGAAGTCAGGTCCATTCACATGGTCCAGAGGAAAAGCCATTTGTGTTGAAGGTCCTCAAACTAGGCATGTAGATGTTCACTCCTTCATCTTGTTTCTGACATTTTTCCACCTTTTAGGCCTTCGGATGTATTTTAAATGAAAAATGCCTCTTAAATTACAATGAACATCTATTAACATTATCATTTTATTATGTTTTCACTTTTATTTGGTTAATTCATGGGGATGGATTCTTCTATAGATACATGTTTGTTTCTAGTGGCTGTTCTTATTACTTATTGATATACTTAACATTTAGAACATTTTAAGTGAGCTAAGGTACTACCATGACATTTCAAATGGTTTTGAAATATTTACTCATTCCGACTCTTCCCCTGAAATTGTTTAAAATTTAGCACTTAGTAAAGAACTCTTCTTCCTTAAAAATTACCTGCAGTTAGACTCATTAACATGAGCTAATTTATATACTTCTCTGTAGTAGTTTGCTTAGATTGTGTGTCCCAGAGTTTTGCTTGTTCTTTATTTGCTTTATGGAAGTAAACATATAAACCGAATTTGTCAGATTCACCATAATTTTGGCAAAATAACATAATCAATGTATAGCAAATAAATCTTCTGGTTATTTCTTACAGTGGAACTTTATTAAGCACTCAAATTAGTAGGGAATAGTTATTTTCCAAAAATGATGTCACAGAAAGTTGGAATTAGGAACTTCCCTGGCAGTCCAGTGTTCAGACTCTATGCGCCTAATGCAGAGGGCACAGGTTCAATTCCTGGACCTGGAACTAACATCCCACATGGCACAGCCAAAAAAAAAAAACATCAAACCAAAAAAGGTTGGAATTATTGCTTTAATTTTGGCCACTATTCTGGTAGAGTTCATGGTTTTATATACATAGCTAGCAGTTTTAATTCTTGAAGAAACTAGTTTTACCAGCCTGTACTTCTCTAAAAGGTAGAATTGTGAAAGAACTAGAACTCACGTTTGCACTAGTTACAGCAGTGAATAAGTGAATAAAGCAACTAGATACAGTGAAGAAAACAGTGCATTTTCCTGTTGGACTGAGTGGGCTCATCATAGGAAAGTATCTGTGAGTGGCAGGATGTAGCATTGTAAATTCAGGGGGTGGGTTAAGGAGGTCTGGAGGGACATTTGGTTTATGTTAGGGTTATAGTGTCAAGTCCTGACCCACTTCAGGTTTGGGGGACAGAAGGCTGGCTGACAAATAACAGTTTAGGCACCTGCTGTTGATGGGATCCTGTGGTGACAATGATGAAATATTAGGGAGATCTTATTTATAATTCCTGTTGTAATTAAATAGGTCTTTGGGACAGTAAAAGCAAATTTTGTGAGAATTAGAGGTTAGGGAAGAATAAAATCTAAACTTTGGTTTTTTGTTGTTCTTTTTTAGCTATGCAGAAAACCCCCTGAAATGAGATTGCGTTTTCTGGCCCTCCATAGCATTTTTATATATGGGTGGAGGTTTCTCCTTGATTTTAGCCATGCTTTTTCTGTGCTGAAATGATGAAACTTTCTCCCTTTGCAGGGGTGCAACATTAACACTTAGCATCAGTGGAATAGGTTTTCTTTTAGGCCTTGGCATCACAGCTAAGCAGGATAGGGAGGCAGGGGGTCAACCTTGAAGAAATCAGGAAGATTTTTGTCTTAAGATTCTCTGCAGGTGGCTAGACAGTGCCTAAGAGCCTAAGAGTATATAAGTTTCTTTCTTTACCTTAAGTCTTTGATCCCCAGTAACCCACAAGTTACCTAAGTAATATTGTGGGTAGTCTTCTTGTTACCAGTGTGATTGCAGATCCTTTGCTGAGCACAGATTTTGTTAAATATGGGGAAATTGCAGGGATGGGCACTATAAGAGGAAGATGAAGACCTACCTACTGAATAATTTTTAAGAAGACTGAAGTGAAGTGAAGTGAAGTCGCTCACTCGTGTCCGACTCTTTGCGACCCCATGGACTGTAGCCCACCAAGCTCCTCCGTCCATGGGATTCTCCAGGCAAGAATACTGGAGTGGGTTGCCATTTCCTTCTCCAGGGGATCTTCCCCACCCAGAGATCAAACCCACATCTCCTGCATTGGCAGGCAGACGCTTTAACCTCTTTGGTTAAGATGCCATCGGATTAAAAACTCAGTTTTCGTCTTAGGGTATTTTTAGAGGCTGTTATTTAAGTTTATTTATTGGACAGTTTTTAAAATAGTATTTCAGCTGTTTTAAGAAATGACATTTCTTTTCAAAAGTAATATGTGTTCACTGTGGTAGAAAAGTGAGAATATAGAGGAAAAAGAAAACTGGCACTTAAAGTCCTTTATCCTAGAGAAGTCTGCCTTGATAAATATTTCTCCATTTTTAATGAATATACATAGCTTTTTCCAGGAATGTATTAAACTATAAACAAGGTTTTTGACCTACCTTTTAATGTGACTTTATACCATTAATATCTTCCATTTTGAGAGGTATTGAATTTTTGCATCTTAAAATAGCTAAGTATTTTATTAAAATATTTAACTGGTCTCCGTTTTAGACACTTCAGTGGCATTCCAGTGTTTTGCTATTTTAAATAGTGCAGCAAAGAACATCATTGTGACATTGCACCATTTTTCTAAGTGTGGAGACTATTTTAAGCCATCTTTTTTTTTAATGGTGAGCTTGTTAAAACAGACTTTGAAGCAGAATATCCTGAACACAATTTAAATTACTCTGGATGATTCTGTCTTCATCACAAATGTCACCCATTGTACTATGGCATCCTGGGTTTATTTTAACATAGAGTGATTCACACATGCCTCTGACTCAGCGGAGCTTTGATAACCAGTCAGAGAGAGGGAGATGATGGAGCAGTTACTTCTCAGTGTCGACCAGAAACATAACGCTGGGGTTTTCAGCTTACCCTCCCTTCTTTCTCATATGTTGCTTATTTTCTTGTGTGGACTGGAAGGGCATATCTACTAAATGTGTACGAAATACAATGGCTTAGTCATGAATTTTGAAAGACCTAAAGAATTCTCTTTTTCCAAGGGTTCATGATAACTAGTTAAGCTGATAAATGCTTTTCTCACTTGTTCCTGGTCGGCAGTGTTCTAGGTAATTAAATCGTCAGAAGTCCAAGTTCAGGGTAAATTGTTTGAGTGTTCAGTTAGATTTGAAAACAGCCCTCTGCACTTGTATTTTCTTAATCCAACTTGTTGTCACAAGGTTTGCTAGCTATGTATTAAGGGAATCACTGCAGAGTTCTTAATGAAACCTGGTCTGCTCCCCTAGCCTTCACGGGTGATATTAGTAATTTGTTAGGTGGCTATGGTACACACCAGAAATTGAAATCTTTTTACCATGTAGAAGTTCAGTATTGAAATGTTCAAAATAAATTTATGTATAACAGATTGCTAAGGTAGAGTTTATTAAAATAAATTGATTTAATCATTTCTTAAGTTTTCTAATTATTTTTCTGTAAGAAAATAATTTTTTGTCATCTTATCATATATTCACAATAGCCTAGAGATTAATGTTCCATTTATATCATCTTATCCAGAAGATCACTCTTCGACATTGCACCAGATTTTTTAAAAATAATTTCTCTTCCTATCTTCCATTGTTATTGTTTAGTCGCTAAGCCGTGTCCGACTCTTTGCGACCCTGTGGACTGTAGCCTGCCAGGCTCCTCTGTCCAGGAGATTTCCCAGGCAAGAGTACGGGAATGGCTTGCCATTTCCTTCTCCAGGGGCTTTGTATATGGAATTCTTTATATCTCTTTGTAATTTCAGCTCTGCCAACTTCGTTAGAGAATAATGAGGAAGAGTGTCAGTTCTTTTCTAGCATTGAATCTTCCAGAAATTTACAAAGGAAAGTATAACTTAGAGAAGAGCTGTTTTCTATGTCCAGCATTTCATTTAAAGTGAAAAACATTCTGACAGAGCCTTGGTGCCTACAATGTTTTGACTGTTAGGAAAACAAATCCCTGAGATGCTTACAAAGGAAGCAGAAAAGTGGAGCAGCTGGTTCAGAATCTCATGAAGTCCTCTCCTTCCCCCAGTAAGCCTGTATCCTTATTGGTGGAGTCCAAGGATGTGTTTAGTTGGTGTGCTGTTTGGCACTGTGGCTTCTATGGGTCTCTGACAGTGGAGTGGTTGCATTGTTAGATAGCGAACAAGGGTATTTTTGAAGTACTCAAAGTTCACATCAGGACACTATGTTATTGTTTTGGTTTTGTAGTTTTTCATTGGTGTTTTTCCAGCCTTGTGCTTCTGAAGACAAAGTAAATGGACTCTGACTAGAGGATCCCAATTTGACTTGGAAACTATGGGAAAGGGTGGTAATTTTTATTATTCCTTGAGAGTAAACATATGTCACTATTTTTTACATAGTTCATTTAGCATTTTGAAAAATTGTCTTTTTATTCCTTGTGGTTAGAAAATTATTATTCAGCTTTCGGGCTTCCCTGGTCTCTCAGTAGTAAAAGAATCTGCCTGCCAATGCAGGAGATGTGGGTTTGATCTCTGGGTGGGGAAGATCCCCTGGAGAAGGAAATGGCAACCTACTCCAGTATTCTTGTCTGGGAAATCCCATGGACAAAGGAACCTGGCTACAGTCCATGGGGTTGCAGAAGAGTTGGATATAACTTAATAACTTGTTCAATCAATTAGTCTTGTCTGACTCTGCGGCTCCATGGACTGCAGCACACCAGGCTTCCCTGTCCTTCACCATCTCCCAGAGTGTGCTCAAACTCATATCCATTGAGTCGGTGATGCCATCCAACCATCTCGTCCTCTGTCATCCCCTTCTCTTGCCTTCAGTCTTTCCCAGCATCCGGGTGTTTTCTAATGAGTCAGCTCCTCACATCAGTTGGCCAAAGTAAGGAGCTTCAGCATTAGTCCTGTCAACGAATATTCAGGGTTGATTTTCTTTGGGATTGACTGGTTTGATCTCCTTGGAGTCCAAGAGACTCTCAAGAATCTTCTCCAGCATCACAGTTCAAAGACATCAGTTCTTCAGCACTCAGCCTTTTTTAATGTCCATCTCTCTCATCCGTGCATAACTACTTGAAAACCACAGCTTTGACTGTACGGACCTTTGTCAGCAAAGTAATTTCTCTGCTTTTTAATATGCTGTCTAGGTTTGTCATAGCTTTTCTTCCAAGGAGCAAGTGTCTTTTAATTTCATGGCTGCAGTCACTGTCTGCAGTGATTTTGGAGCCCCCCAAAATAAAGCATGTCACTGTTTCGTTTCCTTGTGTATTTGCCATGAAATGATGGGACTGGATGCATGATCTTAGTTTTTTGAATGTTGAGTTTTAAGCCAAGTTTTTCAGTCTCCTCTTTCACCTTCATCGAGAGGCTCTTTAATTCCTCTTTGCTTTCTGCTGTTAGCTGGTGTCATTTACATATCTGCTGCTGCAGCAGCTGCTAAGTAAGGCACATCAGTCGTGTCCAACTCTGTGCAGCCCCATAGACAGCAGCCCACCAGGCTCCCCTGTCCCTGGGATTCTCCAGGCAAGAACACTGGAGTGGGTTGCCATTTCCTTCTCCAATGGATGAAAGTGAAAAGTGAAAGTGAAGTCGCTCAGTTGTGTCCTACTCGACCCCGTGGACTACAGCCCACTAGGCTCCTCCGTCTCTGGGAGTTTCCAGGCAAGATTACTGGAGTGGGTCGCCAGTGCCTTCTCCGCTACATATCTGAGGTTATTGTTATTTTTCTTGGCAATCTTGATTCCAGCTTGTGCTTCATCCAGCCTGACATTTCGCTTTTTGTACTCTGTATATAAGTTAAATAAGCAGGGTAATAATATAGCCTTGATGTACTCCTTTCCCAATTTTGAATCAGTGCGTTATTCCAAGTCTGGTTCTGACTTTAGCAACTAAACAACAATTCAGTTTTCACTTGTTTAGCAATTACCCTTGGTCGTCTTTTTCTCTCCTCTTATCTTTTTTTATAGTTATTTAAGTGTGAAAATGTTATTCTAATTGAAATCAAAATAGATTTTGCCATATGAGTGTTTGTTGACATAAAAGATCCTTGAAATATGTGTGATTTAATATTTAGTGTTATCCTTTCAGTTCAGTTCAGTCACTCAATCATGTCCGACTCTTTGCGACTCCATGAATTGAAGCACACCAGGCCCCTCCCTGTCCATCACCAACTCCCGGAGTTTACCCAAACTCATGTCCATTGAGTCGGTGATGCCATCCAGCCATCTCATCCTCTGTCGTCCGCTTCTCCTGCCCCCAGTCCCTCCCAGCATCAGGGTCTTTTCCAATGAGTCAACTCTTCACATGAGGTGGCCAAAGTATTGGAGTTTTAGCTTCAGCGTCAGTCCTTCCAATGTTATATTAATATCATATTATATATTAATATATGCTAATTTAATATTATCTTTTAGGGGAGCAGTTGATACATTTGTTACACATTGTCTGTGCTAATACCTTACCAGATACCATGTTTGATCCCCAAATTTAACTTAGATTTTGAGCTGTGAACTTTCACTATATAATAGTACTCTTACTGGATGATAATCATTCTAAATATTTCTTAGTCTCTGGAGATGTACTTTGTTTTTGTCAGTGATTTTTCATATATACTCAGGGCTGCTATATACAGTGTGCAGACCCTGTACAGCACAGCTGCAGTGGGGAGCCCTTCCAGTAGACTGCCATTGTTGGTGGGTTTCCCTAGACTACACAATGAGACTGCCTATATACCTGCCTTTACTTTCTGCTTAGTTTTATTGGCTTTATTGTTTAAATTGTGTTTTGATTCAACAGAGTATTATGTAAGAGTCTCAGATAACCTCCAAGAGAATTCCTCTTAAGCCTTTGTGCCATGAATTGTCTGTCTTTGTGGATTATTTTGTATATATTGGATGGGAGCACACAGAGTATTGAGTCAGCACTCAAAATATGTAGAATTTACACCTTAAGATTTATAAATCCCATTAAGTGCAAATAACAGATTCACTGTTGTTTTGTTTTTCCCCACACATCAACTGGGTATCTAACAATTTAGTCCTATTCTATACTAGCTACCCAGAGTTAGCCTCATACTCCACAGGTATAAGGGCTCAGCCCCACAAGATGCTCTCACTTTAGACACCAGTCCCAGGTCCCCAGGCTACCTGCATTTCTGTCCAACTTTGCTACAAATTCAGGGGTTCCCGTGTTCCCCATTTAGATTCTGAGATTTCCTAGAGCAACTCACAAAAACTCAGGAAAACTGCTTACTTTTACTGATTTATTTAAGGATACCTCTCTAGAATAGCCCGATGGGAGAGATGCATAGCATAAAGTATGTGAGCTGAGGCATGGAACTTGCAAGCCCTCTCTGGGAATAGCATCCTCCCAGCACCTCAGTGTCTTCATCAGCTGAAAAGCTTCCTGAACCTGATTGTTTGGGGATTTTATGGAGGTTTCATTACATAGGCATGATGGATTAAATCATTAGACATTGGTGATTGGACTCAATCTCCACTCCCTCTCCCCTCCTTGAGATTTGAGAGGTGGAGCTGAAAGTTCCTCGCTTTGAATCAAGGCTTCCTCATTCTGGTGACCAGGCCCCTTTCCAGAGTCATTTAACCCCACCTAGAGTCACCTTGTTAGCTTGTTGTTCAGTTGCTCAGCCATATCTGACTCTTTGCAACCCCATGAACTGCAGCACACCAGACCACCCTGTCCCTCATCAGCTCCTGGAACTTGTTCAAACTCATGTCCATTGGGTCGGTGATGCCATCCAATCGTCTTGTTCTCTTTGCTCCACTTCTCCTGCCTTCAGACACTGGTGTGGTTGCAAGCATCTTCTTATGAATAACAAAATTTTCCTATCACTTGGGAAATTCCAAAGGGTTGTAGGAGCTTAGGGTTAGGACCAGGGACATAGGTCAAATATATATGTTTTATTACACAACACTTAACTGTCCTAATAATAATGTCTAAAAAAAAGCTATAAAAATATTCAACAGTAGAGAGTTGACTAAATAATGAAACAAAACTATATTGAAATTATTGAATATGTGTAGACACAAAGGAGTTTGTGTGGAAGTGTTATAAACTTGATTAGCAAGTTTAGCAGTCTCCAAATGCAAGGATTTGTTGGTGGTAGGTAAACCAGTAGAATTCAAGAAAGTTGCCAACGCAATATAGGCAATGTTCAATTTGTAAAAGTTGTATCACCAAAGTTGGCTGTTTGAAATTCTGAATACATATTCCAAAGAAGCATTGTTAAAAGTATTCTGGGTGCAAGTCAGTCTAAAGCTGCCTTAATTTACTCATGGAATTCTTCAAGCATACGTAGGTATCTATACTTAAAACAGTTTTATGAGTTGCCTATATTTTATATTCCGACTAGAGTCACTCAAAGCAGATTTTCCTTCAGTAGAATCAGAGTATTTTGAACATAACATAGCATCAGATATTAATTAGACTCTGGCCATTGGTAACTTATTAACTAAATCATCAGAAAAATAGATCTTTTCACCTCCCTTTGCTTCCAAAAAGATAGGATGGAAATAAGATTTCCTTCATAAATTAGGACCTGCTTGTGTTTGTCTTTTGTTTTTTAAAATTCTAAAAGCAGTCATTTAAAAATAAATGGCAGTTTACCTAAAAGTAAATGATAATATTTTCAATTTACCGTCAAGTGGTTTAGAAAATGTATCCGTTTACATGTGCAACACAAATACAGATGAAAGTTATAAGATTGTTCAAATTTTCTATAACTTGGAAATTTTAAAAACGATGGGAAAAAAAAAAGCAGGAATATTCCTTTATCTCCAACCCTATTTACCTATCCAGAGATAAAACCTCTATATTAAAGATGTTTTTCAGGGATTTTTTTAATTCATTTACAAAGATGTGCTGTGTAACTGTTTGCATAAATGGGATTACAGTAGAAGTAAGATTATACTATATTTACTGATACCCTGCTTCCTCATTAAATTTAATAGTTGCATTAATTTTCTATTACTGTTACCACAAGCCACACACTTAAAACAGTGCAAATTTATTAAGAGTTCTGGAGGTCAGAAATCTGAAATGGGTTTCACTAAGGCTAAAATCAAGGTGTTGGCAGCTCTGTGTTGCTTCAGGATAATCTGAGGGAGAATTAGTTTTCTTGCGTTTTCCAGCTTCTAGAGGTCACCTGCACTCCTTCGCTCAAGTGACTTCTGAAGGCTCAGTGGCTTCCTCCATCTTCAAAGCATATTGAAGCATATCTCCGTCACTGTTTCTGACTGTCCCTTCTGTCTCTCATAAGGACCCTTGTGATCACATTGGGAGCGCCTGGATAATCCCTATCTGGAGATAATCTTATCTGCAACATCCCTTTTGCATTGTAAAGTAAGGACAGATTCTAAGAATTAGGAGATGGACATGTCTGGAGGGCTTTTATTTTACCTCCTTTACAGTATATCATACCTGTCTTGCTTTATCTATATATATAAATCTACCATTCTTTTTAACAGCTGGAGAGAACTGATGTAAAAATCTACTTGACCAATCCTCTGATGAATATTTAGGTTTCCAATTTTTATGCTGCTGCTGCTGGAGTCGCGTCAGTCGTTTCCCGACTCTGCGACCCCAGAGACGGCAGCCCACCAGGCTCCCCGTCTCTGGGATTCTCCAGGCAGGAACACTGGAGTGGGTTGCCATTTCCTTCTCCAATGCATGAAAGTGAAAAGTGAAAGGGTGCAGTAAGTCATATCACTCTGAACATTTTTGTACTTCTCCATGTGAATATCTGTGTGTATTTGTGGAATAACTTCCTAAAATAGAACTTAAGTCACAGTAAATGTATTATTGATTTGATAATTCTGCCAAATAGCCACCCAAACTGCTGTACCAATTTATAATTGCACAACCAAACCCCATACTCTTGTCAGCACAAAGTGTGAATAATTTTTTCATGTTTTCCAATAATGAGTAAAAATTTTGAAATTCCATTCCTATGTTTAAATAAGAGATTGAGCACTGTTGTACTACTTTCTTTTGGAATTTTCATTATTAAACTTGTCGAATGAAAAAAAGGCACAACATAAGAGTTGTGAGTTAAAGTTTATTTGGGAGCAAAATGAGGACTATAGCCCTGGAGACAACCTCTCAGAAACGTCTGAGGAACTGCTCTGAAGAGGTAGCTGGGGAGGTCAGTATGTATATCAATACTGTGTGATTTTGGTGAAGGGAATACATGGAGTTAAGCACACGTTGGGCAAAGGGTTACTGCTAGTCACAAGGGAGCAGATATCCTTGTCAGTGATTTTAGTGCTTTTCTAGGTATAATTTAAAATTATATCTAAATTTTAAGATTTTAGATGTAAGAATTTAGGCTCATAAATATTCTGAAATATCTGACAGCCTGCTCTGCCAGTTTTCCTGAGAGCACAGAGTGCCTCATTCCTAATCTCTGCCTAAATTCCGTTCAGAGTATCGTGAAGGTCCGTGACTGCAGTGGTTAGTGACCTAACCCTTGTAGAGACAGGTTTCAAGTGATAATTTTTAGTTGGCAAAAACTTTTGGATCGTAAAGAGCAACATGCTTCTTGATGTACTTGTGATAATTTGAATCCATGATGCTCATGTTTATTTAAAAGCATGTTTATTCCATACTAAATGTTTTTAAAGTAAATACTATACATTAAAATTAGTGGTTCTTCAAATGAAATTATTCTGTAATAATTACCAACTCTTCTTCTTGGGCTTCCCTGGTGGCTCAGAGGTTAAAGCGTCTGCCTCCAATGCAAGAGAACCGGGTTCGATCCCTGGGTCGGGGAAGATCCCCTGGAGAAGGAAAGGGCAATCCACTCCAGTATTCTTGCCTGGAGAATCCCATGGACAGAGAAGCCTAGTAGGTTACAGTCCACGGGGTCGCAAAGAGTCGGACACGACTGAGCGACTTCACCTCACCTCACCTCACCTCACCAACTCTTATGTTAAGTGTTATACATTGGACTTTAGTGTTTACATAAAATACAGTAACTTATTTCCTTGGTGTTTTGTGTGGGGATTTGTTGGTTTTCCTGTTACACCAAGGATTCTGAGTTGGTATTTTTTTTCTTTTTAACTTTGTAACTACCGGATTCATAGCTTCAGCTTTGAACTTACATCCTTCTCTTGATGGCACATTTTGCCTTCCCTTACACTTTGAAGAATTGCCAGTATAAAACTGGTATGATAGAGAAGACACAGAGAAGTGAATGTAGCTTGAGATTATTTATGCCTCCAGAACTGATACTAAATAACTGATCTTGGAGAAAAGTTTGACTCCATAAACCAAACCTTTGAAAAATCCTTTCAAACTGAAATGTTGATTGCTTCTGGAGGTGGGGGGCAGGGAAATTTAAACATTTCAATATGGCACTAGATTACCTGTTAAAAATAATCATTTTTAAAGCCCTTGTATAATCAGCTCTCCATATGACTAGTGGCACCTTGATTACCTTAAATGTAGGGAAATCAGCCATCATGTCTTTCCACATTAAAGGTGAGATCTAAAAGTGATTTTCATCCCTATGTTGTTCCAACTTTAGTGTATTTATTACTGATGCAATGCAAATCCCTTTTAAAAAGTATATTTTAAAGAAAAATGTAAGTCAATGTGATGCAGTCCAGGTATTCAGCATTGAATTTTGTCACCTCTCACTGAGATATCCAAAAACAAAGAAGCAGATGGAAGAATGCTGGTAAACCTGGGGAATGCCAGAAACTGGGGGGCTTATGCTAAGAACTTTGTTATTTCTATAAGACACAATATTAGACTTCATTGATGAGTTCTCAATCTTGGAGCAAAAATAACCTAAAGTAGTAGTTAATGCCCACTCACCCCCTAACAGCTCATTGAAACCATAAGCTCCAGTATTGGGCGCAAGGGAGTCAACTGAAAAGAAGCAAAGCTAGATCTTGACTCTACTTCTCAGGCTTCTTTGTTGACTCTCTCCTACTCAGTTCAAGAGGATATTGGTTTTTCTCAGGGCTTCCTGTCTTCAGTTACCATCTATTTGCTTCAGTTCAGTTCAGTCGCTCAGTCGTGTCCGACTCTTTGAGACCCCATGAATCGCAGCACGCCAGGCCTCCCTGTCCATCACCAACTCCCGGAGTTCACTCAGACTCACGTCCATCGAGTCAGTGATGCCATCCAGCCATCTCATCCTCAGTCGTCCCCTTCTCCTCCTGCCCTCTATCCTCCCAGTATCAGGGTCTTTTCCTGTAAGTCAGCTCTTGCATGAGGTGGCCAAAGTACTGGAGTTTCAGCTTTAGCATCATTCCTTCCAAAGAAATCCCAGGGCTGATCTTCAGAATGGACTGGTTGGATCTCCTTGCAGTCCAAGGGACTCTCAAGAGTCTTCTCCAATACCACAGCTCAAAAGCATCAATTCTTCGGCGCTCAGCCTTCTTCACAGTCCAACTTTCACATCCATACATGACCATTGGAAAAACCATAGCCTCGACTAGACGGACCTTTGTTGGAAAAGTAATGTCTCTGCTTTTGAATATGCTATCTTGGTTGGGCATAACTTTCCCTTCCAAGGAGTAAGCGTCTTTTAATTTCATGGCTGCAGTCACCATCTGCAGTGATTTTAGAGCCCCCCAAAATAAAATCTGCCACTGTTTCCACTGTTTCCCCATCTATTTCCCATGAAGTGATGGGACCAGATGCCATGATCTTCGTTTTCTGAATGTTGAGCTTTAAGCAACTTTTTTCACTCTCCTCTTTAACTTTCATCAAGAGGCTTTTAGTTCCTCTTCACTTTCTGCCATAAGGGTGGCGTCATCTGCATATCTCAGGTTATTGATACTTCTCCTGGCAATCTTGATTCCAGCTTGTGTTTCTTCCAGCCCAGCATTTCTCATGATGTACTCTGCATGTAAGTTAAATAAGCAGGATGACAATATACAGCCTTGACGTACTCCTTTTCCTATTTGGAACCAGTCTGTTGTTCCATGTCCAGTTCTAACAGTTGCTTCCTGACCTGCACATGGATTTCTCAAGAAGCAGGTCAGGTGGTCTGGTATTCCGTCTCTTTCAGAATTTTCCACAGTTTGTTGTGATCTACACAGTCAAAGGCTTTGGCATAGTCAATAAAGTAGAAACAGATGTTTTTCTGGAACTCTCTGTTTAGAATGGACTGTTGGATCTCCTTGCGTCCAAGGGATTCT
This sequence comes from Nanger dama, assembly GCA_917880005.1. Taxonomy (NCBI): domain Eukaryota; kingdom Metazoa; phylum Chordata; class Mammalia; order Artiodactyla; family Bovidae; genus Nanger; species Nanger dama. The sequence goes on from CAKJTW010000022.1 coordinate 33,932,797, forward strand.
CAAAAGAGTCTCTCCAACATCGCTCTGCATTCAGATGCCTATATCTTTTCTTTTCTCCTTTGCTTTTCGCTTCTCTTCTTTCACAGCTATTTGTAAGGCCTCCCAGACAGCCACTTTGCTTTTTTGCATTTCTTTTCCATGGGGATGGTCTTGATCCCTGTCTCCTGTACAGTGTCACAAACCTCCGTCCGTAGTTCATCAGGCACTCTATCAGATCTAGTCCCTTAAATCTATTTCTCACTTCCACTGTATAATCATAAGGGATTTGATTGAGGTCATACCTGAATGGTCTAGTGGTTTCCCCTACTTTCTTCAATTTAAGTCGGAATTTGACAATAAGGGAGTTCATGATCTGAGCCACAGTCAGCTCCTGGTCTTGTTTTTGCTGACTGTGTAGAGCTTCTCCATCTTTGGCTGCAAAGAATATAATCAATCTGATTTCGGGTGTTGACCATCTGGTGATGTCCATGTGTAGAGTATTCTCTTGTGTTGTTGGAAGAGAGTGTTTGTTATGACTAGTGCATTCTCTTGGCAGAATCCTATGTCTTTGCCCTGCTTCATTCCGTACTCCAAGGCCAAATTTGCCTGTTACTCCAGGTGTTTCTTGACTTCCTACTTTTGCATTCCAGTCCCCTGTAATAAAAAGGACATCTTTTTTGTGTGGTAGTTCTAAAAGGTCTTGTAGGTCTTCATAGAACCGTTCAACTTCAGCTTCTTCAGCGTTACTGGTTGGGGCATAGGCTTAGATTACCGTGATATTGAATGGTTTGCCTTGGAAATGAAGAGAGATCATTTTGTCGTTTTGAGATTGCATCCAAGTACTGCACTTCGGACTCTTTTGTTGACCATGATGGCTACTCCATTTCTTCTAAGGGATTCCTGCCCTCAGTAGTAGATATAGTGGTCATCTGAGTTAAATTCACCCATTCCAGTCCATTTTAGTTTACTGATTCCTAGAATATCGATGTTCACTCTTGCCATCTCCTGTTTGACCACTCCCAATTTGTCTTGATTCATGGACCTGACATTCCAGGTTCCTATGCAGTATTGCTCTTTACAGCATCAGACCTTGCTTCTATCACCAGTCACATCCACAACTGGGTATTGATCTATTTGGTAACAACTCCCAAACGTACATCTCCAGTTCAGTCACCACCCCCACTACACCCTACCCTTAAACACGTCAAAATTAAACTCCTTTAAATGAAAAAGGGGGAAAGGGTTACTTTTTTTCCCTTCTCCTTTTCCTCCTTTTTCTTTTTCTTCTTCTATACCAGTAGGTTTGTTGATATTGTCAAATGGCATCCAACAAGCATGGCTTATCCTGCGTGTCAAGGTATAACTTTCCCTTGAACTTCACCCTGTTGGCTAACATTCCTTGCCATTTTAGGTCGAGTTCTCTTACCCGCCCTGATTCCAGGAGATGGACATGATAGTCACAGCTTACCTGAAGAATGGAAGTACTTGCCCTTCCTGGCCTTACCAGATGGCGCACAACTACCAGGAAGGTGCGTAACAGACAGTGGAGCAGTCAATAGACGCCTTTTTTTTTTTTCCAAATTTGCTTAGACATCTTAGAGTCTGAGTACTTTGGTAATGAAAGACATTTGGCCTAGTGATTGTTCATAAAATATTTAAATGCTTGTTTGAAGATGACTAGTTAGTTATTTATACTAGAGGATCTGCAGAGGGGTACCAGGCTTATATTGGCAATGGTTGGTGAACATTGGCCACTCTTGCCAAGAGCTCTGGCCAAGGTAAGTGATTAGCTATATCAGGACGTCTGCTGTTGGTAGCACTTTCTGTATTTAAACCTCAGACTCCTCTCAGAGACAAACTCAGGAAGGTTACCTGCACCAGCTCCACCTGCACCAGCTCCAGGCTGAATGAAGCTCTAGCTACAAGTTCACTAGCTTCATCTTCCAGTGCCCACCTGAAAACACCTGCGGTTGTCTCTCCTCTCCTGAAGCGTTGCCGTCACAGTCTGCTTAAAAGTTTTCACACGTGAGGAGCTGTTAACACCCTCAGAGAAAACAGCAGCTGTGAAGTTAGTACGGAATCTCTTATCACCCTATACATGAGTGCTTTGAATGGCTTAATGAAGAAATATGCTTTATCATGGTTTTATAGTCTCTTCCAAGACACCAGATTAAACTTGGTTTGGTTGCTTGTTTTTCTAAAATTTATTACTTTTTGTATGAAATGAGGCAAATCCTACTATGCAGTTTAACATAAAATTTAAATGCTGTATTTTTAACCTCACAAACCTTTTTAACTTTTTATTTTGTATCGGGAATAGCTAATTCACAGATCTTTTTGTAAAAATATTTTTAGTATGAGAGCTTTTAAACATACAGAAAAGTTGGAAGAATAGTAAATATTTGACAGATTTTCTTTATATATGTCTACGGTTTGCCTATATTATACTTCCTGGGGGTTCAGATGGTAAAGAATCAGCCTGCAATGCTGGAGACCCAGGTTTGATCCCTGGGTCAGGAAGATCCCCTGGAGAAGGGAATGGCTACCCACTCCAGTGTTCCTGCCTGGAGAATCCCATAGACAGAGCAGCCTGGCAGACTATAGTCCATGGGGTTTCAAAGAGTCAGACATGGCTGAGCAACTAACACTTTCACAGTTTTGCCTATACTGTTTGAAAGTCAGCTGTAAACATCATGATGCTTTATCTGTAAATACTTCAGCCTGCATTTTCTAAAAGAAGATCATTCCTGGGATGACTTTGGATTTGACCTTTACCACAGCTAAGAGATTTAACAGTAATTCCATAATACCACCTTATATCCAGCCTACATTCAGATTTCCTCAGTTGTCCTAAGAATTTCCTGGATCTGTTCAAAATTTCTGTGTTGCCTTTGGTTGATACGATTTTTACTTTCTTTTAATCTGAGATAATCCTGTATAATAAAGTATTTTCTGAGAAAGGCAACTGTAGTCTCAATTCATCCTGTTACAATTCAGCCTCTAGAGGTTTTTGTGTGGTAAGTATACACTGAAAGGCAGTGAGAGGAATTCTAAGAAACCAGTGGTTTGATGCTAGAAATAAATCTGACATGGATTCCTGTACTTCATCGTTTTTGTTTCAGTGACTGCATTATACTAATGTCAGAGTTGATTATTAAATACAAGTAATCTACTTTGGTCTTTACATTTTCTGTATATCTCTTAGATACTGTGTTTTTTCACTTGCCACCCAGAAATGGAAATGGAGCCACTATATATGGTATCTCTTGTTATCGACAAATTGAAGCCAAGGTAAGACAGTTAAAATGAAAACCAAAAAACACTTGAAAACTCCTTGTACTGGCCACTTAAGATGTAGAACTTGGGGAAATACGTAAGCCTTTATTTTTCATTGGTACCTGTAATATTGTTTTAAATTTTTATAAACTGTGTACCTGTTTTCTCTACTGTACCGGTTAATTCACATGAATGTTTTTCTAAGCTGAGATTAGTGACTGTATTTGTATCATAATGTTTGGTACATTGTTTTTAGATAGTGATACCTAAACTACCCATTTATCTTCAGAATACAGTATTTCAATTTCATGGTTTTCTATTTCTAATGTTTGGTATGAAAACTTAAAAAGGAACGATAATGAGTGTTTTTCTTTTTTAGAAGCTTTCTAGAAGTAGTGGGAAGTACTAACCGTAGCTGTAAACTACTCACAAGTTATCTTAATTATCTATAATTAAGATTTTGACATTCTTAAACTTACCTGCCCTCTTAATGCTTAACTTAGTATAATAGCTCTGACTAACAAGTCAAATAAACCAAGATGGGTAGCGTCCCCTTTCCTGCTTTGTTTCTGAGCATCACCATTCTTTTGGAGTGGGGATGCCCTTTCTGAGTAGATCGCTTCCCTTTTATGAAATCATTAATACTCTGAAGTAGTGGTGCTGGTATGTGTCAGTCATGTACGACTCTTTGTGACCACACAGACTATAACCCGCCAGGCTCCCCCTGTCCATGGAATTCTCCAGGCAAGAATACTGGAGTGGGCCAATACTGTAAAGTAATTAGCCTCCAGTTAAAATAAATTAATTAAAAAAAAAGAATACTGGAGTAGGTTGCCGTTTCCTTCTCCAAGGCATCTTCCTAACCCAGAGGTCAAACCCAGGTCTTCTGCATTGTGAGGCAGATTCTTTACCACTCGTGCCACTTGGGAAGCCTGAAGTAGTTCTCAGCTGCACATTAAATCACCTGGAGAGTTTTAGATAAGTAGGGATGATTGGGTCCCCACTTCAGAGATTCTGAGTTCATGTTCTGGCATCAGGAGTATTAAAAGCTCCCCAGGTGGTCTCATATGCAGGCCAGATGATGAACTACTGCTCTAAAACAATGATTTTTAACCAGAACTACCTGGAAACTTTTTAATTATAAGCATAATTGCTGGGCCTTTCCTTCTACCGACTGAATTAGAATTTCTAATAATTGATCCTAGGCAATCACAAAGTTTTAAAAGCTTCCTCAGGTGGGTAATTAACTTAGTCATAAAATTTTTCTTTTAATTTTTATAATGAATTTTTCAAACACAAATAAGTTAAAAGACAGTACAATAAATAGCTGTATACCCAACCATCTACATTCAGCAGTCGTTAATATTTTACCACATTTGCTTTGTCTGTGTGTGTTTCCCTGAACCATTTGAAAGTAATAAGTAAATTCCAGCATAAACAAGCTAGTTAACTACATGAAATAACCCTCCACGCACAGGGCCTAGAACCGAGGACACATATTATAAATGTTTGTGGTTCAGGTAAATGAATGCTGTGCTGTGCTTAACTGCTCAGTCGTGTCTGACTCTGCAACCCCATGCACGTAGGGGCAGCCAGGCTCCTCTGTCCATGGGGATTCTCCAGGCAAGAATACTGGAGTGGGTTGCCATACCCTCCTCCAGGGATCTTCTCAACCCAGGGATCGAACCCTGATCTCCCACATTGCCGGTGAATTCTTTACCATCTGAGCCACCAGGAAAGCTCAAGACTCCTGGAGTGGGTAGCCTATCCCTTCTCCAGGGGAACTTCCTGACCTGGGAATCGAACCAGGGTCTCCTGCATTGTAGACAGATTCTTTACCAGCTGAGCTACCTGGGAAGCCCTTCAAGTGAATAACTGAATTTAGAGATAGAGAAATCTGAGAATTTGTATTTGATTTCTTCACATACTGTTACCCTTGCACATTGATATTACTAGATGAAATGAATCGAGCTGCTGCCTTTTCTTGGAAATCTGTTCCTTTTACCACCTTTTACCCCTGTAAATTGTATGTGTGTGTGTTAGTCACTCAGTTGTATCTGACTCTTTGCAGTCCCATGGACTGTAGCCTGTCAGGCTTCTTTGTCCATGGAATTCTCCCAGCAAGAATACTGGGATGGGTAGCCATTCCCTTCTCCAGTAAGTTGTATAATCACAGTAAAATTATTTCTCCAGTGCTGATATTAACCGCAGTTCTCATGCTCTGCCTAGACATCCTTAAAGTGGCACTCCATGCTGCCTGTCTCCCTTACCTCCTGAGTCTGACCCATTTTACTCTATTAGGGTTGCCCGTTTCTCCAAGTTGTTCTCTCCTTATAACTAGACAGATAAACCAGACATCAGAGGCCCTAGAGCCTAGGAGAAAGCCTTTCATTCCCTTTGAACAAAAGTGAGACCTAATGTATGAATCCAATAAAGGTAAAGAGGTAGAAGCAGATTTAAAAAAGACTCTACTCTCAATGTATTTAACAACAGATCATCAGTTCTCCGGCAGTTGAAGACACAGATCCGAGGAGATGTCAGGCAGTACACGAGAAGGGGAGGGTCACTCTTGCTGCCCTCACAGGTCTTCCTGGGGTTGATCAAGTCTTGTTTCCTAGCAGAGAACTGCAGAAATCTTATGTGGTCATCCTCAAAATCACCAGGACCTGAGTTATGGCTCAGAACTGGACTACAGTACTATACAGGTGTGCCAGGACAGACTCCCAACAGTGGAGAATAACCAGCATAACTTAACTGCTGACGATTCTTCCATCTCTGGAGAAACAAGCTCTTAAACTGTCCCCTTCTCACCAGAAACAAAAGTCTCTGAAAGGGGTGTCCATTTTAAAACTGGAACCAAGGATGACTGGTTTGTATTATGGTTGTGGCAATTTATGTATAAAGTATTCTCCACCAGACTGTAAATTCCTTGAGAGCAGAGATGGTCTCTCACTGTTACATTCCCATTGCCTGCCAGAGTCTAACACAGAGTTCTCTGGTTGACGTTTATTCATTCAGTGAATATCTTCTGAGATTCTCAGTAAGTACTTTTAAATTTATTAAGTGCAAGTATTTTTTTTCTGATTGCTATCATATATTGAAACCCAGTGATTTTTAAATATTTCCGTGAAAATTTTCTAATAATGACTATTTGTTTATAATAGGCATTGAAAGTACGACAAGCAGATATCACCAGAGAGACTGTTCAAAAAAGTGTCTGTGTTCTAAGCAAGCTGGTAAGTGACCGAATAACCTGTTAATATCACACACTCATGGCAGCTTTTTATTTGAGAATGAAGCATTATTGGGATGAAGAGAGGGATTTCCCTGGCCGTCCAGTGGTTAAGACTGTGCTTCCACTGCAGGGGTTATGGGTTTGATCCCTGGTCTGCAAACTAGATCCCATAGACCACAACTGCGACCTGGCACAGCTAAATAGATAAATATTTTTAAAAATAATTTAATAATATGGACCTTACTAATAGGATCTGAAGGATCAGGGTATTTCTTCCAAGATAGTAATTTGACACACAGGGCAAGAATAACCTCCTAGAAAAGAAATGATTATGAAAGATTTCCGTATGAGAAAATTGGTAGATTGCTAATCTGATTCCTGTACACAGTTTCTTGAAGGGTAGCCTGAGAAAATATATATCAGTGAATATTTTTTATACTGGACCAGATGACCAATGTATAGCAGTGCTGAATGTTGGATGAATACACCATTTTGAAAGGCTTCCTGAACAATCATTCTTCAAAGAACAATAATAATCATAATGGTGCCATTTATCAAGTGCCTATATGTCAAATATTCTATAGCAGGCACTTTTAGATAGACTTGTCATTTTAAACCTCATAAGAAGAGAGATCTAAGTATTTACTGTTCTTGTTTCACAAATAAAGTTACATCTCAGACAAAATATGTCTCTCAGAGACATGTAACTGCTAATGATAAAATTGCAGTGAAAATCCAGTTTTATTGGACAGATAAAACAGGCAGGGAGATGGAGAGAACTGGCTCACACAGAAACATCTTATGTTTCATAGTGCCTTTAGCCTATATGTAAAAATATGTTTAGATAGTAATGATATATTAACCAGGATTTTTGTTGTTGCCTGCCATAGTCTAGCACAGAGTGCTCTGGTTGATGTTTATTCATTCAATAAATATCTTCTGAGATTCTCAATCAATACTTTTAATTTATTAAGTGTAAGATTTTTTTTTCTGATTGCTGTCTTATATTGAAACATAATGATTTTTTTCTAATACTTTATTCTACATTACAATACTGTATTTGTTTTGCCATACATTGACATGAATCAGCCACAGGTGTACACGATCTCCCAATGCTGAAGCCCCCTCCCCCCTCCCACCCCATATCATCTCCCTGGATCATCCCGTGCACCAGCCCCAAGCATCCTGTATCCTGTATTGAACATAGACTGGCGCCTCGTTTCTTACATGATAGTATACAGAAACATAATGATTTTTAATGACTTTTGTTGTTTTAGCCGTTAAGTTGTACAGCCTCAGGGACTGTAGCTCGCCAGGCTCCTCTACCCATGGGGTTTTCCAGGCAAGAATACTGGAGTGGGTTGCCATGTCCTCCTCCAGGGAATCTTCCCGACAGGGATTAACCCACATCTCCTGCATTGGCAGGCGGGTTCTTACCATTGAGCCACCAGGAAAGCCCATTAACTTGGATACCTCAGGATAAAAACTATTCCAGTATTACTTGTTTTAACTAGTTAGAGAATATATACAGCATTAGTTTCTGCATCCTGAAAAGGACATAGAAAATATCTAGAAAAGAACATTTCATTGTTGTTCAGTCGCTAGGTCATGTCCGACTCTTTGTGACCCCATGGACTGCAGCACATCAGGCCTCCTTGTCCTTCATTATCTCCTGGAGTTTGCCCAAATTCATTGAGTCAGTGATGCTATCCAACCATCTCATCCCCTGCTGCCCTCTTCTCCTTTTGCCTTCAATCTTTCCCAGCATAAGAAAAGAACATAAAAGGATGGTAGGAAGAGGGTTTTAAATAGGTAAGAATTAAGGAGTAACTTTGTGTTCAGATACACAAAAGAGTATTATGTAGAATATAATAAAGGACAGACTAGTCATTTTTTTTTAGATTTTAAGCCTCATTGAAGGCCAAAAAAGGCAAAATGAACTTAATCATGAGTGTTCAACTAGATACAAGAACTGAATGCTGCAAGGATGATTAAATGTAACCACAACCTAGGAGAACTGTGTGCAGAATTGCGATGTTTTAAATTTTATGGTACTAATGGCTAACATTTAAGTGCTTTCTATAGCCAGACAGTCTAGTAAGTGCTTTTGAATGTGAAAGTGTTTGTCAGTCACTCGTGTCCAGCTCTGTGTGACCCCTTGGTCGGTAGCCTGCCAGGCTCCTCTCTCCATGGGGTTATCCTTCCATATACACATGCTTACATTAGGCAGCAGATGTGGGGAGGTTAAGTGCCCAGAGTTATGTGACTGAGTGACCAGAGCCAACACGCAGGAGGTCTGTGCCCACACCCCTCAACCCAGTGCTCTGAGTGGTGGTTACTTTGTACCTGCACCCCAGGAACTAGAACACATGATTTAACAACACTCCACTGTGAATCATAAGATACTAAAGTTGTCAGTAGCTCTTTCCTTTCTGGTCTTTTCAAGTTAAAAAGTTGTTGGGTGTTTGTTTTGTTTTTACTATTATCAAACTAATGGTAATCTCTCTTTTTCTTTAAGCCTCTCTATGGCTTACTGCAAGCAAAACTTCAACTCATTACACATGCATATTTTGAAGAGAAGGATTTTTCCCAAATTTCCATTCTAAAGGTAACTTTTTATCCTCCATGGATGTGTCTGAAGAAAGATTCATGAATCAAGTAGATCTTTAATATTGTGAGAGATGATTTATTAACTTAAGAAAGACATTCTTCTTTGAAAATAACATTGAAGGGCCAAAGATCTGCCCAAAATATACAATTTCTACTTAGTAAATTTAACAAAACTATCTTTTACTGGAAATGATGACTACAGTTGATTATAACAAATATTTCTGTTAATGGATAATAGCCCTTTTGCTATGGCATTGCTTCTCTACATTTGTTATCTCATTAATACCCTGCACAGTATGTTTATATATCAGGCTTCTGGATCTTAACTCCCAGATCAAAAGCACAGAAAAACTACATGACTATTTTACTGAAAAATAATGTTTTTTTCAAGGCTGCCATTATTGTATACAGCATGGATCTCCCTGGATTCTAGTGAGAGAGAGACAGTTATTTAGCAAGGACGTAGAGGGAATTTATCCTAGGAATCCATACCACCATGGGAATGATTAAGCTCTAAAATATAGAGGTACAGAAAGAAGGAGTGCTGGAAACTGGCAGACTTTCAAACAGACAAAACTGCTTCAAACAACCAGCTTTCCCCTGGTCATCCTATTTCTGATTCAGTGTCTAAACTGATGGTAAAGTGTTCTAAACTGAATCTTATTTTATAGGAACTCTATGAACATATGAATAGTTCCCTGGGAGGAACTTCTTTAGAAGGATCTCAGGTATATCTTGGTAAGTCGCTTTTTCTACAAGTCAGAAGAAATGCCCTCTTTTCTTTTTGTTTGGCATGTTGGTTGCATGTAGAACTTCATGATCAGAGTTACATTTCTATATGATATCTAAATTCTGCAACCAAAATTTAGAAGTATTATTGTATAAAGAATATTTCAACTTTTCAGAATAATAATGGGAGTTTTTCTTTTCCTTACATTAATGCTGATGAGGTCAGTTCCTTGTCATAACACAGAGGGAGAGCAAGGGAGAGAGAGCGCTGCTTATTAGTGTCTTTCTGTTCTAAGACTTTTCAAGTTGAGGGTTTTATGCTATTTTCACAGCCAAGAACATCCATTGGTGTGTCAGGCACTCAGTAAAAGTCCTTTTCATAATTATTTCTTTAAAAGTCTAGATCACATAGTGATTTATGCTCACTCACTTCAAATTTTAGCATAAAATAGCCAAACGGTACAAGGTTCACTTTTGCAGTCCTATGTGTAATGGGAACTATAAAATGCCTATTTTTCTCTGAATTAATTTATCTTGTTTTATGGTAGGCGATCAGAGAAGACTGTGATTCAGAAATAATACCTATGGGGTACAGTGCCCAAAAGCCTTGTTTAAATGACTGCCACTGTGAAGTACAGCTTCATGATTTCTAAACTTGTGTGATTTGTAAGATGGCTTTAGAATGGGGAGAAGGTGTGAGAGTTGCACAGCCACAACGAGCCTCTAGCCACAAGTAACTGTTTGCATTTAGATTAGAATTAATAGAAATTAAATAAAGTTTAAAAATCAGTTTGTCAGTTGCCGTATTTCAAGTACTCAGTGGCCACTTATATCTACTCTATTGGACAATGTAGATTTAGAATATTTCCATTATTGCAGGACATTCTATCCAACAGTGTTGAAGTTCTGTTTGTATGTGTACATAATCAGATATTACATAAATATTTAAATTTTGCATAGTCCTACTTTTACCTGACTTTTTGAGGAGATTAAAACTTCCTTTGACAAAAACAGTAGGTTGTAGTCCTTTTCTTTTCTTTTTTTAACATTATAGGTTTATCTCCTCGGGATCTTGTGCTTCATTTTCGACACAAGGTATGATACCTTATTTAAATTTATGATATACTAAAATTATGTTCATTTAACTAGGAAGATACCATGAGCTGCATGGTCTAATGCAGATTATGGCATAACCATGTTTTAATTTTTCTGAGACAGCTGTCATAATGATAGGAAGTTAAAAGTGTTGATAGTGCTTATATAATAGAAATTTCTAAAAGTACATAGTGTCTGTTTATTTCAGTGCAGGATAGGATACTTTTTTCTGCAGTTGTTGATATTTTGGATGTTATGAAATTAGAGTGGAAAGAAACACGTTTTATTTTATTTTATTCCTCTTCACTGTGGTTTATTACAGGATGTTGAGAGTAGTTCCCTATGCTATACAAGCAGGACCTTGTTGTTTATCCATTCTGTGCATAATTGTTTGCATCTACAATCTCAAACTCCCAATTCACTCCTCTCCCACCCCCCACACACACACACACTTGGCAACCACAAATCTGTTCTCTAAGCCTGTGAGTCTATTTCATGGATAAGTTTATTTACATTGTATTTTAGATTTCGCATGTAAGTGATATCATATGGCATTTGTCTTTCTCCCTCTGACTTACTTCATTTAGTATGATAATCTCCAGGTCCATCCGTATGGCATTGTTTCTTATGCCTGAGTAGTAGTCCATTGTATGTATGTGTGTGTGTGTGCATGTGTGTGTGTGTACACCACATCTGAAAGAAATATGTTTTAATTAATCTTGTAGACTATTTTGTATGTTGCCCTAAGAGTGAAACATTTTCCAGCAAAATATCTATACTTAACGTCTTTTGACCGGGGCATACACACATTGATTGTTCCCTTAACACATATAGTGAGTATCTGTCTGCTCTGTGAGTGCCCTGGACAAACAGAAGCAGAGGAACAGTACCTTTCCTTTAAGGGGCTTGCAGATATTTCAAGCAAAAATGGCACAACTTCCTCCCAAAAGTCCAATTTGATAGTGCTTTAAGTGGTACTAACATTTTTTAGAGAACTCAGATACTTAATTTCTCAGTATAAGTTCATAATTTTCAATTATTTTTAAAGCACTAGAATTATTTAATATTATTGACTCAGGGTTACATGGTTATGTTTGAGGAGGGACAAAGGCAAATGAATAATAGGCTTGGATTTCTTATTTTAATACAAAATTATTTTTCTTTCTTCAGGTTCTAATCCTGTTTAAACTAATTCTTCTTGAAAAAAAGGTGAGATTTGAATGGGTGGAATGTTTAACATTTATTGACATTTCTTAAAATTAAAGTATAAATTAAGACTTTTTGGCTGTCAAATTGCAGTGAGCTTAAAGTACATATTCTTTTTTACTACTATAGAAGTGTGAATTCATGCTGTGTTTTCTGGGGTCAGTTTGGGTATTGAGTTATCAAGGTGGCTTTGCCTATACAGGTAATAGAGAACTCTGTATGTGTGTGTATGTGGCTGTGCTGCATTGGCATGCGGAATCTTAGATACTTGACCAGGGCTGGAACCTGCACCCTCTGCAATAGAAGTCCAGAGTCTTCCCCTGGACCACTAGGGAAGTCCCCAAAACTCAGTCTAAATTGACTTTGAAAATGTATTTATTGGCTTGCTTCAGACTTGAGAGTATGTTGACTGAATGGTTTGATAATCTAATTCATTACCTAGATTTTTTTCATCTCTTTGCTCTACAGTCCACAGTGCTCGCTTTATCTTGAGCCTGATTTCCTCGTAGTATAGGATTACTGCCAACAGTAGTTGAGCTATATGCTGCCTCAGCTATATACTGGTGGCAGAGCTAATATCTTTTCCCTAATCTAATGAGAATTCTTCCCTTCAATTCATCTGGGCCTGTGAGGCCATATGCCTATCCAGAACCAATAATTGTTGCTAAAGAAATGCCTGCATTGATTGGCTTAAGTCTGGGTTCCAGATGCATTCTCTGGTACAAAGGGATGGGATTGCCATGATTTTAGATAAAAAATTATAAGGGATTGTAGACCAAGGTCTCTGCACACTTAAGGCCCAGGGCCAAATCTGGCCCACTACCTATTGTTGCAAAGTTTTCTTGGAACACAGTTTCAGCCATTCTTCAACTTATTTTTTTATGGCTGCTTTTGCACTACAGTCGGAGAGTTAAATAGTTGGAACAGAGACCAAATGGCCCACAAATGAAAAATGCTTACTATCTCACTGTCTATAGAAAGTTTGCTGACCTCTGGTTTAGACTAGTCAGGAGCTATCCCTGGATCTGTGGTCAGTATTACTGTGCTCAGTAGAGATGGACTGGATGTTGGAGGGTCAGTCATTCACAATGTCCAGTATAATTCATTATAAAACTGTTTATCCATTTGGCCAGTAATTGTCCTCTTAAGAGATTTATTTTCCAGTATTTATCTGAGTTAACACAGAGCTCTAAGAGAATTAAGTTCTGATTCATCTTGTATATAATTCGAAACAACAAAAAAGATTCTGAGTGGTTTTATTGTTTTAAAGATGTTTCATAGCATGTTAAGTGAAAAATGGTGATCCAACTACATATCAAGCCCAGGATTCTGATTTTATAAATAAATGTATTTATTCATTAAAATGAGCTTGGAAGGAAAGACAGCAACAGTTTGGTGACCAGGCATATTTTTAAGAAGGAAATACTTTTCTGTATTCTGGTTTTCTGAATGAATATGTATTCTTTCTTTAAACAGGAAGGTACATTAAAAAAAAATGAAACATGTACTGCTGAAATATTTCAACCTTTAAAAACAGCTCTTAGTTGTAAAATACATAAAACATACAGTTAACCATCTTAACCATTTTTAAGTGTGCAGTTTCATAGCATTAAATATGTTCACGTTGTTGTGGTATTACCATCTGTCCTCAGAACTCTCTTCATTGTGCAAAACCGAAACTCTACCCATTAAACAATAACTCCACTTTCACCCCTTCTCCCACCATTGGCAACCACCCTTCTACTTTCTGTCTCTATAAATTGGACTATTATAGGTTTCTCACAAGTGAAATCATATCTGTTCGGCTTATTTCATTTAGCACAGCATCCTCAAGGTTCATCCATGTACAACAGATGTCAGAATTTCCTTCCTTTTTAAGGATGAATAATATTCCATTGTATGTACATAGAGCATTTTTTTATCCCTTCATTCATTGATGGACGCTTGGGTTGCTTCCACCTTTCCGCTCTCATGAATAATACTGCTGTGAACATGGGTCTTTGTAAATGTCTTCAAGGCCTTGGTTTCAGTTTTTGGACTGTATACCTAGAAGTGACATCTCTGAATCACATGTGTGTGTGAAGTTGCTCAGTGGTGTCCAACTCTATCACATGGTAGTTCTGTTTTTAATGTTTTGAGGAACTGATGTATTTTCCATAGTGGCAGCACCATTTTACATTCCTACCAACAGGGCACAAGGGTTCCAATTTATCCACATTCTATCCAGCATTTGTTATTTGCTTGTTTTTTGATAGTAATCATCCTAATAGTTATGAGGTAGTATCTCCTGGTTTTGATTCACATTTTCCTAGTAATTAGTAATGTGGGCACCTTTTCATGTTTTTGTTGACCACTTGTATATCTTCCTTGGAGAAATGTCTTCCCTAATCCTATACCCATTTTTAATCAAGTTTGTCTTTTTGTTGTTTAGTTGTAAGTTTCAAATCTTCCCTGGTGACTCAGACGGTAAAGCGCCTGCCTGCAATGCAGGAGATCCAGGTTCAATCCCTGGGTTGGGAAGATCTGGAGAAGGAAATGGCAACCCACTCCAGTATTCTTGCCTGGAAAATCGCATGGATGGAGGAGCCTGGTAGGGTACAGTCCATGGGGTTGCAAAGAGTCGGACATGACTGAGCTACTTCACTTTCTTGTAAGTTTCAAATTTTTATTGCAATTTATAATTTTAAAAAATGTTTTTCAAAACAGCACACATGGTTACATATATCTGAAGAAAAATTTTGCAAAATAATACTTAGTCTAGCCACATGCAGTGGCATTTATGATCAAGTAGCTTTTATTTAACATGGCAAGTCATAGGTATACCCTTTTTATATTCACTTGGTAAAGACATCCTTTAATGCAAGTCTCGGTTTCTCTGTATTTGCACACTACTCCTTAAATCATCAATGTTTAAGGAGAGCACAGGTGATTGTGGGCACCATGCTTTATTAGATATGACTTAGTGCTACTAAATGATTTAATTGTTAAAGCAAAGAGAAAAAAAACTCACCTCAGCAACTATATGCTTGTTTTTTCATCTAATTTAATTATCACTAGTGTTAGTTTTAGTTCTATAGCTAACTGAACCCTGTCCCTCAATTTTTATTCTGAAAACCCTAAAAGAAAGTTGATAGAATAATTTTATAATGGACACTTTACATCCATCATCTGTTGTTAGCATTTTGATACTTTGCATTACATTGTTTTATATATGTTCATTCTTCCCCCTGAATCATAATAATTTGCAACTAATTTGTAGAACCATGGTACTTCATCCCTAAACATCTTCAGATATATTTCTTAAGAATAAAGGTATATTCCTGGGGCTTCCTAGTGGCTCCGTGGTAAAGAATCGACCTGCCAGTGTAGAAGACTCGGGTTCAATCCCTGATCCAGGAATATCCCACATGCTGTGGGACAGCTAAGCCTGTGTACCCGAGAGCCCATGCTCCACAAGACGCCAGCACAATGAGGAGCTGTCACGCCACACCTGGAGAGTAGCTCCAACTCTCTGCAACTAAAGAAAAAGCCCACACAGCAATGAAGACCTAGCACAGCCAAAAACAGATAAATAAAACCTTTAAAAGAAGAATAGGGTATACTCCTACATAACAAAAGTATTTTCATATTCAAGAAATTTAACATTGAGATAATAAATGATATCCAATGTACAGTGCCTTTTCAGATTTCCCCAGGCATTGTAATAATGTGCTGTAAACTGCTTTTCTTAATCTGGGGGGCCATGGACATGTAGTGATTGCATTATTAGCTCTCTTTAATCTCAGCTAGTTCTGCCGCCTCACTTCTTGTTTTGTTTCTCTGTTTTTATGACATGGATTTTTTTTTTTTAATAATCCAGATTAGTTGCATTTTAATATTAGATTTGTATGATTATTTTCCTTTGGCTCACTTCAGATTAAACTTTTTTGGCAAGAATATTGTATAGGTAGTGATGTGTCCTGGGGCATCATAACTGGAGGCCCATAACTGCTTGTTCTCTTATTGGTGATGGGAAGTTTGATCATTTGACTAAGGTGGTGATTGCCAGGTTTCTTCATATTAGTACTTGTTATTTTCCTTTGCAATTAATAGGCGAACTGTGGGATGATAAATTTGAAGCTAATGTGTGTGAATATCCTGTTCCCCAAGAGCCTTGCACAGTAGTTTCAGCATCCATTGGTAATTTTTACTTGAACCATGATTTTCTGATTCTGTCATAAATTCTGCATTTATTAGCTGTTATCCTTCCATAAAGAAGAGTTTTCTTCTCTCCCTTCTTTGGCTTTTTCTTTTTTTTTTAAAGTGTCATTGTGGACTCGTGAATTTTCTAATTTAATTTTGATTGACTCCATTTCAGGTTCTCTTTTATATTTCTCCAGTGAATAAATTGGTGGGTGCCCTGATGACTGTGTTATCCCTTTTCCAGGTAAGAGGGTAGTGGTTTCCACTCTCTTACTTATTCTGGACCTTTGAATGATAAAAATTTTCAAGGACAAAGTGGTTAGAGTTACTGTCTATTTTAATAGGATATTTTCACTTTGGCAATAGATTTCTCTTTGTCTGGTTTTCAATTAAAATTTGAGCAAGCATAGCTCATTAAAATTTTTTATAGGAGTTCCACTATTTAAAGCAGAATACACAGCTCTTATCTTCTAATATCTTTTTCTAAGCCAAACTGTCCTCCAACATTGTATGTTTTAGGCATGATTGAACATGGACTCAGTGACAGTTCTCAGTACAGACCCCGAAAGAGTATGTCTGAAGATGCTGGGCTTCAGGAAAGTAATCCCCCTGCAGATGAATTTGTTTCTATGCCTGCTGCTGACATTTCAAATACCAACTTGGGAACTGTCAAGAAAATCCTGGGAAACCATGGAGGAGATGCAGCCATCAAGACTGAAGAACCTTTGTTCCAGGTAGAAGATGATAGCAGTGAACAGGAAGCCAGTGATAGCAATCAGTATCTGAAACCTCCTTCTCGCCCATCTCCAGAGTCTTCAGAAAGTGACTGGGAGACCTTGGATCCTAGTGTCTTAGAGGATTCCTCCTTGAAAGAACGAGAACAGGTGGGGTCAGAACCGACAAACTCATTTCCAAAGGACTCTTTGCCCTCAGATAGTCCTCCGATTACTGTTCAACCTCAAGCTAATACCGGCCAGGTAGTCCTAATACCAGGGCTGATTTCTGGCTTGGAGGAGGACCAGTATGGCATGCCCCTGGCCATCTTCACAAAGGTAAGAGTTAATGTCCTTTATTAATGCCCATAAGGATAGCACAAAATCCTTTCAGAATTTAACTTTCAGTGTTGAACACATTTGACTCTGAAAATTCTCATTGAAAACTGTAAAATAACATAGCAGATGTGTAGTACTCTGACATCTGTAACCATGGTGTAGGACTGCAGGGGATTTTGATTAGAGTTTGGAAACTGAGGTCAGCAATCACTGTGTTTGGTGTGTTTTTCATTAGTCGGGTTTACCTTCAGGGGAAAAAACAAGACATCCTTGATTACATTTAATGAATGTATATTAAAATACCATAATTCCAAAAGCTTCAATTTTATCAGAAAGAATAAAAAGCTTAGATGACTAACTTAAATATCAGTACCCTTCATAGATACAATACACTGTTTTGGTTAACTTGCCTTAAAAATTAATCGTTAATCTTTTTATGGAAAAACATACAAAACGTATTTCTAATTTTTTAAAATAATTTAAACACACCATGATAAAACAAATTTCATCTTTGATTCAGTATCTATTTCTAGGATATCATTTCTTTATGTCAGTAATACTGTATTAGGATTCTGGAAGCTACATTTGAAGGGGTTTTTTTTTTATCCTAACAGAAGAAGCTACTTTATTGTCATTCAAGAATTTTTTTTTTTGAAGAAGAAGAAGATGAAAAGTCCCATTTCATTTTTTAGTCAAAGAAGTATTTATTACCTTCCTATGTGCCAGGCCCTGTACTAGGTTCTAAATTCTTATGTCCGTGGCTTTTCAGTTTAACCATGAAAGACAGATACATCTGTCCAGTAACTAGAACAAAATTTATGTTTTTCTCTAAATACCTTCCTTTATGCTGGAAGTAAAACTTTATATGGAAAAGAAAATGGATAGCATTGACTTGACATCAGTCCTTCTCCACTAGGTGATAAATTCTTCCTGGGTTTATCCAGTTTTACAAATAAGTACTTGCCCCAAGTCAGTACTGCTGAATAGTTAGCAGAAAATGCTGTCTTTGTTCATTTTGTGGTCTGTTAGGGGATGCTGAAATTATCTTATATGGTTTCTTGATTGAACTAATGCATATTTGCTTAAAACTGGAGTTTAGGAGCCTGGATAGAAAACTCTGGGCACTCAGACTACTAAGTATACTCAACAGCCACAAATTGTGGGTTTTCTGAACTCACATGTGGGTGTCATGACTGCCTATACTTTTGGAGCCCTTACTTTTACAGCCTCACCCACCCACTCTAATTTTTATCATTGTGAAGATACCAGGAGGGGAGATTAACTGGGGCAGGGGATTTTGGTTTTGTCATGCAGGTCGCTGAATTAAACAAAGCAATGTTAGTGTGTTGTATGTGCTGTTAATAAACAGTTTGGCAGACTATTCTCTTTGTGTATGTTATACCAGTACTGAGTATATGATGGGATTACCACAATCATTATGGTAAATTAAACATTTTCCTTTTAGGTTTTCTGTTTTATTATGTAATGATTGAAATCTAACTTGTTTAATCACAGTTTCAAATACACTTGATTCTTTGATGTCAGCAGCTCTGGAATATGAAATACACTTAAAAATAAGTTGCCTTTAGGCTTTTCTTTTTCCTTCTCTTGAGGATCTTAAAAATGCTTGTAGAGAAGACCTGGATTAGCAAAGCATCCTGAAAAGCCATTTCAAATGTAGCCAAGAGAAGCTTGGATGCCCACACAGTGTTGCTGAAGTAAGACAGCAAGCTTGGAAGAGAATGCGTTGACTGGTCCCCTGGCTGTGTTAGCATATGAAAGTTAGGCTTGGAGAGGTTCCAAAGCTCCAAATTTCCAGTCTTCTCTCTGGGACTTGAAATTGATGGTGCATTTCTTCTCAGTCTTAGAGATGGGGCTTAGCACATAAACACTGTAGATACCAGACCCTAAAATATGCTTGAACTTTTCCTGAGAGCTGAATTAGGGATGTAAGGAAGAAACTAGGTTGCTGAGGGAGAGGAGATGGGACTGGTGGCAACTTACAGGATTCTGTGGGATAAGGGGAGGGCAATGAGGGAACCAGAGGAGAAAAATGAAAATTTAGAAAATGTACCCATGTATTCATAGATATCTATGGGTGATTTTAGGTATTCACTAAAAAAATTTTTTTCAAAGTGAAGTTTTTAACTTAAAAAAAAAAGATAAACACCTACTTCTTAGTTTTTTAAATTGCATGTATCTGGTACTTTAAAATTTAGTAATAATTGCCTCCACCAGAAGATCACTTAATTCAGAATTCTCTTGTTTCAGTCTGTAACTGTTTTAGTAAAGCAATAAACTTATGAAAGAATTAATAGTAAATGTAGCTGGAAACCAAAATTTTTTCTGCTTCATGTATTAAACTTCTTTATATATTGCTTCTGAGTTTATATTTGGTTTGGTTGCTTACAGTGTGTTATATTCAAATTTAGGGAACCTACAAATAACTTGATGACTAGCTAAAAAGTAATAGATAAATGTTTTTGAGTTTTATTCAAGCAGCACCACAATTTTTCCCTCTCCTCTCTCAACGTGATTTTTAGTTTCGCCATAATTTTGCATGAAGTTGTGTTTTATTATTCCTCTGTAGTTTTCTGGTTTTGGCTATCCTGCAGTATGTAAATTCTGTGGATGGATATCTACATTGTTTCTAGTTTCTGGTTACTACAAATAACGCTTCTATTAAATTCTTAATCAGTACTCTTGGCTGTATATGTGCAAGCATTTCTTTAGAAGTCAGTGCTTAGAAGTGGGAATGCTAGATTATAAGGAATGGGTAGATTAGCTTTACTAGAATAATTCCAAACTGTTTTCTAAAGTGGTTGTGACAATTTCTATTCCCACAGCAGTGGATAAGAGTTCCCTTTGCTTCACATTCTCACCAATGGTTGTTATTGTCAAACCTCCTAATATTTAGCCAGTTTCGTGGCTCTTGTCTTTTTTTCTGTAGTCACTGTTGAGGCTGACCATCTTTTCATATTTTTGGCAACCTTTTGAATTTCCTTTTGTGTAGTAATTGTTTAAACCTTCTGGATTGTCTCCCTCATTCTCATGGTTTGTGAGACTTCAGGCTTTGTAGTTTTGACTTCCACATTTTGGGTTTTGTCTACCTGGAATTCATTTTTGTGTATGTTGAGGAAGGGCGTCTGTCTCTGTGCTTTGTTGCAGATGACATCCATGTATCTGTCTATCCTTGGGTCAGTCCCACACTGTGTACCATTATGTTGTGTCAGGCAGAGAAAAGGCTTCCCCTCTTGCTATTGTTCTTCAAGAGTTTCTTAGCCCTTTGCATTTACACGTCAAATACTTAAGATTTAGATAGGGGTTACCTTTGCTACTGCTGCTGCTGCTAAGTCGCTTCAGTCGTGTCCACCTGTGTGTGACCCATAGACGGCAGCCCACCAGGCTCCCCTGTCCCTGGGATTATCCAGGCAAGAACACTGGAGTGGGTTGCCATTTCCTTCTCCAGTGCATGAAAGTGAAAAGTGAAAGTGAAGTCGCTTAGTCGTGTCAGACTCTTGCGACCCCATGGACTGCAGCCTACCAGGCTCCTCCGTCCATGGGATTTTCCAGGCAAGAGTACTGGAGTAGGGTGCCATCGCCTTCTCCAGGGGTTACCTTTAAGTGTTAGATAAAGTTTGGAGAGAACTGACATCCCTACAGCATGGAGGTTTGCGGTTCCACAAACATGCTTATCATCTCAGACGTGAGAGATAAGTAAGTGGCAGTTGGTCCTAATGACGTTGTAGCCCTTCCCAGGTCACAACGGAGAAGGCAGTATGCTTTTGAAGTGCTGTAACAGATCTGCTCACAGCAGGTCTGCCAGATTTACCAAGCTGAGGTGTGTTCTTTGATGCTGTTTCTTAGTTTTAATCGTGGTCAAAAAACAAATAGAAGGTTTGTCCACTTTATCATTTTTAAGTGCACAATTATGTGGTATTAAGTGTATTCTCATGGTTGTACTACAGATCTCTAGAACTTTCTCATCATGCAAAACTGAACATCTGTATTCTTTAAACCACAACTCCCCATTCTCCCCTCACCCCATCCCTTGGCACCCATCATTGTTTCTATGAACTTAACTACTTGTAAATACTTATATAAGTGGAATCATACAGCATTTATCTTTTTGTGACTGGCCTATTTCACTTAACACGATATCCTCAAGGTTCGTCCATGTTGTAGCGTATGACAGAATTCCCTTCCTTCTTAAGGCTGAATCATATTCCATTGTATGTATATACCACATTTTCCTTATCCATTTATCCATCGATGGGCATTTGGGTTGCTTCTACATTTTGGCTATTGTGAGTAGTGCTTCTGTGAACATAGGTGTGCAAGTATCTCTGCAGTTTCTTTCTTTATTTCTTTTTTTTTTTTTTTTTGCCATTATATACCTCAGCCCAAATGTAGAAGTTAAAGGACCCTAGAAAAGTGGAAAGTGGTGGTGTGTTTGTGTGTAGAGGCTGCTGTATTTTAATGTACTCAGACTCTTGCTGCCACTGTACATTGGAGATCTTTAAATTTAGGCTAGATTGACCATCAGTAAAAGTGACGATGCTAAAATTTTAAGGTTTTGAACTACTATTTAAAATAATTTTATAAATCTGCAGTGCTCTCACATGGTTCAATACTCAGAAGGTTCCAAAGCATCTATAATAATAATAAATCTCTCTCATTCCATTCCCTGCTACTCAGATAATAGCAGGAAATTTGTTCCCCTCTCCGTTGGCAACCAACCTTACCTAATCTATGTCCTTTTTTTTTTTTTAACAAAATATTCCCTGGAGATGAACTCCATCACTTACTGCAGGGTACTCCATCACATAGAAAAACATTTATTCATTGCCCTGCTGCTGCTACTGCTAAGTCGCTTCAGTCGTGTCTGACTCTGTGTGACCCCATATACGGCAGCCCACCAGGCTCCCCCCGTCCCTGAGATTCTCAAGGCAAGAACAGAGAAGTGGGTTGCCATTTCCTTCTCCAATGCATGAAAGTGAAAAGTGAAAGTGAAGTCACTCAGTCATGTCCGACTCTTAGCGACCCCCATGGACTGCAGCCCACCAGGCTCCTCTGTCCATGGGATTTTCCAGGCAAAAGTACTGGAGTGAGGTGCCATTGCCTTCTCCGATTCATTGCCCTAATCATGAATAGTTAAGATTCCTGTCTTTTGCCATGATAAATAATGCTGCAATAAGTAACTTTTACAAATCTCACACATGAACAGGTGTATCTGTAGGATAAATTGTAAGAAGTAAAATACTGGGTCAAAGAATATGGATATGTGCGATATTTTAAGGACTGTATTTCTTCATTTAAAAAAAAAAACTTTGAACTATTGACTTTTAAAAAAACTACATCCTTAGTTTTCATGCGACTTAGCCAAGAATTCCACTGTTGACAACAGACTTTTCTTCTTTGACAGAATCAGCTGTGAAATGCAATACTATGAGCAGTTGAATCAATCTTTGTAAATATTGGTAGTTCTGAAAGTGCTCTTATCAGGGATTCTCAGTCCTGGCTGGGGAGTAGGAGGACTCGAAGGAGTCCATATAAGGTTTGAAAGAGCACTCAGCATTGTAGTGTTTATGTTTGGAAACAGGTAACAAGTTTTTAATACTGAAGCACACAAGGTAAAGTATGACCCATGAGTCTACCAGCCACGTGAGTGATTTGGCATGAGGAGCATGGCTCCTTTCCAGCTTTAGTCACAAGAGGGCGTGGGTTGAGAAGCACTATATACTGAGTATGTGTAAGGCATAGACGTGGGATTATTTTTGCTGCTTCTACTATTTCACATTTTATAGAGGAGAGGAAAACACTGTCAAGAAGGAGAATGAAACCAGTTTACCAGACATGTATTCCAACTTCTGGAAGTCTTTGCTCACGTCTTCTCCTAATAGCTGGCTGTGTGGTGCATCCTAGACATAGGGAAGGAAGTGAAGTAGCAGAAGTGATGTCTCCTTCCCTCAGAGAAATTCTCATGGTGGAAACAAGACGTTATCTGGATAACTGTGGTTCAGTGTTTTATTTTTTTAAAGATGATTAGAATAACAAGTAAAACTGTCATCAAACTTGATTGAAAACAAACTCAGGAGTTCAGCAAGTCCTCCCTCCTGGCTTTATACACAAATTATGCCACTTGTTGAGATCTATCTTGATTTAGAATTTTTCAGCAGAAATTCCATTTCCTCCTTCAGTGCATCATTCCAGTGTTAGCAATACTTTTTCTCAGGATATAGGCTTTTTTTGTACACTTAACTCCCTGCTGTGGTTTGGCAGTTAAAATATTTAATTTTTAGGGCAATGGTATTTTCAAATGCAGTTCAACTGGAAATTTTAAATACACAAGTACTGCCATGGTCATTTTTGCTTTGAACATTTAGTAGCGAATATCTTGAAATACTGTATCATTTTAAATTATAGGACAGTACAATAATTGCTATGCAGTGCTTTGCTATTCTCACAAGAGTATTTTGGTAGTTATGTGCAAATGCCTGTGTTTTAAAATTTTACTGGAAGAAGGAACAGCTTTCTACTAAACAGCATACTTTTAATGGGCTTAATATTTAATGGGCTTAATATTAAATTCATTCCTAAATGGAAAAAAAAAGCAACCTAGCTTGTTAGTTATAGTGGAAGCTTTTAAGTTGAACTAAAAGCCAAGTGGTCACACAAGACAAACCTTCATGTTAGACCACCTTGCCAAGATTTGACCATTCATGGAGCCAGGTTAGCAATTAACTGGCCTTAATACAGTCAGGACTTGTGGTTGTTATTATTGGTATATTACTGTGTTGATTCAAAGATCCGCTGTGTTAGGAATAGCATGAGGTTGAGGGAAGATTGGAACTTTCCTTTCCTACTATTAGCTATCTAGGCTTGACGAGGGGCTTCCCTGGTGGTTCAGTTGGTAAAGAATCCACCTGTGACGCAGGAGATCCAGATTCCATCCCTGAGTGGAGGAAATCCCCTGGAAAATCAAATGGCAACCCATTCTAGGATTCTCGCCTGGAAAATCCCATGGACAGAGGAGCCTTGTGGGCTACCATGGCCCAGTCCATGGGGTCGCAAAGAGTTGGACACAACTTAGTTGACTGAACCACCAAAACACCAGCTGTTAGGAGAGACATGGCTGCTCCATTACGTCTCTGACATTTTCTGCTCTTGTAATTCATAGGGATATCTGTGTTTGCCTTATATGGCACTGCAGCAGCATCATCTTCTCTCTGATGTCACCATTCGAGGATTTGTTGCTGGAGCTACTAACATCCTTTTCGACAACAGAAACACCTCAGTGATGCCATTGTGGAAGTAAGTTGACATCTGACTGCAGGTCCTTGACTGCTGGTCCCTGTTTTACTTTTTTAAATGTAATTTGGGCATAGTAATAACATTAATAGTGGTCATAATTGCCTCCTTTGCCAGGCATCCTAAGCACCTTAGGTATATGAACTTATCTCATTTTCATAGCAACCTCTGAGATAGGCATTGTTACTGTCTGTATCACACCTGCTAAGTGGATGAGCCAGGATTCCTACCAAGGCAATCTAGTCTTACTATAGTCTCACAGTAAAAGTGTGTTTATCATTTAAATAGTTTAAATACCTCTACCTTGTTTAATATGCCCCAATATCAAGCGGAAGGAGCTAGAGATAAACATTTGATCTCTTATTAATATAGAAGAAGTATAAGTAATTTAACTTTTACAGTTAAAATAATTTTTACAAATGGGTGGAGGGGATTTCAGCTACCCTAAGTTTTCTGTAGTTCCTAACAGAAAGTACCAGAATGTGCTTCCTGGGGAAATGTTTATAACATAATAAATTAAAAATTGGGATTCAAAGCTATATGGATCCCAATGTTGAGGGAGAAAAATACATATATTATACCTTCCAAGACAGAAGGATATAGATGAAAGGACAACAGAGTTTTCTTAAACTTTATTGTTACATTCTAGTTCTGAAGTGGGTTGACAAGCTGATGGGTATTTATTATTATACTTTGAAACTAACTTGTAAGTTACATATAGTTCTTTCTGTGTCAAGTATTACATAATAAATATACCCCAAAGTATCTGTGCAATCAAAGCAAAAATTTTTAGTAATTGTATTTAATTAATTGTATTCATTTCTGTTTGTATGATAAAAGTGATTTTTACTGTACATTTCTGTATTTTCCAAACTATTTGTCAACATGAATCACTTTTATAATTCAAAATTAAGTATTTATGCATGTAAGAACAAAAAATGAGCATTTTTTAAATAGTGAAAAATAAGAAACAGCTTCAGAATAAAACACCTGTCTCTTTCTTAGGCTCATCTTTTGAGAATGCTATTATTCATATTTTTTATTTCCAGCTCCAACTTCCCAGTAGTTACTCTTTAAAGTGTGGCATGGATGTCTGCATGAATGCCCAGACTCACTTGTACCTGGGTACCCTCTAGGTAGAAGAAGCTCTGATCCAGATCCATGATCCAGAACTTAGGAAGCTGCTCAATCCAACCACTGCAGACCTAAGGTTCGCAGATTACCTAGTGAGGCATGTGACTGAGAACCGGGACGATGTCTTCCTGGACGGCACGGGCTGGGAGGGAGGTGACGAGTGGATCCGAGCCCAGTTTGCAGTCTATATCCACGCACTGTTGGCCGCCACACTGCAGCTAGGTAAGGAGCTCACAGTCACTTTCTCATTGTGTAACTCTGGATGCTTTGAATTGCATAAGAAATAAAGTGACCAGAAAAATTACCTGTCACTCCACACACATAGAATTAACTACTGTTCACAGTTTGAGTAATTCATATCCTTCTGGACCTTTTCTATGCATGTTTTGGATTTTAGTTTTGTAGTGTTCGTGGTAGTCCTTTTGCAAACATGGATCCCATTTTTCATGTTTTTTATAGCTTAGTTTTTCTTTATAATATAAACATGTACCAAGAGAGAAAATGGAGATCTTCATCACTTTTTACATGACTTAGTATTCCACCATATGGAAGGATATATAGGTAGTTGAGTGCTCCTTATAAACACTTCTTACATGTTTTTAAGATATATGAGGGATGGAAAAAAATATTTTTAAAAATAGAAATCATTGGAGATTCACATTCTGAGTGGATTAAACCTTCAAATTTATCTGTTCTAATAGTATCCCTATTAAATGTTTAAAATGGATCAGGCAAACATAAAATCACTCCTGTGTTAAAATTGTCATTCCCCATAGAAACGAATATATTCAAGGAGATAATGAAGCTTTGCAATGAGCTTTCACACCTGGGATACCTGCCACCCTGCACATTAGCAAATCAGTAGATTTGGTAGTGATGGTGGTAAGGTTGTTAAAAGCATATGGACCTTCTGTTTTTCCTGCTTCTCAATGATCTCTCCAACTGTTTCCAGGTTGCTTTTTTAAAAAATGTGGTGAAATCCATATAAAATTTACCATCTTAACCATTTATAAGTGTGTAGTTCCGCAGTGTCTGCTGCCACTTCCTAGATAAGTTCTTCCAATAGTATATGCAGAATTTAAAATCCAGGCTTCAGGCATGTTCTTCATTCATTAAGAAATCTATGGAGTGACTCCTTATTTGTTAATGTGATTTTTTTTTAATATCTGCCTCTTCTACAGTTGTAGCACCTGAGATCCCCAAATTAAATCCTCTAACCCAGAATCACAGTTTATCTAGTAAGAAAACCCAAGTCTCCACCAGTCATGTATGTTCCTGAGTAATTAGTTTACTTCTTAAAAATATTTTCCTGAGTACACAGTAGCTATGTATTTTCAGAGGGAGCATTTAACATGTGTGGAGACCCACCCTTATTTTTTTTTTGAGCACTTTAACATCTTCTAACTCATTTCATCGTCCCAGCAATCTTAGGGGTAGATACCGTGTCATCCTCATTTTACAGATTTGAGAAAGTGAGGCACAGAGAGGTTAAATAACATGCTCTTCCCCCTGGTAGGAGACTGAGCTGGACTTCAACCCAAGCTTTTAAAGGAAATTTAGCCCAATAAGCTGATTGATGAATGTGTTCTTAAAAGCACTTCCTTATGGTGTATATAGAACTATGAATGTTCTTTTCTTCCTCTCCCAGCAACGAAAGTCAGGTGTTTCACCTTCAAAGCAAGCAACTTGGAATTAATATATGAAGCAATAGCCATTTGAATCAGTTCTCCAAACCTTTTCTGTTCTTCCAAGTAGAAGAAACATTGTGGATTGAAGCTTCCTCTTGATAGTGATGAAGCCAAAAGTTTTATGCATTAAATATATGAAAATCCCCTTATTAAGTATTTTGACTGTGAAATGCATGGACACTCAAGAATGAGTTTCACCGAATAGTAAGATAAAGAAAAAAGAATGGCTAAAAAGAACCAATTATTCTAATTTCCTTTCTTAGAAAATGGTATTTGTGAAAAGATCTTTTAAAAATACCCTAATTGCCTACTCCATATATATATGTATGTCAGTATGTTTAACCCACTCTAGTCTGTAGTTTTTAATAAATAGCACTATGCCTCCTTACCTTGGTGAGGAGAACATGGAAATATTTTGGAGTTTTTAGGAACCTTAGAAAATATTTGACTCAACCCCCTTATTTTCTAGTAAGAAAAATGAAATTCCAGGTGATCAAGTGCCTTAGGAAAGGCCACATAGGTTCTTACTAAGGGTTCTGGAACTTGACCCAAGTTTCCTGATATTTGGTAGGCTTTCTCCCCAAGAAAGCAGCAGGGGACAGGGAGGCTAAAGCCATTTCTTTGCTGTTATTATTAATCTTTATAACCCTGACTGGCTACAGTCCAGCCCGACTTTCAAATATTTACTTGACAGATAATGAAAAGATCTTATCGGACTATGGGACGACCTTTGTTACAGCTTGGAAGAACACTCACAACTACAGGGTCTGGAACAGCAACAAGCATCCAGCACTTGCAGAAATAAATCCAAGTAAGCACATCCTCTACAGGGTGACAGAGGTGGTTGACTTATTAAGGGTTTCCAAATAAAGAAAATCATGTCTGAACTCTGATGATACTGTGAATATCTTCAAGAATCCCTTAGATAGACTTTTTATAAAAAAGCAGCTGAAAACTGCTTTCCTATTCACACTTCTTACTCACAAAGCACAAGGCATTTTGGAAGCACTAACATTTCTCCCAGCTTCCAGTATAATTAGGAAACGAAAGTCCTAGCCTGTGGGGATGCTCGTATGTCATATCGATCTTTCCTCCCTTTCTCTGGATTTTTGCCTCAGCAGAATGGTCAAGCGAGGTAGAAGCTGAGAGGTTATTGTAAAATATGAAGTGTGAACAAGTAAAGTCAATATTTGAATTCCTAGATAATCGGTAAAATCTGGTGTCATTTCCATATCATATTTTAAGATCCAACAAAATTTAATACCTGTCATAATATTGACTGTTGACTGGGCAAAGACTTTATTCCACGTAAAAGGCATTTAAATGTACTAGAGAATTGGGCCATTAAGAAAAAAATACCATGTGAATGGGAGAGTGTAGTCTAAGGAGAACAATTGATATAATGTGTACATATTGGGAACTTCTAAATTAAAAGATTTTAATTTCTTTATGATATAAGTATATGTTGAACTTTGTTTTCATTTGTGTTTTTTTGTGTATGTGTTTTTAATTAATTTTTGTTGGAGTATCATTACTTTGCAGCATTATGTTTCACTTGTATTTTAAACTTTACTTCTTCATGAAAATATGACAGAAATCAACTTAGTACTGATTACCATATTATTTAGGAACTTGGGTAAACTTGACTTGGGAATGTGCTTTAGTGGGGCTACACACACAGAATCCAAGGATTTATGTCATTGTAACTTAGAGAAGCATCTGCAAGGAAGCAGGGCTTGGGAGAACATGTCTGCTAAACTTACCCATCTAGGTTCAGGACCAGTTTTGGTGAATTTAGTCCTCATACTGGGCTATGGCAGAAACCTAGATTGCCATTTGGATGTGGTAAAAACATAGAGAATTAAAAGGCAAAAACACTGTAATGGAATTAAATGAAAGGACTAAGTTCAGAGTTTTCTCCCTCACTAACCACAAGGTCTGTGCTCTAAAGAGTAATGAAGAGAGACAGATGTGCGCTCGCTCGCCTAGTGGCGCTGGTTGTGGTGGTGGCTGGGGAGTGGCCGTTCACAGTTGTCTCCTCCCCTGGGCTCTGTTAGCCTGGACAGGTCTTTACTCAGCTGCTGCATCTGCTGTAGTGCCTTTAACTTGAAGCAGCACTACAGATTTTAATGCAGGTCCTTATGAGGATTAGCTGGCATGTGTTTTATAGGATTGTTAAAACAGTACTTTTAAAACTATGTAAATAATTGAGGTTATTTCGGTTGAGGAGAAAGAAAGCTGAAGCAAAAGACCAGAAAATTAGATAGGGAATTTATGCAGATGTGATAGCAGATTTTCAGTATTTCCACCAAATTAAAAACGAGAAATGATGATTGTCTTCAGCTGTCGTCAGGGGATATAATTTAGAAATGTTCAAAACTAAATGTAAGGTTTGAGATCTTTGAAACCCTTTCTTCCACTCCTAAAGATTAGAAAATTAAGTCCTCTCAATGCTTTCAACTGGTGATTCGGAAATCCAGATCAAAGAAAGGTTGTTATGTATGCTTAACATGGCCAGTAAATAAATTTGTTATCATTTGAAAAGCCATAATAGCATTTTTAAAATTTTAATTGGAGGCTACTTTACAGTATTGTGGTGGTTTTTGCCATACGTTCACATGAATCAGCCACATAATAGCATTTTAATATTTTAATAAGTGGCTGCAAATTTCACCAGGGTGACTTTTTTTTTTGGTCGCTTTCTTTGTTAGACATTGACAGAAGGACCCCTGGCCTGTGTATGAGATAAGAATCTGAATGTTTACTGATTCCTTGTTTTACAGTATAATGTTGATCAGGTTGCCTGATTTTTATATATACTGTTTCCCTAAGATCTGCACTTTGAGTTGCTTTTCTGATAACACAGATTAAATCTTCCTTTGACCAGTAGCATCCATTTATAAGATGGCCAGAATCAAGCCATGACCAAAGTCAAGGACTCTAACCCTGACTGTCCCAGGAACTTTTTAAAATGTTGGTGCTTGGGCCCCACCTCAGACCAAAGAAGAACATTAGGGCGGTATTAACAAAAACCAACCCCACCCAAGGAAAAAAAAACACTTGTTTTACAAGCAAAGTACATAAGCTGAGAGAGACTCCCGTGAGTATGAGTGGAGAGCTGTGATCAGAGCCCTATTTCCGGTATCGTGTTTGGAGCACCGCCAGTGCAGTTTCCTGGTACTTTCTGCGATAACTCTGTGTTGCAGCTTCACTGGTGAGATACTCATAGTCTAAACTCAAACTTTGTTTTACAGCCATCCTTTCCAAGGACAGTACTCAGTGTCAGACATGAAGTTAAGATTCTCACAGTGAGTATTTGGGGAAAATAGTAGGAACATTCTTCTGTCTGAATTCCTGCCATGTGTTTCATCGCTAATTGGGAATTGTTTTTCTCCACTTCATAGACTTGTGCTTCAAATAGTAACCAAATATGTGCATAACGTTCTCTAGCTCAGCCGTGTGTATGTCTCAAAATGAAAACACTGCTGTTTCATGGAGAATGGTGTGAACTAATAGCAGGATTTGCCATTTTTATTCTGGTGAAGTAACTTTAGCAAATTATGACCATACGAATTATGTATAACCATACATCCTTATGTCCTTAGACCACTTTCTGGCTCATCCGTATATTCTTTTAAAATTTCCTAAAAATTCCTGTACTTAAAATATTAGTAAATTAATTGATATACAACAAATAACGAATTATTTATCTGCTTTTCTCAATACTGATTTGGGGGTGATTATAGAGTGGTTAATGTATATGTGAGTGATTTTTTTTTTTAACTGTACTTACTTAACATTTCTCTCCTTTACTCAGTTCTGTTCAAAACAGTGAGCGTGGCAAAAAACTTGGAAACGTCATGGTTACAACAAGTCGGAATGTTGTACAAACAGGAAAAGCTGTTGGTAAGGATGTCTTAGGCAGGAACAGATTGGAATCATAAAACATCTCTTCTCTATCCTCAGTATGTCACTGATAAAAACATAAAGTTGCAGAGATGTGTATATCACATAATAATGCAAGATGGTTGAATATACAGCGGTTTTTCTTTTTAATTTTGGTTAGTCTTATTCATTAAAACAATTCTTGTGACACTAGATAATGTCAAACCAGGTTTAGCAAATGTTGTCATATCTGTTCTGTTATCAGGAGTCAAACTTCTCTGGATTTCTCTTTCTATTCCATGAGCTGCCCACAGTTCTTTATAAATAGTAGAGTACTATTTATATAATAATAAAGTAGGCATTAGGAGCAGCTGTCTTTAAAGGTAGTATCACATAGTAAAGAAGATCAGTGAAAACCAATAATTTTTTTATGAAATGATAACATTAATGATACTTCTACAGACTAGTAAAGAGAAAAAGAAGATACAAATGACCAGTATTGGGCATGAAAGAGGGGATACCACTATAGATCTTACAGAAATTAAAAGGATAATTAGGTAATACTATGAATAATCTTGTGCCAGTTTTTCAACTGCTTAGATGAAATCTACAAAATCCTTGAAAGACTCAAATTGCCAAAACCAATGCAGTAAAGAAATAGAAAATCTGAATAGCCCTAAATATATTAAATAAATTGAGTTAAAGTTTAAAGGCTTGCTACAAGTTTTTAAATGTAATCTAAGCCCAGGTGGCTTCACTTACAAATTTTATCAAACACTTAAGGAATAATGCTAATTTTATACAAACTCTTTCAGAAAGTAATGGTTAAGTTAATACCTCCCAACTTGTTTTATAAGGGTATATTACCCTGATATCAAAACCAGATGAATGGTTGTTAGGTATACCCTTCTGTACCTAGCTTTTTTCACTTTGGCTGTTTTGAAGATTATTCCGTCTCTTTTTCTAAAGAAATTTCTTGTTCCTTTTTCCTATATTTTTGACTGTTTACTTTTATGCTATTTCAAACTTAAAGAAATCATGTAACAGTGTACAGGGACCTCCCAGTTGTCTCAGGTGCCCAGTTATTTACACTTGGCTACATTTGTTTTGTAATATCAGTATTACAAATAGGGCCCATCTCATTCCTCAGCTCCTGAGAGCTAAGGGTTAGCTGACTAACCCTTACTGAACACAACTCTAAAGCCCCAGAACTAGGTGATATCTGTGCCAGGGCCCTCCTAGCTCTAATGTCCTGTACATCTGGAGATGAGTAAGAGAACTGTTCTACAGACTTTAAGACAAACACAGGGCACACAGTCCTATCAGCCCTGTACAAGGGAACAGAATTAAATATATAAGAATTTATTTCCATACAATATCATACCTTTGACTTATTTTGAATTCTTTGTTTTTGGTAGAAAACTTCTACTTCAGCAAAGGTATATGATGTCAGTTAATTTTTAGTGATGCTGCTGATATTTAACTTCTATGGCCTGTTCCCTTCTTCCACATTCCCCTCTCCAAGAACAGTGAGTGTGTATGATTCAACGTAAATAATTTCATTATAACATCAGCTTTTGAGATAATGCTGTTAAAAACAAAACAGACCTCAGGCAGATAGAGCTCTGTATGTTTTAATTTGGTGCACCATGGTTATTTATTTTATTGTTTGAGTGCTTCGGGCCTGTCTTGCAGAGTTGCAGGCTTTTCTCTGGTTGTGGCACATAGGCTTAGTTGCCCCGAGGCATGTGGGATACCAGTTCCCAGACGGGGATCAAAGCCGTTTTCCCCTGCATTATAAGGCAGATTTCTAACCACTCGACCACCAGGGAAGTCCTGTGATGCAACATGATTTTAGATGACAATAACAGATTTCCCTACGCACCCTAACAACTCTTTCTTGTAGATGGTTTTCAGTTATAAACTTGGAGGATTTGGGTTACAGAGAGCACACAGAAGTTTTGTTTTGGGTGTGTGTGTTTTTGTTTTGTTTTTTTTTTCAAGCTCTCCAAGTCGTTTAAGAACCACTGGCCTGGGAAAAGTTTCCCCAAAGACTTTCAAAGTACTTAGGAGAGCAGTGTCTTATACACAGACACTAGTCAGGTTCCTCTTAGACATTCCCATGGTAAGGGATTATTTTGAAACTAGAAGTGTCAGTTTTATTGTGGTACCTATTAACATATCAGTGTGTTGCAGTTAAGTAACATTGGTTTTTCAGTGCCTCTTAACAGAAGTGAAGACCGTTCTCCTTCTGTCTTTCCCCTCCTTTCCACTCAGGCCAGTCGGTTGGAGGAGCTTTTTCCAGTGCGAAGACAGCTATGTCTTCATGGCTTTCTACTTTCACGAGTTCCACTCCACAGAGTCTCACTGAGCTGCCTGATGGGAAACCCTGAGCCGAGCAAGCCACCCGGAAGCTGCTGTCGCTTTCTCAGGCTTTAAGCGTCCCCTGTCTGTCTACTGCTCCCAGACTGCTTCTCTCCATCGGTTGCAGGTCCACAGCAGGGGACCAATAGGCCGAACTGTTTACATGGACGGTTGCCCTCTGTCTAAATGAATGTCATGGGACACTGAAAAGATGAAAACCACAACCGCAGCCGGGATGGCTTCCCAGGTTGGGGTTTAAATTGACTACGTTTATTTCGTCTGAGCCTGATTAAAACACACAGTGAACCTTCTAATGAATTTTGAGTTCTGACATTATACATTTGTTTACTTTAGGAAAGTTTCTCCTTGATGTAAGTTTTGTTCTGTTGTTGCTGTCTGAATATCCAGATGGATATTTATACCTGCTAAGATTAAGTTATATTACTATTTTAATTTCTCTAAAGTGGGCCCTAAAATGTTCTGATAGCATGGAGGGGCCATACAATCCAACCCTTTGCTGTTATTTTGCTGAGTTATATAAGGATTTTTTTTGTTTGTTGGTTCTCTACCTACAAAACAAATTTGTCATTCACTTCCTCCTTGAAACCATAGAAGTCAGAGGTGGTAGTTCTGAGGGTGGAGTGTTTGTGATTTTAATTTATCCTTTTCCCATCCTACACACTTGCTTTGAGGTGTCAAGGAGTGTCACTGTGCTTTTTCTTCTTCCTAATTGTTCAAGTAGATGTGCAAAGAATGAACATGGTGACGGTTACAGCAGAGTTGAAACAGTTTAACTGTGTATTTAGGGCAAGACTTCTAAAGACCTAGGTGGGTTCTGTTGACTGTAGTAACGTTGCAATCTTTACATGCATTTTTTAACCCAAAGTTTGTGCCTTCTATTTCTTCTTTTGGACGGTTTTCCATTGGGTGTTTACAGATTTAACAGGTTTTTTCCCAGTCTTACTCTTCATGAAGCTTTTCGAGGCACTTGGCCTTCCTCCTTCCCTGATAGAAAATCCTCATGTAATCAATGTCTACCCCCTTCCAAAAGCATTTTTAAAAGAAAAGATGATCTGTAAATATTAAATAGAATTCTCATCTTGACTCACATTTAGAAAAGCAAGAGAAGAAAACTTCAGCCATGACATTAGTGATGTTTTGTGAGGGACATCTGGGTTCATGTTGGACACAGGTGTGCTCACTACTGAAGATTTTTACCCAGCTAGACCTCAGGTAGCTGCCAGGCTCAGCTCTCATTTGCTTTTCAAGGGGACTTTGATTGGGTGTTCTCAGGGAGTACTTACAGGCAACAGACTGCTTTTTCAATAACAAAAGATACTTGGGAAATACATTGTGAATATAACCTACATTTGATGTGATGAGTATTGAGAAAATCGGGGCCTAATTAGGGAGGACTCTTGATTATATTTGATTTATCCTTTAAGAAATGTTTGTGTAAGAAGCACTACTGGGGTATGTGAAATGAAGCATAGGGACATAGTCCAAATATCCCTGAATTTTTCAATTTGTGTTTTAACACAAGTCCTACAAACCTAAAAGCATATGTCCCTTTGAGTATAATGATTTAAGAATTCATTGCTGATAAAGGGCTTATTGTGGGAAACATTAATTTTACTTCTAGGAAAGCTTTCTCAGGAAAATAGTGTTTGAAGAGAAGAAGGTAGTACCAAACAAAAGTTTTAAAAGGTACTTTAAAGTTGCACTGAGATGAACATCTCGTTGTTTCATGAGGGCGCTTCATTGGATGGAGTATGATAGTGTATCAGATAGCATTCACAGTGCTGTGAGGGGTCAGCCAGCACGCTGGCTGGTTCATCCTTCAGTTTGTATGATTTGTACGACTGGGGTGAATTCTCATCTCTCATCATTCAAAGCAGCCCAGTCCACTTTGGAATCCCACTGAAATAAAAAGTTACATAAAATTTAACTTTGCTTTGCTATCACTCCCCATTTTAATGCACACCTTAATGGAACTTTCTCTTCACGTTTGCAGTTAAGAGTTCCACCCTTACAATGGTCATTTAACTGGCTTTCAACATAAAATGAGTATTTCAGAAGATGGAACTTCTGTCACAGAGATGGTCAAAAGACCATAAGTATATTTATTCTTTCAGGTTCTGGGAGGTATGGGGGTCTTCAGGGAGTGCAGGCTGTCACATTGTTGGCAGGGCCCCAGGGCAGCCAGCACAGGGGGAGGCAGGAGGCCTGGCCCCTGGTCCTAGGGGCCTCCGCGCTTCAGGTTTGGATTCTGGGCTCCGCCCAGTGGCAGCCTGGAAACAGTAGCTTCCTCCAGTCTCTGGCTCTGTGAGCCATAGCAGCCAGCACGGATGTGGCCGTCTGTGGACATCTCACTGGTAAAATGTGCTTTACTTGGCCACACAGTGCTTTCATCTGAGCACTGAGTGTGTTTAAGTTGGCCTGAGGGAGCTAGGGTCAGCCAGGCTTTTTCAGAGTGCGGCAGGCACACAGACGAGACTGCATCCACAGCTTGGTGCACACTTCTCTACTGTCCAGGTGACTTAAAGATGGTGTTTGGAAAAAGTCCCTGGCTGGCTTTAATTCCTACTAGGCACTGTAATGACAATGACATAGGTAAGGGAAAGAGAGCTAAAGCTGGCCCAAGTGTCCCAGGCTAATGAATAGAAGAAGTTGCCTGTCGAAGTGTGGCTTGTGGTTATTTTGCATTTGCATTGGCTCTTGTAACCAGGATGAATAGTCTATCCCCAAATCCATTAGTGATTTGCCAGCCCTCCAACCCTAAGACAATTCTCTTCCACTTTTTGCTTTAAGAAACACAGCAGTAATATCCTTGGGCAGCAGCCCAGAGCATATAACCTGATCTCCTCAACCTTATCTTGCTTTCTGAGTCCTATATTAAGCATTGAATTTTTTTAAGGATAATTTACTCAGAAAGGCAAGGAGGAAACAAACTTTGAAGGGAGAGATGAGACATTTATTGTTGCAAAGCCAAGAGACAGGTTCTTAAAGCCTGCATGAAAGTATTTTGGGAGCAGTATTTAATATGCTAAAGGATGTATGAGTTGTTTAATGAAGAAGTTAGATTTTTCATCTGCTAGTTAGAAGCTGTAAAATGAAGCTTTGTTTCCCTGGCAGGCAAATTTTGGTTTGGTTTTGTGGAAATTCAAGCCAGTGGTCCTTTTCCCTGAGGTGTGGTGATGAATTTAGGAACACCCCGCTCTGGGAGGGGCCAGTGGACTAATCCTGAACCCTTGAACTGTTATCTGCTTCAGCAGTTTCGGAAAGTAGCCTGTTAGGATGGTAGCTGATGAATGTGGCCTGTTATTCTACTGGGGAGTTGGTTGGGACTCTGGAGATGGTATTGACACTGGCGTGCTCTGACTGTGTGGCCAGAGATGGCACAGTATTCAGTCTGTCCACCCAGTTCTGTGGTATCCTCTAAACAAGATAGAGAACGCAGCCCTGGTTTCTAGAAGAAGATCGTCATTCCATGTAGTGCAGTGTGTCACTAGGAGTTTTTTCATTCCAAGTCTTTGGGCTTCATAACATTGGAATTGTTTTTTCATAATTCCCAACATTCCATAAATATTTGTCTAGGACAAAGAAAAGGAATGTGTTTCTTTATTCTTCTCACATAAATAACTTTGTACACATGACTTCCTGCTTTCATATGAAGGAGAAGAAACTAGCTCCCTTGTGTAGCAGCTCCAAAATTAAAAGATTGTTGCACGTATAAGGGGTTGAATATATTTTATAAAACTAATGCATTTGTATTTCTGTGCTGTTCTAAAGATTACCTTTTTACTTATATTAATTAAAGATATAGAAAGTATATATTTAAATCATGTAAATGTGACTCATTAGGGAGTTTCCTCAATCTTAATATTCATCAGCTTCTCACACTCACATAGTATGCTGCTCAAATTTTTTTGTGTGCAATATGAACATTTGAACATTTCAGTCAGGTACTGAGCCAGAAAAGGTAATTGAAGTTTTTAGAAAACAACGTTGCTTAGAAAATACTTTGTTTTCTTGAAATAGTAATAATTTATAGCTGGGAAGATAAGATCAAGACTTATTTCAGGCCCCTTGGTCACTGGTTCCTAAATTTAGGAAGCACTTGATTAACAAGTTGTTGAAAGCATTTAGTGGGTACAGGAATAGTTTAAATACTTGAGATTAAAGGCTTTCCTCCGATCCCTTTCTAAGTTTTAGCTTAGAAATCTTAGAAAGTTTTCTAAGGAAGTATAGCTGTGGTACACTTTCTGATCAGAAAGGTAGTTTCTCTTTGCTCTATTAGTTTTATAATTTGTACTAGTTATTTGTTTCTGTTGTCATTTGTGTTTTTTTTTAATGTGAAAATTATAAATCATGTCTAATCATACTGAATTATAAAACTTCTACTGTATCTCTCTTTTAAGGAAAAATGAGAATAAATTATCCTGTTTGTCCTGCATACAGTGTACTTGGTCTGTCTTCTTAGAAGTACCCTTCATGGTGTCAGTGTGGTTTCTGGCCTGTTTCGCCAGTGCACAGAAGGGCCAGCTTCATTTCTTAGGGAACTAGCAGAACTAGAGGACTCATTGCTCGTTTTTCTCTCTCATTTTGAAATGACTTACAGTGGTACTTCAGTCTGTGAGGTGGTTACCCTTGCAGCAAGAATGTTCAGAACCTGGGGCTACACAGCATACCGCCAAACAGAGCTCGGTCATGCAAGAACATTTTGTCACATGCTCACTGACAGAAATCCCCAGGGGACAGGGCCATTGTCGCAAGCAACTCATTTTTCCATCTGAACTGGTGAGCTTCAAAATAGACTTGACATTGCCACTGAGGACTCCTAACACATTTTCATATGTATTTCCATGTACTATGGTTTCTTTCCTTACAGCTGTTTTGCAAAACAGCTTCAAAGAAGGAGACAAGTTTCTTTGCCCTCCCAGGAATGGGCACTTCCTTGAGTGCAGGATTAAGTTTAAGGTACCAGTGTTCTTACAACGTGGACCATTGCTGTCTGACAAGACGACTCAGGCAGTAGAGCTTGGCACTACTGGCATCTCTCCTTTCCCAAGGACCTGCCTTCCCAAGAACCTATACTCAAGCTCTGCCATGGTGAGAGGATGGTCCCCCTTCATCTCCCGGATCAGTGTTGCCTGGCGTTCATTCTCATAGGATGGGAGATACAATCAACAAATCTGGCAGCATCTGGAAAGAGCATGATTATAGAGCCAGTTTCTTCCAAGGAATCACCCATTGTGAATGGCTTCCCTCCTCCTGCAGTAATCACAAGCTCGGGGAACTGCTCAGTAACAGAACTGATCTGTCCCAAGTTTACAATCGATGAACCTCCAACTGGCCTTCAACTTTCACGTCACATGACTGATCCACTCCAGTCAAGACGGCTAAGGTCTAGTCATCAGCATAGGTAACATGCTTTGTATGACTGTGGAGTCAGGCTGGGAGCCTCTGGGGTAGGAGAACTGAATGGTCATACTCGTTGCTCTTGATCCCATGTATATACCTATTTTTGGAACCACTGACATCCCCACAGAACACAAAAACTAAGATTCATATATTTCTAAATGTAGGTTTTATCCTTCACTAGACCTAGCTTCACTCCTGGGGCTCAGAGCTGTGGACTGTGGGGAAAATGATGAAAGTCACTTGATAAGATACTGATCAGTGTTGAAGCCAGGTGATGAGTACACAGGAGTTTGTTAGACTATTCTGGTGTTGTATACGTTTGAGAATTTTCATAGTGAAAAGTTTAAAACTTGCTAGTCAAACAACTCTGCTGCTGCTGAGAAGGCTCCGCTGCTGCCACCCCTTCCCTGGCAGTACTCTCAAGTAGTTGCAGAGAATGTTGAAGCCTTCAGTCAGGCTCTCAGCATCCGGTCAGTGTCTGCTAGTCCTCTTCTGACCTTATGTGGTTCTGGTCACTCATCCTTGTAAGGCAGAATCTCTCTCATTAACTTCAGAATGAATGGAAGGGCTGGGAAGGACAGAAAATACGTTTTTGAAAAAGTTTGTTCAGTCCCTGAATTCTCACTGTTCCTCCGTCTCATTCTAACTTCACTTCCATTGTACAAGGGTGCTAGTCACTTCAATCGTGTCTGACTCTGCGACCCCATGGACTATAGCCCGGCAGGCTCCTCTGTCCATGGGATTCTCCAGGCCAGAACACTGGAGTGGGTTGCCATGCCCTCCTCCATAGGGATCTTCCCAATCCAGGCATTGAATTTATGTCCTATGTCTCCTGAATTGTGGCAGATTTTTTACTGCTGAGCCACTGGGGGAAGCCCTCACTTCCATCATTCCTGGTCCATTATGCCTGCACCTTACTGGTTTCCCTACTTCCAGTCCACCCTACCCCTCACACCCAGATTCATCTCCCTAAGACTTTAGGGTATTTTTAATTGTCCCTTGCTACATGATAATCCTCCAAGTCTACTTAACTGTCTACAGAATTAAATCCAGATTCCTAAATCAAGCACTCAGTGTCTGCCACACAGTAATGTCCCGAGCTTCTCCAGTGACCCCCTGGCCTCCACAAGCCCCCCGGCTAACTGACACCTTTGCTGTGGTGACACTTTCCTTTCCGCTAGCTGTTGGATGAGCATTGAGAGAAGCCCTGTAGACACTGACTGAACTTTACCTTCAGCCCCTTTTGTTCTTCAAAGTCTCCCCTGGGGCTAACCTAAGTTCTTTCTAAAATACTTGGACTCAGCTTTTATCATTGATGTTCAGTTGCAAAGTTGTGTCTGGTTCTTTGCAACCTCAGACGGCAGCACGCCAGGCTCCTCTGTCCTCCACTGTATCCTAGAGTTTGCTCAAATTTGTGCCCGAGTCCGTGATGCCTTTATTGAGCACCACACAAATAGGTGCTTCCCAGTTTTGAGATTTTCAGCTAGCAAAACTTTAAGAAAGGGATGGCAAATTGTGTGAGATACATCTGGAAAGAAACGTATACATTAACCAGTCATACAACTGATGCCCACGGAGGAAATAGGGCATTGCCAGCACCTGAAATGCCCCATCTTTGTGTCTTTCCCAGAGCATAATTCTTCCTCCAGAGATATTTGGTTCTCTGATTTTGGAGATAATTATTTCTTTATAGTTCTACCTCCTTCCTATGTATATATACGCAAAGCATTGTTTTGGTCTTTCAACTCGTATAAATGGAATCACCTCATTGCTATTGTCTTTTTCTGCCTAGTTTTGGTTTTAGGAAGTCATTCTCTTTCACTGCTTCCTAAGCTGTCTCACTGTACAGCTGCACAGTTTTCCCCCTCTATGTGGGTTCAGTTCGGTCACTCAGTCGTGTCTGACTCTTTGTGACCCCATGAATCGCAGCACGCCAGGCCTCCCTGTCCATCACCAACTCCCAGAGTTCACTGAGACTCGCGTCCATCGAGTCTGTGACGCCATCCAGCCATCTATGTGGGTAGATGTTGGCTATTTCCAGGTTGAGGATTTCGTTAGGAGCAGTGCTGCTCTGACCCTTCTAGAATACACCTCCAGTGCACCTAATGCACGTTTCTGCACGGGATAAATGTGGGAATGAGACTGGAGGCATGGAAATGTGTAAACTAAACTTTTTGTTAATGTTAACTTGTTTTCAAAGAGATGGTGCTATTTACCCTCCCACCAGCAGGACATGAGAACAGCATTGTTCCACATCGTCCCCAGTGCTTGGGTATCATCAGGAATTTAAATTTCTCCTGATTCGGTGAGTGTAAAATGGTATCTCATTGTGGGTTTTAATTTGCATTTTGCTGTTGTACTAGTAAAATTGAGCACCTTTTATTTATTGATTGATTGTTCAGATTTCACTTTGGGGAAATGCCTATATGTTTTTACCCATTTTTCTATTAGTCTATCTGTTTCTTATTTGCTTGAGTGTGTATGTGTGTATATGTCTGTCTATAGATATATATTGTTAGGGATTTCTGGATACTATTTCTTCGCTATGTTGCAGATTTCTTGTTCTGTGGCTTACCTTCATTCTTTTTGGTCTCTTGCTGAATCAAGTTCTTAATGTAGTCAAACTTTTATCTTTCCTCTTAAGATTAGCGGAAATCCTATCTTTTTGTGTTTCATTTAACAAATTTTTTTTTCCACCTCAAGGTCATAAGGATATTCTCTATAATCTTCTAGTGTTTCAGTTTTCCTTTTCATACTTACAGAATTTCTCTACCGGAAATTTCTTTCCCAATCCCCACCCTCTCTTCCTTACCCAATTATGACTAGAAAGTTTTGGCACTTATTATTTTGCTGAGTAAGAACTCTTTTTATTTATTTATTTATTTTTGTTTTTTTAAAAAATCTTTATTGAAATATAGTGATTTACAGTGTGTTTGTTTCAGGTGTACAGCAAAGCAATTCAGTTATATTTTTAGATTCTTTTCCATTATAGGTTATTATAAGATATCAAGTAGAGCTCCTTGCGCTATGCAGTAGATCCTTGTTGGTTATCTATTTTATATACAGTAGTGTATATTTTAATCCCAAACTCCTAATTTATCCTTCCTCCCTCCCCTCCCCTTTGGTTACCATAGGTTTGTTTTCTATGTTTTTGTGAATACTTCTGTTTTATAAATAAATTATTTGTATCATTTTTTTAAAGTTCCATATATAAGCAATGTCATATAATATTGGTCTTTCTCTTATCACTATCACTTCTCACCAAGACATTTTGATACCAAAACATGAGAAGAGCATAAGGTCAGAGTAAACGAGAACTCTTTAAATCAAATAATTAACTCTTTGTGTTATACTTGTTTAATTTGTCCATATTTTTCTCATTTTGTTACAGGTCCTTTGCAGAACTTCGCCTAAGTATAAGCTTATGAA
Source organism: Nanger dama (assembly GCA_917880005.1). Classification (NCBI taxonomy): domain Eukaryota; kingdom Metazoa; phylum Chordata; class Mammalia; order Artiodactyla; family Bovidae; genus Nanger; species Nanger dama. The sequence goes on from CAKJTW010000022.1 coordinate 33,975,396, forward strand.
GATGGAGGAAGGAATCCTATTTTTTTTTTTTTTTAAATTTTGAAAGGCAGATGTTCTCCAAGTCTAACAACCACATTAATGTCCAGTGTGTCCATAACTGTCCAGAGCAGCACCTAGGAATAAGAACTTCTAACACTGCAGCAAAGATGCATACTGGCCTCCAGAGATCCAGGATGTACACATATTTGACTACTTGCCCTGGGAAGTCACTCTTACAACGAATGCAAGTCCCTCACACTGCGTTTTAAATACCACCTTCTTCCCATCGAGTATTTGAGTGCCTACTGTGCACACACACACTACATGCCCCACACATAGCAGGGGGAGATGGACAACTACCATGGATGGTAAAGAGGCCGGGTCAAGGGTCAAAGCCCAGCCCAGTTTGACCACTTTGTTACAGATTGAGTAGATGTTGGCTCAGCTGGTAAAGAACTTGCCTAATAATGCAGGAGACACAAAAGACACTGGTTCAGTCCCCAGGTTGGGAAGATCCCCTGGAGGAGGAGATGGCAACTCCTCCAGTATTCTTGCCTGGGAAATCCTATGGACAGAGGAGCCTGGTGGGCTACAGTCCATGGGGTTGCAAAGGGTCAGTCACGACTGAGCACACACGCACTTGTAGATGTTTCTTCCCTTGAAGACTGTGATGGTTTTAGGAGTAAGGTGGATTTAGAGGAGGACGCTATAAGATACAAAGATCTCCAGGGCCTTAGGAGAACAGCATAGGCAAAGACTGGGAAACAGCAGATGTTCTTTGGTGTGGCTGGAACATAAATGGCAAGGAGAGCTGAGCAAGAGATGAGGCTATAGGCTAAGGCCAGACCAGGAAAAAGAGATCCCTGTCAGCCTGGCAAACGGGGGGATGGACTTGCTCTAGAAGGCCAGTGGAAAACCTTAAAGGACTTCCTAACAGCAAGTGGCAGGATGCTGCATTTGAAAAGGTTCATTTCTGGCTTGGGCACCACAGCATTTAGACTGGTGGGGCTTATGAATGAAAAGCAACTCCAAAGTGATTGTAGGCAGTGCCAGGAGAGCACAGAGGACTCTTCAGCATCAGTCGTACCTTTTTGGCCATGGATATTAGTTCCCAGACCAGAGTTGGAAACCACACCCTCTGTAGTGGAAGTGCCCAGTCTTAACCACTGAACCACCAGAGAAGTCCCCTTTGAAGTTACTCCTTTTTGGCAAAGGGGAGACCCAAGAAACACTTGCCACCACTGCTGTATGGATATATTTAAACCTGGGTGCAACTCTTTTTAGTTTACCAGCAAGAAGGGTATACCTCATGTATTCAAAAAGTCCATCTGTGGTTAACATCTGGACTTTGATTTATTATATTCAGTCTAATCCATGGAATTTTTATTCTGATCAGCGTTGGCAGATGAACCATGTTCTCTGAGGAATGATTAGCCCAAAGTAGGACAGAAGAGAATCTGAGAAGTAGCCTTCCCACTTGCCCCTTGGCTCTGCCCTAGGAAACAGTCACCAGCAGCACTTCCTGGAAACCACCGAGACAAGTTGCATGGCACCGGCCTTGGCTGCAGAAATCCTGAATTGGTTCTTTGTACAAGATCGTCTCTTAGACACCAAAGCCTCAGTGCCCTCAAAAGATCATTCACTCCCTGTAAATGCCTTAGAAATGGAAATTCTCAGGTAAGGTTTTAACAAAGGAAGATAAATGAATATTTTTTTGTGTGTCACCCACTTTATGGTTATTTAAGCCCAAGGCCAGCAGGACTGAAATTTTTAAATCTTATATTTTACAACAATCATATTTTAAAGTATGTTTTTCCATTGGTGATAGACTGTGCATTTTGAGACTCGAGGTTTAAAACATTTTTATTTTGCGTGCCATTTAATTCTACTCCTTTGAGCATCTAGGCTTAAGAATCCTTAGGATTTTTCCTCTTGGGTCTCCTTGGAAAAGAAGGATGCTAGTTGCTGCTTCTCTAGTTGGAAAACATGTTTTCTGTTTCCTTTTAAGTTATCAGGTTAAATTCAGTGACTATTCTCCCAGAATTCTGTTCTTACAGGGTATTCTGTAAGAGCAGGTTGTATTACCAAATTTTCTGATACAGTTCTCAGGGAATGTGGAATGGGTTTCCTAATAGACAATGTTGTTTACAGGAGCTGGGCCTCAGCTCATAAAAGCCTGTATGTCAGAGAGCCAGAGTATGTACCAAATAAGTAGAAGGTGCTAGAGAACTGAAATGCTCCACACAGCAGACAGAAAAATGTGGTAACTTACAATTTGACAGCTGAAAACATAGCTACCCTCTGCACAGCTCCAGTGGGACAAAGTCAAGATTCAGTCACAAAACTACTTAACTATGGGTGAGGTGCTGTTCAGGGGTCCAGGAGTCAAGAGGAGATCTGCTCAAAAATTTGATATTAAAAAGAGTGGTGAATATCTTGAGAGGTCCAATAAAGTGCCATGACTGGAACAATCAGAGAAGGCTTCCTGTGACATTCACACTGCTCCTTGAGTGAAGATGTTAAGATTTTGAGTAGAGACAGTAAAGATCAGAGCAGACCTTTAGTCTAACCAGGGGTCCTATGAGCTGTGATGCAGGAGAAGAAGGGATCAGTGGCTATAGGCCTATGAAGAGATAGGGAGTGATGACAGAGGAGAAAGAAGTGAACAGTCTCTGGTGATGCTAAAGCCAGAAGGAACCTGAGAAGTATAGAAACCACCCGAGATTAGCCTTCGTGAGAAGACAAAGATTAAGGGAAAGAGAATGAGGAAGAGGGAAATCCCTGCCAATACAGGAAGAAAAAGAAGTACCTGTAAGGGTTCATCTGTATGTTGAGAACCTCTGTTGGATGAAGTAGTCACCTTCCCAGAGTCAGGAGTACAAAATACTCCATCAAGTAAGTTGGAAAGTTCAGAAAGTGTAGTTAGCTTTATATCAATGTCACAAAACAAGGCATTTTGAAAAGAAACATCAAGTTGTTTTCTATGGGGACCAAAAGATGCTTTTCCCACTTTCAAGCTGTGACAGATTTCAAGTCCAAACATAATGTTGATTAAAATCGACTATTTTCACTTGATCTATGTGGTTATATGAGTGTGCTCAGTCACTCAATCACGTCCAACTCGTTGCCACCCCATGGACTATAGCCCACCAGGCTGCTCTGTCCATTGAATTCTCCAAGCAAGAATACTGGTGTGGGTAGCCATTCCCTTACAGGTATTGAACCCGGGTCTCCTGCACTGCAGGTGGATTCTTCACTGTCTGAGCCACCAGGGTATCCAGGATAACAATAAAATGAGCATTCCATCACTTGATTTAAGATGGATCTCTCATCACTCTAAGCTGGGGGAAAGATGGGAAGAGGGGAAAGGCCCAGGGAAGCACACAGGCTGCTTCCCTCAGGGGCTCCTGCCTTGTGTTCCAGTCGCCTCCCTGAGTTTGCCTCACTGGGAAAGGGTTTTTGTTCCGAGAACCCCAAAAGCTGAAGACAGTACAGTCCTGGATTGTTCTGTGACCTTGGGCACATTAAAAAAAAAAACAAAACAGAAAACTCTGGGCCTGTGTTCTGAATAAAATAAAGGAGGAGGATTAGTGGTTTTCAATCTTCTCTTAGGTGGGAAACTGCTCAGAGTCCTCGGTGCTGACTGAAGACGCCTCCCCCGGCAGGCACTTGACTGTTATTCGTTCCTCATTTAGGTCTCCATGACTCAGCGCTTCCTGTACTGTATCGAGTTCCCACACTCCAGCAGAGTTCTTTTTTGAGCGTGTCAGAATGTTAAGCTAACACTTATTGCATTGCTTTAAGTGAGATGGGCTTTTAAGGAGCACGGTCAAAAATGCGAGTGTGAACCTCTTTATGACCCTGTCCCTGCATCAGGAAAGCATCTAACGCAATGTCAACGGACTTAATCCCAGCTAAGCCTGATTGGCATTCCATTCCTAACAGTTAATATCAAGGAGATAATCCAAAAGGGGGAAAAAGCCATGTGCATGGAGTTCTTTGTCATTGTATTTTTCATTATAATGAAAAATGCAAAACTAGAAACAGCCAACAGAAGGAAGGATGAGTTATGGTGTTCAGTGTCGTACTAAGAAGTTCACTGCTCACTGTCACATCAGACAGCTATGATTACAGTCACTGTGGAAACGGGATAAAGAGAAGAGGAAAGTGCAGAATAGCGACGCCTGTAAAGGAGGTGGGAGCCCAGTTTGCTTCCCGTGCATTTCTCCTTCCTCTTGCCTGTGTCTTTTCTCAGTTTCTCCCACATTGCTGTTGGAACATGGAAAAATGAGTTGATTTGTGAGGTCAATAACCCTGTGGTGATTTTCGGCTTCTGAACTGTGTCTTGAAGGAGGCCACAGAACCCAACACTAAGAGAGGTAAAGAACTCATTGTTCAGTAGCTAAGTCACGTCAGACCCTTTTGCGACTGCATGGACTATATAGCCCACCAAGCTCCTCTGTCCGTGGGATTTCTCAGGCAAGAGTACAGGAGTGGGTTGCCGTTTCCTTCTCCAGAGGAACTTCCCAACCCAGGAATAAAACCTGTGTCCCCTGCATTGGCATGTGGATTCTTTACCACTGAGCCACGAGGGAAGCCCCCAGAGAACTCACTGAATGGTACTTAGAGCCTCTTGGGCCTCCAGTGCCTTTCTGCCCCACTGGGACCTGAATATACCATCACCATCCTTACTGTTCCAGTATTGTGATAAACCATGAGGACAGGAGCATGGCACATAGTAGCCACTTGTGACATGAACACAACCCTCCTTTCCTTCCTCTGTGGTTGTGGCTTACCAAAAGCACCATGTAGCTGATGCAGTGATATAGCCAGAGAAACTAAGAAAGCAAAAGAAAGCACTGCTTTCAACTATTTTCTCTTACAAAGTACTTGGTGAAACTGTAAGAGGATATTTAGCACCACAAAAAGTAGGCCAAGGGTAAGAAAAACTCTCCATACCCAAGAGACTTCAGCTGACCAAATTAAGTCTGATCCAGAATAAACAGTTCTCATCTGGAAGTCTAGCAGTTCCAGAAAGTACTGTCCAGGGGAAAAGGCCCACAATGCTGATCTGCATAATTATGTAACCCTTCAGCAAAGTGGGAATAAATACCGTTGTAAAGAGTGCACAGGAAAAATCAAATGTGAGCAAGTAACAGTTCTCAGACCTTAAGAAGAAGACTTTTTTCCTGAAGAAAAACCAGGCCCTTTCCCATGAACTTGAACAACATCAGTTTTGCCCATGCTCACCCAGCATCCAAAGCCTAAACCAAGGTTTCTATTATCAGATGCCTCCAGTGGGACTTGCCTCGTGGTCCAGTGGCTAAGGCTCTGCACTCCCCAGCGCAGGGGCCCTGGGTTAGATCCCTAGTCAGGGAACTAGGTCCCACATGGTGCAACTAAAGAGCCTGCTTGCTGGGAAAGACTGAAGGAAGGAGAAGGGGATGACAGAAGACAGATGGTCGGATGGCATCACTGACTCAAGGGACATGAGTTTCAGCAAACTCTGGGAGATGGCGAAGGACAGGGAAGACTGCTGTGCTGCAGTCCATGGGGTCGCAAAGAGTCGGACACAACTGAGCGACTGAACAACAATAGCAACCACCTAATTAATCATAAGGACGTTCTCTGTCTGCAGCACCCGAAGTGAACCTATTCCAGTTCTTTCGCACGCCGATGATGATCGTGGTTGTGCAGGTCTATTCCTTACCGACAAACTTTGGGAGACGATACTCCATCAAGTATCCATCAAGTGGAAATTAATTTCCATCAAGTGGAAATTAATCTTTATATTTTACTTATTCATCCAGTAATCATAGTTATTACTGGCACATATTGAACAATTGGATGTGCTAGACAACATGCTAACAACTTTAACGTGTAAAACAATGTTAATCCTGTTTTTCAAATTTTATTTATTTATTTTTGGCTGTACTGGGTCTTCACTGCTGCTCGGGCTTTTCTCTAGTTGCAGAGCATGGACTCTAGGGCACGTGGGCTCAGTAATTGTGGTTCCTGCGCTCTAGACCACAAGCTTAATAGTTGTGGTACATGGGCTTAATTGCCCCTCAGCATGCGGATCTTCCTGGACCAGGGATTGAATCCATGTCTCCTGCATTGACGGGGATTCTTTACCATGGAGCCACAAGGGAAGCCCAATAGGATTATTAGCTCCAGGAATTTCCACTAGAGAAGGAAATGGCAACCAACCCACTCCAATATTCTTGCTTGAGAAATCCCATGGACAGAGGAGCCTGGTGGGATACAGTCCACGGAGTCACATACGACTTAATGACTAAACAGTAGCAAATAATCTTACTAGTAGAAATTATTTTTCCCAATTTTTGGAGGAAAAACTTGAACCAATGAAACTCAAATTTACATCATATATCATCCACTACATTCAAAAAGACCATTGAACTGTAAGAGACATGAGGGGGTCTTCAAGTTCAAACTCCTCATTGTTGTTTACCTTCCTTTATTATGGAAATACTCAAATACATTGAAAAGTATAATAAACCTCTTTATAATAAACCTCTTTATAATAAACCACTCAGCTTCAGTAGTCATCAATTTATAGTCAGTCTTATTTCATCTTTACCCTCACTTACTTTCCTCCATCCCATAGAATATTTTTGCCATAATATCTTTTAGTCCTTATCTGGAAATAATTTCAAACCTACATACAAGTTGCTAAAATGAAAATATTTTTAAAGCCCATTACCCTTTACCTCCATCTATTATTAACATTTATTCATTTGCTCTATTAGTACAATTTTTTTTTCTCTCACCGCCACCCCCCTCCCTTTATACTTCTTGGTGGTGTTCAGTTGCTAAGTCGGACTCTGCAACCGGATGTACTGCAGCACGCCAGGCTTCCCTGTCCTTCATGTCCTCAAATGTCCTTACCAGACATTTGAGGGGAAACCATTTGAGGGTAAGTTACATACGTCACAATGCTTTATCCCTAAGTACTTCATTGTGTATCTCCTAAGAATAAGGATATTCTTTTATAGACCGTAATATAATCAACTTCAGTAAAATGAACACTGACTCATTACTTTATCTACTCTATTCTTATTCCAATTTTGTCAGTTGTGTTCCTTAGAGCGTTTCTTTCCCCTGCAACATAGCATCCAGTTTTGGGTGAGGTATTACATTTAGTTGTTAGTCTCTTTTGAGGAACATTTCCAGAGCTTTTGTCTTTCATGACATTGACATTTTGGGAAAATGAATCCCTTTCCCTTTCTTTCTTTTTTTTGAGCCATGCTGTGCACTGTTCAGGATCTTAGTTCCCCAGCCAGGAACTGAATGTGTGTTTCCTGCAGTGGAAGCTTAGTCATAACTACTGGACCTTCAGGGAAGTCCCTCTTTTCCTTTTTTAACAAGACATTTCTTATTTGATGTTTGTTTGCTGTTTCCTTATGATTAGACTCAAGAAATGCGTTCTTGGCCAGAACATTACCTAGATGAGGCTGTGACCTTCTCAGAGCATCACATGGGAGCTATATGATATCCATCTCTCCTTAATGGTGGTGTTAATCTTCACCAGTCAAGGTTGTTGCCCAGCTTCATCACTGTACAATTACTGCTTTTTCCCCTCTCATAAATAATAAACAGCCTGTGGGGAGACACTGTACGATCACAGAAATGTTCTGCTTATCAAAATTTCCCCTACATTCAGCATTTGTGTTTAGTTGCCTGTTGCTGCATCATAGGTTATGCCAAAACTTAGTAGATTAAAACAATACATAATCATGATCTCACACAGTTTTTGCAGGTCAGCATGTTGGCACCGCATTGGCTGGATGGTTCCTGGCTCAGGGTCCCTTACGAGGTTACATTCCAGCTGTTGGCCAGGAGCTGCTGGCACCTGAAGGCTTGACTGTGGCTGGAGAATCCACTTCCAGAATAGGTTGTTCACATGCCTGGGAAGTCAGTGGGGAACTGAGGAGGCTTCAGATTCCCTGCCAGATGGACTCTCCAAAGGGTCACTTGTGTATCCTCTTTGCATGGCACTGGGTTCCTCTAGAGCAAGTGATCCCTAAAAGGGAAAGGAGAAGGCAAAGCCTTGTGACTTTGACTCAGAAGCCACACACTCACTTCCACTTACAGTCAGCTCGTTAGAAGTGAGGAACCAAGTCCAGCTTATGTTCCAGAGAAGGGAAATTTAGCTCCAACTTTAAGTTCCAACTCTCTCTCTCTCTGTTTTGGTGGGCTCATCAATTGGTTTGTGGGATCTTACTTTCCTGACCAGGGATTGAACCCATGCCTTCCACAGTGAAAGCACTGAGTCCTAAGCATTCAACCTCCAAGGAGTTCCCTAAAATTCCAACTCTTGAACAGAGAATATCAAAGAATTGGTGGACATCAGTTAGGGCCATTACAGTATCCTTTGATGATTCTTGCCTGGTTTAATCTTTACTCAGAATAATGATTTCCCAACTATCCTGTATGATTTTAAAAGCAGATTATAGCATATTTCATTTATAAATTTTTGGGAATGTATCTCTTTAAAATGAATATTTTTAATATTATAAACTTATAATGTTATATATTATAATATCAAATAGCAGATCCCCTGGAGGAGGAAATGGCAACCCACTCCAGTATTCATGCCTAGATAATCAATCCCATGGACAGAGGAGCCTGGCAGGCTGCAGTCCATGGAGTCACAAAGAGTGGATGCAACTGAGCAGTCAGGCAGTATTTAAATTTCCATGTGTCCCATGAATGCAGTTCACAAGCCTCAAAGTTCACTCTTAAAGTGTTCAGTCCAGTGGTTTATAGTATTTTGAGTTGTACAATCACCACCACTAGTTTATCACCTCAAGAAGAAACCCTGTATCATTAACAGTTACTTCTCATTTCCAAATGAGTCTGTGACAACCACTAATATGCTTTCTATGGATATGCTTTTATGTCTGATTTCTTTTGAAACCATGGATGTTATCCATGTCACCTGCCTTAAAGAAGGTTTTAAGACTTTCAGGCCCTCCCAAGCAGCATGTAGCGTAACACCGTTTGCCCAAGTTGTTTTTCAGGAACTTGGAGTCAGCTGCATCTGCCTCAAGTTGAGCCAAACTCAGCTGTGTCTGCTCTGAACTGAGCTGTTCAGGTCAGGATGGGACCACCAGCCCTTCACCTGGGCATGCACAAGCATCTGCTTGTGCCTTATTAAGGTGCAGAGGCCTGTAGCTTTGCTATGCCTACAGGGAACAATTATCACACCTTTTCCCAGTCATCTTTCCTTTCTCCCCAGGCCTCAGACCACCCTGCTTCTTTGTTCTTTATCCCAAACCTGAGACTCTTGCCTTCAGGGAAGCAGACTGGAGACTTGTTTTCCTGTCTCCTCGTTTTGCTACAAACCTCACATCTCACTGTTTTGACTTCCTGCGCATCTGGCAAAACAAACCTGGTGGTAACACCTTCACTTAGTATAAAGTTTTTAAGGTTGATTTATGTTGTAGCATGACGAAGTGCTTCAGTCCTTGCTATGGCTGGATAGTATTCCATTGTATGGAGACACTGCACTTTGTTTATCCATTTTTTGGCTATTTGCAAATAATATTACTCATGTACAAGGGTTTGTGTGGAGCCCTATTTGTTTCTTTGAATTGGTACCAAAATTAAGTCCATATAATGCCATTAGCTGATAAATCTTTTAAGTCTCTAGAGGTTCCTCTACAACTTTGTATTTTTTTTCCAATTTGTTGAAGAAATTGAGTCATCTGTCCTGTACAGTTTTGCAAAATCAGGATTTTGCTGATTGGATCCTTTAGATATAAATAATTTAACATGTTACTCTAATGTCTATAGTTTCATAGATTGGTAGTTGAGTGTAGAGGCTTGATCAGATTCAGACTTGATGGGGGAGGGAAGGCTGGCAAGATTACATTATATGGTCTGTTATTCTACAAACATAATGTCTGGTTTTCTCTTTTTTACATTAGCAGCCATTGATGATTATTGCCTAGATGCACTAAGGAATGAGAAGTAGCAATACTTTAATTCTGTCATTTCTTTATTAGCTAGAATATGGTATAAAGAAAAAATTTGCCCTCAACTGTTTTGTTACTGTATCATTCAATTTATATATAAAAGGAAGGATAAAATGTTTGAATGTTTCATTTCCTAGTTTTCAAAATGAATTGATTCATTATCATACTCTAATAATGACCAGCTATTTGTGAGCTTTAAAAATTAACTCATGAAGTCCCCTGGAGGCCCATTGGTTAGGACGTGGAGCTTTTACTGCCCTGCAGGGATTTATCTCTGGTGGCGGAACTAAGATGGCGGAACTAAGATCCCAGAAGTTGCTTGGGGTGGCAAATAAAAATAGCCATATTAATAAGCTTCTCATCTTGAAGTCTTCATCCCTTCATTCTCTTAACCACTGAAGCATAGATGACCTCAGAGAAATTTAAATACTAGTATTTGAACTTTATACATAATATTCTTTGCAGTTCCTTTTTATTTTTAAAGGGTGAATTGGTTTTTAATAAGTCAGTATCTGTTTATGCTTTTCTATTGGTTTAGGACATGATGTTTAATCATGAGAGCTTTCAATGGTATATGGAAAAGAGAAAAAATCTGCCAAATGCATTAGAAAGCATTTGAATAGAAATGCTGGTTCCTATTTAAAACACTCTCTTTTCTGCATATACCCAAATGGGAGTAAAAGATGCCTTAATATTTAATTTTTATATTGTTAGAGACAATGGGTTTAATAAATTCCTTTTTATCTGTTGTGTATTTTTAGTTATTTGGTAACAGAGTTCTAAGTTCTTTCACATGAACTCCATTTTAAGCCTTGTTTTCAAGTATTCAAATTTATGTCTCATTTTGAATATGAGACATATATAATATTTTGAAGCATCTTTGTAAAAATATACAGAAGTCTTTAAAATGCTGAACTGTAGTACCTGCTTATTTTTTTAGTCATTAGGAGAGAAAAAAGTTTTATCAAGGAGTTACTAATGTGAATGTGCAATTTACAGTGATTTCATATGTGCTCCCCAGCTTCAAAATCACTTAGAACTACAGCTATGGTTTCTGGAAGGGTCAGTTGTTGCTTCCTCAGGTTACACCTGTACAGCTTGGATTTGAGTTTTTAAAGAATATTTAACTTTTACAGAAGTTATCTTAGGAAAAGGGAGTTTGAGTTGTAATCATGGTTTTGGCTGGGTTAACAATGTTTGAATTATAAAGTAAGTATAATTATGGTAAAGAAGCTCAGCCTCATTTTTAAATGTTGAATCACATTTTATTTCTTGGATTAATACTATAGAAACTTCAAAATTCAGGACCACTGAAATATGCCAAGTTCTGTTTTGGGATTTTATGTTTAGTTCTTATGTTGATTAGTTTGCTTTTTTTTAAATTTTTTAAATTGAAGGATAATTGCTTTACAGAATTCTGTTTTCTGTCAAATCTCAACTTTTTTTCCCCCTAAAGAAACTGAAAATGCTACACCTACTAGTGGAAGAAAATGCTTTGGTTTGCTCTGAAGATTTTGCTGTTGTTCAAGCATATTGTGGTTCAAAGTTTACAAAGATAATGTTAGTTAAATGCCAATGAACTCTTTTTATATGAAATATACAGATTCTGGGGGGTGATGGTGGCAGTGGTGCCTCTTACTTCCTTAGGTAAGATACTTGAACATTCTCATCAATATCGCCATCATCTGTTTGATATTCCCAGTAGGGAATTCCCTGGGTGTCCAGTGGTTAGGACTTAGTGCTTCACTGCTGAGGCCTGGATTCAATCTGAGTCACGGCACTGAGATCCTACAAGTCACATGGCCAAAAAAACAAACAAAATCTCCCAGTATGTTTTCTCAAAGTCTGTTCACTTAAAATTGTATGGAATGACATAATAAGGAATAAAATCTGAATTACACACAGAAAGTAATAATTCAATATTTTAAAATAACTTTCATGTTTTGGCAGGAACACATAAGTAGGATTTTTGACATTCATTATATTAGGTGATTAATGCTATTTCTTTTAATATAAAGTCCTCTTATTTGGAGTTTAATATTTCATGTTTGAATGTGTACAATATCCCCAAATATAATGAAGAAATTTTGAAATTTTTGTGGCTAATGTTTTTGTTTCTGAAGACAATAAAGAGATTATTTAGTAGATCATTTCCAAGAAAAAAAACACTGACATATACAGTGCTATCCCCTTGGAAGTTCCATAGATTAAGGGTAAAAATAAGTTCTTTTGTATGTCATTAAACAGCTGGCACTGTCCCACAGAGAGGAATATTTTCAAAATGGGAAATATATGATACAATATGTGATTAGTATTGGGAAAACATTTTAAAATACATCTATTAATGTTTGTATTTTAATGTTTTTCCACTAAAAATAATGTTACTGATACAGTGAGAAATAACGGAAAATTAACCACAATAAAAGTGAAAGTGAAAGGTGTTATAATTCAGACGTTCTAATTTTAAAAAAATCATTAGCCTAGCTATCTTCTGATTGGAGTTTTTATTATTACTGTTGCTCATACTGCCCTCTCTCTGCTCAATGGCTTTTTGGTTTGCTTTTTATTTTTGTGGCCTTGTCTGTCCCTACACAGCCACACCTCGGAACTGATTCTGGGGAGCCCTGATGCTCTCATTTTGAATATGGAACGCACATGTGCAGTTAGCTCTTGCACACTTGCCCTGGGGCATCAGGCCCCTCTGCCCCACTAGGCCATATTCCTGGGGCCAGGAGTTTGTCCCCACTATGCAATTGATGAGGTTCAAATGGTGTTTACAGTTCCTGCTGTCCTTGTGGGTCTAGTAATTATGAGTCCAGGTGTCTCCCATCCCATGGAGCTGTAGTCAGGCCTGGTCAATGGTTCTTATTGACCAGTGGGTTCCAAAGTCATTTGATGTGACTCTAATAGTCTGTGATAGTCTTTTTGTTTGTTTTAATCTATTTTTGGATGTGCTGGGTCTCTGTTGCTGAACACATGCTTTCTCTAGTTGTCCTCAGGCTTCTCACTGCAGTTGCTTTTTTTTGCGGAGCATGGCCTCTAGAACTCATGGCCTTCAGTAGTTGTGGCGCTTGGGTTAGTTGCCCTGCATGTGGAATCTTCGCATACCAGGGATTCAACCCATGTCCCCTGCTATGACAGGCAGATTGTTATCCACTACACCACCAGGGAAGTCTCTGATAGCTTTCTTTATATCTGGCAAAATAAGATATTCTAAACTAAATATTTGTACATTTTTTGTTTTTTTCTTTTTGCAATTGAGGTGCTTCTTTTTCTAACTTAATTTTTATATTATATTGGAATATATTTACAATGTGGTATTAGTTTCAGGTTATACAGCAAAGTGATTCAGTTATACATATACATATTTCTATTCTTTTCAAAATTCTATTTCCATATAGATTATTATAGAACATTGAGTAGAATTCCTGTGCTATACAGCAAGTCCTTTTGATTCATCTGTTTATACATAGTAATGTGCGTATGTTAATCCCAATCTCCTAATTTATCCCTCCCCGTGACCTATCCCCTTTGATAACTGTAACTTTGTTTTTGAAGTCTGTAGATCTGTTCCTATTTTTAAATTAAGTTCATTTGTATATTTTTTTTAGATTTCACATATAAGTAATATCATACACTATTTGTCTTTCTCTTAGTTCCATAATCTCTAGGTCCACTCACATTGCTGCTAATGGCATTATTTCATTCTTTTATGGCTGAGTAATATTCTCTTGTGATATGTAATCTTTATTCATTCCTGTGTTGATGGACATTTAGGTTGCTTCCAGGTCTCGGCCATTGTAAATAGTACTGCAATGAACATTGAAGTGACTATATCTTTTGAATTATGGTTTTCTTTACACATATGCCCAAGAGTGGGATTGCTAGGTCATATGGTAGCTCTGTTTTTTTCCTGTGCCATGTGGCACATAAGATTTTAGCTTCCTGACCACTGATTGAACCCACACCCCTTGCATTAGAGGCGGAGTCTTAACCACTGGACAACTGAGGAAGTCCCCTATTTTTTAGAACTGCCATATCGTTTCCCCATAGTGGTTTTACCAGTATACATTCACACCAACAGTGTAGGAGGGTTCCCTTTTCTCCACACTCTCTCCAGCATTTATTGTTTGTAGACTTCGAAGAAGGCCATTCTGATCCATGGGAGATGTGCATTTCTCTAATAATTAGTGATGCTGAGCATCTTTTCATGTGCTCTTCGGCCATCTGTATGTCTTCTTTAGAGAAATGTCTATTTAGATCTTCTACTCATTTTGTGTGTGTGTGTTTTATATTGAGCTGCATGAGCTGTTTCTATATTTGGAGATTAATCCCTTTTCAATCATATTAGTTGCAAAATATTTTTTCCCATCCTGAGGGTTGTCTTTTATTTATGGTTTCCTTTGCTATGCAAAAACTTAAGTTCAAACAGGTCCCATTTTTGTTTTTATCTTCACTAGAAGGGGTGGCTCAGCTGGTAAAGAATCCACCTGAAATGTGGGAGACCTGGGTTTGATCCCTGGGTTGGGAAGATCCCCTGGAGAAGGGAAAGGCTACTCACTCCAGTACTCTGGCCTGGAGAATTCCATAGACTGTATAGTCCATGGGGTCACAAAAAGTCAGACACAACTGAACGCCTTTCATTTTCACTTTTTCAGAAGGAGGATCCAAACATATACTGCTAAAATTTATGTTGAAGCATGTTCTGCCTATATTCTCTAAGAGTTTTAAATATTTTTCGGTCTTACATTTAGATCTTTAATCCATTTTCAGTTTATTTTTGTGTATGGTGTTATAGAATGTTCTAATTTCATTCTTTTACATGGAGCTGTCCAGTTTTCCCAGCACCACTTGTTGCAAAGACTTGTTTCCCCTGCTCTTTTTCATAGACTGATCATAGCTGCGTGAGTTTATTTCTGGGCTTTCAATATTCTATCACATTGAACTATTTTTGTGCCAAAACCATACTGTTTCGATTACTGTAGCTATACTATATTGTAGCATAGTCTGAAGTCAGGGAGCTTGATTCCTCCAGCTCAGTTTTTCTTTCCTAAGATTGCTTTGGGTGTTAAGGATCTTTTGTGATTCCATACAAATTTAAAATTTTTTTGTTCTAGCTCTGTGAAAAATACCATTGGTAATTTGACTGGGATTGCATTGAATCTAGATAACCTTGGGTAGAATCATTATATGATTAATCATTATTTGATTCTTCCAATCCAAGAACATGGTATATCTTTCCATCTGTGTCATCTTCTTTTATCAGGGTCTTTATGGTTTTCAGAGTAAAAGTCCTTTGCCTCCTTAGGTAGGTTTAGTCCTAAGAATTTTATTCTTTTTGATGTGATGGTAAATGGGATTGTTTGCTTAATTTCTCTTTCTGATCTTCATTTTTAAGTGTCTAGAAATACAACAAATTTCTGTGTATTAATTTTGTACTTGCAACTTTACCAAATTCATTGATGAGCCCTAGTAGTTTTCTTTGTAGCATCTTAGGATTTTCTGTGTACCTATTATATCATCTGCACACAGGAAGTTTTACTTCTTTTCCAATTTGGATTCTTTTTCTTCTCTGCCATGACTAGGACTTCCAAAATTATTTTGAATAAAAGTGAGAGTGACAACCTTGTCTTTTTCCTGATCTTAAGAGAAAAACCTTTTAGTTTTTCATCATTGGGAATGATGATGTGGGTTTGTGATATATGGCCTTTACCATGTTGAGGTAGTTTCCCTCTATGGCCACTTTCTGGAGAGTTTTTGTCATATATCAGTATTGAATTTAGTCAAAAGCTTTTTCTGCATCTATTGATTGCTTACGGCAATGAGCAATGCCCTATTCAATAGAAAGGAGAAAATGTAGTGTAAATTTATATAGGGTTTTACTCATCCTCTATTTTTCCTTTCTCCTCTGCAGAGAATTCCAGCTCTAAGATTCTAGTAGTAACAGATTAGATTATTACTCATTTGCTTTAGCCACAGTACACATGCAATAGTATTAGAAAACTAATACCAACATTACCACTAATAATATGACTAAAACAAATTAAAAATTTTTTTCTTTAGGGTTTATTCCACTAGAGATGTACAAATTACTGTTTTAAGTTGATTAAAAGTTCCTTTTTGCGGTTATGCCACCCCAGTATTCTAATTTAGATTCTTTAGCTACATCTTAAAATCTTTGTTTTATAATTATGTAAAATATTTACATATTTTGATCCCTCACCCTGTTCCTTTCCTTTCCTTCTAGTTAACCATTTAAAATGTTTATATTTATCTTTTTAAACATGTAACAAATTTTGTAAATAATGTAATTTTACTGTATACACACACTTTTCTCCACTTTTTTTAGCTTAGTAATATGTTCTGGAGATCTACAGTGGATGTGACATTATTTAACCATTCCTGATTTAACCAGTTGCTGATGGATTTGGGGTTGTTTCTGGTCTTTTGCTATTATAAACGCTACTGTAAGGGATAACAGTCTTGTGCATATATTTAAAAAATGCTTTTTCTTTGAAAGAGATCCCTAGATTTAGGATTGTGATCAAGATTACTAGTACTGTCAAATCTCCCACAACTACCACTTGTAGGAGTATCAGGAATATGTGAGCATACCTGGTTCTTGACCAACAGTATGTCCAACTTTGGATTTTTACCTACTTAATACATGAGAAATACTATCCCAGTGTTGGTTTTATTGTCTGTGTTTCTCGTAGTATGAATAAGATCAGCATATATTAAGTTTATTGTTCATCTCAAAGCTCAATTTCTTACAGAGTACTTGGTCTTTTTATTTTTAAAAACTCTTTAAAGATATTAGATATACTAGCACTTGTAACCTTTTTTATATTTTGCCATTTGTCTTTGAATTTTGATGGTTGATAAAACATAAAACAAAGCTGCCATATATGTTGTTCTTGTATCCTGTAAACTTGCTAAATTGTTAGTCCTAATAGCTTTTTAAAAATTTATCACAAATGGTCCTTAGATTTTGTCAAATAACTTTTCTATTGAAATTATATGATTTTTCTCCTTTATCCTGTTCATATGTTGTATGATTTTCAGATGTTTAACCAACCTTTCATTCTTAAGATAAATCCCACTTGGTCAAATCAAAATTGTTGGAAAGTTTGTTTTTAATGTTGGTTCATTTGATGTTAATTTACTGACAAATTCTTTTTCCAGTGTCAGATAGTCCATTACTGATGACTACAATTCTGAAATGGTGGTCTGCATTATCTACTCCCACAGATTCCCGTGTGACCTATGCATGCCTTTATATAGATTTTTCTGTGTGCCTACTATGTGCCAGGCATTATTATGCATTGAGGATACAGAAATAAATATGGTAGACAGCCCTTGCCCTCTCAGCTGTGGTGAAGACAGTAAGATAGTTTAATGAGTGTTAGGCAAGAGAGAGTAAAATTTGAGATTTAAACAAAGGGAACCATGTTATAATTTTTTCAAAGCTGCTTGGAGGGGGACATGTCCCTGGAGGTCCAGGGGTTAAGACTAGGCAATGGAAGGGGCATGGGTTTTATCCCTGGTCCAGGAAGTAAGATCCCACATGTCCCATGGCACAGCTGAAGGGGAAAAAAAAAAGTCACTTGGAGGAAGTTACCTGAAAGGAAAACTGAATTCAACTAGGCTTACCGCATCATTTACTATCCAAACAGGGACAATTTTCAAAGTGAAAACAAGCATAAAGTAGGATGTATAATCACCTTAAATCTAACCAGTCAAATGAGAAGTGTTTGAGGCAGAAAAACTATGTGAAAGAGGACAAGGCCCATTAAGCTAACTAAAAATCCTAATTTAGTGAGCTGTAAACTATGAAGAAAATTAGGTGAGAAAAGCAAGCAAAGACCAAAATATAAAGGTCTTTTAAACTGGAAAGGAACTTGAGCTTCATTCTAAGGACAATGAACATTCTAAGCAAAATTAAATGAAAACTGTTGCACTGAGGAGAAAGTGTGAGCAAAGAAGGTATCCTTAGAGATCATTTGGAGGGGAATGGAGAGTGGGTATGGGTTTTGGGGGACATGAAATGTTCTACAATCGTGTGACACAAAGACACTGAATTGCATGCTATGTGCCTTACAGCTCAATAAAGCTTTTCCTCCAGGTGAGAGATGGAAAACAGCTCTCGATTAATGTGTTGGAAGTAAGGATGAATTCAAGATATTTAAGAGAACCTATAAGGCCCTGTGACTGACAGGATATGGAGGTGAGGGAGAGGGACAAGTCAGTTAACTTCCAAGATTCTGGCTTAAGCAACAGGATGGATGATGGTGCCATTTACTGACATAACCAGAACCAGAAATGAGGGTGTGGGTGGAGAAATAAAAATGTTGAATTTGAGATAACTTTGAAAACACAAGTTATGGACTGTTTGTGTCCTCCCAAAATTTGTTAAATTGAAACTAATCCGAAATAGGTGTTGAGCGGTAAGGCCACTGAGAATTACGTCATGAGGGTGGAACTCTCATGAATCTGACTAGTGGCCTTATAAGAACTGGCCCAAGACATTACTGAATCTTTCTGCCACAGGAGGATACAAAGTTGGCAGTCTTCAAGTCATGAGAGGAATCTGTCAGAATCTAACCATGCTGGCACCCTGACGTTGAACTTCCAGCCTCCCGGAACTGTAAGAAATTTCAGTTTATAAGCAACCTAATCTGTGGTACTTTGTTATAGCAGCTCCAGTTAAAACAGTATCCAGGTTTGGCTCAGGTGAAGATCTGGGCTGAAGAGAATCAGCGGAAGTCACTGAAGAGTTTTGTTTTGGGCATATGTAAGACATGGTTAGAGGTGAAATCAGCAAGAGTTGGAGAGAAGGCTCTGAGGGGGAGAAAACCAGAGGAGCATAACGTGACAAGTGCAGTTTAGAGTCTCATAAAATGTTCAGCAGTGTAAAATACTATCACATTTCAAAGTAAAACGAACAAAGTATCCTCTGGACTTAAAAAAATTCAACTGGCAAAAACTAGTCTCATATGAGTTTTGTGATAAATTATGAGCTGTGATTCCTCAAAAGACAAATCAGGCAAGGAATTAGGTTTATAAGTGGGAAAGAGGGAAAGGGTTGAGGAAGATGATTTTTATTTTAAAAAGGTTTCAGTTCAGTTCAGTCGCTCAGTCGTGTCCGACTCTTTGCAACCCCATGAATTGCAGCACGCCAGGCCTCCCTGTATCACCACCTACCGGAGTTCACTTAGACTCACGTCCATCTAATCAGTGATGCCATCCAGCCATCTCATCCTCTGTCGTCCCCTTCTCCTCCTGCCCTAATCCCTCCCATCATCAAAGTCTTTTCCAATGAGTCAACTCTTCGCATGAAGTGGCCAAAGTACTGGAGTTTCAGCTTTAGCATCATTCCTTCCAAAGAACACCCAGGACTGATCTCCTTCAGAATGGACTGGTTGGATCTCCTTGCAGTCCAAGGGACTCTCAAGAGTCTTCTCCAACACTACAGTTCAAAAGCATAAATTCTTCTGTGCTCAGCTTTCTTCACAGTCCAACTCTCACATCCATACATGACCACAGGAAAAACCATAGCCTTGACTAGACGGACCTTTGTGGGCAAAGTAATGTCTCTGCTTTTGAATATGCTATCCAGGTTGGTCATAACTTTCCTTCCAAGGAGTAAGCATCTTTTAATTTCATGGCTGCAATCACCATCTGCAGTGATTTTGGAGCTCCAAAAATAGTTTTCCACTGTTTCCCCATCTACTTCCCATGAAGTGATGGGATCAGATGCCATGGTCTTCATTTTCTGAATGGTGAGCTTTAAGCCAACTTTTTCACTTTGGTCATGTTTAAAGAAATACAAGGACCCAATTAGAGAAACTGAAATACTGGAGGAATGAGAAGGCTACATAAGAACCAGCTGGGGAGGCTTGCAAAATTTAAGGTTTGGTTAGAGTTTAGGAATCTGTATTTAAGTTCCTGATGGGATTTTGATGATCAAGACAATTTGGGAGCTAGTAGAATCATAGAACAAACTTTGTAAGATCCTTCATGCTTTTATGCTTTCTAAACAGGAGACAAAGAACCTATAGAGGTTGCAGGTACAGACAGATTTGGTGATGGATAGTTCAGAAGTAATCTGCTAACAGACCTGGGGAAGGTGAAGATTTAAGGAGACTACAGGTTTCAGACTGAAGAATGGACAGGTTGCTAATGTTGAGGACTTAGTTGAGGATGATAATCACAAAATTTATAGTGTCACCAGTCTATATACCATTGTGTTCTTTTCTGTGGCAGTTATCAGCAACCCAATTATATTTAGATAAGGCAGACAGATCTAAACTCATCTAAGATTCAGAGTTTGCCACAAGTTATAAAAGTGACAGTAAGGCGAAGAAGTCTGGAGAACTGCCAAAAAATCTTTATTTTTCCTTCACTTTAGAAGGATAATTTTGCAGGACACAGAATTCTATGTTACTTTTACTCTAAACACTTTATATATTTTATTCCATTTTCTTGCCTGAAGAGAACTATGTACAGGTATTTTTTTTTCACCTGGCTTCTCTCAGGATTTTTGTTTCTTTGATTTTCCATAATTTTGAAACAGACCTAATTTGGACTTCACTCAATTAGGAGTAGAGAAGGCAATGGCAACCCACTCCAGTGTTCTTGCCTGGAGAATCCCAGGGACGGGGGAGCCTTGGGGGTTACCGTCTATGGGGTCACAGAGTCAGACACGACTGAAGTGACTTAGCAGCACTAGCAGTAGCAATAAGGAGTGGGCAGCAAAACGTATGGTTTATGTTTTGTTTCCTATGATATACTCTAGGAAGACCAGAATCAAATCTAGGTAATCTAGAATCAAACTTTTATATTTAAGGCCTAAACCAGTGGGGTTCCAAAAGACTACTGCTTTGACGAGTGTACAGACTGTGGTTTCCTTTGTTTGGGATGAGGCTTACGCATCATCCCAAGTTTTTTCAAAAGTACCCAGAGATGATTCTAATAGGCAACTACAGTTGAAAGGCAGTCATTGATCTGTATTTACGTTGCTACAGTAAGGCTCAAATCAGACAGACAGACATATAATCTCAAAATTCTGAAGAAATCACCTGTAACAAACTAAGTTGACCCCATAAAACTACAATCACACATTAATCACACCATTCTCATCACAAAGAAAAACAGATTTTGAATATATACAATTTATTTAATAAATTAATGTCATTCAAAATACAGTGCCAGAACATTATGCAGTTGAACATGCTAGTAATGTTTGTCATGAAGCACCTGTGCTCATGTTAGATTGGCGGCGGCCCGCTACTGCTAGTGGTTCCTGGGATTAATGCCAGAGCAGCACTAGTTATCTGCTCTTCTGCACCGCTAGTGCAGAGAATTCCTGAACAGTTCACCTTTCTAATCCTACCCCCCACACACAACAGGTTAAAAAAACACACCCTGACAGCTAACAAATATCTATACACAATCACTCTACAGTAATGCTTATTAAATTAAGATGTAATGACCTGGTTAACCCACTCTAAATCTTTAAGATGGAGAAATACAACAGCAGCAGGTAGTTATATGCATGAGCCAATGTTAATGTAATACAGAAAGTGGAGGCATTTACTGATTAAAGCTCCACACAGACCCGCACAATGAGGGACTAGCAATTCTTATTGCAAGCCCAGCAACTTAAGTCCACACCTGGTAAGTGACCAGCTGACTGGAAGACCTGTATTCTAGATAGACAAGTATAAGTTAGTGAAAAGAGAGTCCATGCACCTAATAGTATATAGTTAGACTGATCCTGCAGTCATACTTTCCCTGTGCAATACCATAAAATGGAAGATCTTCCTCAACTATAGGATTTAGACAACATTTCTATGCCAACATGGACACTAGTGTTAAGTGCAGCTCACTTAACTACACTGAAAAAAAAACTATATTCCAGGACTTCAAAACAGAAGCACGGGAATGAAATACATTTACCAAAAGAACTTCAGCACAATTTGTGATATACCACACTAGGAACAGGAAACTACTTTAATAAGTGAACTTTTGGAACTGTACATACACAGGGCTAACAATGTTAGATGATCCAGATTGTTATGCTCTCATGATACACATAAAAGTTTCTCAATTATTGGATAATCTATTTCATATTATGGAAGCATATCTTTAAGACTCACTGATATATATTATACTGATGCAAATATTAAGTAGGGCATAAAAATAAAATTTATCAAAGATAGATTTTTTTTTATGTACTCATATTCAGTCCTTTCATAGTCTCTCATTAAGCAAAAAAACATGACAAAGCAAACAGACGAAGCGTGCACTCCTGAACTCCTGACTATACAGGTGGTAGCGCAACCATCTCTCCATCCATTTCAAACTCCTCTGTTCCATCCGGTGAAAAAGGTAAGTTGGTGGTTTCCATGGAGATTCTTCAAGGCAAGACGGATACAGTTTCCCCACAGTGCATCGAAAATCTCTCCCTAGGTCCCAGAGTACACGTTCAGATATATGTTGCCGCAGAGACCACCGGTCAAGTTCCAGATCGTATTGGTAAGTGACATATTTAGCTCTCTCATTTAAGTGGGTTTCTCGCATAAACACACACAGAGAATTTGAGATTACAACAGCTCTCACACAGGGATCTGAGTACCTCTTAGCAGGGATGTTGGCTGCCATTTTCCATTCATTTTTATTCACATCATAGACTTCCACAGTTACTGAAGACCCATCTACAGTGCCAGAGGGGAGTCTTATGCCAGAATTAGTAGCAATGTGCAACCCTCCGATATAGAAAATTTTATCACCAAAAGCTGCAGCTGAAGCAAAGACCTGCTTGTCTGTCTCATGGCCATTTCTACCCATGAATCAGACCTTGGAAAATAACAATACATGAGGTTCAGGGTCATCACATAAATGCAGTCATGAACTACAACTGCTGCACTCCACTGCCAAGCACAAGGCAAAGGGCTTACCATTGTCCATTCATCCTTCTCAGTGTCGTATCTTTCTACAGTCCTCCGATTAAGTTCTCCACCCACACTATCTCCTCCGATTGCATAGATATAGCCTTCACAGCAAACCAAAGATGGCTTTACGCGGACAAAAAGCATTGGGGTCTTTGGAAACCAGGTATTTTGCTGTGCATCAAACCAATAAAAGCAATTCACAGTTCTAAAGGCAGTCTGAAGTTTGCTTGTTTTACTGTGATTTGTTTTTGTGTTTTTCAGAGGAACTTGACCACCTGCTATATAGATGTCATTATCAGGTGTTACAACGGTCCCAACCTTATGTAAATCAGCTGGTGGGCTGCATAGCTTGTAAACTTTTTCTGCTTGGGGGCTGTAACAGACTGAAGAGTAAAGACTACAAGGATTTTCTGAAGATGCTTCAATGAAAATCATCATCTCTTCTTTAGTCATTCCAAGTCTTGGTTTGAAAAACTTGGGCATGGACTTATACAGACCTTGAACAACTACTGACTTATCATTGGGTGGCAGACCTTGAAACCAAGCTCTCTGTGTTACTTCTGAAAGTGCATCAATTCTGATTTGGCTAAGAACTGAAGACAAATACTGCGATCGTGATTCTGTGTTGTACTCCAGCCACAGCATAGCAGCTTCACGAACTGTCTCCTCCTTTTCTACGTTTAAATTGTCACTACTGAGAATGTCTATCAGTAGATCATGTGACAGCTGCATGAAAGCTTCCTGATGATACACAGCCGTGAACTTGTGCTCCACCATCCTTTTAGCACTTTGTTTTAATTCCTCACAGCTGAACAGATCAGCAAAACTCAACAATCGCACACAATTCTCTGCATTTATTTTTTAATTAAATATTCTCGACAACGTTGTAACACATCTTCTACCTAAAAGTGGGGGAAAACAAGGCTGATAAAGGCAAGCTAGACATTTGCTATGTAACACACAAGTATATTAATCAAATCCTTATACTACAGTTTTATTTTTAGGTACACTTTTGGGCTAAGAGATAGTGTCTTCCAGTAAAAAAAAAAAAAAGTAGAAGACTGTGCAGGGGCTTTCCTGTTGGCTCAGATGGTAAAGAATTCATCTGCAATGCGGGAAACCTGGGTTCGATCTCTTGCTTGGAGAAGGGAATGGCTTCTCCAGTATTCTGGCCTGGAGAATTTCACAGACAGAGGAACCTGGCAGGCTACAGTCCATGGGGTCACAGAGTCAGATAAAACTGAGGGACTTTCACAATGTATTGTTTTGCATTTTTCTTCCTGTCTAGTGGCCTACTTAACTGCCCTAATTAGGAGTCAGTATAACATCAGATAAGCTCTTGGGGAATTCCCCAGTGTTTAACACCCTGAGCTTCCACTGCAGGGGGTGCAGGTTCAATCCCTGGTCAGGGAACTAAAATCCCATATCCCACATGCTACACACAAACAAGACCCCCAATAAATGACTCAGTAAAAACCTAAACAGCCTAAAGGTAAGGAAATTCATGCATAAGTTAAATACTTTTAGGCTTTAAAAATATGTAACTGAGAAAACCAAATAAGAACAATGTAAATCAGTACAGGAAATGATTATTGTTGAGAAGCAAGAATCTCGTTTTGTCAACGTGTATAAGATATTCATAAAAAAGCAGCAATACGCAATGCCTAACGATAGTTATTTGCCTTTCTTACCTGGAGCACTAGGATAACACCAATCAAAAGAAAACAGTGCAGTTATAAATAAATAATCTACATTTAACAACCCATCTTAGCCACTCAAAGTTTCCTAGATTTGTTTTCTCTCAAAACAAAACAGATCTCAGTTGAGTTACAAGTGCTACCTACTATATTTATTCCAGATCACAGTGATTAACTAGAAACAGTTTGTGATAAGAAGTCAAGTTGTTTGGATTCAAAACTTGGATAGGCCAGTCAACACTT
Source organism: Nanger dama (assembly GCA_917880005.1). Classification (NCBI taxonomy): domain Eukaryota; kingdom Metazoa; phylum Chordata; class Mammalia; order Artiodactyla; family Bovidae; genus Nanger; species Nanger dama. Next base: position 34,000,272 of record CAKJTW010000022.1, read on the forward strand.
GTATAATATCAGACAAGTAGCTTTCTTCTCTAAGCCTCAGCTTTCTCCTGCATAAAATGGGGAAATCCTTTAAGTGATTATTTTAGGATTAAATGAGAACTGATATATAGTATCAGTACAGTATCTGGCATATAAAAACATTTCATGCAATTAATAGTGAAAGCCATGTTGGCAGTCATAAAATGCCCCGTCCCAGACTTGCCAGGGCAACCTTAGTCCTAGAGGCAGAGTCTGGGTTTGCATTGGGTAAGCATATGCCTAAGGATTTCATTAACATGATTAAAAAACAAAGGAAAGGTGTCACTATTTACAGTAACAGTGTTCTGAAACCCAAATTTCTTACAATTCCTCAATTATTTAGCAATTCTAAAAATACCTGCTTTTAGTTCCTGGCTTTTAAAAAAAAAGTAATGAAATCATTTAAATTATAGAAGACAGTGCTTACAGTAGGCATTTCTCCCTTTTAGGTTTGGATTCAGGATATCAATGTCTTCCATTGTAAAGCACCAGGAAGCTACCATGGGCTTCAGTTTCCCCAGAATTACAGGTACGGTAGGACACGGCACAATTGAGGGGCAGGGAGAAGAGAGAAGAGGACATACTAAAAGGAGGAAAGCTACTTAAACTGGTGCTCAATCTATGTCACTGACGTTTATTCAGCACACATTTATCCAGTACCCACTAGGTATCATGAACTATGCTACCAAAATTTAACCTTCAGTTTGATGATTCTCCCTTTGGAGAAACTTATTTCTGAAAATACAAAGAATTATTCCAAATAGGAAAAGAAATGAGAAAAACATATTTATTTAGCCACACCATACAGCATGTGGGATCTTAGTTTCCTGGCCAAGGATCAAACCTATGTCCCCTGCAGTGGAAGTGTGAATTCTTAACCAATGGATGACCAGAAGTCCTGGAAAATATTTTTATATGCCTCTTAAAATTTAAAAGAAACATTGAAGGGTGAAAGTTTCTGTTGGTCCAGTGGTTAAGATTCTGCTTCCACTGCAGGGAGCATGGGTTCCAACCCTGGTTCAGGAACTAAGATTCCACAAGCCACATTGTATGGCCAAAAATAAATAAAAATGTTGAAGGGGAAACAAAGAAAGAGAGTGAAATAGTTTATCATATGTAAATATATCATCACTTTTAGTTTAATTCTTAATAGCTCAGTGTGTTCTCGTGTTATTACAAATATCTGTTCGATAACTTCTGTTAAGAATCTTGACATTTTCCATGAAAAGTAATACCATCAAAAATTAGCATATCTAAGCTTTTAGCCAAAATACCAAAGCATTTAAATTTAGTAACACTGTTAAAAACTTTTACTTAAGATCTAAATTCCGTGGTATACTAAGCAGAATATGAAACTAGTATGAAATTTTCATCTATCTTGTCAGTCAAGTTCCCATCATAAAACTAAGTTTACTAGATGATCAAATTCTATTGTTTTTCTTTTATACATTTTAAAAAGAGAAGAAAAACTTCACATTCTAAAATCTGCAATAAAATTACACAGCTGTAATACATCATTGATGAAACAATGCTTAAGAAAAATAAGACCACAGTTAACACATACAACTGAGAGAAAAACTGCTTACCTGCAGGAAGCAAGCTGTTTCATAAAGCTGTTCTACAGTGCTGTCATTTATTGCCAAGTTACCCGTGTATGTATAGGTTATTATTATCTGTAAGGTGGCCGAATCCACATTCCTCAGATGTATGTGTGTCTGTTTGCTTTCACTTAGTCCACTCATGAACATGGCCCTACAGTAAGGGTGGGAGGGGGAAACAAAAGTAGAGCTAAAAAAACCACCAAAACTAGACCACATAGAATATTAATTTAGGGTATTTGCTGATAGACAACTTACAGGGAAAAACTTTTGAGGTGCCAAAGCTATACCAAACTATTCTACTATGCCATTCTGAATGATAATATAAAAATTAATTTACTCCTTATATTCACACAATGGAATTTAGCAACGAAAGAAACTCTTTAATACGTACACAGACCTTAAAATCATTATAGTCAGTGAAAGGCAGATACAAAAGACCACATACTATATGATTCCATTTATATGAAATATCCCCCAAAAGCAAATATACAGAGGCAGAAGGGAGATTAGTAGTTACCTAGGGCCATGGTGTAAAAAAGGTGAGTGTGCATAAGTGACGGAAATATTTCAAATTAGACTGTAGAGATGGTTGTATAGCTCTTTAAATATACTGAAATACTTAACTGTATGTAAATTAGCTCTCAACAAAGCTGTTAAAATTTCAACTTATTCAAATGACTTCCTAAAAATATGCAGGACAGTTTCCTAAAAATTTATTACATGCAGGAAAATATGCTGTAAAGGCAATTATGAAGAATACAAACTAAAATGTCCACATATAGGGAAGAGATAAAAAATGCAAAGAGTATTACTGAACATATAGAAAAGCCTATAGAGATCTAAAGTGTGGTATCACAACATCTAGCCTGGGCACTTCAAGGACAAGATTAGAAACACTTTAAAGTGGATGAAATATTCAGTCAGGGTAGAATATAAGAACTTTTTGGGGCAGGAGAATAAGGTTCAGGCACTTAGATCACAGAAGGCTTAAGTGGTTAGGACCCAGTGCTTTCACTGCTTAGGCTTGGGTTCAATCCTGCATCGGGGGTGAGATCACGCAAGCCCAACAGAAGAGCCAAAACTTCTTACTGAACTTCCTTGTAGATAATGAAAAATGCTGAAGGTTCTGAGCATGGATTCACTAGCATAATAAAACATATTCTAGAATGAATACTCTCTACTGACAGATCTCAAAAGCCAAAGGCTGAGGCCTGAAAACTGCTTTTTAGGCTACTGTAATAATCTATGTTAGAAGTAAGAACCACATGACTGAGGGTGGCAGAAATGGATACAAAAGCTTTTACAAAAACTCAACAAGATCAGGTGATTTTCTGAACATTGGCAATAAAAATAGGGAGTAGATTGTTGTTTTTTAGTTGCTAAGTTCTGTCTGACTCTGCGACCCTGTAGAATGCAGCATGCCAGGCTCCTCTGTCCTCAACTATCTCCCAGAATTTGCTCCAATTCATGTTCATTGAGTGGGTGATGCTATCTAACCATCTTGTTCCTTGCTGCTCCTTTTTTAGATAGGAAAAGAATCAAAGCTAGCTCTTTATTTTCAGGTAAATGCCTGAAAAAAAATACTGTTAACCATTGAGAGGAAAATTGTAAGATGGAGGAAAAAAGTTAATCTTGTAAAAAAAAGCTGAGTCAAATAGAAATAATACAATAACCAATTAAGTATTTAATATTACTGAAACTATGAAAAGGTCAGGCATTAATGCAATACACTGTGAATTATCTACAAAATGTCATGTGTTAAAGCCAAGTAAATTACATGAGAGAGACTAAAAAACTAAAAAAAAACCCACCCAGATTCCCAATGACCAGCCTGAGGTAGAGTTCTATTAGAAAAAAAAGTAAGAATGACAAAAGGTTGAGAAACATTCATCAGAGAAATAAGAACAAGGCAGTCAGTATAATGCTACTCTGGGCAAGAGAAGCAGGGTGTCAAAAACTAGAGAGTCAAGGGTAACAAATGTAGCAAAAGTAATTAGGAAAGCACGGGTGATTTCTGATGTAGCTCATAAGGAGCCATAAGAACAGCAACTAATTTGGGGCAGTTAGGAAATGGAAAAGTGGCAGTTAGGGAATGGAAAAAGTGAATGAAAACATCAATCAGGGTCTTTGAAAACTGCCTCCCAAAGAATACAGAATGGCCATAAATAAATCTAATCAAAGTAAAGGAGAACAGGAATTATTCTCGAAAAATATCCAAGATGTAACAAGAAAACTCTAAGAAAAACACCTAAGATTACTGATGTCACTTGTTTCACACGTCACTTCTCTCACATGGGAAATAACCAAAAGCAACCTGAAAGAGAATTACAAGAGATCTGAGTAAAAATGGAAGATTTAGGGGTCATGTGCTTTTTCTCTGTTCCAATAGAAGGTAGTTAACTTGGGAAGAGTAAGTAGGGCAAGAGAACAGCTGACTATACAGATGACAGAGATTGGTTATTCCAGGCTATAGTTTAAGACACCAGAATAATAGACTTCTGTGAAGGATCTATGCTTCCCAAAGACGAAAGACACTAGGGGAAGCTTAGCCAACTTGATCATAAAAATCTGAAACAGGCTTTTCAAAGAAAGAATAAATGCTGAATTGCGTAATATTATAGCAGGCTGAATTACCATGGTGAGAGAGATGCTGAGTAACTCTCAAGTAATCCCTTTCACTTGGCATCTATTGTATATGTTACTAAGAAGTAGAAACTATTACTTCAGAGGTTCTTGAGATTTTAGAAGTTTCTTTTGATTCCTGGTGGAATGGAACTGGTAAACTGCAAAAGAATGTACCTAGTTCAAAGGACAAAATTTCTCATAGTAAATTTCTAATGGTTAAATTGATAGCGATATATGTAAGGATACTGAAATCTACAAAGTTGAAAGCAGAATCCAGATGAAAAAACCTGGGAAAAGATCAAGTTATTATTGTGGGAATATATAATAATTATCTATCCAGTCCAGAGAAAAGAGATATATAGGAGGAAAAATTAATATATGTGGTTTGGTCTTGTGGATTATGAAACTGGCCTAGACACAGGATTGTAAAGATGGATGGATTTAATCCCAAACATGGGCAGAACTATTCTATCTACTGTTACTTCAAATCCCTATTATCTGATTTGCTTTAGGCAGAATATATTCTCTTAGAACACCAAAGATGCTAAAGAAGGGAACTAACTAGTGATAATAACAGCAGCCTTAAAGAGATTGTGTTGCTTTTAAAATTGTGATACTAATAAATGTTTAAACTTTTTATTTAGCCTTCCAGGAAGCCAATTCCAACCCAGTTAGTTAAAAGATAAAAGAATAACCTCATGGCTAGAGAATTTAGAGAAGTGTTATCTATACAATAAAAAATAAAGTTAACAAGGAAGAAAAAACGGTAAGACACCTAACACGTAATTGCATGTGTTACCTTTCTGCTAAAGATGACAATTAAGCAAACAGAATTTTTGCACAGGGTTAAAAGTTACACAAGACCACTACTAGGGTAATAACCACAAAAGAGTCTATGATTACAAATACCAATCTGGAAATCCACAAGTCATAAAGCTTTCCAATAATTCATAATTAACAGCCACTAAAAAGGGAGAACTAATGGACCTAGGTTTGACTGAACCTGTAACTCTGAATTCCTGACACTATCTTCTAAGCCAACGGAGATGAAAAATACAAAAACAATCCTGACAATCACAATCATCTGGGAAGCTCTTAAAATATACAAATCCTGAAACTCTCAACTCGGACCCACTGAGTTAGACCCAGAAGAATCTTAACTTCTGGGTTTGAAATCCAAGAATCTCTATCTGTAGAAACACGAGAGGATTCTAAGGATCCTCTCTAGATCCATTAGGTTTTCTAGAATCACTGTTGGCAAATATGTTACGTTTTCTATGATAAAAATAGTTTCAATGTCTGAAACTATGAAATATCCACAGTTAAAACTGAAAAAACGGCAGGCACAGCAAAGCAACTGACAAGGCAATCTGGGCCTAAGCTTCTATAATCATCATGAGATGTGTTATACTGGGGAATGTGAAGTTTCTACACCTTCCTCTATGTTAGCCTTGAAAAGTTAAGATTATACCTGTCCTGTCTATAGCTGCCATTAAAAAGCAGCATAAAGTAAGTTTCATTGATGATAGCCACTTAAGCCAGCTAAGATTTGTTATACGAATATACCAGTCCACATTTAATTCATCTTTAGTCACTCTGTCCCTTTCAAATATTAAGTAAAAATTCAACCTAAGAGCAGTGACCAAACATAGGAATTTCTATGCCTTAATTCTTTTCCTCCCATGAAATACATAACAAAGGAAAACCTACCTTAAAAAGATTAAAAGTTGTAAAAGTTCATAAAAATGTAAAGTTTTATTTATAATTAGCAAACAAGTAAATCAACTTCTAAATTCTGAGGCACAGAGAACATTATCAGTTATTAACTATTTCAATCTGGGAAGAAGTCTGGTAAGGCTAAAAAGATATCACAAATGATCAAAGTAACCAACAGTGAGCAAAAATTTATTTTTTCAAAGGAGATAAAAGTCCTTAAAAATAATAATTTTTTAAAAAGTCCTTAACACATCTAAACACTACCAATTATCTTCTAGAAGTTATTTCAAGTATACAATAACTCTTAAATTCATAAACAGACCATTTTCTAAATTTAACATTTTAAAATCTTATGAGTAAGTGAAAATTACACCATTCATTTTCCTTTCTCTTTCAGTGAAAAAAAACAGTACTGTATTCTGAACCTTTTGCTTCCACATCATTAAACTTAACCTTAATTTCAAATTTCTTGTATTTAATCTTTGTAAAACCTTCCCTTGCCTGTCCCTTCTTTATACACACAAGGAGGTGACTGGCAAGCACTTTATCACCCAAATAGAAAATTTAGGCAAAACTTTAAGACATCTAATTTTTTTAATTTTAAATAGTGTTTAAAATAATTTCTATCAAAAGAGTAAAACAAGCTAACATTCTGCACTCGAAATTACAAACTAACCAAGATTAAAAGTACTTACCTAAAATAAGAGCTACATGTTGCAAGAACCATCTTATGACAAGGGAATTCAGTGCCCTCAACAATTAACACTATGTCAGTAAACAACTGCTGCTCATAAAACAATTTTAACTGCTCCAACAAGGACACAGCATATTCAGTATTGATCTGCTTCTCCTCTTGAGTGGACATGACTGTATTCCATTAATATCTCCAGGAACAGATTAGAATAAAGTCAGTCTCACTGATGGAAGGTCAAGTGAATGCTTCAGAAATAAAGAAAGGAGAAACTCTGCTTGCTGATATCTGCAGCATTCAGAACCAAGACTGACACACTCACTAACGAATAGTATCTTGCTATAGGCTTAGAATCACTACTAGGTCATCCTGTGTTAATTAGGTTCTTCAGAGTTTTTCAACACAGTCTGCACACATCTTGCTCAAATTTGCAACTGTTGTTCATCTCAAAAGAGAGTAACACTTGAGGTAGATTTTGTGGCAACATCCTATGTTTGGTGGATCCTCTGGAATAACTAAAAAAAAAAAAAAAAAAAAACCAGTCAGAGTATCTAGGCCAGTACATTTTTAGAATACAATGTTTAAGCAGACTTACATATGAATTACATTTTTTTGAAGTTCAACTTTAGACATTACCATAAAAATAAAACATGAGAAAAGGAATACTTTAAGTTTATTACATTTGTAGTTTTAAGTTATCTTTTTGACTTCATATAAAAATTTAAAAATTTCAGAAGGTAAGGAACACATCAATATGCATACATTTATAAAGTTCTTCAAAAACATACAGTATGAAAAAATAGAGAAATATATTACATGAAGACTTCATATTACACAAATATGAATGTTCTCAAAATGTGTAAATTTAAAATTTAAGATTCAAGTCCAATTTTTAGACAATTCATCTGGAAGAATTCCCCAAAATTGCCAAGATATCTGAGCGAAAGGGAGCCAAGTCTTTCCTCATGACTTATCAAATATTAAAATATATTAACAGTTCTACAATAAAGGCAAGTAAATAAAAACCAAGTAAATATAACACACTCAAGTTAAAAGAAAAGGTATTAGATATGATAAGAAGTCTTCAAATGAGAAGACTGGGTTACTCCAACAAATAACACTGGACACCCCCAGGAGGAAAAAACAAAATCCAATACCATTCATCAAAGAAATTCCAGCTGCATTAAAGTTTAATTTTAAAATATTATTTGAAAATAAGTATTTATAATATATGGCATGAGAAGGCAATGGCACTCCAGTACTCTTGTCTGGAAAATCCCATGGACGGAGGAGCGTCATAGGCTGCAGTCCATGGGGTCGCTAAGAGTCGGACACAACTGAGCGACTTCACTTTCACTTTTCACTTTCAGGCACTGGAGAAGGAAATGGCAACCCACTCCAGTATTCTTGTCTGGAGAATCCCCGGGACGGAGGAGCCTGGTTGGGCAGCCATCTATGGGGTCGCACAGAGTCGGACACGACTGAAGTGACTTAGCAGCAGCAACGTATGGCAAATGAATTACAAATAAGGAAAAAGAATGTACAATATAGAGTACTAATAATAGTTAAAAAACTATCACCTGTTTCCTAATTAGATGATTCTTAGTTCCATAATCAGAAAGTCAAATGCTGTTGACATGAAAACTATAAAACTATTTGACCATCATTTGGAACTACTACAACTTTTTCTCACAAAAATATCATCCATCTCTCAAAGAGGTGACATTGTACTTCGGGCCAAGCTATACTATTACATAAACTGCTAACCTGATGTAGACTGTCAAATTTCCAGCCAAGTAAAGTATAAGGAAGTAACTAAAACAGGTGCAAAGCCAGAGACTTTGGGTCATTTAAGGTAATGACTTTGCTCTTCCAGATCTGAAAGTTACCCTATAAATCTAAGTTTACTGCATAACCTCTAAGGCTAATGATACCTAAAATCACTGGCTATTTTCATATATTAATAATGCAGCAAGGCCCAGTGTTAGTGAGGGTGTTAGAAATGAGCATTTTTACACAGGAGTGTAAGTTGATACATACCTCCAAGCCCTTAATCAAAACTCTTAGAGCCAACTATGTTCTGGAATTTAGGATCTCTCAAATCTTGTAGAGGTAATGTGGTACATCTATCATGTACTACAAGCAGTCTGGGACAGAACTCTTTAACTGAACATCCTATTTTCACTGAGGGAAATGTGAATAGTATGAAAAATAATACTATACAGCGTCTCATTACTTCAGATCAAGTTTTACAAAACCAAATTTTTTTAAAACTTGGTATTAAGAGCTTTTTGAATTTCAGAATTGCAAAGGAAGTATTACAGAAGATGTACTATTTGGCACTATAAATGCTTACTATCTCAATCTTTCAATTCTACCTCTAAAAATTTATCTAACAGAAATGTATAAATTGATAGGCTAAAATTCCTTGCCCCAGCTGTAGGACCCCAAATTGTCCCCATCCATGTTTAAATCAGGTGACAGGAGCTGCTGGCCAGGGCCAGGATGGATTTAGATGACACGCTACACTCCAGAATTCCTTGCAGGGTAGCTGTACAGGTTTTCACTCTGGTTATTTCTCTAAGACTTCATACTCTCTGAACCTGATTTTTTTGCACTTCCTTTTTTGAGCCCCATTTATGTATGTCTCCATTTTATTAGATTTGATTTCTTTTTATCATATTCATGATACTGTATTAAAACAATACTAGTCTGGTTTTAGAAAATAACATGGTGAGCCAACTTTATACAATCTTATTGTCACTGCTTTATATACCCCCTATTTCCACCTCTCCCTTTGAAATCTAGGGTACACTGTCTTCCTAACAATTTTTATTTAAGATATCTCAACATTAAAATAGGCAGCAGAAGTCATTCAGACATCATATAAATTTAATAATTTATACAGATCACTATCTAGTACAATTCAAAATAAAATTAAACGTTGCTTTTCTGGGAACATAAGAGTTCAAAATTTATTAACTGAAAATGTAAAAAATGGCAAAGTTTAAGATGGCCAACAAATAACCTTCAAAAGGCTCTTAAAATCAATATACTACAGGCTCTGAAACATTTCACAAAGTCTGAACTATACTACTTAATAATCAAAGATTGGACACATTTTACAAACTTCCCTTTAATTCCCAGGTATCAATGAAACTGTTTACTTAACTTTCGATCATAAATTAATGGCTACTTAAATTTAACTCCACAAATGTTTTTGGGTATTTACTAAGTGCTGGTCACTGTACTGTAAGTACTCAGACTGAGAGCTGCCAATCGTGAGAGCTCCAAGACACCAAGTGCATTTACTCTTACTACAGCCAAAACATGTCTATCGTTTAAAAAGAGTGTCTTTATTCCAGACAAACTCAAATCTACAGGCAGGCAAAAGAATAAAATCTAGCTGTCGTGATCTTTCATTTCTAAACTTTTGATAGAGAAGTAACACAAGAAACTTTACCCTCTGCCATAAGAACAACTGTGGCACGAGTGCAGTGAGCGGGGGAGGCAGCTGGCATCGGCCCCCTGTTAACAGAGGTTCACGCGCAGAGGAAGGACACTCACTGAAGACTCATTTAAACCATCTAGATTGTGTTAACATACGCAATAACTATTTAATTAAAAACTCAAACTTTCAAAAGGTATACTGCTTTCTTTTCTCATCATAAAGACAAAATATTTTAGGATCTGTAAGCAAAGTCTGTCTCAAATGCTAAAGCTGCTGCAGTCTGAAAACAGAGAAAGTCAACATACAAAGGAACGGACATGATTCAACAAAATGTTCTCTACAAAAACGGACTACAGGATAAATGTACCAATCTCTGTTTTAGGCTGCTTCTTGATCAAATATTGAGAATTTTTTTAAAAGGTGTTAACAAAAATACACACTTCAAGATATTTTCCCCAGAAGAATGTTTCCCCTTTAAGTCATAAAAACAAGGAAAAAGCACAAACTTTAAATGCTTGAAAGTTAAATATAACTCTTAATCTAACCTGTCTGTATTGCACCTTTTAACTGAAATATTTTAACATCTCTTACCTAGTCACACAACCACGTTCCCTACTTACTACAGGCTCAGTCAACTTTTGAAACACTTTTAAAAAGTCCAATGTGAGTATCCTTTATTTATTTAGGTTAGAAAAAAGGACTTTTCTAATCTGCTGAAAGAAACCCACAATGAGGAAAAAAAATTTTTTTAGAGACAAAAACACTTAAATTTCTTAAAAAAAAAAAAAAATCAACTACATCATTTCTGGAGAAGAAAATGGCAACCCACTCCAGTATTCTTGGCTGGAGAATCCCATGGACAGAGGAGTCTGGCAGGCTATAGTTCCAAAAAGGTAGCAAAGAGTCGGACATGACTGAAGGGACTTAGCAGGCACAACTTATTTATATATATTTTAAATACAGAAGATGTGTACAAAACAATTCTGTGTAAAGACATCCAATGAACACGTGGATTCAGCAGATGAACTGATGGCCAAAGACTAGGAAACCACTATCAGCTGCCACATTTCCAGGTATCAGGCACCTTAAGATGAATAGAAAGGTCCTATAATTTAAAGGCAGTTGTCAGGACATATTTCACAGTGAAAAAAGCCAACTAGAAAAACCATTAAATGGGAGTCACACAAATACAGTATAATGACATTCAGAATCTAACAAAGTAAAATGTACTCTGGCATAGAAAGTATGCATATTCTTATTTCTTTTTCTAAGTTCTTGGCTAAATTCAGTATTTTTGATTGATCTATTTGATACCAGTGGATAATAGCAATGAATAAGGTTAGAATGCTAGATACAGGATAATAATATCCTTTCTTCTACTTTTCACTAACTTTCTGAAAGTAAGTAAAGAACAAAGACCAACTTATGTTTTAATCTAAAAGCTTCCTATTAAGAGTAGAATTGCAACTGAGAGGGGAAAAAAAGCAAAAACTTGGGACTCTAACATTTTCTCTAGGCTACCCAAGTCTCCAAGGTTCTACTGAGTCAATTTTGCCACACAAGACAGTTTCAGAGCATTGTTATTAAATGGTCATCAGGATTAAATCAGTCAATAATCCACAGTAATACACACAATTCTACTTAAAAACTTGAAATACCTCTTACAGAAAGTTGTTTCAATACTTGTTTTCCTCCCTTGCATAATCAATGTGACTATAAATTTTATAGGGGAAGCAACTGTATCTAACTTCACTTTGAAATCTAGTTTTCATTCCCACAAGTGTGTCATTTATAGTACCTTTCCACAGAATAGCTACAGAAACATAGTGTAAGTGAAGTGAAGTCACTCAGTTGTGTCCAACTTTTTGCGACCCCTTAGACTGTAGCCTACCAGGCTCCTCTGTCCATGGGATTTTCCAGGCAATAGTACTGGAGTGGACTGCCATTTCCTTCTCCAGGGGATCTTCCCAACCCAGGGCTAGAACCCAGGTCTCCTGCATTGTAGACAGACACTTTACCGTCTGAGCCACCAAGGAAATCCCAACAGAAACATAAACAGATACAAAACAAGTTTTCCCAATGTTATACAGACAAGATCTGGAGGATAAAGAATAAAGGGTTGAATAACTACTGAATGTGAAAATGAGGCTGATCAGCAATTAACCGAGCTGTACATGTGAAACGAGGAAGGATAAAAAGATAGGGTCATTGTTCAGTCTCTAAGTTGTGTCCTCCTCTTTTGAGACCCTATAGATTGTAGCCTGCCAGGCTCTTGTCCATGGGATTTCCCAGGCAAGAATACTGGAGTGGGCTGCCATTTCCTTTTCCAGGTGAAAAACGGAGAAGGTTGCAAACAGCGACTGCACAAAAACTACACAGTAATGATGAAACAGTGATCAAGAGGAAGAGCAGTGGACTACAGGTCATCACCTGTATGCAGCACTTTCAAGTTGTATATTATTAACTTAGGTGATGCTCTAACTTCCAGTGCTACAAATGTCAATACAGAAGATCTAAACTTGTTAGAAAAAATCCAAGGCTATTCTAATGTCAAGTATTGCCAAAAAATTAGAGCATGGACTGTGGAGCCAAATTACTTGGGTTGAAATCCCAACTCCGCAACTTACTAGTTGTGTGACCTTTCATAAGTTATTTCCTTTTTGTGCTGTAGTATGCTCATCTGTAAAATGCAGGATAAAAACAGAATTCTTCTCAACTGGATAAGGATTAAATGAGCTCTATGGAGAGTTTGGAGCAGTGCCTGACACTCAGAACTACTACTCTGTGCAAAAAAAAAATAATTTGTAATTATTTTACTTAACACACTCACTTACTGGTCAAGCTTTTTGTAGTACCTTCCCACCTTCTGAACCTTCATACCTACACAGGTCTGAGTCCCAATTACAAGGTTTCAACACTCAAACACAGTTCTCTTTTTGCCTTGGGTGAATACCATTTTAGATAAGAGGAATTTTTTCAAAGATTTTAGGGAGTATTTTTGATGGTACAAATCGTGAAACATACCAGTACAACAAAGACTAACCTTGAGAAGGCTGATGCCTGTGCAAAAACCTAAGTGATAGCCAGGAAGGCACCAGTCACAGAACAAGCCTTTCTTCATTTCAGTGAAAAGATAGGTTTCTCCTTCAGGGAGGACAATATATTGGTGCTAGAAATAGTTTGCTTTCAAGTTATCAAAACAACCCTGACAGTTGGGAATGTTTGGAAAACCACTTCATCTTCAGATTGATTGTCAACCACTACACAAACAGAATTTTCTGGAATTGTGACAAACATCAATTAAAAAACAAACACCCTGACTTTTAAAGAATGTATGAGTTTGAGAAATTTCAGTACAGCTTCCTCTACCCTAATCAAGTTCAGAACCTAGGTCTACTCCTTCTTGACCCCTTTTCCAAGGAGTATGAAAAGACTACCTGACTCCATCAAGTTAATTATGCTCAGTATCCTAAGTAAATTCAGGTCACAAGAATAGGCTTCTGTTCTACATTATGATCAGGAAGTTATCTCACTTCAAAAAAATTAAACAAGAACATAAAGGAAACATCATTTGTGATATGACTGTAGTATGTCCTTTTATTTTGGTTATCACTTTTCTTTTTCCTCTCAGCTCTGCAGACTTAAGAAAGCTGAAGAAATTAGACTAAAGTAAAACTGACCTTAACTTTTTCAATAGGATTTCATTTTTCACCAAATCAGTGATTTTTTTCAATCACAATAACAAAACTATTTCCCAGATATTAAATATATTCATGAGGTCATTAAGGGCACAATCACTTAACAACAATTATGGCTACTTGTTTCTCAGTTTCTTAAAAAATAAAAAGAAGGGTAAACTGAGGAATACCTAGTATCCCCTGCCAACCATGGAACCTATTTACATGTTACCACTTGTCAGAAGTATGGGAGGGAGTGGAGCTGAGGGAAAAGAAAAGGAAAGAATTGAAAAAAGTATCTCTCATTAAATGATAACATTTTCTCCAAGTCTCCCACTATAATCCCTCCTTCCCACACAGAATAATCTAGGTGCTGAAAAATCCTGGCAAGTGAACAGGGACTTGAAAACAACCTATCATTTCTAATACCCTGAGTAATTTGAATATAACCTGCTCTATTTAAACGCTACAAAACTGAAAATGATTAAGACTAAGATATAATGAAGGACTTTGGTACTTTCATTCATACTTCTTTATGATACCAGGATCAATCCTTTTTCCAGCTCTTAGAAATGAGCAAGAAGAAAAACAACTCTTTTCTAAGTAAATGAGTAAAATCTTTGGGAAAACCAAATAATCTTTTGCCTTTTAAGACTGCATTCAAATTTCTATAAATTTACCATTCACTTTAAACACAGTCAGTGTTCAATTTTTGGATGTTATGAAATAGCTAATTATCTCCATTAACTAGGAGAAGGAAAATTTGTGGAGGAGCTGGACTTAAGTACTGACAGCCCTATTCCCAACCACCTCCTTAAGCGCCATGTGAATAACCAAAGCTGGCTGATCATGCGGTAATGCTCAGGAGAGCGAAAAGGAGAGAAGAGGTATAGCGCTTAAAACTCCTCCTACAAAGAGCTGTCTGTAGAGAAAAAGAACAGTGCAGAAAAGCATGAACTATAAACCAAGCTCAACAGGAATGCCATAGCCCCGGTATTGTTTACTGAGGACAACCACCTCTTGAGAATTTCAGGGCCCAATCTAAAGGGGCTTCAATAAGCACTAGACCAACAAAAGATCAAAGTAAAGAAGTAAACTTAATATTAGCAAAATTCCACATCATCAAGGCTGGAAAACAATTGGCTGGTTAGACTTTTCAATTTACTTTCGGTCAGAAAAAGTCCTTCTTAGGAAAAACAAAAGTTGGGAAAAAATCCTAACCTAAGGTTAAAGTAAGCTACTCACAATTTCGAGATTTGAAGTTCATAGGATTCAAACTCAGGCAAAAATTCACAACACAGCGGGAAGCAAAACCAACAAACCAACCCACCTTACTTAAAAATAGAGAACCACTGTTACTTCCACTTTGTTGATTAGTGGTCTCAATAGAAAAGATAAAAAATAACTGTAGTCAGAGTACACTGCTGATAGGGTTGTTTCTAAATGCCTGAATGCTAAGTGAGCCAGACGTACAGATTCATGTTATCAACAACACGTGACGTCCTGTACCCTACGTTTTTACAACGCTGATACTTTAGATAGATATTTCACACAAACATACCCTTTCATAGGTAATTTTACATTTTCGATTCTTTTTCGATTTTCATTTTAACGGGGTCATCCGTGGCATCGGACAACTCTAGAGATTTGAGTGGTATATTATTTTCCCTTTGAGGTAGTAGAAAGTGAGCTTTGATTAATAAACTAGGGAAATAAAAGAGCCGTTAACTCAAAACAACCGCTCCACATCGGGATAGTCTACTCCACGGCTTCTTAACTCACAGGGAGAAAGGTGGTCGAGTTCAAATAACTTAAGAGATTTCAGTCTAAAGTAAATACGCACACAATTTTCCGTTTCAAAGGGCAGCTTCTGCTTTCTTTCTAAAATCATCAGTAGACCCACAATGGGACCTCTGTTAATCTAGACATCTCTCGGTTACTTAAGAAGTACCGGACAAGGAAAAAACGCAGGGCTTGCCCTCCTACTGCCTACCGTCTCGCGAACACGTCGCGAGTAGTCAAGGGAAACAGCTTGCTTTTGGCAACGCGGGCTCCAGCCGGGGCCAGGGGCGCCGCCCGGGAGACCCGCGGCCGGAAACGCCCCCGCGAGCGACTCGCTCAGCCGCCCCTGCCCCAAGCACCGGCCGGACGCCGGGCCGCAGCGGGGCCGCCGCCGGGTGTGGACAGAGGCGCCGGCCGCCCGCGCCCATCCCCCGCCCCGGCGGAAACGTCTCCGGTTTGAAAGATGCCGCCGCAGCCGCCCCTGCCCGCCGAGCCACAAAGGGCCGAACCCCCTCCAGCCGCGGCCCTCCTTCCCTAGCTCTCCACAGGTCGCCCCCGGGTCCCCCGCCCGGGGCTGGAGACGCCTGCTCACCCGAGTCCCTCAGTCCTGAGGGTTGGGATCCAGTGCGGCCGGCGGCCCCGAAGACGCTGGGCCCCAGGAGCGCGGCGGCGGGGGCGTGGCCCTCCCGCGGCGGCTAGGGCCGGGGTCTCGCCTCCGCCTCCCTAAGAGGAAGGCTGGCGCCGCCGCCTCCCCTTCCTTCCGGTTTCCCCTCGCGCCCTCCTTCGGCCGCTCAGTCCTGAGCGGAAAGCTGCGTCCTCTTTGGGCGCCGCCGCACGCTCCTCTGGGCCCGACCACCGCCAGACTCCTCCCCCGGGAGCCGCGCCGCCCGCCCTCGCCGCCTCGTCAGCCCCGGGGCCGCGAGACGCCCGGCTTGCCGCTCCCACCCCGCCCCTGCGGCGCGCTCTCGCCCTCTTGGCGGGCCCCTTTCGAGAGCCGGGGACGCGCGGACAGCGGACCGTGGGCCAGGCTTCTCCAGGTTTCTTTTTCCCGCCGCGCGCGCCCAGCAGCACAAACGTCAGTTTCGCAGTTTCCCGGGTTCTTGGGACCACCCCCCGCCCCCGCCATCCCGCCCGCCCTTACCCTCGCTTCCCCCCGCCCTTTTCCTTTGCTAGATCCCACCGGAAAGCCAAAACAATTGGGTCCGCGCAGGCGCGTGGAGGAAGCGGAAAGAGCAGGAAGGGCGGGGAAGGCGCGAGGTGACGGGGAAACGCTTTTGAAGGGGTTTCCCTGGGAAGGTCAGCGGAGAGTCCGTGGAGGGCGCGTGCGCGGCAGAGGGGTCGCCCTCCGAGGAGCGCGGGTGTGGGGCGCCATGGGGTGCGGATGTGGGAGGCTTCAGGCCTAGCCTGGTGAAAAGAGAGCACAGAGAAATTCAGTGCTGGGAAATGCGGACAGCCAAGCACCAAGTTCTATGCTGTAGACTTATTTTTTCCCCCTCTCGAAATAGAGAAATTTGCAGGCTGAGTCCGGGAGTGGGAACAAGGTGGACTAGCCAACACCAGACCAGGGAAGAAAGACGCTGGGAGGCTGAGTGGGCTTTGTCTCCTCGGCCCCTTCTCTCCAAAACACGCTCTCCACTTATAAGAGCACGTTCGGTTTTCCAGTGCTCATCAAGAGACTTCATGTCCTGGTCTCAAGGCCAAGGGAAAACTCAAAGCAGCACCTGAAAGAGCCTGCAGTTCTGGGGAGTGAACCGTTGGCTTGTGGAGGGAAGGCTCTTTAGCTAGTTTGTGCTGCAATGCCTCGGCTTCCAGCTCCCCCAGTAACTTCCAAAGGAGAGCCTTCAGCTTCACTAAGCGAGGCTTTTGTAACAGCCGTAGGCTGTGGCCCACTCTGGTGTGGTTAACTTGGTACGGCTTGCTAGCAAGCAGAAAGTCACAGATCTACTCTCTAGTTTGATAGAATTTATTCATAGATCATTAAACTGTCAGAAATGCCCACATAGACTTCACCCACCTGCATAACTTCCATTCTTGGCACAAGCCCAATCTGGAGAATGTACGTAACCAATTATAAACTAAATGCACACGTTACTGAAGAGCTTCTTTAGGCCAGATTAGATCAACTGAATACACACCAAGATATGTATGTCTGGGACTATGGAAGAATCTAGAAACTAATTCAAAGCATCTTTATTAACTGTCCAGTATGCTCTCACTCTGCTTAGTCTGACTAAATGTCTGTTTTTGATACTTAAGATTCATATCATTTAACAGATGGTTGTGTTCCTACTCTGTGCCAGTCTGCATCCTGGAGATGCAAAGCGTAAACAAAAAAGGCAGAAACGAAAAAAGGGATTGTGTTTCCTCCTGTAGAAGACAGAGAATCATTTAAAATATTTTTAAGGTGAATATCTTTTTATTTATTTATTTTGGCCTCACTGCGCTGGCATGTGGGATACTAGTTCCTGACCAGGGATGGAATCCCCTCACCCCCAACCCCGCACTGGCAGCAAGGAGTCTTCACCACTGGACCAGAAGGGAAGTCCCATGGAAGGGAATATCTTGATAAGATTTTAGAAAAATAATTCTGAAGCATGGTGCATATTGGACTGAATCTGGGGTTACTAGTTAGGAGGCTGTAAAAAATAATCCAGACAGGAGGTGGAGAGAGTCTGAACTAATGTGAGGAGAGTGAAACAGAGCTGGACTTAAAACTAGCTAGATATAATATGTAAGACTCAGGTACTAAGAGGATGAGGGGAAATAAGAAGTGAAGGATGACTGAGTTTTCTGGTTAGGGTGACTAGATAGTAGTATCAGTAACTATAGGAAACATAGCTAATTGTCAGGATAAGAGAGTACTAAAAGGTATCATTTTAATAGCTGTACAGTTAGGAATGCATATGGCTGCGAATAAAAAAATTCTACTGCAATGGCTTAAAGAAGGGTCTATTCAGTCACATAAACCTGAAGGTAGTTGGTTATCCTTGATTCAACAGCTCTAGAAAAGCAGAACCCAAATGTCTATGATTCTTTTAGCATTTCTCTCATAATTGCAAAATGGCTGCAACTGTTTTAGCCTTTACATAGTTGTCAGAGGCAGGAAGATAAGGAAAGGAATGGCTTCAGCCATCTTTTCGTATTTTTCTTTTCCCAAGAAAGTAAAAGCTTTCCCAGGATAATACTCCATACCCCAACTCAGCAGACTTTCACATACATCTCACTTTGTAGAACTGTAATTCAGAACTATATATAGCTGTGAAGACTTATATTTTCCAAGGTCTAGCAAAAACCTATTTGGGTCAGAGAAGTAGCAAACTGCTACTTAGTTAATACTTACAGCATTACTTTATAACATTTAAAACACTGTGGGATGGCAGGCTGGATTGAAGTTTCTACAGTTTCCAAACCAATCTTTTTGGTGTTTTATCTTAACTGGAAAAAGAACAAGTTGAACATTTATTCTCAAATATTTGTACATGTTTGCTGTTCCTTCCCTCCTCAAAGTTGTAGTCCCCTTAAAAATCCTTAAAGAAGACTGCAGCCATTAGGAAGAGGAGGCTACTGATGTCAGAGGAGGCTGACTCCTTGCAGCTACTGTGGTAGAACAAATGTAAAGTGTTTGTCACTATGAACCTCAACACCACCTTGCCTTCTTTAAAAATTTCACTTCTTAGCTCAGAAGCAGAACAATCACAGCTAGTTTGAGTGCCCATTTTAGGGAGATCATAAATCAGTATTTTCTAGCTTTAATGCTATTTTTTTTTTTTGCAATGTAAAGTAGCTCCCATGTGATCTGTATCTAAAACTAGGCACATGACATTGTTTCAAACATTACTTTTGAGTTAATAAGGCATTTTATTTCAATTAAGTGTCAAATGCCATGAAACAGAATTCTTAAGACTACATTTTAAACATTGTCATGATTCTAGAAAAGAAAGCAGAAATGATTATAAAATTAAATAAAAATGTAACTGGGAAAATAAAGATGTAACTACAAATTTTCTAAAGTTGAGTATTTGCTTAACCATTTCTGATGTTATAAATCATAATCATTTAAGATACTAAGATAATCTAAAATATTCTTTATGTTAATTTTAACCTATTTAAAAACCTTAGATTTGGGGGAGGAAGTTACCAGGCCATCTCTGAGGGGGAGTGCACAATCCACAGTTGGTTGAATCTGCAGATAGGGAGGGCGCACGATACAGTTATATGGACTTAGAGAAGGGTCAGTGCCCCTAAACTCCATGTTGTTCAAGGGTCAACCGTATACCCTTTCTATCTTCTCTATAGTAAGTACATCATGGATACTGGCTGAAGAAGTTGTGTAAACAGGCCTTTAGCAATGTAGTGGTATGGTATGGGGCAAGGCAAGTATTCTGTATTCCTACAATTATGTCTGTTAGTGAGCTTATATTGCTCATTGTGAACTTCACACATTTCGGGTCAGAAAGATTCCCTGGAGTAGGAAATGGCAACACACTCGAGTATTCTTGCCTGGAGAATCCCATGGACAGAGGAGCCTGGCAGGCTACAGTCCATGGGGTTGCAAAGAGTTGGACACAACTGAGTGACTAACACTTATGCACCGTGAGAAAACTGCAGAGGTCCAGGAGATTAAAGTCATGGAAATGTGGAGGCCCCATCAATGACTTCGTCTCCCTGGAGTTTTTATTTCTTAGACTTGTCAACACTGAGCTTCCAGAAATTTGTCAATTAAAGTTCAGGTTTCCCCAGTCAGTGCTAGTTCCCATAGAGGTTGCTGCTTTGGGGCTTCACCAGTAAATTGTGATTCTCTGTATTTGCCTGTCCTAATATCAGCCATTTCTTCAAGTTCTGATTCCTCCAAGTGGAGAAAGGCATTTAGAAACCAAGATCTGAGGGCTAGGTGTCCTTGTTTCCAAAGATATTGCTTTAGGCCCCTCTCAGCAAACAGAACCAGAAAACAGATGTAAGCTTATGCATACACATGTATGCATGTATGTACATACATGTAGACCAAAAATTAAGGAGCCTGCCAGACTACAAACATGTGATTGCAGAAAGGTCAAATATGACTTAGGGACTAAACAACAATAACAGAAAATTTAAATAAAAAATGTGAATTAAAAGGATATTTATAAATAAAGAAATCTAATAATTAGTGGATAAAATTTTTTAAAAATTTACGCAACCATTTGCAAATTTGAATACTTACAAGGCTATATAAAACAAATCCAAACTAATGCCAAATTATTGGCAACCTTGAACAAAATGCACTATAATTAGAAATCAATAATAAACTGTTAGCCAAAATAATCTGATGTTTGTAAACTGAAAAACTTTGTTCTTAATAATTCAAAGGATCAAGAAAAGAAGCATCCTGCAATTAGAAAAAGAGCAAAGAATGGAAATTAGAAACTATATAGAAATAAATTACTATGAGAATTCTTCATAATAACTTGTAAAATGCAATCAAAGAGGTATTTAGAAGGAAATGTATAACTTTAAACATGTATATAAGAAATAAAAGTTAAATTAATTAGCTAGCTGTCCAACTCATAAGCTAGAAAAGTAAACAAGAGGAAATCCAAAGACCTTTAAAAATACAAATAAAAGAATAGTAATTACTACATCAGAAATAAAGGAGAGGAAAAACAACAAAACAGTTTGTACTTTGATAAGAGTAATGAAATGGATATAGTTTCTAGCATGTTGATCAGGAAAAAATATAGAGGACAAAGAACATTAAGCCTCAAAATAAGAACATATTTATAGATATCACAACCACTTTTAAAAAATCAAAAATCATGAAAACTTTTATAGCTACAAATTGGGAAACTCAGACAAAAAGGATAAATTCCTAGAAAAATTCCAAGTTGTTAAAATCAAGAAATTAAAAAAACAGACTTATAAACATTAGATAAAATGCATCAGTAGCCAAGTCTACTTACAAAACAAAATACACAATGTACTCTTACAGGGAAGTTCTACTAGACTTTCAAGGAACAAATAGATAATCCTTGTCTTATGCAAATTGCTCTAGAGAACAGAAAAAGATGGCAAGTTATCTAGTTTATGTTATAGTATGAGGCTAGGATATCTTGAAGCCAAGAAAAGACAATATGAGAATTAAAAGTTAAAAACAATTCCACTTATAGTCTTAGTTTCCAAAATTCCAAATAAAATACCAGAAAATGGGATCCTACAATGCATATTAAAATACATCAAGACCAAGGTGGGGAAATTCCCTGACAGTCCAGTGGTGAGGACTCCCTGCTTCCATTGCTGGGGGACTGGGTTCAATCCTGGACAGGGAACAAAGATTTCACAAGCCGTGCAGCAGAGCCAAAAATAAAAGAAAAATTTAAAAATGACCAAGTTGGGTGCACCCTAGGGATACAAGGATTGTTTAACGAAAAATTCTTTAAAGAATCTGCTTTATTAGCAAGATGAAGAGGGGAAAATATTATTTCAAAGATGCAGGAAACCATTTGTTAAAGTTCAACATTCATTCAATATTTTAAAACTTCTCAGCCAACTGGAATAAAAGATCCTACTAATTTGCTAAAGGATGTCTCAAAAATAACCTACAATAATCCTTTATAGTGTATCATTAGAAATTAAATACAGGAATTCCCTGGTGGCACAGATAATAAGAATCTACATGCCAATGCAGGGGATAGGGGTTTGATCTCCGGCCTGGGAAGATTCCACGCCTTGGAGCACGACTCCTGAGCTTGTGTGCCTACAGCCTGTGCTTGGCAACAAAAGAAGTCGCTAATTAGAAGCCCTCGCACCACACACACAAAAAAAAGCTTAATTAAAATAAAGAAATTAAATACAAGACAATGCTATCTGCTATTTTTTAATTGAATATTGTGCTGAAGGTTTTAGAGATTAACATAAGATAAATAAGATATTCATTGAAAAGGAAGAAACAAAATCCATTATTTGTAATAGCTCATTTGCGTGTTCACATAGAACATCTAGTCAAATACACAAAAAATCGGAACTAAAGAGAGTTCAGTAAAGTTGCTGGAATATAAAATCAGTATGTAAATATCAATAGTATTCCTATATCCCACCAACACAGTTTAAAAATGTAATTTAAATAAATCATTTTTCAATAGCAAGAAAATGTAACTCTAAAAGATATTTATAAAAGAAATTATAAATTAGAACCATGTATTTAAGATTTATCCATGGAGACAGATATGATTCTAGTTATTTCATTTAATTTCTGTGTAGTATACTTTATCTATACTACAATTTATTTACTCTTTTATGGACAATTAAGTTGCTTTCAATTTTTTTATAAGTAATGCTATAATAACAAACAGTTTAAATAAACAGCTCCTTGTGTGTATATGCAAGGTTTTTCCCAAGGATATTTTAAGAGGCAGAATTGCTGCTTTATGACTTCATGACACATTTTCAGCTTTTTCAGATACTGTCAACTTGCCCTCCAGAGTGATTTTTACCAATTTATACTCTCAAGAGTTTCTGTCACTCCACTTCTTCCTTAACTCTTGGTGTTTTCAGATTCATTTTCCCCCAATATGATAGTTATGAATGACATCTCACTGCAAATATGACAAGAATGAAGGCTCCTTAGGAATTATAATTCTTTTTTCCTTCCCTGTTTCCTTAGGGCTAGAATTGTGCTGGTACCATTATAGGTACTCAACTTTTGTGAATGGAATGAATGAATGAAGGATCACTAGTGAGGCTCTTTAGGTGTGGAAAGCAAGACCATCATTACATTTGTGTTTAAAATTTATATCTAAAATCATCATGTCAATTGAGAGGAAAGTAGAAATCCCTTTGCTTTAATAAGAGATGAAGACTGTCAAAATGAGAGTGACACTGACCACACAAACACTAGAAAAGGCACTGGGTCTGGAAATCCAAAGAAAGACCTCATCCTACTCCCCTTCCAACTAGCAGAACTGCAGCTTAACGTATGTGGACAGATTACTTAACCTCCCTGAATCTTAGGTGTCCTCATCTTAAAATGGAGATGATAACAACACCCATTTGGAATCTTGAGCAGAGAACACACAGTTCACTAGCTGGACATTAATGCAAAAATAACCACCACCATCTAACCTCAGACATCCTACCTAACAAACACAAAATGCCTCAGTTGGCACAAAAACATCCTTACATCACTGGTATACTTGGAATCTATGGACCAGGTAGTACCACTCTGTTTCATTCTTGACATCTTCCAGCATTGCCTCAGATTCAAAGTTCTTAGTTAGCTGGCATTTCTGGGAACTTTCATTTCAGTCCTTCTTCCTGCTGACCTACCTACCAACTCGCTCAACTATGCAACCTAGAAGCCCTGGTTAGCTAAGCACAAGACACCATATCCCTCACCTATTTGAAGCTTATGCCCTCCTAAGGACACTCCTGTTCTGAGCTGCCCTCGTGAGAAGATTCCTCATGCTCCCACTCTCCAAGAACTCCAGGGCTGAGACATGAACACTAGCAGATGGCAGATCCAAGCTTTCTGGGTACTTAAGATTATAAAATTCGGGGACTCCGTTTAATAAAAGCATCAAGTTATGAATACAAGCATCTTGTGATGTTTCCATCTCTCACCTTGCTGGTCACTCTGCCACATTCATTGAGGACAGAAGAACCTCTGTCCTCTAAATGCCCTCTAAATGTCAAGAACCTCTAAATGACCATAATATGAAAGAAGCTAAAGGAAGCAGGACACAGCAGGGCCCTCCCTTTCTGTGTCCACCTTTTATTGTTTATAGAAAAAGGTTTTCGTCTCCTAGATCTTCCCTGAGTTTAAAAGAGCACATTCAGTTACTAACTAAGGAAGTGAGGGAAGGCAGTAACAAAAGAAAAGCAAGACCAACTTTTTCCATGGTTGTTAGCTTAAACTGCTGCTGCTGCTAAGACACTTCAGTCGTGTCCGACTCTGTGCAACCCCATAGACGGCAGTTCACCAGGCTCCGCCATCCCTGGGATTCTCCAGGCAAGAACGCTGGAGTGGGTTGCCATTTCCTTCTCCAATGCGTGAAAGTGAAGTCACAGTTGTGTCCAGCTCTCAGCGACCCCATGGACTGCAGCCCACCAGGCTCCTCCATCCATGGGATTTTGCAGGCAAGAGTACTGGAGTGGGTGCCATTGCCTTCTCCGAGCTTAAACTAATCCCTTGATTTATGACCCCAAACATCTGAGATAATGTCCTTTTGGCTTCAACCAGCTGGCTCCAACAGACTTAAAACTGATGACACCTGGAGGGTCAATTAAGAATTGAGGCTCCTGAACCATCATGAAGGCTCTAAGTACAGAATAAAATGCCTCAACAACTGCTTTTGCTCAGTACTCTTGCCTGGCAAATGTCATGGATGGAGGAGCCTGGTAGGCTGCAGTCCATGGGGTCACTAAGAGTCGGACACAACTGAGCAACTTCACTTTCACTTTTCACTTTCATGCATTGGAGAAGGAAATGGCAACCCACTCCAGTGTTCTTCCCTGGAGAATCCCAGGGACGGGGGGAGCTGGTGGGCTGCCATCTCTGGGGTCGTACAGAGTTGGACACGACTGAAGCGACTTAGCAGCAGCAAAAGAAGAAGTTGTTAAGGGATCACTAGACCATCACTTACTAGTTTTCTTTGCAGGAGCACACAGATCAATCACAGTCACCAACGAAACATCCAGTCACAGGAAGCCAGGAAGACTGCAATTGAGGTCTTATCAGAAAATCACAAAGAACCTGTACCTCTGTTGCCTCTAGAAACCATGCACCCCAGCTCACCAGCTCCCAGGATGGATCTGAGATGAATCTGTCAATCTATTAATCCATCTTTTGGGTTGGTGTGTCTTCAGCAAGTAAATCTTTCTTTGCTCCAAACTCCAATGTTTCAGGTTGTTGAGCCTCACTGTGCATCAGGCACACAAACTTGGGTTCAAAGCAGGTGACTCACAAAACTCCAGAGTCCCAGATTTTTTCCTTTTTCAGAGCCAATGACCTTCATGCCCACCTGACTCCAGCAAACCAATGGCCACCCTGTGGACCTAGTTATAACTTACAGCTACTCCAACTCTGAAATCCTAAACCACACCACAAACGCCCTTCTCTAGCTTTTTCATTCTCATGTATAAGACTTCCATTACTTTTTCTTAACTTGATCAGCTCCTCTCTGACATTACTTTCTCTCCCTGACTACATGCTAAGTCACTAAGTATGGTGAGGTAAGGCATCTAGGGAGCACAGTGTAAACAGAGGCGCTCACACTCAGGGTCACACAAGTGCAGAGTATGATATGTGTTATGATGTATTACTTTAACATCTCTGAACTTTCTTGAGCCCTTGATTTCTCTTCCTATAAGCCCTGCAAAACCACAGTCCTTGATGCACCCAACCATTCTGTCTCTCCCAAGTGACTGAAAATGACGAGGCAAGTGACATACCACTGCAGATGAGGGCCAATACAAATTTCTGAATCTCATCCCCAGGTCAGCCCCTAGTTCTACCAGCAGCTCTTTTCCGTCTATAAATTACTGCTTCTTCCATTCCTTGGGGCAATATGGCAGGCATTGTTAGTACTATTCCTACCCCTCTTGACTGAAAATATAGTAATAACAAGGTAACATAATTAAATTCCTGCTTCAGGATTTCATTTCTCTCCAACCTCAAAGACTTTCTCCTGTCCAAGGCCAAGCACTGCAACCAGGCTGGACTACTCTCCCATTCTCAGAACATCGTCTTAACATCCCTCTCTCTCCACTGTCAGTAACGTCTCCCTGTCTCTCCATGCCTGAGATAAATACACCTCAATTCCTCTCTTTCAGAAAAATATCTGAAAACCCACAAATCCTCTTTTCAACCCCATGACTCCCCTCCACAGAATACTCTACTCACCAGCTTCCCCTTCTCACTGCCCACCCATCACCCCAGAGGCGATGCCTACCCCTCCCTGTATCGCCACTGCCCCCGACCACTAGCGTCCTCATCACTGAAGCCCCTTCCCCCGAGATGCTGCTCTCAGCAGCAGGAAGCACGCTTGCTCACCCCACCCGTAGAAATCTTCCTCCTCTCAGGTCTGTCCTTCATCCAGGTTGGCCTCCTTCGTCTCTTCTCCTCGGTAGGCTTCTCTTCCTTGTGTCAGCGGCTTTGTGCCCAAGTAAGGAAGGAGGCCAGGAGCTCAGAGAAGCAGCTGTGACCCGTCCTAACTCAACACTCTGAGGAGGGGACAGTCGCGGGGGAGGGGCAGAAGCGCTCTGTCCTCTAGGAGAGCCAAGGTCAGGGCCCCCACGCTCACAGGGGTGTGCAGAGGGAACTGGGGTTCACCCCGGAGTGGGTGGAGAGGGCCATTTACCTCCAACAAGTCTCAGCACTGGCTTCTTCCAGGGCCTTCTGTCTGGGCAGCCTGGCCTGGGAGCTCGGCAGGGCGCAAAGCAGGGGGCGGGGCCTGCGGAAGAAGCTGCACGTGCAGGTCCGGCCGCCCAAATAAAGGCTGGGGCCTTCACCACGGGCAGTGAGGTCTGACTAGCCCGGGTAGTGTGCTCTACGGCTTCCAATTGCCTAGAGGCTTGCAGTCGCAGACGTCAAGCTAGAGCAGGTTGGTGTCGCTAATGGGAACACGGCGTCGTACAGGGCACGGGGGCGCAGGGTTTTGAGGTCTTAGGGACAGCCCGGCCTACAGGGAGGAGGGTGTTAGGAGACGCGGAGACGAGGCCAGGACTCTGGGACTGGGGAGGGGTTCAGACTGTGGCGGAAGCTGAGGGGCGTGCTGGAGAGGCTGTGGCCAAGGGCGGTGCAGCTGGGCCTAAGCCCCCTCTTCCACTGCAGCCGCTGGGCGCGGCCCCTGGCTTTGGCGCCAGACGCTGAGTGCCCCCACGCCTCCAAGGCTTCATCTTCCCAGGATGGGGCTGCTTGGGGAGCCAGACTTGCTCAGCACGGCGTGGGCCCGGGCCTCTGGGCACTGCTCCCCTCGTCATAACGCATGCAGGGCAACGCATCCAGACCAGCGGGAAGACAAGGTAAGGGACCTGCCACCCAGGCTCCCAGTCCTGACGGGGGACGCAGATGATTCTCTTACTTCACAACCCTTTACAGGGTGGAATGCAGCTGTCCTTTTCTGACTACAAACACGCTATTTTTTTTCAGCGAAAATAAACTGGTCGGGAAACAACGAAAACTTTGAGGGCAGTAACTCCAGATCTTTCTTCTATGTGCCGCCGATGGCCCAGCAGCCTCGCCTGGGCCCCTGGTATCGGAATCCTGCCTGTAATCCCCTCTCCATTCCTGGGGCAGGTGAGGAATCTGAATCCCCAAGGAGGTTCAGTGGGATTACGGGCCCTCCCTGTAAACCCAAGCCTGAAGGTTTTCTAACACCTTTGTCCATTACATCCCTTCACCCTGTGTTCACAGGAAAGAGACTGTGGCAGCCCATGGGGCAGTGTTTGTAGTTCAAGTTAATAGGAAACATTCTAATTCTAGCTATATGCCAGCTACTTTGCTAAATACTAAAAGTAGGTTCTCTCATTTGACCTCAGCAACCCATGAGCTTGGTATTGTTACAGTGCTTATTTCTCAAACTAGGGAGCCAAGGCTCCCAGTCAGTGACTGGCCCAGGCTCACAGCATAATCCAATCAAAGTCTTATGCTGTGAGATTAGTCTGGCTGAAAGAGGTACCCTAGAGGTTTCTAGTCCCCTGTAATATTTTTGACAAGGCCTAAAGGTTCTAAAAGCTGTTATGAGGATGTCGGAAAAGTAGTTTGGAAGAAGATAGACAAGGTTTGAAAGTGTCTGGAAGGCAAACATCTAGGATTTCATTCAGTGCATGAGGGGAAGAGCTGTGGGCAGGCAGGAGGATCCATAGGGTGATTCTCCCAAGTATCCTGCTGTAGTAAAGCCTGTTGTATATATAGTGTAACTTTTCCAAGTAAAAAACCAGGTGTGATGAGAGCTTTTGAATGTATCAGTCACTGTTCCCAGATGAATAGTAGTCACAATCTGAGCAAGAGAACCCTGAGCCAGCTTATGGCCTGTGACCTACAGTTGCTCACTATGTCTCTACCTGGCAGATGTTGGACTAGAAACTCCACCATGAACCACTTCCTTCAAGAAACCTTACTATATATAAACCATTGGGTCTGTTTCTCTGGAGATTCCCTAATTAGTAAAGATGTTGAAATGCTGTTTTGAAATGGTACAAAGACAATTTTTAGGGGAAAAGTGTTGAGTACAGACCGTAGGGGGTTCTAACAGGAAACAATTCATAGTGTATCTGAAATATTCTTTGAATTAACAAGTTGAGATGCCTCTGTGATTTTTCCACACCATTCCCCCTCAGGTTTAAATTATTTATCCTTTAGAGTTATGGTTTAGGAGAATTAAAGTGGTGAGTGCTGGGAGTAGGAATAAAATTTGTAATTTTTTTATTCCAACATAATTCAGACTTTAGTGAAAAAGAAATGTATAAAATTCCAAGAGTAAAGCCATCTAGTCAACTTCTGGTTGGCTAGATGGGGACTCCAAAGACATAATCCATTTTTAGTCTGTTTCCCTCTCATTCTAGGTTTTGACTTTCTCTGTGTTAGCCTCACTGTTAGCCACTATTTCAGAGTGGCAAAGATGCTCACAACATTTCCAGGCATATAATGATTCTGTGGCTAGTCATCCAGGAGAAGAGCATACTCTTCCAATAGTTTCAACAAGAGTTTCAGATCTGACCCTCCATGGACTAGCTTTGAAGTTATCTGTCTCTATGGTTACATGAACTACCTTTTGTAACTTCTAACCTCTTCAAAGGTACCAGGTGGCTCAGTGGTAAAGAATCCTCCTGCCAAGTAGGAGACATGGGTTCGATCCCTGGGTCAGGAAGATACCCTGGAGGAGCAAGTGGAAACCCACTCTAGTATTCTTGCCTGGGAAATCCCATGGACAGAGGAGCCTGGCAGGACCTAGTCCATAGGGTCACAAAAGAGATGGCCACAACTTAGCACCTAAACAACAACAAACCTCTTAAGACAATGTTGAAATCCAAGCTGAGACTTCCTTTTCCTTCAGTAAAGGAAAATACCCATATGCATATGCTTATACAAAATATTAGGTCAAGTACGAGAGGCACACTGATGCATTCCTCGACAGTGAAACTGAGTTCATGAGATGAACTGCACAACACTGATTTGAATGGAACTGCTGCCGCTAAGTCACTTCAGTCGTGTCCGACTCTGTGCGACCCCATAGACAGCAGTCCACCAGGCTCCCCTGTCCCTGGGATTCTCCAGGCAAGAACACTGGAGTGGGTTGCCATTTCCTTCTCCAATGCATGAAAGTGAAAAGTGAAAAGGAAGTTGCTCAGTTGTGTCCCCATGGACCACAGCCTACCAGGCTCCTCTGTCCATGGGATTTTCCAGGCAAGAGTACTGGAGTGGGGTGCCATCGCCTTCTCCGTTGAATGTAACTACCACTTCTTTTATATAGTTAGAGGTTTCATCTTGGCTTCACTTGTCAGTTGTACAAATCTGTCTGGCAATGTTAGATGCCTTTCCCCAAAATGTATTTGTATGAGAAAACCGTCTCTGGTGTTATTGACACCACTGCAGTGGTTATCCCTAAAGAGTGGAAATGGGGGAAATGTGTGTGTGTGTGTGATTGAACAGTGCTGAATATATAGGCTTAGGAAGGATTTTAAATCCAAAGAACTTTTGTTCCCTTTTGCTCTGTAAGGTCTGGTATTATTCTTGTAACCATGACTAGCCTGAGTTATACCTGGTATGTGCTTGGTCTCTTTTCAAAGGCGACAAAATTGGGAGTGCTGTTCTTAATATGCTGCCCAGCTGCGGCCTAGGAATGAACCAGGTGGAATAGATGCCTGCCCTAGAGCTGTTCTAGTGTGAAGAGGGGTTCTGGAGGCCCCACTGATATAGTCATTCCTCCCTCATTGGTTGACTTCTACAAATGTCCAGGGAGGAATTATGGGCTGTTAACCAACTGGCATAGAGTAAACTCAGGATTTTAACAATTGGTTAAAAAAAAAAAAACCAACAAACAATTGGTATGGATGTACAGGTGTGCACTGGCTGAATGTTGTGACTGGCTTCAGGAGACAAAATGACTATCCCCTTCTCTTTCTAGGTTTCAGAAATGGAAGTCTGTATTTTCCACGTTCTATGGTACTCAGTGAGTATCCTGCCTTCCTTGTTCCTCAGTCCTCTTTGCCCGCTATCTTTAATCAAAGACCCATAGTCCCTATGTCTTATAATGTGGCACAATTCCAACAATATGGTGGCTATGGGGAAGAAATGAAAATGAAACACACACACACTGAACCTCAACAGGCTGAAAACATAAATTTAAAAAACAAGATGTGCACTCAGAAGGCAAAACCCATGACAGAGGAAGGGTGACTAGTATCCCTAATATGGACACTGAAACTGACAACATTCATCAAGAAACATATGAGGCTTTGATTTTTGTTGCCCAGAAGAGGGAGCTAAATGGCAAGAGCCCTTCTAATTACACTGTATAGAACTGCACCTCAAGGAACCAATGCATCCAAGAAAGAGCCAAGGAGGCTAGAACAGGGCAAAGGATCCTCCATAATAAAATTCTGGAAATCACTGAAACAAACTATGGGTTTGTATGATGTGGCTTATGGTAAAACTGTGCCAGAGAACGTACTGCAGCACAATGGCATTTCACAGAGTTCTGTAAAAGTAGTGGTGTGCTTTACAACCTCAATAAGGTGGTGACCACATTGCATATAAAGATGAACACGGAGTTGTCCAGTTGGAGTAGTATCTTGTTGTAAGACATAATGAGATATTAAAGTCAGGATTTACCATAGAGATGAACTTGGGTGAAGAAAATAAGAGAGATGCAACTCTTTTCCCAAACCCACCACCTCCAAATGACAGAGATGAGATCCAGAATGCCGGGAATTCAAAACTGTACTAGTCTGCTAGAGATAGGAACCGGCTTCATCAGGAAGCTTCATTCTTCACTCTGCACCAGCATGGAAGCAGTTAAAGATCTGAGCCTACATTCAGAATCATCTCAGAAGCACTTTACTGCAGGGGAAAATATGCCAGAGAACAGTAGCGGGAGCCGTGGCTCCCCTGAGAATGAGGGTGAAGAGGTAGAGAGCAACAGCTACCCTGAGATGCCTGTCCCGTCCCCTCCCGGCTGGGCTCAGGTCAGCAAAGAAGATGAGAGCATCCAGTGCGACTTGACTTGGTGGACTGAGGTACAGTCTGGGGATTCCCCTGCGTCCTCACCAGGAAGTGGTAGGAGGGGAGCAGAGCAGATGTCAGTGGGGAGCCAGAACCAGGATGAAGTTAATGAAGTGGAGAACAATGGCTGCGAGGGGCGAGTTTCCTCCCCTACCTGGTTGGCCCAGCTCAACAAAGTGGACGAGGGCATCCAGTGCGACATGGGTTGCTCTGAAGCTCAGGTAGAGAAATCCCCCAGCAAATGCCGCCCAGGGGTGAAGAGACAGCATCAGACAGCAAAACCAAGGGATCTTGGAAACAACCAGTCACCGATAGGAAAATAAGTGCAGATAAAGAGGAAATGATCATGAATAATGAGATTGGGGAGGTGTATAATGAGAACTTGAAAAGGTGTGTGAAGATTAAAAAAGACAGTGAAAGGCAGGAAGCTAAAAGAGCTGAGCAGCTTCTCAAATGCTAAGACAGCCTATCTGTTGAAGAAAAAGTGCCATCTTGACCGTCGTGCTTCCTGAGGATTCAGAAGACTCTGAGTTGGAAGAGGAGAGTGACATGGATGAGGTCGGATGCCTCCTTGAAGAAGTGAGTCCACAGGGCCCTCTGACATCTTCCAAAAGAAGGTCTTATCATGAGGCTGGAAGGATAATCAGGATGCCACCTAGGAGCTCTGTCCCTCCCCAACTTATGGTGTGGCTCACCAGAAATAAGTGCAAGTTATTACAAGTTGGTGGTGAATATGAATGTGCCCTGCAGTTTACCAGTGGAAACGACAGGATGGCTGTAAAAGCACTGGTGTCAGGCTCCAGAGCACACCCACCACGGCCAACAGGAGGGACTGCAGTCCAGGAGAGCCTCTCAAAAATCACTGGAGTGTAAGTGACTAATGGATTCATACACTACTTGGTTGTGCTGGTTCCGTACCAGGTGAATCAATAGCATTTCTTCATTTTGAAAGTGTGTTGTCACTTAAACTATACTGTCCACATTCAAAGGAGAGACTCTGTTAGAATTTCTGCCTTCCAGGAAATTGCAGTGTAATATGAAATGAAGTGCTCCAGGAGAAGATGATAGAGAGCTGGGTGGTGGTGGGCTGAGGTAGCCAGGAGGACATCTAGCGAGATGACTGAGAATGGGCAGTCCACATGTAGGCAGAGGCTTTCCACACAAATTTAGTATCTGTTTGGAAATAAATGAACTTCTCTGGTGGCTCAGACAGTAGAGAATCTGCCTACAATTCGGGAGACCTGGGTTCAGTCCCTGGGTCAGGAAGATCTTCTGGAGAAGGAAATGGCAACCCACTCCAGTATTCTTGCCTGGAAAATCCAATGGATGGAGGAGCCTGGTAGGCTACAGTCCATGGGGTCTCAAAGAGTCCGATACGACTGAGCGACTTCACTTTTGGAAATAAAAGGACAAAGTTTGGAGAGGGAATAGAGACAGTAGCATGAGCTCAGATGGACAGCCAGGGCAGGATTCTGTTCGAGATTATCCTGCTGGAAGGAAGAATTGTGAGGAATTGGGAAGGAGGCTGAGAATGGGGTAAAGTAAGAGTGTTTCTCTTCCCTTATAGACTTTTATCCTATAAGCAATATAAGTAGCTAATCCAGACTGAGTAGAGAAATGAAATGAAGGGGCTGTAGGAATTTCAACCAGCATATAAAGTATTTTATAGGAGAAATTAGAATGGAGAGTGACTGTATGGCTGAAAACCAGTTTTATTCAACAAAAAGTGTTGCAATTCAACAGAACAAAGTGATGAGGATCCTGACTTGCATGAGTATAAGACAGACATATGAGAGGCCTAATACAATTATATCTTTAAAAGGTTGGAGTTTGCACTTGAGTACATAGGTAAAAATGGTAACTTCCATGGAAAAGACTTAACTTGGAAAGAGAAGTTGCTTTGCTTCGCCGTGTGGGTTGTGTTTGGGAGAAGTGTAAAATGGTGAGATAGAGAGACTAGACTAACAGCCCATCCACACCGGGACCATCCTAGGACTGGTAGGGGACAGGAGACAGGGGAAGGGAGGGAGGGATGACCGTAAGGAGAGCTTTGGGAGATGATTATATCTGGGGGTACAAAGAATGAAACAAAGGAGGTAATGAAGACTGGGACACATAAGGGCCCCAGGGACGTTTGGTTCCAGTCTTAGTCCCCAAACCATTGAACTTGACATGTTTAAGCCTACTACGTCCATTTAGAAGTTGAGATATTGTCACCTCTTACCTCTTGGCTGTAATCATAAATTCAGTTCATGCTCAGTAATTTGGAAGGGATTTTTAAAAACAGAGGGACTTTACATGAGCACTTTTTGGCTTTGGTGTGTTTAGTCCCTGCTTATAAAAGATGGCAAGAGAGACTGTTCTCAGCCACTGTGTTTAGAGAGCACTCAAGCACAAGAAATGGAAGCATTGTGTAAGCTCCATAAGGAATGAGACCATTCCAGATGTGTGAGCCCTAGACTGTAATGTCTAAATTGTAAAATGAATAAACTGAAACACCAGTCACCTTATCTTTAGTTGTCGTCTACATTCCCCATGTGGTTTCCCATCAAAGCGCAAGGGAATCTTTTTCTATTTGGGGAAATCACATCCGTTATAAATTTACCCTCCCCCTTCACAATATTGTAGTTTTCAGCACTTTCTCCCTTGGCCATGTCTGGAAGAAAGTCTGGGAAATTTCCTGGCAGTCCGGTGGCTAGGATTCATTGCTTTCACAACCAAGTTGCCGGGGTTCAGTCCTTATCCTGATGGGAAACAGATCTCACAAGCTACGTGGTGCAGCCAAAAAAAAAAAAACCCACCTGATTGACTTGTTCCGTGAAGATTATTGGAACTCAGTTTACTCCAGGTTACACAGTCAACATTTTAATTTCCAGGCTGAAGGCTCTCTTCTATAAATTGTCTGTTATTTTTGGCCAATGATATTTTTTGCTGCCACAAACTATAGAATCATATGGAACAGTGTCTTGAAGATTGGTCATTTTCTTGAAAGATGTGGGTTTTTTTCTTTTTTTTTTTAAAGCATCTTGGGTTATTTAATGTATAAATTCCTTCTTCTCTCAGGTAACTGTAGGAGATAAAAACCAAGGTCCTTACAAATTAACAGAGATCAGAGGCAGATGTTATAAAGTGTAGGAAATATCCAGCAGCTCTAGAGGTTGGTATCTATCCTGTGTTCAGTTTGTCTTACGATTTGCTCTTTGGACTTTGGGGTTTCCTACTTGGTGTCTGTTCTGGCCTCCAAACTAACACTGCTTATGAACAACAACAAACAGCAGGGTTCTACCCAGGTAACAGACATACCGCGTAAGGAAGGCCTTACCTTTCAAGATTAGAGACAAAGCCTTTCAATACTGTGGAATGTTATTTTTATGCCAGTTTTCATACTTAAATCCTAATGCTGTTGATGGTATTGTGGGTTACAGGGAATTGTGGGTTAGATGTTGATGGTATAGTGAGTTCAGTTCAGTTGCTCAGTCGTGTCCGACTCTTTGCGACCCCATGAATCACAGCACGCCAGGCCTCCCTGTTCATTACCATCTCTCGGAGTTCACTCAGACTCATGTCCATCGAGTCCGTGATGCCATCCAGCCATCTCATCCTCTGTCGTCCCCTTCTCCTGGCCCCAGTCCCTCCCAGCATCAGAGTCTTTTCCAGTGAGTCAACTCTTCTCATGAGGTGGCCAAAGTACTGGAGTTTCAGCTTCAGCATCATTCCTTCCAAAAAAATCCCAGGGCTGATCTCCTTCAGAACGGACTGGTTGGATCTCCTTGCAGTCCAAGGGACTCTCAAGAGTCTTCTCCAACATCACAGTTCAAAAGCATCAGTTCTTTGGCACTCAGCCTTCTTCACAGTCCAACTCTCACATCCATACATGACCACAGAAAAACCATAGCCTTGACTAGATGGACCTTAGTCAGCAAAGTAATGTCTCTGCTTTTGAATATACTATGTAGGGTGGTCATAACTTTCCTTCCAAGGAGTAAGCATCTTTTAATTTCATGGCTGCAATCACCATCTGCAGTGATTTTGGAGCCAAAAAAATAAAGTCTGACACTGTTTCCACTGTTTCCCCATCTATTTCCCATGAAGTGATGGGACCAGATGCCATGATCTTTGTTTTCTAAATGTTGAGCTTTAAGCCAACTTTTTCACTTTCATCAAGAGGCTTTTTAGCTCCTCTTCACTTTCTGCCATAAGGGTGGTGTCATCTGCATATCTGAGGTTATTGATATGTATATTGTGGGTTACAGGGAATTTTGTAGGTGATCCTGGCAGATCTTACATTCAGTACTGGAAGCTTAGCAACTCCCTTAAGGGTGGTAGCATGCCAGGGTTCCCTTCACACAGGTAACCCTTCCTCACAGTCAACCCCTGGTCCTGGAGCGGTGGTTTGAAAGCCCCTTAAAGGTCATTTCTTCCCTGCAGTGGTCACAAAGGGAAGAATGATAACTAAGGTCGGGCAAACTGTCAAGATCTTTAGCTTTATCCTAAAAGTAGAAACTATAGATATTGGTAATGATTCTCTGTATAACATCTGAGTCTGTGATACAACATGTTTAAGGAAATGTATTCCATTGTTCTTTCATAGGAAACAAATCGCTGAGTTCCAGCTTCAAGGAAGAGCTAAATCATATGTGTTCTTTCTTGCTTGAACTATTAAAGCATTATATCAGAAAAACAAGGTAAGAAAATGTGACACTGTAAAGCCTTTGGAATTATAAGTTGTAAAAGAGCAAATGAATTGCAAG
The DNA here is from genome assembly GCA_917880005.1 of Nanger dama. Classification (NCBI taxonomy): domain Eukaryota; kingdom Metazoa; phylum Chordata; class Mammalia; order Artiodactyla; family Bovidae; genus Nanger; species Nanger dama. Next base: position 34,036,779 of record CAKJTW010000022.1, read on the forward strand.
GGTGTGATTTTTAAGCATTTTCTTCTCCTCTCTAAATGGTGACATCACTCATGACATCACCAGTTGTCATGAATAGTTTTGTAATCTCCACAAATCTCTAGATAAGGAGAAAAGGATGATGGCGTGGAGGGCATAAATGATTAAGCATTCCCTACAAAGAAGAACTATCATGAAGATAGAAAGCATGCTGACTATTTATAAATGGAGGCCAGGCATATAGGAGGTCCATGGGTGGATATTTCCAGGGGTGGCCTGTGGAATTATGTGCTTTACTTTCAACCAGTGTAAGTGCTTAGGGATAAAGGAAGCTTTAGGCAAACAAAAGAGCTTTTTACTCAGAATCTAGGACTTATGTGGTCAATTGGTGGAACCGATCTCCCAATAAATCGTGCAGGTTAGGTTTTGGACTGCATGCTAAAAAGATTTTTAAGTGATCAGAGACTCTCCCAAGGTTATTTGAAAGAACAGAGCAGATGTGAGGGGATGGGGGTGCCTCCAAGAATGGGTTCATTCAGCATTGCTTCCAAGTTACCCTGGGATGAAAATGTCCTAGAGAAAAATGTCCTTTAATTCCTTATGTGAGCGTGCTAAGTTGCTTCAGTTGTGTGTGACTCTTCGGTCATGTATGACTCTTTGTGGCTCTATGGACTGTAGACCACTAGGCTCCAGTGTCCATGGATTCTCTAGGCAAGAATACTGGAGTGGGTTGCCATGCTTTTCTCTGGGGATCTTCCCATCCCAGGGATAGGACCCATGTCTCCTGTGGCTCCTGCATTGCAAGTGGATTCTTTACCCTTGAGCCACTGGGGAGGCCACTTTATTCCCTATATTAACCAATTATCCCTCAAGATGGATTAATCTCTCAAAGTGATTAAGTACTACATTTTTTTCATGTGAGAAGCAAACAATGATAGTGTTTCCAGGGCTGGTCTTATACAGCCTATGATTTTGTCTAACTCCTTAAGGATTTTATTTATATACTCCCCACCCAAGGCTAGATTATGTGATGCTCCTGTGTGTTCTGGCATCACCTGTATCTTCACTTTTATAGCCCATTTAATGAGATGACAGATGAGACCGGTAACATTCTTAACTTCATCAAAGGAGAACATATATTCCTTAGGGTTGTGAGTTAGTGTAGCTAATGCAGTATCCCCAAGGGAGAGTATAGAGCCTGGAACCTCATACATATGCAGGTATTTGTGAATGAACGGCTTAGTGTTAATTTTATGAGATTAAGTCAGACCTTGTGGGTTGGACCCTAGAAAGTGGGGAAGACAGTGATACCAGTGTATGGAAAGGAAAGCACAAAGAAGAGGACAGTACTAACGAACATTTTCCTGCTTTGTAATTCTTTCCAAAGTCTTGCCTCTGTCCTAGAGGAGAGATGAAAAGTCAAGGATGAATTTGGAAAATGTGAATCTAAAATGAAGGATAACTCCTGACCACACCTACCTTTCATCCACCCAAGTGGCTGTCGTACCTCTGTGGCAGGTTGAGTTCCTTAGAACCAGACTCTGGGATGGAGATTTGGGTGCAGGAAATTTAATGGGACGTGCTATAGGGAATAACATCTCTGAAGAGAGAAAGAAAGCGTGATTAAGAGAGAAGAGTTTGGATATGTTGCAGGCACAACAAAGGCCTTGGCCAATTCCACTGAGAGCGTATGAGCTGTAATGACCCAGAATTGTCCCAGGTAGGGCAAGAGGCTGCATCTTATACTGCTGCCTAGAGCAGTCATTGTGATGCATGATGCTCCTGGAAATGAGGCGCGGCCTTGGATAGGAAAGCTGTCTTCAAGAAAGGACAGTCCCTGAAAAGGGCAAGTCATTTGCAACTGTTTAAATAAAGTCAGCTGTTGACTAGCAGGTGGGAGAAGGTGAGACTATAACGCGAAACAAGATGGTCTCTGCCCTCAAGAATCTTCCAGACATGTGGAAGAGCATTAATCACCACAAATGTGGTGGCTCAAAATAGTATCCATCAACTTCTGGTCTCTGGTCTGGTGTATAAAGAGGTTGGAAGTCTTCACTCTTCCCTAACAAGTAAAACTAATGATCAAGTTTTCTTAAATCTGTTAGAGAATCATGGTCACAGGGTAAACCACTGACCCAAAAATCAAAGAGATGGGCTGATAAAGAGTCAAAACTGACTGAAGCAGAAGCCTTTGTGGGAACCAGGGTAGAATACTTTGCTATCTGCAAAAAAAAAAAAAAAAAAAAAAAAAAAAACAACACACACACACAAACACCTCTGGTTTTAGAATTCTCATGAGTTGGTTCTGATCACCCAAACAGTCGCCCTTTGAAAAAACCAAACTGTCCAGAAGTGTAAGCTAATCATGGGAGTAAAACCCCTTCAAGTAATGGTTCTACAGGTTTGGGCAGGAAATCTGGGGGTCGTTTTACAGTTGTGCCAACCACAGCCAAGATGACAGGCTAAGATACCTTAGTAAAGAGAGGTCTGGTGCCTTCTTTTGACTTCCTTAATAGGATTAGCGAGTGGGGTGGGGATGGTAGTGGGTTTGAGGGAGAGATTTTAGGATGAAGAAATTTGATTGGTCAGCTTTGTGGGCTTGACAGTCTAGAAATTCTAATTCCCAGAGGAGGAGGAATTTGTTTTGAGGTTCTTTTGGGTAATCTGAGCAGAAGAACCAGAGGTCAACGGAGATAACAGGCTTAATTGACAGACACAAAATGTAGGCCAGAAACAGAAGACAGAGAAACCTGGAGTGAGGGAGAAGGCACAGGAATTAACTTGCAAGAGCTGCAGTGAGTGGAGAGATTCCAATTAAAGCAGAAAGTGGAGAAAGGCTTTAGTAAGAGGTTAAACACTGCATCTGGTCCTATCACTTCATAGGAAACAGATGGGGAAAGTGTCAAACTTTATTTTTTCAGGCTCCAAAATCACTGCAGATGGTGACTGCAGCCATGAAATTAAAAGACACTTACTCCTTGGAAGGAAAGTTATGACCAACCTAGATAGCATATTCAAAAGCAGAGACATTACTTTGCCGACTAAGGTCCATCTAGTCAAGGCTATGGTTTTTCCAGTAGTCATGTATGGATGTGAAAGTTGGACTGTGAAGAAAGCTGAGCGCCGAAGAATTGATGTTTTGAACTGTGATGCTGGAGAAGACTCTTGAGAGTCCCTTGGACTGCAAGGAGATCCAACCAGTCCATTCTAAAGGAGATCAGTCCTGGGTGTTCTTTGGAAGGACTGATGCTAAAGCTGAAACTCCAATACTTTGGCCACCTCATGTGAAGAGTTAACTCATTGGAAAAGACTCTGATGCTGGGAGGGATTCGGGGCAGGAGGAGAAGGGGACGACAGAGGATGAGATGGTTGGATGGCATCACCGACTTGATGGACATGAGTTTGGGTGAACTCCGGGAGTTGGTGATGAACAGGGAGGCCTGGTGTGCTGCAATTCATGGGGTCACAAAGAGTCAGACACCACTGAGTGACTGAAATGAACTGAACTGAACACATTTAGATGAGCAGTTCTTCAGATCTGGTCCCCAAACTAACAGCATCAGCATCGTTTGGGAACTTATTAGAAATGCAGATTCCCCAGTCCATTCTAGAATTAGTAAATTGGAAAATCTAAAAGTAGGAGTAGGGCACGAGAATCTGTCTTAACAAGCATTCCAGGTGATTTTGATGCCCCATAAGCTTGAGAATCATTGATATTCTTACATATTGTAATAGAATATGTTTATCATGAATGGGACTCCAGCAGGAGAAAGGAAATTCCTGGAAGGAAAATTTTCTGCTGCATGGTGAGCTAGAAATGCCAAGGATAAGTGTAAGACATTACTTGACTTAACTGGCCTTAGGGTTTTCAGAAAGATGTTCTGAGCTATTCCAGCCAGTTGTGTTATTGAGACACACTTTTCAAGGCCAAGACTAGGAGCTGTTGGAAGAAAAGTTATGACTAGCCTAGACAGCATATTAAAAAGCAGAGACATTACTATGCCAATAAAGGTACGTCTAAGTCAAAGCTATGGTTTTTCCAGTAGTCATGTAGGATGTGAGAATTGGACTATAAAGAAAGCTGAGTGCCAAAGAATTGATACTTTTGAACTGTGGTTTGAAGACTCTTGAGAGTCCCTTGGACTTCAAGGAGATCCAACCAGTCCATCCTAAAGGAAATCAGTCCTGAATATTCATTGGAAGGACTGATTCTAAAGCTGAAACTCCAATACTCTGGCCACTTGATGTGAAGAACTGACTCATTGGAAAAGACCCCGATGCTGGGAAAGATTGAAGGCTGGAGGAGAAGGGGATGACAGAGGATGAGATGGTTGAATGGCATACCAACTCAATGGACATGAGTTTGAGTAACTCCAGGAGTTGGTGATGGACAGGGAGGCCTGGTGTGCTACAGTCCATGGGGTTGCAGAGAGTCAGACATGACTGAGCAACTGAACTGAACTGAGGAGGAGTTTACTGAGGGGAGTTGGGAAGGAGTCACTCTGGCCTGCGTCAGTTATCCTTGAAGGAGGGGGAAATCTAACCCCTAGGGGAAAAAGCAGGAAGTGGGAACAGTGAGTTCCTGGGACCCTGAGTGATGCAAGCAGCAAGATTCTCTGGTGGAGAGGGAAGGACACTTGCTTGTGAGCAAGATCTGGCTCCACTTCAGCTCAGTAAGAACAGACGCCCTCTCCTGGCTGCAGGCAGCGTCTGGCCCTCCTGCCTCAGCTGCAGCAGTCAAAGCCACAAGTTCTAATGTCCGCTGTCCTTAGCCAACAGGAGGAGGCTATATTTGGGGATGTGGGTAGCTGACCCAGTACACTGATTCCTATGTCCTTATAATTTTTATGAATCAATTATTCTGGGAATAATAATCATCATGGTATTATGGCAATAACTGCTAAAGACATGGTTGTTAATTGTTATTATAGGCTATCTCAGCAAGACGGTAGGAGGGGTGAATTCATGTTTAGAATCAAACTCCATTCCTGCCAGAGACGCTCAGGGGACTCAAATGAGCTTTGTATGCACCAGGACCGAGGAACCCGACAGAGACTGGAGAAAACTGTGTTTGAGCATCTCCTGTGGAGGTACGGGTTGGCAGTGGTCTACCGCAGGGACAGAGGCTCTGCATGTGGGTATGGCATAAGCCCTCTTGGAGGAGGTCACCATTAAACCCACCATAGAGCTGCCAGAACTTACACAGGACTGGAAAATAGACTCTTGGAGGGCACAACAGAACCTTGTGCACCAGGACCCAGGAGAAAGGAACAGTGACTCCACAGGAGTCTGTCCCGGACTTGCCTGTTGCTGTCTGGGGAGTCTCTGGCGAAGGCATAGCAGTGATGGCCTGCTGCAGGGTTGGGGGCGTGGACTGTACATGCATGGGATCTTTTGATGGAGATCACCATTATCTTCATTCAGTTCAGTTCAGTCGCTCAATCGTGTCCGACTCTTTGCGACCGCATGAATCGCATCACGCCAGGCCTCCCTATTCATCACCATCTCTCGGGAGTTCACTCAGACTCACATCCATCAAGTCGGTGATGCCATCCAGCCATCTCATCCTCAGTCGTCCCCTTCTCTTCCTGCCCCCAATCCTTCCCAGCATTAGAGTCTTTTCCAATGAGTCAACTCTTCTCATGAAGTGGCCAAAGTACTGGAGTTTCAGCTTCAGCATCATTCCTTCCAAAGAAATCCCAGGGCTGATCTCCTTCAGAATGGACTGGTTGGATCTCCTTGCAGTCCAAGGGACTCTCAAGAGTCTTCTCCAACACCACAGATCAAAAGCATCCATTCTTCGGTGCTCAGCCTTCCTCACAGTCCAACTCTCACATACATAAATGACCACAGGAAAAACCATAGCGTTGACTAGATGGACCTTAGTCGGCAAAGTAATGTCTCTGCTTTTGAATATACTATGTAGGGTGGTCATAACTTTCCTTCCAAGGAGTAAGCGTCTTCTAATTTCATGGCTGCAATCACCATCTGCAGTGATTTTGGAGCCCCCAAAAATAAAGCCTGACACTGTTTCCACTGTTTCCCCATCTATTTCCCATGAAGTGATGGGACCAGATGCCATGATCTTCGTTTTCTGAATGTTGAGCTTTATACCAACTTTTTCACTCTCCTCTTTCCCTTTCATCAAGAGGCTTTTTAGCTCCTCTTCACTTTCTGCCATAAGGGTGGTGTCATCTGCATATCTGAGGTTATTGATATCTCTCCCGGCAATCTTGATTCCAGCTTGTGCTTCTTCCAGTCCAGCGTTTCTCATGATGTACTCTGCATATAAGTTAAATAAGCAGGGTGACAATATACACCCTTGACGTCCTCCTTTTCCTATTTGGAACCAGTCTGTTGTTCCATGTCCAGTTCTGTTGCTTCCTGACCTGCATACAGATTTCTCAAGAGGCAGGTTAGCTGGTCTGGTATTCCCATCTCTTTCAGAATTTTTCACAGTTTATTGTGTGCCAGGGGCCAGCGTGAGGAACTCCGCCCATGGCAAAGGTCATGAGGAAGGAAGCTTGGCATACACACAGCCGTGATCAAGCCTCAGGAAACCCCTGATCCCGAGCATCTACCCCCAAAACCAGAGTAGTTTATGGGGAGCTCTCCTCCATAACCATTTCTCTTGGAGAAGGAGTTAACTTGCAGCTCCAGTTAATAAAAATTCCTGGGCGTGACAAGAGTGTTTCAACTTATGAACTCTGAAGGTTCTCTGGCCTGCCTGATCAGGTTCGTCCGGCCGCATGTGATTGTTTACAGCCTCCCGACAGTGACAGGCATGGGATGCTTTAAAACTTTTTTAAATACAAACTGTTTTGAGAAGTTAGAAGATTATTAGTATAGTATTAGTGGGTTAATTAGGAATTATATTGGTGAAGGGTTTTTTTCATTTGTTGTGTCAATAATTACTGCTAATTCCCTGCCCTGGGTGTGACAAGGGTGTCTCAGGTCAAACCTCTCTGCTGAAAAACTAGCTTGTGTGAAAACCTCTCAACCATAAACAGCACAGAGAGTTTGGAGTATTAGCATAGGGCTTTTCTCATTGATGAGTCAATGATTGCTGCCAGGCCTCCATATCCTTAGGCACCTGGGAATATATTAATCAATGTATTTGGAATATAGAAAAGGAAATATAGTAGTTTTTGATGTTAGCAATACTAGACTTTTTGAATTAATGAATTTTTCTTTTGCTATAGACCACTGTACTTTGTTATAAATCACTGTGTCCTTGCTATGCAAAAATGTAACTTTATCACTGTCTTAAGACTAAATAGATTGCAAAGGGAACATTGGTGAAGGGTTTTCACTTGTTGGGCTGATGTTTGCTGCTAAATCTCCATATTCCCTGCCCTTATAATGAATATAACTAGCATATAGGAGAAATAAGCATTAACCTTTAGGATTAATCATATTAAACCTTAGGTTAAGTAAATTCCTTTCCTAGTTGTAACTCACTACACCTTTACCCTATAGGAATGCAACTTTATTTGGAGGGTGGCGCCAGATTTAAGAAAAAATCACTCCTGGAAAAATAAGTTTTCTGGTTAACTGACCGGTATCAGAAAGAGCCATAAAATGTCAGCAGACCTCATGGCCAGAAGATGATGTAAGAACCCATAAGACCTTTGTATAATTTTATATGAAGCACCTGATTGTGACAAGGGTCAGGTCTGCTGACCCCCACGTGACTCTATATTCATCCCTATGTATAACAAAAGGTATAAAAACAAACCTGAAAAATAAAGAAATCAGATCAGTTTCTAGAAAGACTGATTCCCCCATGTCATTTCTTTCTTGCTGCCCATTTTCCTGGCTGAATTCCCATCTGAAATGTAGGTACTCACCAAGCCTGCTAATTCTGCCTGGGCTGCTAAGATCAGACCTGGGAGGCCTCAGTGCCTCCTCCCCTTCGGGGAAAATGGAAAGACGCTTGTGGCCTACGTAGGTGGTGATTGGTATTCCATGTAAGCCAGTTATTCAGCCTCTTTTTCTCTGCTAATTTTCCTACTATACTATCCATCTCTAATCTCTCTATATATCTGTAATTAAATAATTTTTTTCTAGGACACCTACTCTGTCCCCATCTTCGAATTACCCTGGATCCACCAAGGCTGGACCCTGGCAGTTGTGATCCACACAGTCAAAGGCTTTGGCATAGTCAGTAAAGCAGAAATAGATGTTTTTCTGGAACTCTCTTGCTTTTTCCATGATCCAGCGGATGTTAGCAATTTGATCTCTGGTTCCTCTGCCTTTTCTAAAACCAGCTTGAACATCAGGGAGTTCAGCGATCACGTATTGCTGAAGCCTGGCTTGGAGAATTTTGAGCATTACTTTACTAGCATGTGAGATGAGTGCAACTGTGCGGTAGTTTGAGCATTCTTTGGCATTGCCTTTCTTTGGGATTGGAATGAAAACTGACCTTTTCCAGTCCTGTGGCCACTGCTGAGTTTTCCGAATTTGCTGGCATATTGAGTGCATCATTTTCACACCATCATGTTTCAGGATTTGAAACAGCTCCACTGGAATTCCATCACCTCCACTAGCTTTGTTTGTAGTGATGCTTTCCAAGGCCCACTTGACTTCACATTCCAAGGTGTCTGGCTCTAGGTGAGTGATCACATCATCATGATTATCTCGGTTGTGAAGATCTTTTTATTCAGTTCTTCCGTGTATTCTTGCCACCTCTTCTTAATATCTTCTGCTTCTGTTAGGTCCAGACTATTTCTGTCCTTTATCGAGCCCATCTTTGCATGAAATGTTCCCTTGATATCTCTAATTTTCTTGAAGAGATCTCTAGTCTTTCCCATTCTGTTCTTTTCCTCTATTCTTTGCATTGATCGCTGAAGAAGGCTTTCTTATCTCTTCTTGCTATTCTTTGGAACTCTGCATTCAGAGGCTTATATCTTTCCTTTTCTCCTTTGGTTTTCGCCTCTCTCCTTTTCACAGCTATTTGTAAGGCCTCTCCAGACAGCCATTTTGCTTTTTGCATTTCTTTTCCATTGGATGGTCTTGATCCCTGTCTCCTGTACAATGTCACGAACCTCATTCCATAGTTCATCAGGCACTCTATCTATCAGCCCTAGGCCCTTAAATCTATTTCTGACTTCCACTGTATAATCATAAGGGATTTGATTGAGGTCATACCTGAATGGTCTAGTGGTTTTCCCTACTTTATTCAATTTAAGTCTGAATTTGGTAATGAGTTCATGAGCTGAGCCACAGTCAGCTCCTGGTCTTGTTTTTGTTGACTGTATAGAGGTTCTCCATCTTTGGCTGCAAAGAATATAATCAATCTGATTTTGGTGTTGACCATCTGGTGATGTCCATGTGTAGAGTTTTCTTTTGTGTTGTTGGAAGAGGGTGTTTGCTATGACCAGTGCATTTTCTTGGCAAAACTCTGTTAGTCTTTGCCCTGCTTCATTGTGCATTCCAAGGCCAAATTTGCCTGTTACTCCAGGTGTTTCTTGACTTCCTACTTTTGCATTCCAGTCCTGTATAATGAAAAGGACATCTTTTTGGGTGTTAGTTCTAAACCTCCACTATAGTTTGGTCCCAGGTAAATAGCAGGGAGGGAACACAGCTCTATCCATCAATAGAAAATTGGATTAAAGATTTACTGATCAAGACCTGATGCTGGGCTTCCCTTGTAGGTCAGTCAATAAAGGATTAGCCTTCATTGCAGGAGACCCAGGTTCGATCCCTGGGTTGGGAAGATCCCCTGGAGAAGGAAATGGCAACCCACTCCAGTATCCTTGCCTGGAAAATCTCATGAACAAAGGAGCCTGGTGGGCTGCAGTCCATGGGGTTGCAAGAGTTGGACACGACTGAGCAACTAACACACACACACCCTGATGCTGGGAAAGATTGAAGGCAAGAGGAAAAGGGGATGACAGAGGATAAGATGGTTGGATGTCATCACCGACTCAATGGACATGAGTTTGAGTAAACTCTGGGAGTTGATGATGGACAGGGAGACCTGGCCTGCTGCAGTCATGGAGTCACAAAGAGTCGGATACGACTGAGTGACTGAACCGAACTAATTCCTTCCCCTGAAAACTTAACCAAACATGAGAGAGTTTTATGGGCTTCCCTTGTGGCTCAGCTGGTAAAGAATCTGTCTGCAATGTGGGAGACCTGGTTTCGATCCCTGGGTTGGGAATATCCCCTGAAGAAGGAAAAGGCTACCCACTCCAGTATTCTGCCTTGGAGAATTTCATGGACTGTATAGTCCATGGAGTTGCAAAGAATTGGACACAACTGACCGACTTTCATGGTCTTTCTTTCATGAACTGGAGACTTCTGTGTATAGCAAAGACCAACATGTTTTACATTGTTGAGTTGAAAAATAAAAAATCTAAAAATGGGTTTGGTATGCTAGCATTTGTATTAAAAAGGGAAAAAACATTTGCTTGTTATACGTAAGATATTTCTGGATGACTTGATGAAAAATTAGTAAAATTGATAGCCATTGGGAAAGGGAACTGAATAGCTGGGGAAGAAAAGAGGAAAGTTTTTCATGATTAAAACCATATATACCTTATACATATATATATTTCTGATTACACCTCCCAGCTTGCAGGATCTTAGTCCACTAGTCAGTGATTTGAACCCGGGCCATGGTGGTGAAAGCACAGAGTCCTAACCATTGGACTTGGCATTCCCCTTATATACCTTCTAAATTTGGACATAAGTATATTATGATGATTTAAAAATAAATGAGTATTTTTAAAATAAATAGTAAGCTTTTATTATCCTCAGCAGCAGAGGGAAATCAAGCCTGAGCCCTACACAAGTAGCTCCACTCTGGAGGTGGAACCTACGGCAGCACCCGTAGGAGCTCCTCAGAGACTCCCTTCATCTGGCCACCCTGCCTGGAGGCATTTCTAAGGGAGTTGGGACCCACAGGGATCAGCAGAGAGGAACACAAGGGGAAAAGCTCTCCAGCCTGAAGTCAGGCATGTCCAGAGCTAGCACCTGGCAACACACAACTCACATCCTCCCTGGAAGGCAGGGGAGAACCCTCATCTGGGACTCCACACCCCCTCCCTCTGAGCATCTCTCCTGTTCCTCTCCCACTCTGCCTTCGTCCACGGGTCCTCTCATCTTTGGCCACAGTGTTTGGATTTTGAGAAGAGAATGTTGAACAAGCCAGGCTCCGTCATTCTGAGTCCGAACTCTCATTTGACTTGGAAGACTTATGCTTTCATTTTTCTTTTCTTGTGTTTCTATTCTGAGGAACTGGAGCTGCTCCCATCATTATCTGATGCTGAATCCTCCAGTAATTGTTTTGATTGTTGTATCCTGAACACATAATTTGACCAAATAACCATATTCACTTCAACCTAAAAAAAAAAAAAATAAGAGCAGTAGTGAGGATGAAAACTGTCACAAATAGTCACCTCATTAAAGATAGTACTGATGTTTATTTTTGCCTATTTCCCCATTCTTGTCTCTATCCATGCCTATTTTACATGACTGTAACCAGTGTACAAGCCATTTTGTATTCTCAGGTGAATCCTAGGTAATCTCCCTCCTCAACAATTACAATTCAATATCACCAATTTGAAAAAAAAAAAACCCTCTTATTTTTCTCTCCTCTTTATTCATGTCTAATTTTTAACAATAGCTCAGAGCCTTAAAGACATTGGAGAAGATAAAACATAAGAAAGAGACTCAATCACACAGTAGAGCTAGATATCACAGTGTGGGCTGCCAACACCAACTATCTGTGATGTGAGTGGGCTTGGCCAACCTTTAAGTTAACCCAGGCAGAACAGGCTGCCTGCTCATTCCCCACATACTGGTCTTTTCAGGGATTACTCCTGTTCTCCAAACATTTCACAATTAAAATACCATCTTTATTAAACCATTTCTCTAATATTGGAATGGCTGTTTCTAAGTTTGTATGATTTCAGACTTTAAGAAGACATTGTTATCACCAGAACAGTCTCACCTTATATCCTTTTTGTGTCTTTTATTCTCTTGTATGATGTCATACATGGTATCTTCATGTACCTTAAGGGTGAAAAAGGGTTAAAAGGGTTAAAGTTGGGTTAGGCTTGCTAGGTTGTTAGTTAATTAAACATTAAAGCCCTAGGTTACTAAAAGCCAGTTATTCTTTTTCAGTTTGGTTGTTCAGATGTTCTAATCCTTCCTAAGGGGCACCAGCACTGCCAACTCACTGAAGCTGAGAAAAGAATTTCCCAAATAGGAAGATATAGGAGGGCTAACCTGGTGGTCCAATGGTTAGGACTCTGCACGTTTCACTGTGGAGGCCCTAGGGTCAACCCCTGATCAAGGAACAGGATCCTGCAAGCCACAAAATGCAGCCCAAAGAAAAAAATACAGGATATAATTTAAGTACCCTTTATAAAGAAAGAAACCATAGCAGAATCATGAAATATTATTCAAGGAAGAAATATTGACGCAATTCTCTTTGTTCTATGTGGATACATGACCATGACATATTAATAGTATTAAGAAAAACAAGTGAATTATAAAATCATATACAGTGGACATCCCTGGTGATGCAGTGGCTAAGACTCTGCTCTCCCAATGCAGGGGGCCTGGGTTCAATCCCTGGTCAGAAAACTAGATCCCACATGCCACAACTGGTGCAGCTAAATAATAAATAAAATCATATATAAGAATGAAACATTTATAGATATACAAAAATATATGTCTCCCAAAGTCTGAAATATACTGGAGGTATAGATAATTTTAAATGATTTGAATTACTTAAAAATAAGAACACATGTATGGGAAATGTTATGATATGTGAATTATCTTGTTTTAAAAAAGAATAAACATTTAAAATAGAAATTTTAGATATTGTCAGAAAATTATTTTTAAAAAGTTGATTACTTCACTACCCTGAGATAACAGTAACATTAAGATGTGGTGTTTCTTTCTTGTTCTGGGGGGTTTCTTTTTGCCATCCTATGCAGTCTGTGGGATCTTAGTATCCCAACCAGGGATTGAACCTGTGCCCACATCAGTGAAAGCACCAAGTCCTAACCGCAACCACCAGGGAACTTCCTGGTCTCTCTATTTCAATCATTATTCATAATTTATGAAAAATCATATTCATACTATATAAAACTCTGTTACTTTTCATTTATGTTTTCATGAACATTTCCCATGATATAACACATTCTTCTAAGCCACAATTCCTAATGGCTAAATAATCTGTTACAGTAATTTATGTCGTTATTTAATTTATCTTGATATGCTGGACTATTGTTTTCCATTTTTCTTTAATTTTCATTTTTCTAAACATATAAGTAATAATGAAAACTATCCTATACATACGTAAACAGTTGTGTATATACTAATGTTCTCTTATACTCTTAAGGTAAATTCTTATAAGTAGGATTTGTGAATCAAAATGAATATCTTTAACCTTAGTTGGCAAAGTAATGTCTCTGCTTTTGAATATACTATCTAGGTTGGTCATAACTTCTTCCAAAGAGTAAGCGTCTTCTAATTTCATGGCTGCAGTCACCATCTGCAGTGATTTTGGAGCCCCCAAAAATAAAGTCTGACACTGTTTCCACTGTTTCCCCATCTATTTCCCATGAAGTGATGGGACCAGATGCCATGATCTTCGTTTTCTGAATGTTGAGCTTTATACCAACTTTTTCACTCTCCTCTTTCCCTTTCATCAAGAGGCTTTTAGCTCCTCTTCACTTTCTGCCATAAGGGTGGTGTCATCTGCATATCTGAGGTTATTGGTATCTCTCCTGGCAATCTTGATTCCAGCTTGTGCTTCTTCCAGTCCAGCGTTTCTCATGATGTACTCTGCAAATAAGTTAAACAAGCAGGGTGACATAAACAGCCTTGACGTACTCCTATTTGGAACCAGTCTGTTGTTCCATGTCCATTTCTAACTGTTGCTTTCTGACCTGCATACAGATTTCTCAAGAGGCAGGTCAGGTGGTCTGGTATTCCCATCTTTTTCAGAATTTTCCACAGTTTATTGTGATCCACACAGTCAAAGTCTTTGGCATAGTCAATAAAACAGAAATAGATGTTTTTCTGGAACTCTCTTGCTTTTTCCATGATCCAGCTGATGTTGGCAATTTGCTCTCTGGTTCCTCTGCCTTTTCTAAAACCAGCTTGAACATCAGGGAGTTCAGGGTTCACATATTGCTGAAGCCTGACTTGGAGAATTTTGAGCATTACTTTACAAGCATGTGAGATGAGTGCAATTGTGCGGTAGTTTGAGCATTCTTTGGCATTGCCTTTCTTTGGGATTGGAATGAAAACTGACCTTTTCCAGTCCTGTGGCCACTGCTGAGTTTTCCAAATTTGCTGGCATATTGAGTGCAGCACTTTCACAGCATCGTGTTTCAGGATTTGAAACAGCTTCACTGGAATTCCATCACCTCCACTAGCTTTGTTTGTAGTGATGCTTTCTAAGGCCCACTTTACTTCACATTCCAAAATGGCTCTAGATTAGTGATCACATCATCCTTACTATCTGGGTCTTGAAGATCTTTTTGTACAGTTCTTCCATGTATTCTTGCCACCTCTTCTTAATATCTTCTGCTTCTATTAGGTCCATACCATTTCTGTCCTTTATCGAGCATAGGAACATGGAATGTCAGGTCCATGAATCAAGGCAAATTGGAAGTGGTCAAACAAGATGGCAAGAGTGAACGTTGACATTCTAGGAATCAGCGAACTAAAACGGAGTGGAATGGGTGAATTTAACTCAGATGACCATTATATCTACTACTGTGGGCAGGAATCCCTCAGAAGAAATGGAGTAGCTATCATGGTCAACAAAAGAGTCTGAAATGCAGTACTTGGATGCAGTCTCAAAAATGACAGAATGATCTCTGTTCGTCTCCAAAGCAAACCATTCAATATCACAGTTATCCAAGTCTATTCCCCAACCAGTAGTGCTAAAGAAGCTGAAGTTGAACAGTTTTATGAAGACCTACAAGACCTTTTAGAACTAACACCCAAAAAAGATATCCTTTTCATTATAGGGGACTGGAATGCTAAAGTAGAAAGTCAAGAAACACCTGGAGTAACAGCCAAATTTGGCCTTGGAATGCGCAATGAAGCAGGGCGAAGACTAATAGAGTTTTGCCAAGAAAATGCACTGGTCATAGCAAACACCCTCTTCCAACAAGAGAAGGCTCTACACATGGACATCACTAGATGGTCAACACCGAAATCAGATTGATTATATTCTTTGCAGCCAACGATGGAGAACCTCTATGTGGTCAACAAAAACAAGACCAGGAGCGGACTGTGGCTCAGCGCATGAACTCCTTATTACCAAATTCAGACTTAAATTGAATAAAGTAGGGAAAACCCCTAGACCATTCAGGTCTGACGTCAGTCAAATCCCTTATGATTATATAGTGGAAGTCAGAAATAGATTTAAGGGCCTAGGGCTGATAGATAGAGTGCCTGATGAACTATGGACTGAGATTCATGACACTGTACAGGAGACAGGGATCAAGACCATCCAATGGAAAAGAAATGCAAAAAAGCAAAATGGCTGTCTGGGGAGGCCTTACAAATAGCTGTGAAAAGAAGAGAAGTGAAAAGCAAAGGAGAAAAGGAAAGATATAAGCATCTGAATGCAGAGTTCCAAAGAATAGCAAAAGAGATAAGAAAGCCTTCTTCAGCGATCAGTGCAAAGAAAAAGAGGAAAAGAACAGAATGGGAAAGATTAGAGATCTCTTCAAGAAAATTAGATACCAAGGGAACATTTCATGCAAAGATGGGCTCAATAAAGGACAGAAATGGTCTGGACCTAACAGAAGCAGAAGATATTAAGAAGAGGTGGCAAGAATACACAGAAGGACTGTACAAAAAGATCTTCACAACCGAGATAATCATGATGATGTGATCACTCACCTAGAGCCACACATCCTGGAATGTGAAGTCAAGTGGGCTTTAGAGAGCACCACTACGAACAAAGCTAGTGGAGGTGATGGAAT
This sequence comes from Nanger dama, assembly GCA_917880005.1. Classification (NCBI taxonomy): domain Eukaryota; kingdom Metazoa; phylum Chordata; class Mammalia; order Artiodactyla; family Bovidae; genus Nanger; species Nanger dama. The sequence goes on from CAKJTW010000022.1 coordinate 34,052,723, forward strand.
TCCAGTGGAGCTGTTTCAAATCCTGAAACATGATGCTGTGAAAGTGCTGCACTCAATATGCCAGCAAATTTGGAAAACTCAGCAGTGGCCACAGGACTGGAAAAGGTCAGTTTTCATTCCAATCCCAAAGAAAGGCAATGCCAAAGAATGCTCAAACTACCGCACAGTTGCACTCATCTCACATGCTAGTAGAGTAATGCTCAAAATTCTCCAAGCCAGGCTTCAGCAATATGTGAACCCTGAACTCCCTGATGTTCAAGCTGGTTTTAGAAAAGGCAGAGGAACCAGAGATCAAATTGCCAACATCCACTGGATCATGGAAAAAGCAAGAGAGTGCCAGAAAAACATCTATTTCTGCTTTATTGACTATGCCAAAGCCTTTAACTGTGTGGATAACAACAAAGTATGGAAAATTCTGAGAGATGGGAATACCAGACCACCTGATCTGCCTCTTGAGAAATCTGTATGCAGGTCAGGAAGCAACAGTTAGAACTGGACATGGAACAACAGACTGGTTCCAAATAGGAAAATGAGTACGTCAAGGCTGTATATTGTCACCCTGCTTTTTAACTGGAGAAGGCAATGGCAACCCACTCCATTACTCTTGCCTGGAAAATCCCATGGATGGAGGAGCCTCGTAGGCTGCAGTCCATGGGGTCGCGAAGAGTTGGATATGACTGCGCAACTTCACTTTCACTTTTCACTTTCATGCATTGGAGAAGGAACTGGCAACCCACTCCAGTGTTCTTGCCTAGAGAATCCCAAGGATGGGGGAACCTGGTGGGCTGCCGTCCATGGGGTTGCACAGTGTCGGACACGACTTAAGTGACTTAGCAGCAGCAGCAGCAGCTTATTTAACTTATATGCAGAGTACATCATGAGAAACGCTGGACTGGAAGAAACACAAGCTGGAATCAAGATTGCCGGGAGAGATATCAATAACCTCAGATATGCAGATGACACCACCCTTATGGCAGAAAGTGAAGAGGAGCTAAAAAGCCTCTTGATGAAAGTGAAAGAGGAGAGTGAAAAAGTTGGTATAAAGCTCAACATTCAGAAAACGAAGATCATGGCATCTGGTCCCATCACTTCATGGGAAATAGATGGGGAAACAGTGGAAACAGTGTCAGACTTTTTTGGAGGCTCCAAAATCACTGCAGATGGTGATTGCAGCCATGAAATTAGAAGACGCTTACTCTTTGGAAGAAAAGTTATGACCAACCTAGATAGTATATTCAAAAGCAGAGACATTACTTTGCCGACTAAGGTCCGTCTAGTCAAGGCTATGGTTTTTCCAATGGTCATGTATGGATGTGAGAGTTGGACTGTGAGGAAGGCTGAGTGCTGAAGAATTGATGCTTTTGAACTGTGGTGTTGGAGAAGACTCTTGAGAGTCCCTTGGACTGCAGGGAGATCCAACCAGTCCATTCTGAAGGAGATCAACCCTGGGATTTTTTTGAAGGAATGATGCTGAAGCTGAAACTCCAGTACTTTGGCCACCTCATGCAAAGATTTGACTCATTGGAAAAGACTCTGATGCTGGGAGGGATTGGGGGCAGGAGGAGAAGGGGATGACAGAGGATGAGATGGCTGGATGGCATCACTGACTTGAGGGACGTGAGTCTGGGTGAACTCTGGCAGTTGGTGATAGACAGGGAGGCCTGGCGTGCTGTGATTCATGGGGTCGCAAAAGAGTCAGACACGACTGAGTGACTGAACGGAACTGATTTTAAATTCTTATCTACTTTATTTTTTAGACAGAATGCTGTTGCATACTTAACCAACTACAGTAATTGTAAACATGACTTTTATATATATTGAGAAATAAAAAAATTGTGTCACTGACTATATTGAGATATTCATTTCTAGATATTGCTAGAACCAAACCTGCCTTATCTCCGAGGTATGCCTGTGACTTAACCCAAATGTGCTTAACACCAGACACTTTGGCTGAATGGCTCTGAGAATGTATTTTGTATGAATTTCTAGTTTACTGATTACAGCCTAATTCACTAATATTCACTATCTCTGATACATGTAAGTTGATATGGTGGGGCTCTACTTACTACTCTGAACTGTTCTAACTTTTGGTTGCCTTTGATTAAAAAAAAGGGGCATTCATTGTCCACTCTTCAGTGACTATACCATTTACAGCACCAACCTTAAAGCCAAAAAAAAAAAAGGAAATATTTCCATAAGATAACACAGTTTCCTTTAAAGAAGACAAAGAATTGGTAGATCATATCTAAGTTTTTCTTCATTAAACTCCGATTCTAAAACAAGTGCAGTCAATGAATGAACCATGTAAGATCCTAAAAACAAAGGAAAACTTGCGATTGGGTAATGTCCCAATATACCCATTGTACGTTGAAAATATCGTAGGTCGAAAATGCACTTTAATGCACCTAACCTCCTGAATATCATAGCTTAGCCTAGCTTAAATGCACTCATAACACCTATTGATACATTAGCCTGCAGTTGGGCAAAATCCTCAATCACAAGGGCCTCCCCAGTGGCTCAGCAGTAAAGAATCTGCCTGCAATGCAGGAGCTACAAGAGACACAAATTCAATCCCTGGGTCAGGAAGATCCCTTGGAGAAGGGCATGACATCCCACTCCAGTATTTTTGCCTGGAGAATCACACAGAGGAGCCTGGTGGGCTACAGTCCATGGGGTTGAAAAGAGTCTGACACGACCAAAGCAACTTAGCAATGGCAATCTAACACAAAGCCTATTTTATTGAATAAAAATCCTATTTTATAACAAAGTGTTGAATTTCTCATGTAATTTATAAATGGATGTATGAATTCATTTACATATAATATATCCAAAAGGCCAAATTGACAAAAACAGTAGATTAATGGCTAACTGGGGCTGAAATGGTGATTAACTGGACAGAGTCCTGAGGCATATTAATGGGAGGATAAAATTTTCTAAAACTTATTTGTGGCAATAAATAAATATACTCAGTATTTAACTAAAAAAAAATCACTATTTAAAATGGGTGAACTTCATAATATCTATATTAAACTGCAATAAAGCATTTTCAAAAGGCCACAAACCCAAAAATACAGAGAAAAACTGTAAGAGACAAATGCAAAAAAAAATTTTGTATATCATAAAGCAGTAAACACTAAAATGAACAGACACCAGAAAATTCACTTGTAAGTTACCAGAGGGGAGAACTGAGAATCAACTCAATTTTTCTTTGCAGAACCTCTAAAGAGCTCAGGAATTGAGCTTTGAGCACCAGATACTGTTGAATGTAAGGGTAAAGGAGGAGCTGAAATAATGAGGACTGATTAAAAGTCCAAGGGCAACTCTTACTAGCCCTGGTAGAAGCTATTGTCTAAAAAAGTAAATCATAGGATCTCTGGCAAAAGGACATCAGATACACGTGAAGGCAAGGTGCAACAGTAAATACAGAAGATTATGGGAACAAATAAAAAAAGCCGACGGCAAGATTTCCCAGCCTTTTGCTCCAGTTAGATTCCACAACACTAGCAGCTTGGCCTTCACCCTCCATGGAGGAGCCACCTCTCTGGGAAAATACAACCCAGCCCTAGAAGAAAAACCTACTGGGCTTCACTGGTGGCTCAGAAGTTAAAGCGTCTGCCTGCAATGCAGGAGACCTGGGTTCAATCCTGGGTCGGGAAGATCCCCTGGAGAAGGAAATGGAAACCTACTCCAGTATTCTTGCCTGGAGAATCCCATGGATGGAGGAGCCTGGCTGGCTATAGTCCACGAGGTCACAAAGAGTCAGGCATGACTGAGAGATTTTACTTGCATTTCACTTTTCACTTTCACTTCACTGACCTCATAAGTTCCCAGTTGGACAGACTAGAAAGATTACCCTCCAGTGAAACTCAACAAGCCCTACTCACACATTTAGAGCTTCCAACAACTTTTTATCTCCCAATGATGAGCAAGAATCACTGTGACTGCCAGACTTCAAGATGGACACCAAAATCCCTAAAAAACATGCCCTCAGGTATTCCCTGCAATGCTGAATAAAGCTAATTGTTGTAACCTAGGTACTGGGAAAGGATGGTATGTGGATGGAGGAAAAGAAACATGAACTGCTATTTTAATTGTGTGCATGAAGAATCTCTGTACAAACAAATGTCTTTAAAGGCAACAGTACCCCTTCTTCAAATGCCATCTTATGCTGGTGTGGTGGATGGTGTGCACACAGATCCGTCTGGTCCAGACCCACCCTATGTGGCTCACAGCTCCTCTCAGGTCACCTGGAGAAAACCTTGATAACACTGATGAGGAGGATTGGCTGAGGCAAGACCCAAGGGACCACCCCCAATGCATCTCTTGTTCCCCATGGCATTTCTACATGGAATATCCTTTCTGTTACAGGAGTATTACTGAAGCATAGACTCTGCAAGCAGCTACAGTCCTATGGAAGACCACCGCCCTTGCAGCCAGAAGCCCTGGAGTCAAGGCGCTGCTCTGCCGCTTACCCCAGACACTGACTAACACACGCAAGGGGGCTTCCCTCCTCTATCGCCTAGAGATCATGCCCTGACTTCAACAGCATGGTGTGAGAATGAATCAAAAGGAGTGAACTCGTTTGTAAACAGTGGTCTATAACTTGCGTGAACTGAGGGTGTTACTTGAAACCCTGCCACACTCACACTGCATGACTTTGACTTCTTTCCCGAGTGGCATCCAAAGTCCTTTGGTTGGTGCGTGGGCCACAAATTCCCTGGCATGTTCATTGCCTAGGACATCTGGTATACAGTCTTCTGGCTTAGTCTCATCTTCCTGAAAAAGGAAACAGTGTGTAAGCTCTATGGCAAAAAGCGCCGGAGCTCTCCTCCCACCTGCTTGAGAGCACAGCACTGCCTGGCTTGCTCATGGGCTGGAGACCCCTATGTCATCACGTTATCCTCTGAAGAGCTAAAAGACAGATTATAACTGAGAAAGAAAACGGAAGTAACTATTCCAGAAGAGCTAGCCTACCACAAAAACAAAGTAGCTGTTCTTAGAGAAAAGTCACTGTTGACACAGGGATGATCTGTGAGCTCCAAATTCTAATTCTAGATCACAAAAATTAGATTCTAAGATCACAAAAAATTTTCTGCTAACTTAGAAGCTTTGTGGAATGAGGCAGAAGATAGAATTAAACAAATAAGGATTCCTGGAACAATAAAAATAATCTATCAGAGTAAAATAGGTTGTTAGACCTTGAAGGCCACTGTCATGTTTTATAATCTCATACATACTGTATTTGTGAGATGCATTTTCACCACCAAATAACTGCACTGTATAATTAAGGTGCTTTTTTCATTATGATTTTTTTCATGTTTCCATGAATATTAAATTTATAACAGAAGAATGTTTCTAAAAAATTTCTTTTAAGTTACCAAACAGAAAACATTACTTTGGCCTTAAGTCCTCTAAGTCTCATTCCCAGAGAAACACACTGACACTGTGGCCGGGGTGCTGGAGGAGGGACTCTGCACCAGGTGGGGCTGGACTGGATGGATTCACATGTCCTCAGAGTCCACTGTTCTCTGAATTGATGACATTCAAGAAAGCAGCAGTGGAGCGTCAGAGAAGGAACATGGGGCAGCAGAGCTTTGAGAAGATGCAGTCGCAAGGGAGACAGAAAGAAGGGGAGCGAGTGCTGAGGACAGCCAGGGGGCCTGCAGTGGTGTCTTAGGGACAGAGACACGAGGCAGATTAAACTTCTGCAAAGGCACAGCTATGACAAAGCCCAAAGTGCACGAACTGACTGCCATCTGCAGAGAAGAGACAGAACTACCATAAAGGAGCTTCAAGCCTTAAGCAGCTGTTTTCCATAACAAGCGACTGAGTCTGAGCTCTGGTCAAATCTGTCTCAGAGAAAAACCAAAAATACAAACTTTACACTGACCTTGATAAACCCAGGAGGAGGTTTTTCATAACTAGAAGGAAAAAGAAACACTGATCATCAACCATGTTCATAGGAACATAACACATTTCAATCAGCAAAAAGCAACTATAGGCCAAAATAAAAGGTGGTGGTGTTTTTTCAGTAAAACCTGAAAACATTAAAACAGTTAATAGAATATGCCCAGCAGTCAGAAGTCCCAAATAAATAAACTGATGCTATACCATATCCTACTGGGTTGTAGAACTTAAATTCATGAAATAATAACTTGGTGTCTTGGCATGATTTTATTTTTGGAAGAATCAAGAGATTGCAGGGAAAATGTGATGTAAAAAGAGCCTTGAGTTAATTATGGTTCCAATCTGTCACTACACTTGTGGGTGATTTGTGTGTGTGTGTGAAGTCGCTCAGTCATGTCCGACTCTCTGCGACCCCGTGGACTATAGCCCGCCAGGCTCCTCTGTCCATGGGATTCTCCGTGGACAGAATGGGTGATTTACCTATCATAATTTTCAACTTCCATGACACTGAGAGGGTCATGGGAATAGGGACTGTGCAGGGGGGGAGGAGCGAAGCCAGAAGGAAGAACCTGCTGTAGCAGAAGGAGGTGGGGTTGACCTGTCGCAGGGGCGCCTCCCACTCCCCACCCACCAGCTTCGGATTCAAGATCCTCCCTGAAAGGCCTGTCCTGGCCTTCCAATGGGCTGAGTGGGCTACGGGGATACTGTCTGCTGCTCAGCACCTTGACTGCCCTCTGACCTCTCAGGACTCAAAGATGTAGGTCTCCTGCTCAGTGCCTGGATAATAGGTGACACTCAGTGAAGAACTACTGCTAGAGAAGCAGAAGACTGTGTGCAAACGTACTTTCCCTTCCACCAACACAGCTCTCAGACCCCAGGGTCCTGAGAATGCCAATCATGCCCGTGCTCCCAACTCATTTCCACTTGTCATTGCCCTGCTGAAACTTTCAGGAAAAGGCTTCTGGATTCCAAATCTAGAAAAGTAGCACCAAATGCTCATGTTCATTTTTAAGTACTGACACACTACCTACTCCCTATTAAACACACTGTGGGTGTTTGGGTTTAATTGTGAATGCCCAAGGGACCAAAAACAAAAATGAGAATGAAAACAAAGAAACAAGACAACGGAACATGCCAGGTCTGTTCAGTGCTTCTGTAAGAAATATCCAGCTGAGGACATCTGGACACTGGTGGCTGGTTTAAAATTGTGTCTTGACTCCAGAAACTTGGAAACACACATGGGAGCTTCACCAGTAATGCACCCAGATGGTGAGAGCCAGGATGACTAATTTTCCACATTTTCTATAATGAAGATGTGTTACTTTATGACCGGGGGAAAATGTTCAAAATGTGAACTAGATATCCATATGGGACAATCTCCGTAAGTTTAAATTTTTAAAAAGGGGAGTGAAGAGTAAACCATTATATTTGGAGTGAATTTTTTTTTTTTTTTGGCCACACTAGGCAGCTTGTGGAATCTTAGTTCTCCAATCAGTGATCAAACCCAGGGTCCCGGCAGTAAGATCCCTGAGTCGTAACTACTGGACTGCCAGGGAATTCCCTTGGTATTTGTGTGTATGGGCAAAAGGAGTCATCATATGGCCATAACACACTCACTTTTGTTATACATATAGACTGTCTCTGGAAGGATATCTAAAAAACTGGCCTGTCTCTAAGGAGGGGAACTAAGGATCATATAAATGGGAGAGACTTTATTATTCATTCTATTTGCATTTGCATGCACATGCATTAACTTGCAAAATGCTTTCTAATTACAACAGAAAAGCAAAATCAGTGGTATCTTCATTACAGCCATGTTGGTGTAAGCCCAGGTTAATATATTTCTGAAAGAAAACTGAAGGTAACAGGGACTAAGAAAAATGGAGCCTCAAATATGCTTTATATAGATAGAGGAAGGTCTGCCCCTGAAGACTACATAGCAAACAACCAGGCATGAAGAGACTTAGCTTTTTATGTGTGGGACACTGCTTTTCCAAAGTAAATGCTTAAAATATTTTCTAACAGAAAGCGGGGAGATGATAAGTTCATCGGCATCCATTCATTAGAAACATTAATGCTATGCCTTATGCATAGAGACCAAAAGGAGACTGCTGGTACCAGCGTAAACCAACTGATCCAGGAATACATCCTTTGAGCAAGAGTTATACAAACAACAACATATGGCCAACAAACTGAAATCCAAATTACTGAAAAAATATGTAACTATTGATGCCAAAATGAAAAGGAGTGTGAAGGGACTAGACATTTCGAAATCTATTATTAGCAATGGCTTCCCTAAAAGTCCATTTTACAACTGTTTTCATAAGTTTAAAGGAAGGTGGTTGATGGTTTTTCCTCAGGCTAAACAATTCATTAATTTAACATATTAAAAAAGATAGTTCTCAATGTTTGAAGAAATACATAACTAGTACACAGAGAATAATTTAGAAATGGCAGTATGTTTCTGTTAAGTTTAGCTTCTATGCCATAACAATCAAGAAGTCTACATTTATCTTTGTAGTTAATTCTTTTTTATTTTTGCATGGCACATGGGATTTTAGTTCACCAACCAGGGATCAAACCCGTGCCCCCTGCATTAGAGTCTAAAACCACTGGACTGCCAGGGGAGTCCCTGTAGTTAATTCTTAATATTTAAAAAGTTCATCAAGGCCCATTATTCTGTCCTATCTAAGAAGCTAACTGTTAAATCATTCAGATGATAATAATTTATTCTGTGTAATAAGACTAAATTAATATAAGAAGGGTCTGAGGGAAAAATCTTTATTCAGCCAAGTATTTCAAATTACTCCTTGTGATTCTGAGTACTTGAATACGCTTTCTTTCAAAAAGATCCTTCACGTAAGCATATTCCACCCCAAACAATTGTTCCTGCAACAGCTCGTCTTATCTGGGACTGGAAAACAGAGGCAAAATCGGCATATAGACTCAGAGTGTCCATTCTGCTAGGCCTAGTAGCCCAGGAGCTCTTAAGTGACAGAGTGGGAACATGGACTGGAGCCTAGGTGGGAGACTCAGATGTCTTTGAGGGCCTGGCAGGTATGGGCAAAGAGAGAAGCAAGGTAGTGTAAGAAATGGCCAGTGGAGACTGAAGAGGGTACACCAGGGACAAAGGATTTCAATTCAATTTCTGAAAAAACAAACAAACTGTGGGGCCTGCCATTTAATATGGCAGATTGAACAACATGCTTAATTTTTTTGTTGTTACAACAACAATAAACAAATTTAAAAGGTAGAAGAAAGCTACAAAGGAATCTTCAAGAGACAACATCAGAGGAAGATTTCAACAAAGCTGGGCAAGTGGAAGAAAGAAAGAACTGATTTCTGTCTGTGTAGGAAGTTAGTCTTCAGGAGATGGGATTAGGGAATGTGGACATGGAGTGGCTGAAGCCACCAGTTTTTCCTCCTTCCTTATATCCAGGAAACTGCCCACCCAACTTGTGAAGGCGACTGCAGATTAGTGCCCTCTGAGCATAGCTGAGGATGGGGTGATAGCGAGCGTGGGCTGAAAATCGATGCCGAACGGAAGTTTGTGTGAACTCAAGACACTCAACGTTCTCCTTTCCAACCCCCAGAATGCCTGCATCTAAGCATAGATCCCCAGACTGAAGGGTCTTCTCTAGAGACGCTGAAAGCCCTAAACAAAAAATCTCTATCCACAGCCTGATCTTCCTCTAGTGAGACTATGCAATCAGTGAACAAGCACCTTCTCTCTCTGTCTCATACATGGATGCTTGTCAAAGAGTGTTACAGGGCCTCACTCTTAAATATGAGTAGACACCCAGATATCCAGGCATTAGGGGAAAAACTCTAAATGGAAGACAGATGAAAAGAAAAGGCAAATACAAAGGCAATGGAAGGAGCAGAAAATAAAGAAAAATTAATGAGTATCCTCAAAGAAGAAACAAGAAAAGATGCTATGGACAAATAATGCTCAGAATGAGAAAAAGTTCTTGAATTGAGAAATACAAGAGCAGAATTTTTAAAATATGTGCAGTAGAAGAAACAGAAGATAAATCTACAAAATAGATTGAAAAGTCAAAGGGATAAACAACTGGAGATAAAAGATAATTATAGGATCGACAGAAATCCAACAGAAAGAAAAAGAAAAGGAGAAAAATCAAAACACAGTATATTTATTTAATATACCCATGAAATGTCAAAAGATGAAAAGAAACTGTTGTAAAAAGACACATCATCATAAGCTTCAGAATGGCAAAAATAAATGGAAGTAAAGTTGCCAAAGCCAAAGAGTTAAGGCTGAGCAGGTAACCTATAAAAGAAAGGGAATCACAGTGCCATCAAACTCCTTAGCAATTCTGGAAAGTACATGCCACCTTCAAAATTGAGTGAAAATAATTTTTGACGTAGACTTCTATACCTCACCAAATTATGAAGTTTAAAGACAGAATAAAGACATTTTCAGATATGCAAGACGTCAAAAAATTTACCTCCAATACACACTTTCATGGGAGGTTACAGAATGTGCTTCAGCAAAATATGGGAGTAAAGACAGAAGGAGGAACAGATGCAATCCAGGAATGGGATAAAAGACAGGATATTGGTGAAAGAAGTTCCAGGATAATGGTTGCACTCCAGGTCTAGAAAGTAACGAAGGATTACTGGAGGATAAAAGGTGGAAGATCCAAGTGAAAAAATAAATGATTATCTAGATAGGAATACATGGGGAAAGTATTTTCAGCTTTTGAAGCCTCAGGGGAAAAAATAGCACTTGATAATAGTATATGAAGTCGCTCAGTCGTGTCCAACTCTTTGTGACCCCATGGACTGTAGTCTACCGGCTCCTCATCTGTCCATGGGATTTTTCAAACAAGAGTACTGAAGTGGGTTGCCATTTCCTTCTCCAGGGGGATCTTCCTGACCCAGAGATCGAACCCTGGTATTTCACATTGTAGCCAGACGCTTTTACCATCTGAGCCACAAGGGAAGTCCCTGGTGTGAAAAGAAGAGAAGCAAAAAGCAAAGGAGAAAAGGAAAGATAGACCCATTTGAATGCAGAGTTCCAAAGAATAGCAAGGAGAGATAAAAGCCTTCCTCAGTGATCAATGCGAAGAAATAGATGAAAACAGTACAATGGGAAAGACTAGAGATCTCATCAAGAAAATCAGAGATACCAAGGGAACATTTCATGGAAAGATGGGCTCAGTAAAGGACAGAAATGGTATGGACCTAACAGAAGCAGAAGATATTAAGAAGAGATGGCAAGAATACACAGAAGGACTGTACAAAAAAAGATCTTCACGACTCAGATAATCACGATGGTGTGATCACTCACCTAGAGCCAGACATCCTGGAATGTGAAGTCAAGTGGGCCTTAGGAAGCATCACTACGAACAAAGCTAGTGGAGGTGATGGAATTCCAGTTGAGCTATTTCAAATCCTAAAAGATGATGGTGTGAAAGTGCTGCACTCAATATGCCAGCAAATTTGGAAAACTCAGCAGTGGCCACAGGCCTGGAAAAGGTCAGTTTTCATTCCAATCCCAAAGAAAGGCAATGCCAAAGAATGCTCAAACTACGACACAATTGCACTCATCTCACACACTAGTAAAGTAATGCTCAAAATTCTCCAGGCCAGGTTTCAACAATATGTGAACCGTGAACTTCCAGATGTTCAAGCTAGTTTTTAAAAAGGCAGAGGAATCAGAGATTAAATTGCCAACATCCGCTGGATCATGGAAAAAGCAAGAGAGTTCCAGAAAAACATCTATTTCTGCCTTACTGACCATGCCAAAGCCTTTGTGTGGATCACAATAAACTATGGAAAATTCTTCAAGAGATGGGAATACCAGATCACCTGACCTGCCTCTTGAGAAATCTGTATGCAGGTCAGGAAGCAATAGTTAGAACTGGACATGCATGGAACAACAGACTGGTTCCAAATAGGAAAAGGAATACGTCAAGGCTGTATATTGTCACCCTGCTTATTTAACTTATGGACCGAATACATCATGAGAAACACTGGGCACAAGCTGGAATCAAGACTGCCGGGAGAAATATCAGTAAATCTCAGATATGCAGATGATACCACTCTTAACGGCAGAGAGTGAAGAAGAACTAAAGAGCCTCTTGATAAAACTGAAAGAGGAGAATGAAAAGTTGGCTTAAAGCTCAACATTCAGAAAACTAAGATCATGGCATCCGGTCCCATACTTCAAGGAAAATAGATGGAGAAACAGTGGAAATAGTGGCAGACTTTATTTTTGGGGGCTCCAAAATCACTGCAGATGGTGACTGCAGCCATGAAATTAAGAGACACTTACTCCTTATGACCAACCTAGACAGCATATAAAAAGCAGAGACATTATTTTGCCAACAAAGGTCTGTCAGTCAAAGCTATGGTTTTTCCAATAGTCATGTATGGATGTGAGAGTTGGACTATATAAAGAAAGCTGAGTGCTGAATTGATGCTTTTGAACTGTGGTGTTGGAGAAGACTCTTGAGAGTCCCTTGGACTGCAAGGAGATCCAATCAGTCCATCCTAAAGGAAATCAGTCCTGAATATTCATTGGAAGGACTGATGTTGAAGCTGAAACTCCAATACTTTGGCCACTTGATGCAAAGAGCTGACTCATTTGAAAAGACCCTGATGCTGGGAAAGATTGAAGGCAGGAGGAGAAGGGGACGACAAAGGATGAGATGGTTGGATGGCATCCTCAACTCAATGGACATAAGTTTGAGTAAACTCTGGGAGTTGGTGATGGACAGGGAGGCCTGGCGTGTTGCAGTCCATGGGGTTGCAAAGAGTCGGAAACGACTGAGCAACTGAACTGAACTGAACTGCATAGTATATGAAGCAAATGAAAAATTGAGGCTATTACTATTCAAAAGACAACAGTTATACTAGAAAATAAGAAAATCATACCATTTGCCTCAAAAGCAAACAACACTGCATAATTATAACAATGTTAGTACTCACATTGATTAGAGAAGTTATATCATAATGGAGCTCAATCGGAAGGATGGAAACAAAAAGGGCAAATAGGAGAACTAAATCTTTACAAGAAGTTAATAATATCTAAAAGTGTTGAATCAACAAAAGCAGTATAAGCATACAATTTAGAAATGTGCAGTTAAATCCAAGAAGTGAAACCTAAAAGAGTTTGCACATGGAAGTCTTGGCCCTGTTAGGAAAGAACTGGGGGTAGAGGGTTGTACAGGGAACTATGGAGGCGAATGAGGAGCGTGGCAACCCATCACTTTTTTTTTTTGTACGATTTTTAGTAAATACTATTTGAGTTTTTAAGCTATATACAAGTATTACTCTGTTATAAATTAAACTTTATGAAAATCAAACACAACTCTGAACTAGAAAAAGCAAACATGTTCATAGCCTAGCCCGTTTTAAACCTGTGAAACTGGAAAAATCCCATTGGTCTGAGAATTGCGGACACCTCAATTCTGCTGTAGCTTTTGGCTAAACAGGTCAGTGACTTAATCACTGAGCCTCCATTTTCTCACCTATAAAATGTTATCACCTTCTCCTGTCTGTGAAAAAGTTCTGTGAGCATCAAAATAAACATATAGAGTATTAACCACCATCTGGCATCCTATAGTTAAAGATACTGAGCGCTGAGTGGGCCTCAGTCCTGCCCGAGTCCAGGGTGCCTAGAAAGAGCCAGGACTGTGGCTGCTAGCAACGCGGCTCCTGTGTCCACAACCATTGCTCACTGAGGCGAATTCAGCTCAAGTCAGGCTTCAAGGAACCAAGCGTTTTGTATCAAAGCTCCCAGAGGTGGAGGAGGAGGATTAACCCTTTGAGGACCGTTCCTGACATGTCTGTCTTAGCAATCATGAGAAAGCAGGTAATGAGAAGTGCCTGAAACAATTCAAATAACTAACTGAATATCAAACTTAGGAAGGTTCGACTTGTAAAGCTGATTACAGGATGACAGAAACACAGAGAAGAACCGAGAGCGTCGTTAATCCAACTTTCCACCTGATGTTTATTTAAATCTCCTTTACAAGCCACCCTCCCCTCAGTGGTCATCTGGAGTCTCCTCCAACCCTCGGGAGCTGGGGAGCACACCGCCTCTTAAGTCAGGCTGACACGGGTCTCAGTTCTTCTTGAGCTGAACTGGCCTCCTAGTAGCTTTCATCCTTATCCCTGGTGAAAAAATCCTAAGGACCAGAGAGAACAAGTCTACGCTCTCTTCTACCTCTCAGCTCCTCCCGAGTAGTTAGGAGCCAGGCCCTCACCCCACTTTACTTCTCTTCGTCACGGCACGAATATTACGGGACTGGGCTTTCTCTTCCCTTATTAACAGCAGAAGATGAAAGGGATAGGGATTTTAACCAGTTCACAGTGCGCCCGCTGACCTGAGAGCGGGAAGGACCAGGGCGCTCAGCTGCACTTCTGGATTCAGTCCTGACCAAGCACCGCCGCTTTCTGCCGGGGAAGCGCCCGCCGCCGCAGCTCGCGTCCCCGGACGAGGCTCGGGGAGAAGCCTCCCCTCCCTCCAGCCAGCCTCCCGGGATCAAAACCGGCTTCGTGGGGCCGCGAAGACAGCACTTCCTGCCTGCCGCGTCCCCTGGCCTCGCAGCAACCCCTCCTCCCGCCGCCCCACGCCCAATTTTATCGCCGAGACCACCGGTTCCTCGCCTCCTCCGGCAGCTCAGCCGGACGGACTGCCTCCGGGCGGCGCAGCCTTAAGTCCGCCCTCGGAGCGCCAAAACCCTGCGGTGGGGTCAGCGGGTGCCGCAGGCCGCAGCGCGCCCCCTGGCGAAGGCCGGGAGCCCCGGAGCCTAGATGCTGCGGGAGAAGCTTGAACTCCCACTTGGTTCTCTGAAAGTGTCTCCTCAAGCCTTCAGGGATGTAAGCCGTCAGTTGCATTGAAGCCACCATGCTAAGAAAAAGCCCAAACTAACAAGCGGGAAAGCTCGAAGGCAGGAGGAGAAGGGGAGGACAGAGGATCAGATGGTTGGATGGCATCACCGACGCATTGGACATGAGTTTGAGCAGGCTCTGGGAGTTGGTGATGGGCCAGGAAGCCTGGCGTCCTGCAGTCCATGGGGTCGCAAAACGTCGGATACGACTGAGCGACTGAACTGAACTGAACAACTGGGGAGAGATCACGAAAAGAGGCCCTAAGACTCAATAAAGAATGAGATGTCAGGTCAGACCCCACTGGCTAACCACACCCTACTCCTAGTGAGAGGACTCCTTGGTGCACGCCAGAGATAAATCTTAAGTGGCTCACACCAACCAAGCTAGACCAGAACTGTTTTCCACATCTTGGGGAGGCTTTGTGGCCAACCAGTTATGTGCCGAAAGTAAAAGAAAAGAAAATGGAAGAAGGAAAAAGAAAAAAGCCAACAAACAGTATTTAAACACAACAGGTGACCTTATAGCATGCAAGCAAATAATCTGAAAACTTTAGTATATACTTCTATGCAGAAAGCAATTGGATTTTTCTCACTTGCAATTGATAAAAGTCAATTCAAAATCAGTTTGCCTAACACAGTGATTTGATCTCTCAGAAAGAAGACCTGGAGATTGATAATTACATTTTAGCAAATATTAGTAAAAATTCTTTTGAAGACAACAGTGGACCAAAATCCAAATCGAATTGTTCTTTTCTTTTTCTGCAGTACCTCCCCACATGTGGGATCTTAATTCCCCTGACCAGGGATGGAAACTGTGCCCTCTGCACTGGAAACTCTGAGTCTTGACCATTGGACTGCCAGGGAAGTCCCCAAGTGAAACTGTTCTAAGAAAATAAAATTCAGGAATTTATTGATTTACATATGTGAAATGTCGTAGGATAAAACTTCAGGAATGGCTAGATCTAGGTGCTAAAATGTTATAGTTGGCAAGTTCTCTCTCAGCTTTACTTTCCTTTGTATTGTTTCATTCTTTGCAGTTTCTCCCACGTGGGGAAAAAGATGGCCACTGGAAGCCAAAGATGGCCAACAAATTAGCAGTCCTAGATGGAAGAAACTTTCCCTTTCTCAGTTTCAGTAAGAATTCCATGTATTATACTCATTGCCTTAGCAATTCTTTATTACCCAGGGCCATCTCTCACATTCAGCCCCATTTTCTGATTGTGATAAACTCAGTATAATAGCATCTAGTAAGCAATGAGACAAACGGGAATTCTTACCCTGGTGGTTATGACTCTGAATCATTATTGTTACCTATCATCCTTTGTTTATGCTTATAGCATCTGGAGGGTGTGCAGGTACAGTTTGTTTCCAGAAATAGAGAGTAAAGTGATTATTACCCAACCGTGAATATACATGGAGTCACCCTTCAGTTTGTACCAGGGCACCTAGCCCAGTGAATGAGAGATGCTTTCTTTGTTGTCCCCTCCCTATTCGAGCCTCAGCTTCAGGCTTTTCTACCCCTCTGCTTCATCCTAAGATAGCAGCAGCTGCTGCTGCTAAGTTGCTTCAGTCGTGTCCGACTCTGTGCGACCCCATAGACGGCAGCCCACAGGCTCTGCCATCCCTGGGATTCTCCAGGCAAGAACACTGGAGTGGGTTGCCATTTCCTTCTCCAGATTCACCCTCAAATCCAACAAGTGGGTCTTGGTGTTGGTCTAATTGTAGAGGGGTGTCTGTATCTAGTCCTGACTGTGTTACTGGATAGGTTTGAAGCCTTTTTTCCCCCTAAATGTTTATTTCTGGCTGTGCTGGGTCTTTGTTGATGCTTGGACTTTTTCTCTAGTTGTGGCAAGCGGGGCTATTCTCTTGTGGTGCACGAGCTTCTCACTGTGGTGGCTTCTCTTGCAGAGCACGGGCTCTAGGGTGATCGGGCTTCAGTAGTTGCAGCACGTGGGCTCAGTAGTTACGGTGCATGGGCTTTAGATGCCCCACTGCATATGGAATCTTTCCAGATCAGGAATTAAACCTGCGCCCCCCCCGCCCCCGGCACTGACAGGTGTATTTTTAACCACTGGACCACCAGGTAAGTCCTATTTCTAATCATTTCAACTGGCATTCTATTTAGTCACCAATAGGATTGGAGGAAAAATTACAGGCAACGTGTTTTCTGTGGTGCTTGGAAAGGGAAAAGGAGACAGCTAACATAATTAGCAATCTGTGGCAAAAACTGGTTGACAAACCAACTGCCATTCCCCCTTCATTTCCTTGCTCACACCACTCTGGCTTTGTATAAGAAGCTTAGGTGGCCATCTACTTCAGGGGAGGCCCTTTCCCTCCTCTCTGGAAATGAATCTTAATTAGTCTTAAACCAATCATAGTAATGCAGTCTGTGCAGTCTGTCTTCCACTGATAGATTAGCAATGGGCATGGGATGCAATTTCAGTCAATGAGGCATGATGGGAGGGCAGTAGGAGGGAGGGTTTTTGGAAATGCTGTCCTTGCTCTTAATAAATGATACTTGGAAAGATAAAAGGTCGCCTTTCTGCCTCAGGATGGTGTTCTCTGTAGGTGGTAGTTGGATCTAGAGCAGGCATCTTGTAATCACAAGGGGCAGCAGCAAACTCCCTGAGGAGGAAAGGAAGCCATCAGAGCATCTGATGTTGTTCTAGAGACACTTCCTTATCCACTCCTGCAGGTGCTTCCCATCCAGATCTCCTCTTCTGAGAGATAATATATATGGGTTAAGTGATTTTTGAGTTTTCTATTACTCAGATATATGTTATTCCTTACATTTCCATATTGCTTTGCAGATTTCCACCCCTCCTAAACTGCTTCATTTGATCCTCACAGAAACTCTATGGAGATAGGCAAGATATCTTACAAATAAGGAAAGTGATGCTCAGAGAATAGGGGATGGGTGCCCTACAAGCAGGTCGGTCTGATTTCTAGTCCAGGATTTTCCATCAAACCACATGGCAACTCCAGGTGTGTTGTCCAGTACTGAAGGTGGGAGAATTTCTTGGAAAATCCTGGGAAGGAGAGAAGACACTGCTACTTCACATTTGCCTCAGGTCAGTTCAGAGGAATACTGGCCTTCTCTTTATCCCCAACTCAGTGTGTACCAAGCTAAAGTTAATAGCTTACATAGCTTAGCCTTCAGGGTTTACTGCTTTTGGAAGATCTGATTCATGCATGAATCCTTCTTTATTTCAGGCTCCATGAAAAGCGGAATTCTTTCTTTAGTGCCCTGCTTTACTTGCCAGATTATGTTTGTAATTTTCCCACTAACTTCTTGTATGGAGCTGGATCGAAAGAACCTTTGAAGCTCCAACATTCTGGCCCCCTGATGTGAAGAGCTGACTCATTGGAAAAGACCTTGATGCTGGGAAAGATTGAGGGCAGGAGAAGGGGAAGACAAAGGATGAGATGGTTGGATGGCATCACTGACTCGATGGACATGAGTGTGAGCAAGCTCTGAGAGTTGGTGATGGACAGGGAAGCCTGGCGTGCTTCAGTCAGTCCATGGGGTTGCAAAAAGTCAGATATGACTGAGTGACTGAACTGAACTGAGAAAGTGTTCTGATACTCATTCAGATCGATCCTGTTTCAAATCGCCCTTCAGTTCTTCCTCCAGGACATGCCACACCTCCTTCCCAGACTCAGACCTTTGTATATTTCTCCTGTTATGTCCTTGCCTCGATTGTGTCACACATCCTCTTGTTCCTTGGCTCTGTTCTCTCACTGATTCTCATCTTCTATTTTTCCCTTCTTGCTATCTTTCTCGCTTCTCTCCCCACCCTTTTAAAAATTCCAGTACCTTTCCCTTCTTTCTGGTTCCTTTCTCTCACCAACCTGCCCTTTCCCCTATTTTTACCTTTCTGAGCTTTTAGTCTACTGTTGACTCCTCTTGACTGGATTCACAGTTTTTAAACTTGGCCAGTTCTCACAATGTCATGGGGATGACAGTTTAATGGAAATCTTTTTTTTTTTTTTTTAAATTTCAGCTTGATTTTATCAGTTCTTAGGTTGATGTCATCAGTAATGCCAAGAGGTAAATGTTCTCTTAAGTAGACTGCTACAGAAATCCAGTTCAAAGAATGTCGGTTAGGTTTTAAAGAGAAGTTGTAGAGCACACATACGGTTTGATCAGATAATTAACATTTTAAAAGGGATAACAAGGGAATTCCCTGGTGGTTCAGTAGTTGGGGTCATTGCTTTCACTGCTGTGGGCCCAAGGTCAATCCCTGGCTGTGCAACTTGGCCAATAAATAAATAAAAGGAATGACTAGAAATCAATGACTAGAAATCACTGGGAAGCACTACAAGGCAAAGTGGAAGTGGCAATCACTGCCTGACCTGCTTCTTCCTGCGTCTGACTTCTTTTGCATGCTGAAGGGTCTCCTCTCTTACAGGATCACAGAATTTTAAGATTGGAAGTCTTAGAAATCAGCCCCTTCATTGTGCAGATGAAACCGAGGCCCAGCAAGGTGGCATGTGCTGCCCACAGTCACAGCAAGGAAGTGGAAGATTCCTGACTGGAACCAGGCTGACTTTTTGGTTTGTTTCTGTGTAAAACCTGGCAGAGTTATTAAAAACCATAGAGAACTAATGAAAAGTACAATGAAGGAAGCAAATCATCACCCCAAATTCAACTTACCGGTGGTTGAACTGTATTAGTAGGTTTTCTATTTCAATAAAATAAGTTCTATTAGGAATAATGGACATTTTTTTAGTGCTACATGTAGCTTCTCATTAGATCCCGGATCTAATAAAATTTATAATACTCTAATAATTATAATTTTTTTTAAATTATCACATTTCATCTTCAACTTACAGAGGACACTGACTTAATTTGCAGGTCACCTAGATAGTCCACACTTTTTTTCCTTTAATAAGGTGGATTCAATTTACTCACCATTTGTTAGCATTTTTGCATTTCTAGTTAGAGATTAGGTTGCTACCCAGCTTCTCTCCCTTGCTATCTTTGCCAGGTTTTGGTATTGGGATTGTTTGCTTCCCAAACAAGTTGACAAACCTTTGGTGATTTGCTTTCATTAGTCCAAGTTTCAATAAATAAGAACAAACAATTGTAAACTAAGAATGCATTTAACTACTCTAGTAAATTTCCCCCGCAGAATCTGGGTCTGTAACGTTGTCTTAACTAGCTTAGTCACGGGGGTGGGACCATGTGGGATGTTTGCTATTAAGTATCACTCACATCTTAAAACTTTTGCCTGAGCAACAGTTACGGAGTCTCCCTTTCTCTAAATATTAAAAGAAAATCCTGGGTAAAGAAATCTCGAAGATGGCTTCAGTCTGTTTCAACGTAGAATCCAGCCTTGAAACTAAGTTTCTTTAAAAGAAGTTTTCCTCCCTTCCCAAATCAGCAAAGGGTAACCGGATCCGCGGCCACGTAGGAGCCTCGAGAGGCCCTAAATCCAGAGTCTCTAGGGGTAGGCAGAGATCCGCGGGTTTGCCTGGGCCAGAAGTCTTTCTCTTCTAACTGTAGATCGCAGCCCAATCCCAAAGAGTTCTTGATTTCCTCCCTCGGGGACTGGTCCCTTTGAACTTCCAGAAGGCCCGCCTCTTCCCCGGGCTGGCCAGCTCACGGGACCCGAACGGCTTGGGCGGCGCAGGGCTGGCCTGGAGCTCGGCTGCGGCTCCTCCCCCTCCCTCGGATGTGGCCGGGGGCGGGGGGCGGGAGAGGGGGGTGGCTGTTGCCGCCCGGGAGAGCCGGGAGTCCTTTCCACGTTTGCAAAGGCCGCCGCACATCCAGGCCCGACCCGCGCCGCCCGAGCTCCGTGCGCCCTCGCGGCTCCCCGCCGCCCGCCCTCCTCTCCTCGCCCCCGATGGCGATCAGAGCCCGGAGTTGGCGGCCCCCGCCGCCGCCGCTGCTCCTGCTGCTTCTCTGGGTGACCGGGCAGGCGGCCCCTGTGGCGGGCCTGGGGCTGGGTTCGGACTCGGAGCTGCAGATTGAGCGGCGCTTCGTGCCCGAGGAGTGTCCGCGCACCGTGCGCAGCGGCGACTTCGTGCGCTACCACTACGTGGGGACGTTCCCCGACGGCCAAAAGTTCGACTCCAGGTACCGCGCCCCGCGCGCCAGCCGGACCTCCGAGGCTGCAGCGCCCGTTTTCCCGCTTCCCGGTCTCCGGACAGGCCTTTCCCTCCCGATTGACCTCCCCCAGCTCCGCCCCTCGAACCCGCGCTCCTCCCTTTCCCTCTTCTCACCTCAAAGCTTCCCAGACCCTTCATCCCTTCAGCCTGGGGGTTGCGGGGGTCCTGGAGCCTGCCGGCCCTTTTGCTCTCCTGGTGGGCTGGAATCTTCCTGGGACCTTGCGCAGCGGGGTTGGCGCCGATCACCCACTCCTCCGCCCTGCGCAGTAACACGCGCGAAATCTTCGTAAAGAGCTAGCCCCCAGCCGACCCCCGAGAGTAAATGTTAGTGTTCGCCTGTCTGTCTCCCTTGACTGTTCTCCGGCAAGGCCCTTGAGTGTCAAGTCATTCATGCCTCTCGATGATGATGATGGAGGTGGCGATAGCAGCCACTAACATTTATGGAGTTGTTACAGTTGTTACAGGGCTATTCTCAGTACTTTCCATATAACGAATTTATTTAATTCTTAACTACAGTTTTCTGTGCAGGTATTAATATTACCCTTATTTTGCCAGTGAGATAACTTGAACCCATGGAGGCTGAGAAACTTATTTAAGCGAGATAGTTTTGAAACCGGAACAATCCGAGGCCAGGATTTGTGCCCATTAACTACCGCCCTCCCCTTATGGCCTTACAAAAAAACTCCCTGGGCAGGAGGTCGTCCAGAGCAAGTCACTCAGCTTTGCCCCATGCCCGGTGTCCACAGTTCCTGCCCTTGAATCTGCAGAGAGATCACAGCTTCCCCAGTTTAGCATTAGGGTTATCAGGCCCCTTCTCCAGCTCCAAGCTGCTCTCCTTCCCCAGACTTTGTTACGGTCCTAGGTCTGTGTCCACACTTCTCTTCGTGAATCACCACGCTAAGTAAAGAGAACAATTTGTTAGCATCTGCTTTGTGCTTGAGGCGGGGCTAAGCTCATTCCTGAGGTTATCTTTTAAAAGGTACTCTTTGTCTTTTTGCCTTTTAAAAAATTCCAGACAGTGAGTGTATATACAAAAGCTGGTTAGTATTTGATGTGGCACATAGCAAGCACTGAGAAATATTCATTCTCTTATTGTTTCAGTTGCTTCTTTTTAAAACAGGTTTATTGAGATATAATTTACATTCCATACAATTCACCCATTCAAAGTGTAAGATTCAATTTTTTTTTTTTAGTATATTCACAGTTGTGAAATCATCACAACTCTCTAATTCTAGAATATTTTCCACACTCCAAAAAAGAAACCCATCAGCAATCACTCCCTTCCCCGCCAGGTCTAGGTAACCACTGATCTGCTTTCTGTCTCTTTATGAAATCTTGCCATTTGCAGCCTTTGGATTTGGTTTCTTTCACATAAGCTTGGTTCATTTATGCTGTAGCATGTATCAGCTCCTATTCCTATTTATGGCTATATAATATTCCATATCAATTTTATCTATTAATTAGCTGATGGGCTTTTGAGTTATTTACACTTTTTGATTATTATGAATAATGATGTTATGAACATTCACATACAAGGTTTTGTGTGGATGTATGTTTTTTGTGTCTTATGGATATAGGCCTAGAAGTGTAACTGCTGGGTCCTATGGTAACCATGTTTTACTTTTTTAGGAACTGCCAAACTTGTTTTCCAACGTGGCTGCACCATTTTACAATCCCACAGCAGTATATGAGAGCTTCTGGTTCGCCATGTTCTCACCAACACTTGTAATTGTATGCCTTTTTGATTATAGCCATCCTAGCAGATATGAAATAGTAGGTCATTATGGTTTTGATTCATGAATCTCTAATGGTGAATGATGCTGCACATCTTTTCATGAGTTTATTGGCCGTTTGTATATCTTCTTTGCTTCACTAGTTAGAAAATAGTTAAGACTTTCCTGCTTATGCTGATGTTAATTAATAATTCCCACTGGAGCAAATCATCTAATACTTTCTACCCTCTAGAATGACAGCCACTGTGAGGCAATGTAAAAGTGAAAAGAGAAAGTGTTAGTTGCTCAGTCATGTCTGACTCTTCCCAACCCCATGGATTGTAGCCTGCCAAACTCTACTGTCAGTGGAGTTCCCCAGGCAAGAATGTTGCCATTCTCTTCTCCAGGGGATCTTCCTGACCCACAGACGGTGGAAATACAGATGAGCTGTCATCCATTCTGCAAATGCGTATGCAGTGTCTGCCCCTGAGGATGGTGTTCCTCCCTGCACTCTGGCTATTGTCCAGACTGTGTTAAGTACAGAAAGAATAATAGCACACAGTTCTGACTCTCACATAGAGTTCACAGATAGTTCTTACCTTGTGCCTTTATATATATGAATTACACTGAATTCTTTTAACTTCACAATACAATACCATCTCATTACAAATGAAGAAATTGGGGCTCAGAAAGTTCAAGTAATTTACCCAAGATGATAACTACTAAGTGGTGGAGTGGGGCTTTGAATCTAGGCAGTTTAGTGCCAGAGTCTCAAGTTTATAGTCTGTAGTCCACTCATGTGTGATGGCAAGAATGGCAAGGAGCTTTGGAACCACCCAGAAAGTTTAACTGTATGTTGTGTGTATTGGTGTGTTTTTGTCTGGTTGTGGGACTGGTCAAGATGGAGCTTTAGGATGTATGTTAAGTCACTTCAGTTGTGTCCGACTCTTTGTGACCCTATGGATTATAGCCCACCAGGCTCCTCTGTCTTTGGGATTTCCCACGAAAGAATATTGGAGTGGGATGCCATTCCCTTCTCCAGGGGGTCTTTCAGAGCCAGGGATCAGCCTGTGTCTCCTGCATCTCCGGCATTAGCAGGTGGGTTCCTTACCATTCGTGCCACCTGGGAAGTTGGTGTGTGTGTCTGTATGTGTGCCTGGTTGGGGGCTGGTCAAAATGGAGTTCTGGGACAGCAGGAATAAAATCTGAGCAGGATTAAAATTTTACCAGGCGGAACTGAGGGATGAGGGCTGGGGGTGGGGGAAGAAAAGGCCTGAGTGGTGGAGGGAAGAGCACATGCAGAGGCCTGGAAGAGGGGACATGTGAAAGCTGCTTAGTGTGCCTGAGCTTGGAGTGGGAGTGGAGGAGCGACAGGGAGGGCAAAAGAGGAGGCGAAAGGTGGTCAGAGGACAGGGTCAACTTTTGAGAGCTCTCCTCTGCCTGGCTGTGGAGTTTGGTCTTTGTCTAACAATGGGAAGCCATTGAAGAGTTAATCACAGGCGTGAGAGACCAGAACTGCATTTTATTGTACAAAAGTCCCTGTGGTTGCAGTGCAGACAATGGAGTGGTGGGAGCAGCGTACACAGTAGGTGATTGATTAATGTGTTTCCTTCTAGGGCCTCCATTCCTTTGGGAATTTATGAAGTATATTAGAGCATTCCCTTTGCTATTCCTTCACAAAGAGCTTCAGTTCAGTTCAGTTGCTCAGTTGTGTCTGACTCTTTGTGACCCCATGGAGTGCAGCACGCCAGGCTTCCCTGTCCGTCACCAAGGGAAAATGTGGTACCTTCCCTGTCCATCACCCTGTACCTTCCCTCTCCATCACTGGGTAAGATGGACAGGCTTCCTGTCCATCACAAAGAGCTTAGGGAAGGAGAAATCTAGGTGCTTTGGGCTTTGGCTGTTAATCTGGAGGTTTGGCCCAGAAGAAAATGATGGCTGTCAGTCTGACCAGAGTCATAAAACACAAAGGGCCTTTCTTTCCACAGAGCATTCTTCCTACATCTGTGCCTGGCACTTGGGGGCAGTTGGTGTCTTTTTCAGCTTATGGGCTTTGCAGTTGCCAGGGAGGCCCAGCCCTCCAGCCCTTGGTCACGGGCTTAAGCATGGTTTCATTTTATTTTGAGTCTCCTCGGGCTCGTTAGCTTGCTCCATGGCTGCTGCGCTTGATTGAAGGAGAAGACGGCAGCTCCTGCCAGCAGGTTTCTGGGGGGCTCCTTCAGTCCTGGGGAGCTCCTTGTCCACCGCCTCTTGAGTCAGCTTTTGAAGAGTTCCATTGCATTCTAAGTAGTAAGGGACTGAAGTTTAACATGTTCCTGTTGTCTTTAGCAGGCAAAACCAGCATCCTGGTCACTGCCTTCAGGCCTGTCTCCGCAGGGCCCCTAAAGTCTGTACATTCAATAAATATTACTGTAGGAACTTCCCTGGTGGCCCAGTGGTTAAGACTCCAGGCTCCCAATGCAGGGGGCCCAGGTTCAACTCCTGTGCAGGGAACTAGATCCCACAATATGCAACTAAGAGTTCACATGCCATGACTAAAGATTCTGCATGCTGTAATGAAGATTCAAGATCCTGAGTGCTGCAACTAAGACCTGGTGCAGACAAATAAATAAATATTTTTTTAAGTAATAATAAATATTAGTGTGTGCCCACTATATGCCCTGTTGGGTATTATAGAGTTGTAGATGCTTGGAGCCAGTGGTGTTCAAACTGTACATGCATCCAGAATCACCTGGAGAGCTTATTATACACAGTTTCTGATTAGGTAGGTCTGGGATGGGGGCTGAGAATCGTATATCTAACAAGTCCCTAGGTGATGCTGATGGTGTGGTCTAGGACCACATTTCAAGAATCATTGCTCTAAAAGAATCATAAACTCATAATGGAGGTCAGCTTCATTTTATATATTCATTATTCAACAAATATTTATTGAATACCTACTATTCTAGTTGCTGAGATGTAGGAGAGATAAAACAGACAAAAGTCCCTGCTTCTGATGGTGGATACATGTTATTTTACATTTGTCCAAATGCATAGAATATATATCACCAAGAGTGAACCCTGATGTAAAAGCTATGGACTTTCAGTGATAATGACATGTCAGTGTAGGTCATTGATTATAACAAATGTACCACTCTAGTGATACACTCTGCTGATAATGGAGGAGGCTATGTATGTGTCTGTGGCATTGGGTGCAGGCAGGGGGTATATGGGAAAATCTCTGTATCTTCCGCTCAATTTTTCTGTGGATTCAAAACTGCTCTAAAGCAAAACAAAAATGAAAAACTGCCCTAAAAGAACAAAATCTAATAAAAATCCATACCCTCAAGTCAAGGAGTGGGGAGGGCCCAGAAACCCATTCTATCTGGTATAAGGAGAAAAGGAAGGAATTTATTGGAAGGATCTTCCATTCCTCCTGAGGATCCAGCATTGTGAGCAGAGGTGGCTTTCTGTATCTCTCTAAGGGACTGCAGAGGGGCTGATTCTCCTCCCTCCTCCCCGAGAGAGCTCCAGCAGGCTTTCTGTGCCACATATATGACCTCTTGCATCCAGTAATGCTGACTAACTGGAATCTGTCTCAATTTCACATTCCCAGAATCTCTCCCATTTGATTGGTCCCATTGGGAACCTGTTCTTACCCTCAACCCCCTCACCTGGCTGTGGGTAAAAGTCAGGTGTTAAGTGAAAGAGTGTTATCTTATCCTTTCAACAGGATTGGATCTCAGAGAAGGGCCAAAGGGCTGGGCAGTACCTTGGATGGTGTCAGGGGTGGATCTAAGGGGCTAAGTGGTGGCAGGAAGACTGGTGAGGTCAGGGCACCCTCTCTTAGGTGGGAAGCATTTAAAGTGTAGATCTGAGGCTTCCCTGGTTGACCCAGTGGTAAAGAATCTGCCTGTCAATGCAGAAGACGTGTTTGATCCTGAATCTGGGAAGATCTCACATGCCTCGGAACAACTAAGCCCGAGCACCACAACTACTGAGTTTGTATTCTAGAGCCTGAGAACCACAACTGCTGGGCCCAAGTACCGCAGTTCCTGAAACCCGCATCCTGTAGAGTCCATGCTCTGGAACAAGAGAAACCACCGCAATAAGAAACCCTCAAACTGCAATGAAGATTAGCCCCCGCTCTCTGCGACTAGAGAAAAACCTATGCAGCAATGAAGACCCAGCATGGTCAAAAATAAATAAATAAAATCATAAAAAAAAAAATAAAGTGTGGATCTATATAGGAAACCTTCCTATGGAAAAGCCGCATAAAGAAAGAGAAGCTGCCCAGTGCAGTTTTAATAACTTGAGGTAAAGTTTTTCTCTTTCATTCTTCTTAACTAGAGTCTCATGCAGTCATTGGTAGGCTGACTTAGTGTCCTCTGTGGCATTAGGACTTCCCTGGTCGTCCAGTGGCTAAGACTCTGTTCGACCCGGGTTTGATCCCTAGTCAGAGAACTAGATCCCACATGCTGCAACTAAATATTCTGTGTGCCACAACCAAGACTGAAGATCCCAAGTGACACAGCTAAGACCTGGTGCAGCCAGATAAATAAATAAATGTTTGTGTGTTTTTTAAGACTTAATGGCATTGCTTTTAATTTCATTTCTGCATCACTGCAAGCAGTGATACATTCATATTGATTACTTAAGTTGGCTATATTTTACTGAAGGGCTTCCCTGGTGGCTCAGTGGTAAAGAATCTGCTTGCCAATGCAAGAGACATGGGTTCCATCACGGGGCTAGGAAGTTCCCCTGGAGAAGGAAATGGCAACCCATTCCTATATTCTTGCCGGGAAATCCTGTGGACTAGACAGAGGAGCCTGACGGACCCCAGTCCATGGGGTCATAAGAGTTGGACATGACTTAGTGACTAAACCACCAACTACTACCGTAAAATACTGGGCTGAGAACTTGTGTGAAATAAGAATTATTTCTAGAGATCTGACATTTTAACTTGTGTAGTTGCTTAAAAACAAAAATCTACAATAGCAGTGTAATGATTTGACTTTCCTTTGCAAAGATTTTCTTTTAATGATATTTTATAGCACCAAAGACTGTCAAAGCCAACTGCTCACAGTTGAAGGTCTGACCACCCATGGAGGTGTGAATGGGCGTGCTATTTCCGTTCCTACTCACTCCTCTTTTCTCTCTCACCTTCTCTCTCTCCATCTCATTTTTCCATCTGGGCAGATCATTAATAGCTTGCCTTTCTCCTCTTCCAGGGCTCATTAGCTGCTGGTGAAGATGGTTGTTTGAGGGAGATACTCTTGTTAGTGCGTCTAGGAAGCCCAGAGTCACCTTTGGGAGTAGGAAGTGTGGGGAGCAGGGGGTGGGAGGCAGAAACATCAGATTTGGCCTCCTCACTTCTGAGTTGGGCCCAAGCTCAATGGTGGAATTCAGCCTGGGGAGGGTGTTGAATCTCACCTGCATCATCCCAGGGTTAGGCATCCAGCTAGGGAGATGAGTTTCTGCTTTTGAGCATTTCATGAGTCTTGTTCACCAAGGGCTTGGGCAAGGACCACAGTCCTTGTATCCCAGGTGACCAGCCATCTGATAGATTCTGAAATACCAGCAGGTGGTTCCTGTGCCCAGTGGACTGGCTCTTTATTAACTTGTTTCCTCCCATTATGAATTCTCAAAATATGGCAATCTCTTTAATGTTTAAGACAAATTTATTCAGTCTAATGTGAAGCAATGTGAATATAGTTAATAACATTGTATTGTATACTTCACGTAAGTATACCTTTTATTAAAAAGGTAAAACTAAATGTCCTTACCATGAAAAAAAAAAGAAGGGACTTCCCTGGTGGTCCAGTGGATAATACTTTGAATTCCTGATGCAGGGGCCCTGTGTTCAATCCCTGGTTGGGGAACTAGATCCTGCATGCCAAAACTAAGACCTGGCACAGTCAAATAAAATAAATAAAATTTTTAAAAATGGTAACTATGTGAGGTGATGGATATGTTAATTAGTTTAATTGTGGCAATGATTTTGGTGTACACAACTTAAATATGCACACTTTTTGTCAATTATACCTCAATAAAGATGTGGCAGGACTAATGTATCCAGTTGTCATTTGTCTAGACTAAATCTAAAATCGCCATTTAGAGCAAGCTGTCTTTTCCTTTTATCATTGATCAGGGTTTCAGCTCTGCTAACCATAGGGCCATATTCTCTTCACTTTTGTAATGGCCATTTTAACTTTGCTTCTGCATCTGAGATCAGAATAATCTCAACCACAGGTAGTGTATGTGTATGTCAATTTTGGGCAAAAGTTTTAAATTAATTTAATTTTAAAATCAATGCACATATACTGAGTTTTAAAAGCAGTTAAATCATTTCTGTAAAGCTTAAAATTATGGTTGCTAAGCTACAGGAGTTGGGAAGAGGCTTGCAGTGAGGTGTAGCTGTTCTGAATTCCGACTTTCAAACTCCAAGTTTCCTTCTGCCCTCTTGCCTGTCTTTCACTCTGCAACCTCTGGGCAGCATGTGGCATCTACCTTGGCCAGATCCCCTTTGTATACACCTAGATTCTGTTTCTTCCCTTCTACATCAGTTTCTGCTCTTTTGTTCCCTTTCCATATTCCAAAATGTTGCCACCTTTGACAGCAAGGGTCACTGCCCTGGTTTTCTAAGTTCTTTTAAAAAAGAGAAGCTGAGGAGCTTGAGGAAGGAATGAGTTGTAGGAGCTCTTGAGAAGGGAGGGTGTTCAGTTTGCTGTGTGTTCTTTTTAAAGTTCATCCCTCACTACAGATTGAAACCTACATTCAGAAATTGAGCTCCAGTGTGGGAGCTTTAAGAACGCAGCCACAGGGGTAGTTAGTTACCTGTCCTGAGGAGTAAACACAGGACGATATGTGTTTTGTGCAGCAGCTGAGTGAGTTGAAGATGATGGGTGTTAGGTGATGGCTTCTGTCTTAGTGGTCCTTGGGCTAATTATCTTGAAGAGCATCACTGGAGGGTGCTGCAACCACCCCCAATCCCCACTGGGGGCAGAGGAAGGTAGAAGTGTCAGCAATTGAAGGGTCTACAGGAGTGAATGATCAGGGGAGAAAAATAAGCTGGTGGTGGGAGGAAGTGGGGTGTTGGATGTGCTGGATAATTTCCATTTTAAAATAACGTTGTTTTTTTTTTTTTGGCCACATCCTGTAGCATGTGGGGTCTTAGTTCCCCTATCAGGGATTGAGTCCATGTCGCCCATTGGAAGGTGGAGTCTTAACCATCTGGGAAGTCCCATTCTGGATAGTTTCCATTTGCCTTTCTAGGTCCCCTTTCCCCCAGTTCCACTTCTTTTTGCTCTGGGAGGTTGACCTGTATGGACCACGTGTGCATAATATGGGTTGTATCAGCGACCCCCTTGTAGTCCGGCTTCTAGTAGGGTTCAGCCAATGGGACATCAGCAGGAGGTCAGAGGGAGGAGGGAGGGTGAGGTGGAGATATTTATTCCTCTGACTTCCTGCCAGTACAGTCATCACATGGGCTGTGTTCCTAAACCGAAGTTCCTAGCTTAGCTTCTCTCAGGTGTTCTGAGCTCCCCGTCCGTCCCTGGATCCTTCAGGCCTGGGTGTGGCACCAGCACTCACTACTTGTCCCCAGAGCTACTGCACTGGCCCTGAATGTTTCTCTGCATCCTGCACACCGCGCCCCCTGGAGCTGTCTACTTTAGGCCTATCATCTGTTTCCTGCAGGACCTTGACTCGGGCATCTGCAAAACAGCCAGATACTGGGACAGGCTGAATAAGTGCTAATTCCAGTGGTCTTAGAAATAATTTTCATGACCAACTCCTGGCAGGACCCTGCACATGAATTTGTGCTAGTCGGAGTGATCAGCACAGACTTGCTCAGAACAATTTATTCTTCCCAGATGCTCAGAGTTTTCAGCAGTAGACAAAACTGGCTTTGCATTGTTTGTTACTTTCTCATGTATGTGAATTATATATTTTATTTTGGAAAGGTGTTTTTTGTTTTGGGCATGTTGCTTAGGCTATTATTGTTTAGTCACTAAGCCGTATCTGACTCTTTGGACCCCACAGACTGTAGCCTGGCAGGCTCCTCTGTCCATGGGATTCTCCAAGCAAGAACACTGGAGTGGGTTGCCATTTCCTTCTCCAAGGATCTTCTTGATTGTTATCAAATGAATAAATTAATGCCATAAGGCCACACTTGTTTTTATACACCATCTAGGGAGGCTCTGTGCCTGGAGGGTGAAACTTGGACAGTCCTGGGTTCTAACTTTTTTTTCTCATTTGGCTAATTTTGTGAGCTTGAGAAATTTTTTTCAACTTCAAGGGACCTGAGTATCAGTACTTACTGATACTTAAAGTGTTGTATGAGGATTAAATGAGGTAGTGTATAGAAAAGCTTGGCCTTCCCTTGGCACTAGTGATAAAGACCCTGCCAATGCAGAAGACATAAGAGATGCCAGTTCAATCCCTGGGTCGGGAAGCTCCCTGGAGAAGAGAATGGCAACCCACTCGTGTTCTTGCCTGGAGAATCAGCTTGGACAGAGGAGCCTAGTGGGTTACAGTCCATGGAGTCACAAAGAGTTGGACACAACTGAAGCGACTTAGCACACATAGAAAAGCTTAGTTGCCCCTGTGCCTGACACGTAATAAATACTCTCTAAATAGTAGTTATTATTGAAAACTCATTAATTTTGGGTTCTGTGAATGAAAAATATAAAGTTTCCAGCCTGTGCATTGTTGCTGTTTGCACATGTTCTGTGCCTGGGAAGCTTTTGAAGCCTAAATTCTGGTCCATTGTTAACCTAAACCCTCCAGTTTGATGACGGTTCAGGGTGTGGCGCGATCCTAGCCAAGTGAAATTGGAGAGCTGGCATTCCGAGGGTGGTTATTTGTTTCCCTGGAGATAGAGGGTGGAGATGTAGAACCACTTGGGCACAAAGCTGATCATGCGCTTTTGTCCTCTGGCTTGTTAGCCAGAACTTGGACATTTGCTTTCTGTTCACTGGCCTTGGAGAAAAGAAGGCAGTAAAATGGCCTATAAAGCTAGGGAGGAGAAAGGGAAGGAGGGGACAGATCTGACAAAGCTGCTCTGATGGGTGGTGAGGTGGACCATGCTGCTCTCCCAAGCTGATCATTGGGGAAAATGAGAAAAATGTAGAAGTAATTTACCAAAGAAGGGCAGCACGTACTAATGAAGTGAATTCCAACAGCTCTTAAAATTTATTATACAAGCACAATTGTCCCTTGGTATCCACAGGGGTCAGGTTCCAGGACCCCTTTGGATACCAAAAGCCTCAGATGCTCAAGTTCCTCATATAAAATGGTGTAATATTTGCATGTAACCAAGGCACGTCCTCCTGTATACTTTAAATCATTTCTAGATCACTTCTAATACTCTGCTGCTGCTGCTGCTGCTAAGTTGCTTCAGTCATGTCCAACTCTGTGGGACCCCATAGACAGCAGCCCACCAGGCTCCCCCGTCCCTGGGATTCTCCTGGCAAGAACACTGGAGTGGGTTGCCATTTCCTTCTCCAATGCATGAAAGTGAAAAGTGAAAGTGAAGTTGCTCAGCTGTGTCCAACTGTTCGCGACCCCATGGACTGCAGCCTACTAGGCTCCTCCGGCCATGGGATTTTCCAGGCAAGAGTTCTGGAATGGGTTGCCATTGCCTTCTCCATCTTCTAATACCTAATACAATGTAAATGCTATGTAAACGGTTGCCAGTGTTCAACAAATTCAAGTGTTTGCTTTTTGGAACTTTCAGAAATGAAAAAAATTTTTTTCAATTTCTAGTTGGTTGAATTCATGAAGTGAAAATTGAGGATACAGAGGGCTGACTGTATTCCATGATCATTTTGAAACTGAGAGAATTAAACAGAAGATACATTAAGCCACTTGAATTCTCGTACTCATAGATTACTATAGATAATATTTTCATGTTTCACCTTGTGGATTTTTCATATGCATCTATATATGTAAATTCAAAATGGAATTATTTTATATGTGGCTCTGTAACCTGCTCTTTTCTCTTCACGTGTATGTCCTTCTGTGCCAATGAATAAAATCTTAAAAATTCTTCATTGATGTATAATTTACATGTAGCATTGTATTAGTTTTAGGTAAACAACATAATGATTTTATATTCATATATATTGCAAAATGATCAACACACTAAGTGTAGTTAACATCTATCACCATGTATAGTTATAAAATTTTTTTCTTATGATAACTTTTAGGATTTTACTTTCTTAGCAACTTTGAATAATGCAATACAGTATTATTAGCTATAGTCACCATTAACTATATTCACTATACAGTATTTTATTAACTGTAGTTATGTATTGTAATGCTATACATTACATAATTATAGCAGAAATCTTTTATTTTTAAATGACCATATAGAATTTATTATATGTCTTTGTCTTATAAACCAGTGCCATACTCTTGGACTTCTAAGTTATTTCCAGCATTTCGTTATTATAAACCAA
The DNA here is from genome assembly GCA_917880005.1 of Nanger dama. Lineage (NCBI taxonomy): Eukaryota > Metazoa > Chordata > Mammalia > Artiodactyla > Bovidae > Nanger > Nanger dama. The sequence goes on from CAKJTW010000022.1 coordinate 34,085,762, forward strand.
GCTCTGTAGTTATTTTCTTAAACACAGTATCTAAAACCCTGTGGGTGTCTCTGCCAGTTTATAAGGTACTTGTAGGCAGAGTTCATGCCTTGGAATTTTTATATTCCCCAAAGCCCCTAAATAAAGTCTCCTAATTGGCACCTCTTTGTTGCTGCTAAGTTTGGCATTGAAGAGGATGAGAACTTAGATTGTAGCCACAATTCCATTATTTATTTTCCTGCTTCAGGTCATCACCAGTTAGCCTTTAAGACACATTTATTAGTGATTTAAAGATTACTTCAGACTTTCAATCACCTGTAATAATTATGTATAGTAGTAATGGTATAATACTGAGGTTTTCAGAGCCGTTTTCACATTCTTATATTATACGGATCTTGTGATGGCTATTATTGTCACTCACATTTTGCAGTGGAAGAAACAGATTGAGAGAGTTCAAGTGCCCTTCATGCTCTTTGTTTAATTTAGTGACTTAAAAAGAAAAGAAAGGCAAATTAGTAACAGAAACAAAATCAGGGACCTAGAAAATAGACTGGTGGTTGCTAAGGGGAAGTGGGTGGGACAGGGTAGGAGTTGGAGTTTGGAATTAGCAGATGTAAACTGGTGTATATATAGGGTGGATAAACAAGGTCCTACTGTATAGTACAGGGAACTAGATTCAGCATCCTGTGATAAACCATAATGGAAAATAAATATGAAAAGAATATATATCCACATACATATATACATGTATATGGGCTTCCCAGGTAGCTCAGTGGTAAAGAATCTGCCTGCCAATGCAGGAGACACAGGACGTGGATTCGATCCCTCGGTTGGGAAGATCCTTTGGGGTAGGAAACGGCAACCTGCTCCAGTGTTCTTGCCTGGAAAATTACAGAGGCAAAATTCCAGGAGCCTGACAGGGTCCATGGGGTCGCAAAGAGTCAACATGACTGAGCGACTGAGCATGCACACATGTGTGTACAACTAAGTCACTTTGCTGTACAGAAGTAATTAACACAGCATTGTAATTCAACTCTGCCTCAATAAAAATAAATTAGAAATAGAAAGTTAGTATTAATTTGCACATTAGTATTGGTGATGTTGCTCTTAGGTACATACCAATTGCATAGGAATGGAGTAAGCAATTCTTTTTTAATGGAAGAATTGGTAAGCTATTTTGCCACAAACTTGACATATGTATTATTTAAGCCATAATATTTTGAGAACGATCTTTATTTGCTTTACACAGCAGTAAAAATGATATACGTTGCTTAACTGACTAGATTTGCTGGCAATATTCAAGGTAATTTTAAAATCCCAACCTTGCAAGTACTATCCAGTGAAGACGTTGCCTGCATCAGTAATAAATCTGTGGGTTTGTTGCTTGGCAGGGACCTCACTGTGTCCATGGGTACTTTTTACAGGTTGGCTTCACTAAGGTTGGCTTATTTATACTCTTCTTTTCTCTCCTTCCCCTTTGGGTCTCCAGCTATGACAGAGACTCCACTTTCAATGTGTTCGTGGGAAAAGGACAGCTGATAGCAGGGATGGATCAAGCTCTGGTTGGGATGTGTGTAAATGAGAGGCGGTTTGTGAAGATCCCTCCAAAGCTGGCCTATGGAAGTGACGGCGTTTGTAAGTGTTTGTTCTGTACTTGTGAAAACATTTGCTGAAACAACCAGAACATTTTTCTGGCTCTTCAGTCAAGCAGAATAGAGAGTCTTTGGAAGCTTCAGGGAGCGGAAAATGAGAAGCAGTAAACACACACGGCTGAAATTTCATCTGCAGTTTATTTATTCTAGATATGAAAGAAGTGTTATTAACACAGGTATACTGAATGTTATTCTGGATGAGAGGAAATTTTTGTTTTTCCTCTTTTCTTTGTTTCACTGGGGGTTGTTCTCTGCTGGCCTAGTGGTTAGAATAATGGACTTTGAGTGCTGTGGTCCGGGTTAAATACCTGGTTAGGGGACTGAGATCCTACAAGCTGCAGGGTGTGGCCAAAAAAATTTCTTTTTTTCTCATTTGGAGGGAACGTCACCCATTTTGGAATTGTATGTGACCTCTGGGGCCCTTCTGGCTTCCATTCGCCTTGGCAGCATCCTTGGTGTTTTTTTGAAAGGCCGCAGCTTCTCAGTGTGAGCTCTCTTTATTTTATAGCTGGTGTGATCCCCCAGATTCAGTGCTTCATTTTGATGTGCTTCTGATGGATATTTGGAATTCGGAAGATCAGGTTCAGATTCACACTTATTTCAAGCCTCCCAGTTGCCCTCGGACCATCCAGGTGTCTGATTTTGTAAGATATCACTACAACGGAACGTTCTTGGATGGGACACTGTTTGATTCGAGGTAAGTCCTGCCATTTGTACTAGTACCATTGAAATGCCCCTTAGTTCCTTCTGTCGCATCTACTTTTTATGGCCTTGGAAAAACCAGGAAAGGGACTCGTTCCCAGCTGCTCTGTGATAGGGAACAAAGGTGCATACCTGCCTTTTTCCAGGGATGGGTATGAATCCATTGGTCAGCTGAGTTTGAGGTAACAAAAATCTTTTGAAGGATGAGTTAGAGGTGCCCTCTTGGTATGGAACTTCTCCGTTTTCTCATTGGTTTTCAGTCACAATCGCATGAAAACATATGACACCTATGTGGGAATTGGCTGGCTGATTCCTGGAATGGATAAAGGGCTGTTGGGGATGTGTGTGGGAGAAAACGCATCATCACCATTCCTCCTTTTGGCCTATGGAGAAGATGGAGACGGTAAGTCCTTCCCATTCTTCAAGCTACTCTCATCTGTCTTTATTTCTTTTGCAGTGGTTGGTTTAACTTACTGTGTGAAACCCACAAGAACTTTTGGTCTAGACTTGCAGTGTCCAGTAGAGTAGCCACCAGCTATATTTAGCTATTTACATTTAAATTAAGTTAAATAAAAATTTAAATTCTGTACCTTGGTCATACTGTGACAGTTCAGGTACTTAAAAGCTACTTGTTGCTGAGAGCTGCTGTACTGGACAGGCAGATACAGAGCACTCCAATCACTGCAGGAAGTTCTGGTGGACAGTGCTAGTCTAGGTCATCATCTGCTGATTGATGGTAAGATGCAGAAATCTCCATCTAGTCACGGTCATTTTTGTTCTTAAGTAAGCCATCTGTTATTGCCTTAGGCACCAACCTCTCCAACCTATGTTTTCCCTTCTGTGAAATGAGATTTGAATTAGATAGTCTAAAGGTTGTAGCCATCAAGGTAGAAATTCAATTTATGTTGCCAAAATTGTCATTTTTTTCACTGATTTGTACCTCCTTAATGGGTTTTACCTGTGGCATTAGCTCCATGTGAATAAATGCAAAGTACTGTTATAATTTTAGAGGGTACATTAATTTGAATTTGTGTCCAGTTTGTAGTTTCACTATGGAGGCAAGTGGTAAACTATTTACTAATAGATAGAAGTTAGTTACTCATGTTTGAATTTCAGGCACATTTAATCACACTGACAAGCTGACACAACAATGAGACCTTAGGCATTTAAACAAGCTGATATATGTATTTAAGAATAGAAATGAGGCATTCCTAGAGGCATTCCAGTGGTTAGGGCTTCAAGCCTCCACTGTAAGAGGCATAGGTTTCATCCCTCATCAGGGAACTAAGATTCCACAAGCCTCCGAGCAGTGTGGCCAGGAGAAAAAAAAAAGAAACGAAAATGTGATGTTATTTAAGAAGTTTACTGATAGTGGTACCCAACTTCTAATAACCCCCTAATATAATGTTTTCCAAGCTGTTTCCTGGCTCTAGGTCTATATACAGAGCAGAAGAGGGGAGCCTTCTCTCCTGTGGACTTCTACTTTTGGTATTTAGGATCTACAGGAAGTTTCTTTAAAAATCTTCTAAAAGAAAAATAAAGCAGCTTAAAAACAGCTACTGTAAATATATCTTAATTCTCCCCTCCTCAAGATATGTTATTATCTTACTGATACTCAAATTGTGTCATCCTTGGCTAGTAGAAGTTCGTTCCCGACTCTCAAATCTTTTGTTTTCATCCACATGCGTATGATGTACCAGATAAAACGAGATGCCTAGCCTGATGTGATGAATGTTATTCATTTATTTTAAACAAACAATTGCTAATTTAAACATTAAAAATAAATAGTTTATTTAAATAGTTATATTAAAATGCTTTATACTTTGACATTCTGCTTAGCTATCCAGGCATAAATTTAAGTAGGTGAATTGTATGAGAATTAAATCTCAATAAAGTTGTAGAGGTCAGTTTTCATTCCAATCCCAAAGAAAGGCAGTGCCAAAGAATGCTCAAACTACCGTACAATTGCACTCATTTCTCATGCTAGCCAAGTAATGCTCAAAACTCTCCAAGCCAGGCTTCAACAGTACGTGAACCATGAACTTCCTGTGTTCAAGCTGGATTTAGAAAAGGCAGAGGCACCAGAGATCAAATTGCCAACATTTGCTGGATCATCGAAAAAGCAAGAGAGTTCCAGAAAAACATCTACTTTTGTTTTTTGACTATGCCAAAGCCTTTGACTGTATGGATCACAACAAACTGGAAAATTCTGAAAGAGACAGGAATACCAGACTATCTGACCTGCCTCCTGAGAAATCTGTATGCAGGTCAGGAAGCAACAGTTAGAACTGGATGTGGAACAACAGACTGGTTCCAAAATGGAAAAGGAGTATGTCAAGGCTGTATATTGTCCCCCTGCTTACTTAACTTATATGCAGAGTACATCATAAGAAATGCTGGAATGGATGAAGCACAATCTGGAATCAGGATTGCCAGGAGAAATATCAATAACCTCAGATATGCAGATGATACCACCCTTATGGCAGAAAGGGAAGAAGAATTAAAGAGCCTCTTGATGAAAATGAAACAGGAGAGTGAAAAAGTTGGCTTAAAGCTCAACATTCAGAAAACTAAGATCATGGCATCTGGTCCCATCACTTCATGGCAAATAGATGGGGAAACAATGGAAACAGTGACCAACTTTATTTTGGGGGCTCCAAAATCACTGCAGATGGTGACTACAACCATGAAATTAAAGGACACTTGCTCCTTGGAAGAAAAGTTATGATCAACCTAGCTGCTGCTGCTGCTGCTGCTAAGTCGCTTCAATCGTGTCTGACCTAGACAGCATATTAAAAAGCAGAGACGTTACTTTACCAACAAAGGTCCATCTAGTCAAAGCTATGGGTTTCCAATAGTCATGTATGGTTGTGAGAGCTGGACTATAAAGAAAGATGAGCGCCAAAGAATCGATGCTTTTGAACTGTCGTTTTGGAGAAGACTCTTGAGAGTCCCTTGGACTTCAAAGAGATCCAACCAGTACATCCTAAAGGAAATCAGTCCTGAATATTCATTGGAAGGAGTGATACTGAAGCTGAAACTCCAATACTTTGGCCACCTGATTTGAAGAACTGACTTGTTGGAAAAAACCCTGATGCTGGAGAAGACTGAAGGCTGGAGGAGAAGGGGATGACAGAAGATGAGATGGTTGGATGGCATCACCAACTCAATGGACATGAGTTTGAGTAAACTCCAGGAGTTGATGATGAACAGGGAGACCTGGCCTGCTGCAGTCCATGGGGTTGCTAAGAGTCAGACACCATTGAGCGACTGAACTGAACTGAAAGTTGTTATAAAAAAGCAAACATTCAGGTAGTACCTAATAATGCTAGAAAAATTTAAGCACTAGGCCTTCCCTGGGGGCTCAGATGGTAAAGAATCTGCTTGCAATGTGGGTTTGGTCCCTGGTAGGAAAGTCCCCTGGAAAAGGAGATGGCAACCCACTCCAGTATTCTTGCCTGGAAAATTCCATGGACAGAGGAGCCTGGCAGGCTACAATCCATGGGGTCACAAAGAGTCAAACACAACTGAACAACAAACATTTTCGCTTCACTTTCAGGGTTAAGTGAAACTTTAAGGGATTCTATTTTCTATTAAATTAAAAGATAGAGAAAAGTACAAAAGATTAACATTCTACACACACCCTCCCATACCCACACCTGCAATTGATCACGCCTGGCATTCTAGAGGCCAAATTGGCAGCCCACTTTCAGCAGACTTCACCATTCCTCTGAAGGAAAGGAGATGGGGGGCATGGTTCTGCAACAGAGACAGCTGAAGGAGCACAGGCTTGGGATGCCCAGTGGTTCACTTGCCCAGGCCTTCTCCTTTTATGGCATAACAAATGGCAAGTAAGAGTGTTGACGGAGGGGGTTTGTCAGGTAACTAACTTCCTTTTATCCCAGAGTCCTGAGTTTAGAGTTAGGTATTGGTGAATGTTGACCTCTGCAAGAACAGTTAGTGCCCAATAATCTCTTCATGTGGATTATCTCATTGCACATATTCAATAAATCTTCACTGTCAGAAATATCCAAGAGAAGCAGTACCACCCTGAAATGAGATAGACATGATTTGAGGACTATTTCTATTTTGGATGGTGGGTGGCATTTTTTCCCCCCTCTTAGCTAACTTTAGTTTTGTTTATTTATTGTTTTGGATCCATTAAAGGAGTGAATTTTTGCCTCTAAAAATTAGTTGCGAGTTCCCAGACAGAGAACAGACTTGTGGTTGCCAAGGGGGATGGCAGTGGGAAAGGAATGGATGGGGAGTTTGGAGTTAGCAGATGGAAACTATTGTATATGAAATGAAGGGGCAACATGCTTCTACTGTGTAGAACAGGGAACTACAATCAATGTCCTGTAGTAAACCATAATGGAAAAGAATATGAAAAAGAGTATATATATATATATATATATATGACTGAATCACTTTGCTATACAGCAAAAATTACATTATAAAACAACTAGACTTCAATAAAATACATTTTTGAAAATTGACTATGAGTTCCGAAGAACAAGCCTATGTAGTGTTCTCCAGAACCATATCTGAGCTTTGGAATGTCTGCGATTTGCATCTGTACACAAATGGAAGCCCACAGAGGTATGTTTTGGGGTTTGCATGTGGGTGCATAGCCACCCACACAAGGCCTTGTTTTGCAAGCACAAGCATAGAAAATGTGGTCACAGAGGTCTCCATGTCATTAATATCGGTTTGCTCCTGTTTCTGAGGAAGGCAGGCTTCAAATTATACCTGTCAGCCCACCATTGGACTCCATAGTGAGACAGAATGTTCCATGGGGAACCACCCAAGACGTGAAAGAACATTTATTTCCTTGTCTTGAGAAAACTTAAAGGAATGTGTAACACCAGTGCTGTGGGTTTTGAATTGTAGTTACAGTACTTCCTAAATCTTGTGTCCTGATTTCATCATCTTACTTCATTCCACTCTAGGGAAAGACATTCCTGGTCAGGCATCTCTGGTGTTTGATGTTGCGTTATTGGACCTCCATAACCCTAAGGATGGCATTTCCATTGAGAATAAAGTAGTGCCTGAAAACTGTGAGCGGCGAAGTCAAAGCGGGGACTTTCTCAGGTATCATTACAACGGCACGCTCCTGGACGGCACATTCTTTGATTCCAGGTGAGCAAACAAGGGTCCTTCACTGACCAGAACATCTATTAACTACAGTTTACAGCTGGCGGGACCATGATCTGTACACTGGTCAGTGCTGATCTGGAGTTAGTATTTTCATCTTCAATACAGATTTGTACTGTTTGACCCTGAATTCCTTCAGAGGCTGTTAGAACAATCTCCCTGGGCTCTGTAGGAGATGGGTCTGCAGGAAAGCAGGAGGGCTCATGCTGGGACTCCTACCACCCCTGTAGACTGTGCTCAGCTATCCAAGTACAAACCCGGCTCTGGAGTCTGAGATGGGAAGTGACTGGAAGGGAAGTCCAGGCCGTAGAATGGAAAGAGAACAGACCTACTTTCAGGAGACCTGGATTCCAGGCTCTGTATGTGGCACACTAAGGCATTTAACCTCTCTGAGCTTCAGTTTTTTGCCTGTTGTTAGCTCCTTTCTCAAAGAGATGGTTTAAGAGAGAAGGTGGGTGGAAGCGCTTTGCAAAACTTTGATGACTTATCTGCTGCAGGAACTGTTTGGCTGCATTATGCTCCCATCCTGATACTAATTAGGAGGCTAATTACTGAACCTGTCATTACTCAGTTTTGTGTTGTTTATCAGGCTTAGCTTGCAGTCTTGATCAGGCAACCGGCATTTGGTTTGTATTTGGAAAACATTCCTTTAGCTTCCTATAGAGCAAACAAGTAGTGACAGCAGTCTTCTTGTCTCTCTGAGGTAAGAGACTTCCTGTTTAATTAGTCATCCAGAAACATTACAGAAGAATTTTTATATGGTATAATTTTACTTGCATAATTCATTTTTCCTGCTCCTAGGATCCCTTCTTTTAAATTTTTCACTTGATATTTTGGAAAAAGGCAATAGTTACATTGTGCAAAATTAAAACAAAATATGCATTAAGATGGGCTTCCCTGGTGGCTCAGACGGTAAAGTGTCTGCCTGCAATGAGGGAGTCCCGGGTTCAATTCCTGGGTCGGGAAGATCCCCTGGAGAAGGAAATGGCAATCCACTCCAGCACTCTTGCCTGGAAAATCCCATGGACAGAGAAGCCTGATAGACTACAGTCCATGGGGTCGCAAAGAGTCGGACATGACTGAGTGACTTCACTTTCACATGCATTAAGATATGTTGTATTAATCATCCCTGCCAACCTTACATCCCCCTCTCCACAAGCCACTTAGAGTTAACCACTTTTATTAATGTTTCTTTTCTTATTCTTCATATGTGTGGATTTTTTTCTAATGCAGATATAATCAAATATAATTGTTATATTATTAATATCTTCTCCCTTTATAGAATATAGCATATAGAATACTATATGCATACATATATAACATTATGTATTATATATCCATACATAACATAATGCTATGTACTATATGCACGATTCTGCCCCTTGTTTTTTTTCACTTTGGGACTTTTTCCATATTAATGCATCGAGAAAACTCATTTTTTTGTCTATGTAGTGAATTGGGTGAACATACCATATTTATTTAACCATTCCCCATTGATGACATTGAGTTGTTTTTATTCTTTTTCTATCAAAAAAAAATTCAGTGTGTGTGTATGTGTGTGTGTGTGCACATGTGTGTGATTAGTCACATATGAGCTTGGTTCTGTTTTTTATTCTCGGGAATTATATTTCTAGTTGAAAGGCCATTTTCCTAGTAGATACCAGATTTCTTCCCTTATTAATGGAACCACAGTTTTCTTAGGTTTCAAACAGATTTCCATTTTAGTATACTGGGATCTAACTCATCCTAAGAGCTAAGTAATAGTCCATTATAAAGATTTGCCTCAATTTAGTAATCAATCCTCATTGTTTTCTACCTTTTGATGTTCTAAGTAGAGCTGCAGTACTTACTTTTGTAGTAAAATCTTAAATAATATAATTGTTTCCTTAGGATAAATGTCTAGAAGAATCTCTAGATCTAAGGGTATGTGTATTTTTATAGCTTTTGATATAACTACCAAGCTATCCTTAAGGAAGTTTTTACAGCACTAAGAGTACCCCATTCCCTGCAAACTCAGCAACATTAGGTATCATTTATAAATTATCTTTGCTAATTTATAGGAGAAAAATAGAATTTTGTAATTTTAATCTGAATTTCTTTGACTGCTATTAAGGTTGACATTCTTTCAAATGTTTATTGACACTTTGGATATTTTCTTTTGTGATTTACCTGATTGTGTCTTTTGCCTGTTTCTATATTGAGGATATTGGTATTTGTTCTTTTCTTATTAATTTAGATCTTGATACATTAAAGATATTAACTTTTATGGTTGCATATTGTTGAAGGCATATTGCTTATTTATTTGCATTTTAATTTTGATTATTGTGATTTTTGATCTGTTTTAAATAAAACCTTTTATGTTGTTAAATGCATTCCACATCTACTTTATGGCTTCCTTTATTCTTATGTAAATTCTTACACACACACACACACACACACACACACACACACACATATATATATTCTGTTTTGGATAACTTGCTAAAAGTCTCTCCCCTCTCCTAGGGTATATAAATATTTACCTGTATTTTCCTCATGCCCTTCTAATTGTTTTTTTTAATCCTTTAAAATATTCTCTATTAGAATTTTTATTTGAGAAACGATTATGTTCTTATTGTATAAGTGAAACAATGCAAAGATATTTAGTAAAATGTAATAATTTCACATCATCCCCTTCCATTTTCACCACTTGAGGCAAATATTAAAAACTTTCCACAGACTCTCTCCATGCTTGTAAACTCTTTCATGTTTAAATCTTTAATCCATCTGGAATTTATTGTGGTGTTCAGTATGACCATAAGGATCTAAATGTTTTTTTCCAGATGGTTAGCTAGTTTTTCCAACACTATTGAATAACTGTCTTTTCCTCACTCATCTAAAATCTGACATTTATTATGTACTAAATTCTTATATACACTTTGAGTCTTGGTCTAGAATTTTTATCCCTTTCCAGTGATCAAGCTATTATTCCTGGGCCACTATCACACCTTTAGCTATTGTAACTTTTTAATTTGTATGATAGAGAATATTCTTTTTCTCTTTAAACATCATTTTTTTCCTATTAAGTGATACATTGACATGATGTAAAATTCTAGAAGTATAAAAGGATAAAACTTGAAGAATTTTCCCCCTCTCCTTGACCATCAACCTCCTAGTTCCCCTCTTCACAGGGAACTAGTGTGATGATTTAATAGGTCTTCCATTCATATACAATGAAATACAGACAATTATGTAGATAATCTGCTTCCTGGCTGAGGAGAGTCCCTTGATGCCCTTCATTTCTTCATGCCCTGTGGCTCTGTGTTCCTTGAGGGGTGTTGAGAAGGAAGAGCGCCTCGCAGCTCTGCCTGCTCATCTCCTGGCCCCACTGCTGGCCATTCTCTCTGAGGCCATCATCCTTGGGCTGTGTTTGATGAAGTGACACTGACAGTGAACTGGCTCTTTCAGGACACGCTTTTGCCATATCTGCGCCTTGTAAGGGTGGGTAATGGGCGCAGATCATTGCAGTTCAGTTTGGTAGCAGACCTGACATAGGAAGTTTTATTATTTTATTCTGGAATCATCAGGCTTTGGGAAATTTATCCCTATTCTCTCCAAACTCATAGTGTAATCAGAACTAGAGAGGTTGGATCTCTCCACTGAGCGGAATGCTTGGGTCTCCTGCCAGAGACGTTGAGAAAGGCAGGTACTCAGCAGGAGGTGGCTTGATGAGCAGCAATTATAGCAGGGCAGGTTCATCCAGGCCCTGGTGGAGACTGGAGAGTTAAACTGCTCTCAGTACATATTCTACTTTCCTGGCAGTCCAAATATTCATGTCTCACATAAACAGGTGTTCTCCTCTTTAGAGAAATTCTTAATTCCTTTTAAATTTTTTCTCTTCTTTGGCTTTCCTTTGAAACTTTATGTTAGAGTAATAGAAGACTTTAAAACTTCTAATTAAAACTGTTTACAAGAGCTAACAGAGAAATTCTTAGTTTCTGTTAAGGACCTCTTGATGCTGTTTTCATTGACTACACATGGTCCCAAGAGTACAGTCCTGTTTCCATTAGCTATGTTCCCGCACGGTTGCTTCTTGTAGGCTGCATCCAGTTCATAACCAGACTAAAGCCAGGTGCTGGAGGGCTTCCTTCTGCAAGCGTTTCTGCTGGAAGCAGCTCCCACGCCGTGTGTGGACCCTTGTTCACCATTTCAGGGGAGCACGTTTCCTGGCTTGTCCTCCGGCTCTAGGGTGCGCCTCTGGTCTGGAGGCCTCCGTGCTGTGGCTGCTTCAGGAACCTGTTCCACAGCCGCTGCGGCGTCCTTTGTGACCAAGCTCTTTTCCTCTTTCCCAGCTACTCGCGGAACCGCACTTTTGACACGTATATTGGGCAGGGCTACGTGATTCCCGGGATTGATGAAGGTTTACTTGGTGTCTGCATCGGAGAGAAGCGGAGGATCGTGGTCCCCCTCACCTGGGGTATGGTGAGGAAGGAAGAGGTGAGCTCTGGGTGCTTCTAGGATAAACTGAGCAGCACTAATGGCTGCTTCCACAATGCTTGGAATAGGGCCTCTTGAGAGCCAAAGCATAGAAGCTAAAGTCCAGCCTCAGACTTGAATGCTCAAATATAACTCTAGTTTCTAGAGGTGCTCTGGCATTTTTGCCCGTTTTTCTTTTGGAAAATTTAAAACTACGTCAGAGTTGAAAGAACTGTGCAGTGAACTCCACTTAGAGTCACCAGTTGTTAACATCTTGCTACGTATTTATTTTTTCTGTATGTGTAAAACTATATTTTCTCTTTGTTGAGCTATTTGAAAGTAAATGCCAACTCCTGCTTCTTTTGTTGAAGTATGTTTGACATATACACTGTGTGCATTTAAGGTGTACATGCTGTTTTGATATGCTTATATACTGTAAGGTGATTGCCATTGTAGTGATAATCAGCACCTCTGTCATGGTGTGTGTTCAGTTGCTCAGCTGTGTCTGACTCTTTGCAACCCCATGGACTGTGTAGGCTGCCAGGTTCACCTGGCCAGGGGATTTCCCAGGCAAGAATACTGGAATGGGCTGCCCTTTTCCTACTCCAGGATATCTTCCTGACCTAGGGATTGAACCTGACACAGGGATCAAACCCCAGTCTCCTGCATTAGCAGGGAGATTCTTTGCCATTGAGCCATCTGGGAAGCCCTTCTGTCATGGTACATAATTACCATTTTTGGGGTTGGGATAATTGATAATGAGCAAGTTTGATGATTGTAATATTGTTGTCTGTATTTGCTATACTGTGCATTATATTTTGGTTTTTGTTTTTAACAACTTTATTGAGATATGCCATAAAATTCACCTCTTTTAGGTATACAACTCAATGACTTTTAGTAAATGTATTGAGATGTACAGTTATCATATTAATCCAGTTTTAGAATATTTGTCATCCAAAGAGCAAACTTTAAAAAAAATCACACAGATAATATATGTTGACTTTAGAAAAAGAAAACAGAGCTCATCAACAACAAAAATTTCCCATAATCTCACCAGCCAGGAATAAGCATTATTAAGGTGGTAGATGGAATACTGGCCACAAAGACGTCCATGTCCTAATCTGCAGAACATGTGAATATGCTACTTTACATGGTAAAAGAGACTTTGCAGATATAATTAAAGTGAGGGTCTTGAGATGAGGAGGTTATCCTGGATCATCCAGATGGCCTTAATGTACTTCCTAGAATCTTTAAACGGAGACGGCAATGGCACCCCACTCCAGTACTCTTGCCTGGAATATCCCATGTATGGAGGAGCCTGGTTGGCTGCAGTCCATGGGGTCACTAAGAGTCGGACACAACTGAGCAACTTCACTTTCACTTTTCACTTTCATGCATTGGAGAAGGAAATGGCAACCCACTCCAGTGTTCTTGCCTGGAGAATCCCAGGGACGGCGGAGCCTGGTGGGCTGCCGTCTCTGGAGTCACACAGAGTCGGACACGACTGAAGCAACTTAGCAGCAGCAGCAGGATCTTTATAAGAGACCAGAGAGAAGAGAAAATGCTAGGCTGCTGACTGAGAAGCTGGAGGAAGGGGCCACAAACCGAGGAAGGTGGGCGACCTTGAGAAGCTTGAAAGATGGGAAAACAGATTCTCCCCGGAAACCTCCAAAAGAAACACATCCCTGCCAATAACTTTAGTTTAGACTTTGACTCCTGAGTTATAAGAATACATTTCTGTTGTTTTAAGCCACCAAGCTTGTGGTAATTTGTTACAGCAGCATTAGGAAACTAATACAACCATAAAGGGGTTGTATACTTCTATATCTTTATGTGAATCTGTATCAGTAAAAGGAAATGCATATCCATTTACACTAATAAATACTGACAAAATTGTGATCATCTACACATATTACTTTGTAATTTCTCTTTACCTAATTTTTTGTGAACAATGTCTTATGCCGACAGGTTACATAGAATTTTAATGGTTGCATAAACCATATTTATGCAAATATGCATATCTATTCCAAACCATATTTCCTTTCTTTTTTTCTAATATACCAGGAATTTTGCTAACTTAGGAATAGTTGATGCAGTATTATTTTGCTTTTGTGTTCTTTTTGCTGGCTGGCCTGGCTGGCTGTACACATTCATTTCATTAACCCTCTTCTGACTTCTATTACTGTATTTATCATATGGATTTCAGAATTTTCCCAGTAGGATTTATTTGAAAGGTCTAAGAAGCCCCAGGTTGGTTCTGTTTTTTTCCCTGACTTAAATTTCTGTTATAAAGCCACATGAAATCACAGCTTACGATCTTAAGATCATTCAACAGGCCTCGCTTCCTGTCCTGTTTGTCTAGTGTCTTGATGGTCTATTTTTTTGTATTATGTAAATGTCTGTGCTGTGCTAAGTCACTTCAGTCGTGTCCAAATCTGTGCATCCCTGTGGACTGCGGCCTTCCAGGCTTCTCTGTCTGTGGGACTCTCCAGGCAAGAATACTTGAGTGGGTTGCTCTGCCCTCCTCTGGGATCTTTCCGACCTAGGGATTGAACCCGTGGCTCCTACACCTCCTGCACTGCAGCTAGATTCTTTACTGCTGAGCCACCAGGGAAGCCCCATGCAAATATCTACTTGTAGACAAATACATACAGGAGTAAACAAATACGTTCAGAGTACCCTGTTTTGTTATGCCCTTAGAACTAATTCTTCCTTTCCCTAAGAAGAATATGCTGATGGAAAACATTTGTTTAAATTATTTTTCTCCTTTTGGCTTTCTCTCAAGTATGAGATAGTTTTGCAAAGAATTTTATAAAGTTCTGGGAAGCATTTGAGGTCTCATAAATTTTCTCGGCACGAGGTGGCTTCACCCTGAGTCATGTGTTGCCACGGAAGGAGGGAGCACCCTGGCAAGTAACACCCAGGTGCTCTTGCACAGGATCTGTCTCTGACCTGTTGGTTAACGAGTGCCTCTACCCTTCTGCAGGATTTGCACAGGACCTGACTTTAATCATGGAGGTACTGACCTTAGAAGGGTGTCAGAACATAGAGGAAGTCTGTAGCTTCCTTACCGCGTACCACAGGGTCGGGAATATTTGCGGAAGGAAGAGATGCTGGGCTCTTCATGGGTTCTCCAACTCATCGGCATTTCGTTTTGTTGCAGTTATAGTCTCTTACAGGGTTGATGGAGGGGAGGGGGCAGGCCCTCTGTAAAGGCTCTGGCCCTTTTGCTGTCTGCTTTCTTCCATGGGGTTCAGCCCTAACTTTCGAGCACCTGGATATATTCCAAACCCTGAAGTGGCGAATAAATTCTACTGCAGGGTTGTGGAAGCATCACTTCCTCAATGGTTTTCTGCCCCTCAACTTCCACATTACTTTTTTTTTTAATTGGAGGATAATTGTTTTATAATGTTTGTTAGTTTCTGCTGTACAATAGCATGAATCAGCTATTACTATACATATATCTCCCCCTCTCTTGAGCACATTTTCTTTTAAGCACTCTTTTTCAAAAGTGAAGAGAAGCTAATATTTGACTCATACTTTCAATGACTTGAGCTCGTTCAAACTTCAAAACAGTTTTCAGTTAAGAACACAAGGCCCAAAGAGGTTTGAGTCATTTGCCAGAGGCCACAATAGCTAATTAGTATGGAGCTGAACTAGACCCAGGGCTCTTGCTGCCTTTCACATGCGGAGGGGAAGAATGCCTTTCCATTAGGCTGTGACTTGTTGATACCCATATATGGAGAACTGAGAACTCCCACCAGAAGTCCCAGAGCTCTCAGAGGAAACCCATGCTTCCAAGGAGTCCCTGAGCTTCCTTCTGGCCCAAAGTGCCAGTCAGCTTTATTTTGGGTCATCTGTGTCTCTTTGAGGAGGCTTATCTAGTGGAGAAAATTGACGACTACTTCTCTGCATTGGTTATGGGTTTATTCAGAGAGGAGGCTGGTGCCATAATGAAAAGCTGGATTTCAAGTTTGCTGGCAATGGGGAGGAAAATCACTTCCTCTACACTTCTAGATTCTTCTGGCTGGTCTAAGAATTAAATTGATATGAGACAGATTAACAGGAAAAAATCCAAGTTTAAGGACATGTACATATGGGAGGAATCTAAGGAAACTGAGTAACTCACCAAAATGTTTGAAGCCCTCGCCTTAATATCACCTTTAGCTAAAGACAGAAGCGGATGTTGGGTGTAGTGTTTTCAGACTTCAAAAGGGAGGAAGGTGACTGACCTGGAGAAGGGAAAGCAAGTGTGCCACATAGACATTGGGACCTGAGAGAAATTTTCACTAACAGACTGCTGGTTTCCTCCCTGCCTACACACCTAATTCATACTGTAGTTATCTATGGGGATAGCTCTCCACCTCCCGACCCCCGAACAGGTCCTCTATCTACATTCTTTAGGCAGTTAAGTAGGAGATAAAAAGAGGGTTTTTGTTTGAGTCTTTTGGGTCTTGCTCTCAACTTGAAATAATCCACATGTTAAGGAGATGTTTTGGGGTGGTAAATTGTACTTTGGCCATCTCATGCGAAGAGTTGACTCATTGGAAAAGACTCTGATGCTGGGAGGGATTGGGGGCAGGAGGAAAAGGGGACAACAGAGGATGAGATGGCTGGATGGCATCACTGACTGATGGACGTGAGTCTGAATGAACTCCGGGAGTTGGTGATGGACAGGGAGGCCTGGCGTGCTGCGATTCATGGGGTCGCAAAGAGTCGGACATGACTGAGCGACTGAGCTGAACTGAACTGAACAGTTGGGAAGAGAGGCCACCATTTATAGGGGGAGCTGTCATCAGGCTGGCTCGTCATCAGTTACTAGAGAAACCAGCATCTGGCACAGGCCACACATGTAGGCAGTTACTGATAAAGCACTTGATTAAGAGAATTGGACAGTGATGTGAGTGAAGCAGGAACTGGTCAAACAGAGGCAGTACAGAGAGCAAGAGAACAGCCATCTTGAATGTAGTTCAGTGATACAGTTGGCACAGGGAGGTTAAATTTGCAAGGCAATGGCACCCCACTCCAGTACTCCTGCCTGGAAAATCCCGTGGACGGAGGAGCCTGGTAGGCTGTAGTCTATGGGGTCGCAACGAGTCAGACAGACTGAGTGACTTCACTTTCACTTTTCACTTTCATGCATTGGAGAAGGAAATGGCAACCCACTCCAGTGTTCTTGCCTGGAGAATCCCAGGGACGGTGGAGCCTGGTGGGCTGCCGTCTATGGGGTCTCACAGAGTTTGACACGACTGAAGCGACTTAACAGCAGCAGCAGCAATGCCATCCGGTCCTTGTCCCTTTCTGGGCTTCATCCGCATGCTTTCTTCAGAGAAGTTAATGGAGCTGCTCAAGATGCAGCTTTGTTTTCCATCATTCTCCTACACCAACCATGGCCTGCAGCCTGGTCCTCTTCATGGAGACGTTCAGTCGCTCAGTCATGTCCAACTCTTTGCGACCCCATGAACTGCAGCATGCCAGGCTTCCCTGTCCTTCAGTATCTCTTGGAATTTGCTCATATTCATGTCTCTTGAGTCAGTGATGCTATTTAACCATTTCATCCTCTGCTTCCATCTTCTCCTTTGGCCTTCAGTCTTTCCCAGCATCAGGGTCTGTTCCTTGGTTGACTCTTTGCATCAGGTAGTCAAGGTACTGGAGCTTCAGCTTCAGCATCAGTCCTTCCAGTGAATACTCAGGCTTGATTTCCTTTAGGATGGACTGGTTTGATCTCCTTGCAGTCCAAGGGACTCTCAAGAGTCTTCTCCAGCACCATGATTCGAGGGCTTCCTAAATAGCATCAGTTGCTCACTTACAGACCATTTAGCACAGCATTCTTAAACTTGGCTGCCCCTTAGAGGGGCAAAACAAAACAGCACAAAACCCCTGGGAAACAAAACAGAACAATACTCTGCCTAGCACCACTCTTCAGCTGTTTTCAAATGTTGGTGCATATCACAGAAGAGAATCCCCTGACAGCTAAAAGATTACAGAACCGAAGGTGCTGCGTGGGAAAAGTCCTGGCCCTTTGTATTTTCACCAAGTTCTCCAGGACATCCTGATAGCACCCAAGACCAAGACAGACTGCAGTACTAGACAAGCTAAATCTGAATCTTAGAGGGGCACCCAGGTGATTTTTCCTCAGGTCATCATGATTTTTGTTTTATTCTGTGAATGTGGTGAATTAATTTTTATTGTGGTAAAATATACATAGTTACCATTTAAACACTTTTTAAAGTTTACACTTCTGTGCCATTGAATATATTCACAATGTGGGTTATATAACCATCACCATTGTCTATACCCAGAACTTTTCCATCATCCCAAACTCTCCATTACCCTCTCTCCCTCCAGCCCATGGGAACCATCATTCTACTTTCTGTCTCCATGAATTTGCCTATTTCAAGTATCTCATATAATTGAAAACATACAATATTTGTCTTTCTGTGTCAGAGCATGTTTTCAAGGTTCATTCCCAGTCGATTTTAAGGGGTAACCAAGATTGAGAAACCACTGAGATGGCTCCACAGCCACTCACCCCTGTTAGTGTGTCCTGTTTCCTGCGGAGAGCTGCCCTTGACTCTGGTTTCTGAGCACCTTCCTATGGCAGTTTGCAGTACCTGGTTCCTATGGAAAAGATCCTGCATCCTGTTACTGCTCACGTCAGCAACTCCCCATCACTAGTGAATATCAGGCACCTGTGTTCTGCTGTAGACACACAAGCTTCTCTAATTACACCTTGGTAACTTTGGGCAGGTGTCTAAACCTGTGCCTCGGTTTCCTCATCTGTAGGTTGGGAATATATGATTATAATGAGAATTAAATAAACTAATACATCTAAAGCACTTATAAGAGTGCCTGATACTTAATAAGCACCTACCCATTAAGTATGTGTTAGAGAGAAAGCAGACAAAAAACAGAAAATACATGGTGGTAGTTGGAAGATCTGTGGGGTGAGGAGGGGCTGTTGATGTTCACGTATCTCTACTGAATTCTCTTGATAGCTGTGTTATTTTCTTGAACAAGTTATATATGAGTTGGTTTGCTTGTCTGCAAAATGCTAATGAAAATATTATACAGTCTTGATTCTAAGTGTTACTGTTTACAAACCTTTTACATTTAAATTTTGAAATGATTTGGGAAGTGTGGGTAACAACTGATGCCTCCCTAGAAGCTGTCATTAAATTCATGCAGGAACTGCCGTTCCTGAATTTATGATAATATTTACCCAACAAGGCTGCTGCAGAGATTTAATAAGAGAATGTACGTGAAAAATGCTTTGTAAAGTGTAAAACGGGCTTCCCAGCTGGCACTAGTGGTAAAGGACCTGCCTGCCATTGCAGGAGATGTAAGAGATGTGGGTTCAATCCCAGGGTTGGAAGATCCCCTGGAGGAGAGCACGGCTACCCACTCCAGTATTCTTGCCTGGAGTATCCCATGGACAGAGCAGCTTGGCAGGCTATGATTCATTGGATCACAAAGAGTCAGACACAACTGAAGTAACTTAGCACACACACACAGTGTAAAACATTATTCACAGATGTGAGATAATGTTCTCAAAAGTGGAAGTGCAGTAACTTTGTGTAGAACAGGACGTGTCGTAAAGCACTTTGTGAACTGTTAGGTGTAGTATATCTTAAGGGGTGTATATGGGCCAGTTTTAGCCTCGGTGTTTTCCCCTATGATGCTGATGCTGGGAAAGATCCTGATGCTGGGAAAGACCCTGATGCTGGGAATGATTAAAGGCAGGAGGAGAAGGGAATGACAGAGAATGAGATGGTTGGACAGCATCACTGACTCAATGGACATGAGTGTGAGCAAGTTCCAGGAGTTGGTGGTGGACAGGGAAGCCTGGCGTGCTGCAGTCCATGGGGTCACAGAGAGTCGGGCACAACTCAGCGACTGAACTGAACTTTCCCCCATGAAGTTACTGTTGGTTTTGCTTCTCTTGAGCAGTGGTAGGGCACTAAAGTGATTTTCTTTCTATAACTGATTTTCTTATCTCACCTCTTCTAGCAGGAGCGGGGCAAGTGTTAATTCGGCTGAGCTTTAGTTTTCTCATCTCTGATGAACTTAGCTGTAAGTCTTTCAGGCGTCACCATTCCATGGGGCAGCAGTGCAGTGTCTTGACTTTTAGTCCAAACTGTGCTCCTGACTGTGGACCCTGGACAAATCTGTGCCTCAGTTTCCCCATCTATAAAACTGAGTTAGTTTACATTTTAACAGCCCTCCCAGCTTTGTTCTTCCTGCATCCCTAGGATGACACAGCTGGGTCCCTGCGTTTCTCACTGAGGTCTGTGAGGAGTACCTGGTGACACGGGGGGTCAGGTGTGCTGCTACTATTCTAACTGCCTGTGTCTGTCCTCTAGGGAACATCCCTGGCTCGGCCGTGCTGGTGTTTGACATCCACGTGATTGACTTTCACAACCCGTCAGACTCCATCAGCATTACCTCCCACTACAAGCCCCCTGACTGCTCAGTGTTGAGTAAGAAAGGGGATTACCTCAAGTATCACTACAATGCCTCACTTCTGGACGGGACCCTGCTGGATTCCACGTAAGGACAGCAGGGATCGGTGGGGTGTGAGCCTGGCAGATAACAGTTGGTATTCCTGTGGCCCCCCTTTTCTTTTCCCCAGATACTCATTGAGGGCTTTATTTCCATGCCTTTTGCACTGTGTATCTTAAATGCACATCACTACTCCGGTACATTGTTCTAAGAGTTCCCTCTGAACGGTCTCATCTTGTCCCCTTGAAACTGTCTGAAAAGATCTCATAACTACTGTCTTTAAAAATTAACCCACAGATAAAGTCCAAGCTCCAGAGTCTCTCTGGAGGCACGTGAGGCTCTCTTGTCAGCTCCGTGCTGCCTCCGCAGTCTCGTCTTCTGCTGTGGTCCACCTTCCGCCTCCCAGGGGTGCCATGTGCTGCGGTGGAGGATGTGCACTGCATTCATCCTTCCTTCTGGCCAGCTTCTGCCCTGGTCTAAGTGCCTTCCCTTTTCGCAAGGTCTTTGCCTGGTTCCTAGGAAGAGTCAACTGTTCTCACTTCTGCAGTCTCATAATGTTTTATGTTTTACCTGCCTTTTACTTGGGGGCTTCCCAGGTGGCTCAGTGGTAAAGAATTCGCCTGCCAATGCATGAGACACAGGAGACACGGGTTTGATCCCTGGGTCAGGAAGATCCCCTGGAGGAGGAAATGGCAACCCGTATTCTCACCTGGGAAATCCCGTGGACAGTGGAGCCTGGTGGGCTACAGTGCATGGAGTCACTAAGAGTTGGACACAGCTTAGAGACTGAGCATGCACACACACCTTATAGTTGTTTTTGTTTCTATCACTGTTGCTGGTCTGAACACCTTAGATACTCAACCTGTTTATTCATCTTTTTACTCCTTACACTTAGCCCAGAACATCACGCAAAGGAAGTATTTTATAAATGTTAATTGAGATGAATCTAAAACCATATTACTAGGAATCAACAGTGTATACTAGTATCATTCAGGTAAAAGGAGCTTTGCTCCTTATGTATCTGAATCTTTAGATTATCAATGGAAGTGAAAGTCGCTCAGTCATGTCCAACTCTGTGACCCCATGGACTGTAGCCTGCCAGACTCCTCTATCCATGGAATTCTCCAGGCCAGAATACTGGAGTGGGTAGCTAGCTGTTCCCTTCTCCAGGGGATCTTCCCAGGTCTCCTGCATTACAGGCGGATTCTTTACCATCTGAGCCAAGGTAATATGCTATTCTCTTTGGGAAGGAAACATTTTCAGCCTTTCTTTGTGTCTCCATATAAGTACATCCATTTTTGTACTGAGCCTGGCTTAGAATCCTAAGTTTAGTCTTAAGGAGAAAGAACAGCTTCATGTAAATATGTGCTACTGGATTTATTCTAGATGGAGAGGGTCTTATCTCCTTCCCCACCCATCCCTTTGTATTCTAGCCTCAGGTGACAGAGTGTGGCCAGGTGTGGAGAGCTTGAGGGACATACTCCTCATTCTCTCTGGTGCTGTGAGACCTAAAGCATTTAATGTATTTCATCAGATCTAAAATGTGTTGGTTGTTAGAAGCATCATTTTATGTATCTCAAGAAACTAAGAACGCTGTCAAAAAATAACAACATGATGTCTGTGGTAAGATGTATCCCAAATCAAGAGAAATTAAAATGTGAAAAAATATGCATTATAGAATCAATGAAATATGCTCTAGCTCCTGGAGCCCAGATTTACAGGAGAATCTGGCTTACAACAAACTTCTCTGCACTAATGATTAGAAACTTGTGGAGGACAGTGGGGAAGAAGCATGGCTTGCATTTGTTCTGGGTGCAGTGAGCTTATGCAAGGGAAAACGAGGTTAGGACAGCCTGTAAGGCCAATGGCCAGCTGTCATTGCTGGGCTGGCGCTCCTATTCTTGTTGTCCCTCCTACAGCTTTGGAAAGGGGAAGTGGGGGTGGGAAAGAACAAAGGAATTTCTTCTTTGGTGGATCAGGATATGCGTCTCTTGTTGGGTGGGGAATCCGTCTTCCTGCTTCTGAGGCGTGTTTGGCGGATGCACAATACTCTTACAGATCATGCAAGCGCCACGTGACGCCTCTTCCTCTTCCCAGAGACTCCATTCTGAACCATTGGAGTCATCTGTGGCTCGTGTACACTGACACGAAAGAGCAGTGTCTGGGCGTCCCTGCGGGTTCTCTTCTGGGTAGAAGTTTCAGAGTAATAGGGTCGTGGGAGGTGCGGCAGGAGAAGGCTTACCTGTGCGGGAGGAGCTTCTTCTGGAGGACGGGGTCTGGCCCCACCCCAGGCCCACCGGGGGCTCTATTAACAGCTTGGCAGGTGCTCATTGATCGGGACTGGGAGAGTGGGACCGCAGAGAGGGGAACATGGGTGGAGAGCCAGAGAGGGCTGCCCGTAGGCAGGAAGCAGGAAGCTGGCACCGAATGGGGAGCCGGGAATACACAGAAGGAATGAGGAGAATGTCTGAGACAAAAACTGGCAAACCAAAAATAAAAGGATGACTTGAGGGAAAGGAATGAGCTGAGTTTTCAGAGATGACACGTAAAAACAGGTTGCTTGCTTAGAGGGTTGTCTTCATGTGTGTTGAAACTGGCCTCAGAAAAGAATAAAGTTGCTTGCTTAGAGGGTTCTCTTCATGTGTGTAGAAACTGGCCTCAGAAAAGAATAAACACTTGTTATTTGATAACTCAATGAGTTCTTGCTTATTCTGTACAATTTGGAAACCCAACAGTCCCATGGGAAGTTGCCCAGGGTCCCTGGAGAGAGGCGGTGTGAGGGCGCCTCCGTGCTGCTGACAAAGGAGGGGCTGTGTTGGGGTAGGGCAGAGGACGAGCCCTCCCTCAGGCCTGGGGCCAAGGCATCCAGTGTGCTGGAACTGGCTTTGTTTGCCTTTCAGTCCAGGTAGGACAAGCCGCTTTGGCCCTTCGCCTGTGGGAGGCTAGGAAGCCTGAGAAGGGGAGGTGGCCAAAGGGGGCGGTACCTCCTTGTTGTCACCAGCTGGTGGTGGACATCAAGGGGCACCAAGAGAGCCAGGGGGCGTTTCTTCTTTGGATTTGAAGAATATTCCCATTGTTTGCTTTTAGGAAGTGATAGGAATGCATCAATTTTAAAATAGATTTACTTTCGGTACTGACTGAGGTGACTTTTATTTGGATTCCCTAGGGATTTGGGGCATCAAGGCTCATTAAAACCATGGCCCAGGTTAACTGTTATTATTCTGGAGTCATAGAGTGTTATAGGCACAAGCATGTCATACTCTCAAGGCTGTTCATTTATTGAGCTCTTGATGCTTGCTCTCCTCCGTGCCAAGCATATTATTTGCTATTTAGAATGTCCTATGCGATAGCTGTTATTACCTCTATTTTATAGATGAGGAAACTGTAAAATTATATTTCTGTCAAATTAAGTGGCAGAACCAGGATTCAGACTCAGGTCTGCTGAATGCAAATCTGGGTCTTAACTGCATTACATATTTTTAAAATTTTTCATGAAAATTTCTGATTAAAATTTCAGAACACTGACTAAAACTTAGTGACTTAGCAGGTATTTTACGCATATCCCAGTTGTTTTGCCAAATGTTCCGGTAAGGTCTTTTATAGCAAGAGGATTCATTGCAGTATGCCCCAGACTCTCAACCAGTTCCTCAGTCGTCCCTTGATTTTTACCTTGAAACTTTTGACGATTGCAGGCTGGTTGTTTTGCAGACTGTCCCTCAGTGTGGGTTTATGTCCTTATGATTACACAGGAATTCTGCATCTTTGACAGAAAGATCACAGAAGTGACATGTTTTCAGGAAGACATGCTCAAGTACCAGTGGGTTGATGGCCTAACCACAGATTCTTCTGTTTTATTTTCAGGAGGAATTTAGGCAAAACGTATAACATCGTTTTAGGATCTGGACAGGTCGTGTTGGGAATGGATATGGGTCTCAGAGAGATGTGTGTTGGAGAGAAGCGGACTGTGATCATTCCGCCCCACCTGGGCTATGGCGAGGCTGGCGTGGGTGAGTCTGTAACAGTAGTAAAAGGTGTCTGGGACACGGTCATTGTTTGTATTTTATGCTTTTGAGGTTCTAACACAATATGCTTCTTCCTTTTAAAACCCCAACCCAGAAAATCTGTGGTTTTTATTCAAGTCTTTGGCATTTTTGTTTCAAAACCCCATGAATTCGGGTGTGAGTACTATGTTAATGGGATTAAGCAGGGGTTTCTGTGAAAAAACAAAAAACCCTTGACTCTTCAAACCCATGTGTGGGAAATGTCACTGAAAGGGCTTCCCAGGTGAGCTAGGTGCTTCCTTGGGAGACTGTTTCCTGGGACAGTGGAACGCTGAACCTATAAGCTATCTAAGCAGATTTCCTTGTGGAAAAGATTGGTGTCAAGTTCTGGAAATATTGGTGGTATGTTGCCTTCACAGCTATTATGGTTTGATTCTGATTTTGGCCAAAATGAACCCTCCTCATGGGGGTTGGCAGGAACCCCTTCTTTTTCAGTACTTGTACTTCTGCTGTCTGGAGATGGAGTAGATGGGAAGTGCTAATTTACAGAAGTGATAGGCACTTTGGATTGATTTTTTCCAAAATTTTTAAATAATTGGAGAAGATATACTCTATGCTATTTTCCCCAATCTGAGAAAAACACTTAAAAAAATGTATCCTGTAAGACCATACTCCCATGACATATAATTATAATATATAGTTTAAAATAATGCACATTACATTTATTTATAGTCACATACTTATAAGTTATTTTGGGCCCATACTATATATACTGTTCTGGAATTTGTGTTTACAAATCATATCATGGCTCACAATTTTAAGGCATAATGTATTATTCTTAAAGTTCTGTGGTTAAATTTATTCAAAAGTTCTACCACTGTAGTCTCTGCTAGTTGCTTTTAAACTTCTTTTCACCAAGACACAGTAAGAATTGCATTTTATCTCCCAATTAGTGTTATGCATAAGCATACAATTTATACCTCGTGTATGTATACATATGGGCTTCCCTGGTGGCTCAGTGGTAAAGAACCCGCCAGCCAGTGCAGCAGCTAAGGGATCGTCCCTGCTCCGGGAAGATCCTCTGGAGAAAGGAATAGCAACCCACTCCAGTGTTCTTGCCTAGAGAACCCCACGGATACAAGAGTCTGGTGGGCTACAGTCCATGGGATCACAAAGAGTTGGACATGACTTAGTGACTGAGCAACAACAATAATATGTATAAATTTAGTTTTATATGATTATAACTAAGTTTTATAAAATAGTATCTATCCTTTCTATGTATACTGTACTTTGATTTTATTCTATCCCTAATTTAAAAAAAAAAAACATTGGTCACCATTCTTTAAATTGATCTGAGACTCACTACCTACAGTTTTGGAGAAGGCAATGGCACCCCACTCCAGTACTCTTGGCTGGAAAATCCCATGGGCAGAGGAGCCTGAAAGGCTGCAGTCCATGGGGTCGCTTAGGAGTCGGACACGACTGAGCGACTTCACTTTCACTTTTCACTTTCATGCTTTGGAGAAGGAAATGGCAACCCACTCCAGTGTTCTTGCCTGGAGAATCCTAGGGATGGGGAAGCCTGGTGGGCTGCCATCTATGGAGTTGCACAGAGTCAGACACGACTGAAGCGACTTAGCAGCAGCAGCAACCTACAGTTTGGAAAACCCACTTGCTGAGGCTGAACTTTTGCTGTCCCAAGAGATACCTCCATCCACGAGGCAGCCAGAGCCTGGGTGTTAGGGTGGGGGCAAAGGGGCATGCTCGCTGCCTTGCTGTTAACGCCACCTCCACCCCTGTCCTGTGGCAGATGGAGAAGTGCCCGGCAGTGCCGTGCTGGTATTTGACATCGAGCTGCTGGAGCTTGTGGCTGGCCTGCCAGAGGGGTACATGTTTGTATGGAACGGTGAGGTGTCAGCCAACCTCTTTGAAGAGATTGACAAGGATGGTGATGGAGAAGTCCTCCTGGAAGAGGTAACTGACCTTGTTGAATAGAAGTGGGGCCCAAGGAGCTCAGGGAAACTCCCTGGGCTGGGGCACCCATCCTGAATGTGAACCCACTCAGAGTGAGGATACCACTGCTTGCTCCTTGTGATCTGTAAACTGCATGCTCGTGTGTTAGGCGCTTGCTCACACACACCAAGTCCTCTAAGTCGAAGCTCACAGTTCCTCTTTGAAGAAACTGAGGCCCTGAGAAGTTCAGGGGTTGATTCCATAGCTCACAGATCTGGACTCAGTTCTTCGTTCCTGGGTGCTCGCTGTGGCCTGCATGGTGCTAAGTGTATTTCACGTATATTATCTTGCTTGGCCCTCATGGCAGCCATGTAATCACCCCTATTTTTCAGAAGAAAACAGCTGTGCACAGAGAAGGTGAATGGCTTGCTCAAGTTTGCAGAGCCATCGAGTGGTTTGTAGATGTCTCGATCATCTAGATCCTGTGTTGTTTCTCCTGTATGAGACACCCCTTTGTGGAGCTGGGCAAGAGAGTCTTTGTCTTGTCGCAGCTCTGGGGGAGTTTCAGGTCTCTGCCTGTTCCCATCTCCTTGTTCAGGGACGTGGCTCCAGCCTCCTCCCCTTCTCTCTTCTATCGTCCACATTTTCCCAACTACCGGACCATTCCCATTAGCTTAAGAGCATGCTGCTGTTTCCCTTATTAATGCATCTTTCTGTTTTTCTGTTTTTTTTTTTTGTTTGTTTTTGCTTTCTTTACAGCAGAAGCCTCAAGAGTGTCTGTCCTTCCTGCTTCCAGTTCCTTTCCTCCTAATCTCTTTTACACTCAGTCCTGTTGGGTCTTCATCCTCCACGCCCCTGAACTTGGTTTCTTGCTCAGGCACTGAGCCCAAATGCTCAGTTCTCAAGCTTACTTTAGCACAGCCGTTTCCCTTTGAGACGCCTTCTTTTCCTGGCTTCCGCCTCACAGTTTCTCCAGGTTCCTTCTGCCTCACTTGTAGCTGCTTCTCCCAGGGCTTTTCAGAGTGGAGGGCCCCAGACTAAGTCCTAAACGTTGCTCTCTTCCCCCTTGATGACCTCCCTCCCATCCTAAGGCTTTATCTTCATCCTGTTGGCTTCCAGATTGGCAGCTCCGGGCCTGTCTTCTGTCCTCTTCACACTAAGGTATCAGCTGCCCACTTGACACTGTCATTCGCTGAACCCCCAATATCCACCCCCTCAAACTTGCTTCACCCAAAGCCTTTCCCATCTCATTCGATGACAGCATTTCCCTTCCAGTTGCTCAGGTGAGAACACCCAGTCATCTCTCCTCTCTTCCTCTCACAGGCTAGATTAAATCCATCAGGAAATAATTCTAGTTCTTTCTTGAAAACATATCCAGAACCTGACCACGCCTCACCACCTCCACTCCATAGCACCTCAATCCAGTGTCTGTTACCTCCCACTTGGACCTCTGCAGAGGTCTTCCTGCTCACACCCTTGCCCCTCACAGTGGCCAGAGTGGTCCTTCTAAAACGTGAGCTGGAACGGGGCCCGCATCATCTCAGAACTCTGCAGAAGCCTCCTGTCAGGCAGCATCCCGCAGGCCCCAAAGCCTTGTAGTTGTCCAGCCTGGAGACTGCAGAAAGAGCCTGGAGATGGTGACAGAGACATCAATAACTTATTGAACAGGGATCTTCTATGTCTGCAGCAAAGGTCCTGCCCCCACAGTGTATGGCTGATAGAACATAGCAGGAACCTTTGCTACCTAGGGGAGAAGGAGGCTACCTTTAATAGGGGAATTAATGTCAGGTTGGCTCATCAGTTACCAAGGAAACCAGCAGCTAGGACATGACCCTCACAGGCCCTCAGGTTAAGACCATCATGAGGGCAGATATTTCCCTTTAATAAACTAGCAGGTGGAGCTGTTTTGGCATAAAGAGGAGAGCAATCACCAGCTGGGGCAGGGTTTCTTGTGAGTAGGGTGTAGGTGAAGCAAGGGCTGGCTAAGCAGTAAGAGAACAGCTGTATTTGTTGGCCTAACCATACATCCCTTTATTGTCAGTCTTTACAGTGGCCCACACCCCACAGGGCCCTCCACCACTTGC
Source organism: Nanger dama (assembly GCA_917880005.1). Classification (NCBI taxonomy): domain Eukaryota; kingdom Metazoa; phylum Chordata; class Mammalia; order Artiodactyla; family Bovidae; genus Nanger; species Nanger dama. Next base: position 34,114,244 of record CAKJTW010000022.1, read on the forward strand.
TCACTGTCCCGTCCTTCCATCGACTCTCCCTTTGCTGTGCTGTAAACACACTGTCCGTGTGTCCACCTGGGGCCTTTGCACCAGCTGTTCTCTGCTCAGCAGACATTCCCCTAAGTAACTGTTGGGCTTGTTCCCTCACTTCTTTTAAGCCTCCATACACACTTCTCTTTAGCAGTGTGCTTTTACCCTGACCATCAAATTGATACTTTAACCAATTCCTCTGGCTGTACTCTTGATCTCCCTGACTTGGCTGACCTTCCTTTCTCTGGAGTATTTTATTTCCTAACTTAATGTATAGTTTACTTACCTTTTCAATGTTCCTTTTTAGTGTCTGCACAGTATTCTGAATGTTCTTTTTAATAGTGTATCTTTTCCACTAGTGTATGCTAGAATTACAAGAGCAGGATGTTTTGTTTATTGATGAATCTTTAGGCTCTAGAGTGCTGCTCAGCATACAGTAGACAGTAGGTTTTTATTGTATGAATGAATGAATTTTCAGAGGCAAGGATGATTAGGGATCAGCTGTAGGTGGAAAACTAAGTGTTGATGTAGGGAAACAGGATAGTTCCAGTGACTGCTAGGTACTAGCTGCCTGGAACCTAAGCACTCCTATAGTCATTTGGCCAAGGTTTTTAACCTGCATCCAGAGATTAAAAGCCATCCCCAGTGGCTCAGAGTTAAAGAATCTGCTTGCAGTGCAGGTGATGCAGGAGATACGGGTTCTCCTTCTGGGTCAGGAAGATTCCCTGGAGGAGGGCATGGCAACCCACTCCAGTATTCCTGCCTAGAGAATCGCATAGCAGAGGAGCCTGGTGGGCTACAGTCTATGGGGTCGCAGAGTTGGACGCGATTGAAGTGACTGTGCACGCGTGCTGGAGGAAAAAAAATCGAGATCGTATAGCTCAGAAGATTTTGTCTGTTCTGCTGGCTCAGACTCAAATTCCAACCCCACTGTCCCAGGACCACCTTGTTCAGGCTCCAGCTTGGTGTCTTCGGCTGCCCTGTCTCATGGTCTGTACTGCCCCTTTCTCTCCAGTTCTCAGAGTACATTCATGCCCAGGTGGCATCTGGAAAAAGGAAACTCGCTCCTGGATTTGATGCTGAGATGATCGTGAAGAATATGTTCACCAACCAGGACCGAAATGGAGATGGGAAGGTCACGGCTGAGGAATTTAAACTCAAAGACCAGGAGACAAAACACGATGAACTCTAAACCTGACACGAGCCACTTGCATGATACCAAGCCCCCTGTTGTGGCAGAATGTGCACTGAGGGTGTGAGGGTCTCTCAGAAGGGGAATGGTCAGCAAGTAGTAGGTGGGTCACATAGCACCTGGGACATGCATCGGGGTGGGTTGATATACATGGTGAGAACTTTAGGCTGATGCCAGTGATACTGAATAAAATCAGTTCAGGGGCCTTAGCATGGGTGGTGTAGAATATTGAAAATGCTGCATTGTCAGCTATTGTTTTGTGAGCCTTCTGGGTAGGTGGTTTTGTTATTAAAGGAAAATAGCATCATACAGAAGTTGTAATCATCTTGGAGGGAACAGAGGAAAATGTGTCTGGGATATCTACATAAAGAGGGTTAAAAATGTTAACTTGCTGGTGTTTTCAAAATGTTCTCCAGGTGGTTAGAAAAGAGAGAGCAGGCCCAGGAAACTTCTTAGCAGCCTGTACAAGACCTGGTAATGCCCAATCTCCACCATGCCTCACACACACACACACACACACACACACACACACACACACACACACACCTGGTAATGCCCAGTCTCCACCATGCCTACACACACACACACACACACACACACACACACACCCCTGGTAATGCCTGGTCTCCACAGTGCCTACACACACACCCCCACACACCTGGTAATGCCTACACACACACCTGGTAATGCCCAGTCTCCACCATGCCTACACACACACACACATGAAACTTCTTAGCAGCCTATACAAGACCTGGTAATGCCCAATCTCCACCATGCCTACATACACACACACCCACATCTGGTAATGCCCAGTCTCCACCATGCCTACACACACACACACCCACATCTGGTAATGCCCAGTCTCCACCATGCCTACACACACACACGAAACTTCTTAGCAGCCTGTTCAAGACCTGGTAATGCCCGGTCTCCACCATGCCTACACACACACACACACACACACACACACACAGCTGGTAATGCCCAGTCTCCACCATGCCTACACACACACACACACGAAACTTCTTAGCAGCCAATCTCCACCATGCCAACACACACACCTGGTAATGCCCAGTCTCCACCATGGCTCCATGGCTACACACACAGACACACACACATGAAACTTCTTAGCAGCCTATATAAGACCTGGTAATGCCCAATCTCCACCATGCCTACACACACACACACCCACACCCACACTTGGTAATGCTCAGTCTCCACCATGCCTACACACACATACGAAACTTCTTAGCAGCCTGTTCAAGACCTGGTAATGCCCGGTCTCCACCATGCCCACACACACACACACATACCTAGTAATGCCCGGTCTCCACCATGCCTACACACACACACACACACACACACCTGGTAATGCCTGGTCTCCACCATGCCTACACACACACACACACACACACACACACACACACACACACACCTGGTAATGCCTGGTCTCCACCATGCCTACACACACACACACACACACACACACACACCTGGTAATGCCTGGTCTCCACCGTGCCTACACACACACCCCCACACACCTGGTAATGCCTACACACACACACACACACACACACCTGGTAATGCCCAGTCTCCACCATGCCTACACACACACACACACGAAACTTCTTAGCAGCCTATACAAGACCTGGTAATGCCCAATCTCCACCATGCCTACACACACACACACAGCTGGTAATGCCCAGTCTCCACAATGCCTACACGCGCACACACACACACACACACACACCTGGTAATGCCCAGTCTCCACCATGCCTACACACACACACACACACACACACACACACACACCTGGTAATGCCCAGTCTCCACCATGGCTCCATGGCTACACACACACACACACACACACACACACACACACACACACACACACACGAAACTTCTTAGCAGCCTATACAAGACCTGGTAATGCCCAGTCTCCACCATGCCTACACACACACACACACACACACACACACACACACACGCACGCACCTGGTAATGCCCAGTCTCCACCATGCCTACACACAGACACACACACCTGGTATGCCCAGTCTCCACCATGGCTCCATGGCTACACACACACACACACACACACGAAACTTCTTAGCAGCCTATACAAGACCTGGTAATGCCCAGTCTCCACCATGCCTACACACAGACACACACACCTGGTATGCCCAGTCTCCACCATGGCTCCATGGCTACACACACACACACACACACACGAAACTTCTTAGCAGCCTATACAAGACCTGGTAATGCCCAGTCTCCACCATGCCTACACACAGACACACACACCTGGTATGCCCAGTCTCCACCATGGCTCCATGGCTACACACACACACACACACACACACGAAACTTCTTAGCAGCCTATACAAGACCTGGTAATGCCCAGTCTCCACCATGCCTACACACACCCACACCCACACCTTGTAATGCCCAGTCTCCACCATGCCTACACACACACACGAAACTTCTTCGCAGCCTGTTCAAGACCTGGTAATGCCCGATCTCCACCACGCTTACACACACACACACACTTTTCTGGCTAATCACATCCCACGTTGTTGTGCTCTTCCTACTGGCCAGGTAACTTGGAGGTTAAAAGAAAATCAGTGGACCAAACATAAGGCATGTTGTACCATGAGAATTTGATTCTGCATTTGCCATATAAGATTGTCTGCTTTACTCTTTCTTATTCCCATCACTCTTTCCCATATCACCCTCTTTTCCCACCCTGAATCCTTTGATCAGATACATACAAGCAGGGCTGATGGCTCAGCCACACTCGAGTTGTCTCACTGTAGCCAAGACAGAAATGTCATCCCAACAGGTGAGCATAAACAAAGTGGTGTATTTCTGTCACCCCTCTGTCTGGAGAGGGACGTGCCCTAAGGCCTGGGGGGCCCCTGTGTAGGACACTGTGCCTGCTGACCTCTCCTCGTGTTATGCAGTGACCGCCTTGCTGCCTGTGTCCCTTCATGGTGGTGGCACTCACCCTGAAGTAACCAAGGATTTTCCTTTTGAAGTGACTTTGACTAATTTAAACTATTTTGTACTGATGTAGCTCTGAGATAGTTCCTGAAAATGCTGTGCACTCATTCAGTGGAACAAATGTTGGAAAATGAATTTTTCATATATAAAATATTGAATTATCAGGTTTTGTGTTTTATTTGAAGGCTCATTTCCCCCATAAGAATATGCCACGCCTCCAGAATCCCCTTGGTTAAGAACTCAGCAGGACTGAGTTGAAAGAAGTGGAAGATCGCTGTACAGTAGAAAGTGGGTGTATCTGTCAGGGTCTTGGCTGGAAACATACACTGAAGTGGGACTTCTGAAGAGAAGCGAATGAAAGGACTCCTTACACGAGTGTGGTGGGGTTGGGGCGGGGCAGTGCAGTAAGGATGCCGAGGTACCCATGACCGCCGTTGGGCGTCAACAGTAGGAAGCTGCTCTAATGCCGGACTGAAGGGTCGGGGGAGCCTGGGCGGGGCTGCCTGGTAGGAGTGGGTGGAAGACACAGCCACCCCCAGAACTGTGGCTGGCAGTGGGCAGAGTGGTGAGAGAGAAACACTCATCTTCTCTGTCCGGCTCCCATCAGCTGAAGCCCGTCTGAAGCAAGAGGGCAAAGAGCTCAGGGGCTAGTGTTCTGAGATCAGTGTTTTTGGGATGCAGGGGAAGGTGTAGAATGGCTCTGGTAGGGGTTGGGGTGGAAAAATTAACTGGCATATTTAGAGGGAAAAGCTACATAGTTTTTAAAGAGCAAATATTCTGCTTTACTTTTTTAAAAAATATTTGGCTGCATCAAGTCTTAGTGGCAGCCCAGGGCCTCTCTAGTTATGGCACACAATTCAGTTGCTCTGTGGCATGTGGGATCTTAGTTCCTCGAGTAGGGATCAAACCTCGTCCCCTGAATTGCATGGTAGACTTGCAACTACTGGGCCACCAGGGAAGTCCCTGTTTTACTCTTTGCAGAGGCAACTTCGGGGATTCTGCATGCTTTTCGGAAGGGAAAGAGGTGCCCACGGCCTTCCCAGCTGCCGCCGCCATTGCCACTATTGTTCCTTAACCTTCTTCTGTGGAGCACACAGTCACGCAGCTTTTCCACTTAACAGAATTCCTTGAGTGCACTAGATAGGTTAATGATCTGTTGAACTGAATTGCCCTTTGGAATGCATTTGATTTGTAACGTCTTTATACTCACATGTTCATGGAGATGAATATCTTGTGCTTATTCTCTACCCTAGATCTCTAGCTGGTCCTGTTTGAATTTCTTCACTGGCTGTTTTCTACAGTAGCAGGTTGGCTGAATAAAAATAAGTTTCTCTGGGGAAGTTAAGGACTGTGAGCCTTAGAGCTTCAAGAATGGAAGGAAACTTTAGCTGGTATTTGTTTTCGTATTTAAACTGCCTGCCTGACAGCTGACCTGAAACACTGGTCTTTCTGGCCTTTAGATTCAGACTGAAATACTGGCTCTTCTTGGGTCTTTGTCTTATTGGCTTTTACTTTTTAGCTTTATTGAGGTGTAATTTTAAAACTGTTTAAGACATTTCAAGGGTGTATTATGATTTGACATACATTGTGAAAAGATTCCCATCAACTTAACATATACATCACATTTTTTTGGAGAACATTTAACTTCTACTGTTAGCAAATTTCAACTATATGATAGTGCTATCAACTATAGTCACCATGATATACATTGGATTCACAGACCTTATTTATCTTACAGATGAAAGTTTGTATCGTTTTATTTCCCCCACCCCCTAGGCCCTGGTAATCACCGTTTTTTCCCTCTGACTTCAACTTTTTTATTTTTCTGTATCTACATATATAAATGATACCATGCAGTATTTAGCTTTCTAAATCTAGCTTATTGAGTGCCGCCTGGCACTTCCATTCTTTCCGTTGCTAACGGAACATATGTCATTTTGTCAGGGAAGTTGGCCTGACTGCAAAATTATATGTAAGCACTTTAATATCAGGTTTCTAGGAACAGAAACCTGGCTTCCTTTGAAGACTTCTTCCCTTGGATCTCTGAAGTCTTTTTATAAAATAAGAATGCTACTCCCAATTATTTACTCCTATTTGTGGATATTATTAAAATAGTGTTTGATACTGTGTGGTCATCCTTAATGTTGGAATTTCAGTAGTTTAGGGGAGTTCCTTGCAGCTTACAGTGGCCCTATTTAAATATCATTTAAATGCAGACAAGATTTACAGTACTCAAATTTTCTCTGAGCTCTAGTCCACTTACAGTATCATCTGTACATTTCACAGGCATCCCAAACTCAGTGTGTCCGAAATAGAATGTATATTCCCACTCTCTTCCTAGCACCGTCCATCCAAGCCTCTGCTCCTTTCATTCTCTTGTACCCATTTGCTCAAACCAGATACTTGGGAGCACCCTATTCTCTCACCCTACACATTTAATCCCAAAGCAAGTCTTGACATTTCTAAATTGGTAGTTGCTAGAAGAGGCTGTAGAGACTGTTCTCATGGCTTTTATTTTAAAGGGAGGTGACTGAGCAGTGACAAGAAAGGTCAGAACTTTAGTATTCTTTACACTTACACCACAGTGTGCTTGTTTGTGGACACATATTATAAACTCCTTTGGAAAATAGCCAATATGGCAAGCTCTCATTGCAAATACAGGAGTAAAGAGCTATCATTTGATAAAGGAGTCCCAATGCAAGGAGATCCAACCAGTCCATTCTAAAGGAGATCAGTCCTGGGATTTCTTTGGAAGGAATGATGCTAAAGCTGAAACTCCAGTACTTTGGCCACCTCATGCGAAGAGTTGACTCACTGGAAAAGACTGATGCCAGGAGGGATTGGGGGCAGGAGGAGACGGGGATGACAGAGAATGAGATGGCTGGATGGCATCACCGACTTGATGGATGTGAGTTTGAGTGAACTCCAGGAGCTGGTGATGGACAGGGGAGGCCTGGCGTGCTGCGATTCATGGGGTCGCAGAGTCAGACACCACTGAGTGACTGAACTGAACTGGATTTTTTCTATGTGAAAAGTCCTCCAGGTAACTGACCCCCACCCTTCCTCCATGCCATGGGCTTCCCAGGTGGCACTAGTGGTAAAAACCTGCCTGCCAATGCAGGAGACGAGACTGGGATTCGATCCCTGGGCAGGGAAGATCCCTTGGAGGAGGGCATGATAACCCACCCCAATATTCTTGCCTGGAGAACTCTCATGGACAAAGGAACCTGGTGGGCTATGGTCCAAGGAGTCACAGAGTAGGACACGACTGAAGCGACTTAGTATGCACGTATACGCCATGCTATCTGCTTTAAAGCAAGAAGTTTGGTTTTGAGTTCCATTCTGGAAGTACCTAAGCAGGGACAGTCTACTTTCTGCCACTGTGTGCTTTGTTTCATTATTATAAAAAGAGAGAAGCAGTGATGGAGAATACAGATGGGATGCAGGAAAACGTTTGCATCCCAAGACCTTGCCTCTCTACCACATATGACTGGACTAGACACTACCGCCCATACTGGATAACAGAACTAGCTGGACATGCTTTGTCTGTATCATGGCTCAGATTCTAACAACACCAACTAGTTGCTCACAGACTGCAGGGTGATCCTGCAGTGATCAGTGATCCTGTGATCCTGTGATCCTGGCTAGGGTCAGGATCAAATTTATCACAATGGCAAGACTTAGCCTTGTGTAAACCAATTACAGGGCAGCCAAAATTTGGAATGGGAAGTCAGGCTGCAGAGAAGCATACTGGTTCCAAATGCTGAATTACGCTATTTTAATCACCATGAGACCCAGCAACATTTTGTTTTCTGCCTATGGCTGTTTCTGAAACACTTAGATGTACAACAAAGTACCTCTTTTACTAATATTTTTGCAGGGGAAAAACAATTTTCCCAGGCCCCACTATTTCTGAAGGGCAAATTAAATTTTCTCTGTAAAAATCTTTTTATTCTTATAGTGTATACATCTGAAAATAACCTAAGCAGGCACTATGACAAAGACATTAGGATTCATGTACCTCACATATATGCAAGAAAATCATGGCAGGCTTTGCTAATGAATAATAATAGTCTTGACAGAATTACAAAGGCTTTTCATTTCATGTTTATCATCAGTGCTTTGATACAGAACATTCTGTAATGATTAGTGACATGTCGATACCAATGGATATTTTTCAAATATCAAGTGCCAATATTTTTTGGTAAATACTGATTTTTACCAAACAAAAGAACTAAACTAAAAGTTTTAGGAGATGATTAATACCATCAGCGTAATTCACCCAAATTATAAAAACGACAACACTTAAAATCACGTACATTATTTCATTTCATAAAACTTTTAAAACTTCTACAAACTTTCCCAATGTAAAAGATGCCTCAAAAATGTCGTAGTAACATTAAGCTACAAAAGTCACTCTGGAAATGTAGGAGTTTTTTTCCAATTTTAGCTCTATGAATTTTTTAAAATTTGTTAAAAATATATAGTGAGGAGTGTGTTGAGAGAGGTGGAGAAATAGGAACTTCCAGTTTGATGGATTCAACAAATCTGAAAATACTTCAGTAATACAGAGGAAAAACTTCAAGAGCAAGAATATATTATAAATAAAAAAGTCTTTTAGCCAGATGAACAGATGAGCAGCTCTTCCATCAACGAGAGGTCTTCTTGAAGGATGGTTGTTTATAGTATCTTCTGTAAGATAGAGTTGGCTACATCCAGTGATTCATCTTTTACTAGAACAATATCATAAGAGTCCATGTACTTTTCTAAAAGCTCATCCACCTAATCAACAATCAAAAAAAAAATCACAAAAATTAGTATGCAGGGAGGAGAAGTATATAACCTCAGTATAAATCTCACTATTACATCCAATCTTTTGGGTAAAATGTAGTAATGTAATTTGTTTTTAAAAGCTTTGATTTGAAGAAATACTTGAAAATTTTTTTAATTCATTGACATAGAAAGTTTCCATACAGTGCTTTTTCTTCCAAAATGATTTCTCTCTAGCCCAGTGGTTCTCAACTGGTGAGAGAGTGCCCAAGGAATATTTGGCAATATCTAGAGACATTTTTGATTCTCCTGATTAGGGAATGATACCAGTTTCCAGTGGGTAAAGGCCAGAGATGCCTCACTGGGAAGGTATACTCTCCCTCCCCACCAAAACCTACAGCATGCTTATATGCATGTCAAGTCCTTTAATCATCATCAAAGTAAAGGGGTAAAGAGCAACTGAAATGTCTTTAAAATAACTACTTTCTCAGGTACCTGTGGTAACAACTTTCTACAAGTTTTCATCCTAATTTTTCTTAAAGTTAAATGATAGCTCTGCATACTTACTCTGTCATTTAGATACCCAATTTTCAGGATGTGCTCCACATTGGCTACTCCATCTGCCATTTTTAAGTCCCCTTGGGAGTCTCCCAGGAGAATTATGTTGCTATTGTTTTTAGTTGATTGAAATATTCTGTGTTCTTCAAGGAACCATCATGTTTGTTAAACACATGAATTAGTTCTCCTTTAAATCCTTTGAGCAGCCCCTGTTAAAAATATAAATCCTTTGAAAGAATAGGTTCTGCAAGTTCTACTTTTGTATTTTCACATTCATGATAGGTAAGATAGGTTCTAATTCACTTTTTCTCTATCTATAGATATTAAATGTTCAGAATTGCTGCATTAAATTTAAAGAAGTTTTACTGCTTATTAGATTGCAGCTTCAGGAACAAAGTTTAAGAAGGGTATATTACTTTTAAAATATGGACACAGATATACCCGTGGAAAGATAAGTCCCATAGAAGGCCCACCAACTTGGCCTAATTTAACGAACATATAATACACTAAAGAGTAAATTAAAATGTATTTACATGATTAAAATATTTTCTGATATTAAAATTATGAAGAATGATTTGATATTCTTACATTGTCATCAAAATCCATGAAGTTGGACACTACTTTGACATTTGGGTAATATACACCAGCTTGACGGATAACCTCCTCCAGCACATCACCGATACCAGCCGAAAATATGAACACAGGAATACCGTATTGTTGCAGCTTATCAAAGAAATTCTCATATCCTTCCCTGTAAGATGGAGGTGGGAATTGAGTGTTAAAGAGCAAGATATATATCTCCTTTTCACCTAGACGTTAAAAAAGTGAAATAGTTCTACTTGGTTCTATGGCTTATTTATATTCTCATTTCAAAATACTACAATAAGAGGGCTCTTATTGATGTCTATGATGATACTAATACAAGTTTTTCAGTCTGGTTAACTTTTTATCCTACTTTCAATAAATTCTAAGTACAAATTAGATGATTTTAGACTTACTTGGAATATGGACATAAATCTACAGTTTACTATGTATACCATTTAACAGCAAATAGATGAACCACACCTTGAAAAACCCACAAACGGTGAGCTAGAAGACCTCCTGCTTGTCATCTTGTTCATCTATTCCCTATTATAGGAAAAGCAGAGTGGCAGAAACTCAGCTGTATTCTCTTTACATCTGGCATCTCTCTTACCTAAGATCTGGCAGCTACAGGTAATGTCTTAATCTTAAAATCAAAACTTATTTCACTCTTAATGGACTATAGAATTTAGCCGCCTACAAAGGAGTACTTACTAGCTGTCCTCACACTCTTTATGACAATTTAATGCTTTCTTCCTTAGAAGCAGATAACCTTAAAAATGTAGTATCATCAAAAAAGAGAAAAAAATAGCATCATCATATTTGCCTATTGGGTTGAAAAATTTTAAGAGGTGGTAAAGAGTACTGAAATTAGCTTTAAAATGTCTATATAATTCATGATTACAAATGTTTTTATTATCTGCTACAACATATTCACCCTTCCTGGAATAGTAGTTTTCAAGGGAGTCTGAGAATTCAGAAAATAGATCATGTAACAGAATTAATTATAAGTTTAAAATCCTTTTCAAGTTGGTTTATAACCTTTCCTTTCATAATCATGTCTTTTAAAAGTATTTTGCTAAAATATTTCAAAATGATTTTGGTTTCATAAATTTTTAGTCTTGAAATATCTGTTATTCTAAACTCCTTATCTCACCAAGTGGCATATTTTGGATATGTTTTTATATATAACATTGTTATAGATTATCTTAATTAAAAAACATGTGAATAAATATATGATAGTAGTTCAAGTCTGTAGACAATTAACAACAAAACATCTGAGAAACTTACTTGAGCATAATGTCAGATTCTTCCACAATTTCTTTAAGTTTGGCTTTCGGTAAAGCCTGTTCAACAAGCAAACTATGTGATTTAGTATACCTGGAAAGTATAAAGAGAATGTCAAATTATCAAAGAAAAGGAGAATATCAATTAAGGCAAATTAAGACTATTATCGGATCATCGAAAAGCAAGAGAGTTCCAGAAAAACATCTATTTCTGCTTTATTGACTATGCCAAAGCTTTTGACTGTGTGGATCACAATAAACTGTGGAAAATTCTGAAAGAGATGGGAATACCAGACCACCTGACCTGCCTCTTGAACACCTATATGCAGGTCAGGAACCAACAGTTGGAACTGAACATGGAACAATAGACTGGTTTCAAATAGGAAAAGGAGTACGTCAAGGCTATATATTGTCACCCTGCTTATTTAACTTATATGCAGATTACATCATGAGAAATGCTGGGCTGGAAGAAGCATAAGCTGGAATCAAGATTGCCAGGAGAAATATCAGATATGCAGATGATACCACCCTTATAGCAGAAAGTAAAGAGCCTCTTGATGAAAGTGAAAGAGGAGAGTGAAAAAAGTTGGCTAAAGCTCAACATTCAGAAAACTTCTGGTCCCATCACTTCATGGCAAATAGATGGGGAAACAGTGGCTGACTTTTTTGGCGGGGGGGAGGGCTTCAAAATCACTGCAGATGGTGATTGCAGCCATGAAATTAAAAGACACTTACTCCCTGGAAGGAAAGTTATGACCAACCTAGACAGCATATTAAAAAGTAGAGATACTAATTTGTCAACAAAGGTCCATCTAGTCAAGTCTATGGTTTTTCCAGTAGTCATGTATGGATGTGAGAGCTGGATTATAAGGAAAGCTGAGTGCCGAATAATTGATGCTTTTGAACTGTGGTGTTGGAGAAGACTCCTGAGAGTCCCATGGACTGCAAGGAGATCTAACCAGTCCATCCTAAAGGAGATCAGTCCTGGGTGTTCATTGGAAGAACTGATGTTGAAGCTGAAACTCCAATATTCTGGCCACCTGATAGGAAGAGCTGATTCATTTGAAAAGACCATGATGCTGGGAAGGGTTGAGGGCAGGAGGAGAAGGGGATGACAGAGGATGAGATAGTTGAATGGCATCACCAACTCAATGGACATGAGTTTGGGTAAACTCCGGGAGTTGGTGATGGACAGGGAGGCCTGGCATGCTGCGGTTCATGGGGCTGCAGAGTCGGACACGACTGAGCAACTGAACTGAACTGAACTGAACTGAAGACTATTATCTTTATTAAAAATGTTCTTCCGCATGAGAAAATAAGTACTTCATTCATTGTAATTTTGAATTTAAATTTCAGAGATTTAAGTTCATCACTAATGAATGTATACCCCATGTGTCTCAAAATGTGATACGCATGTTCTTATCATATTTCCCAGTTCTCAAACTCTGGTTTAGTTTTAATATGTTAATTAGATAATGAAAGGACACTAGTTGTAAATCTTTCTTTAGTTTACAGAGAAGAACTGAATTGAAGCTAGGAAGGCATAATCATTTCTCTGACGGCAGTAAGAATGAATAACAAATGAATGAAAAAATAGCATTTTTCCCACCTGTTTGTGATCTAAATTTTCATGAGTAGCCTAATTTGCCTAGTGAGAAAGAGAAAATTCTTGCTGTGGAAAGTTTTATATATAGGTGCTATGTAATTACATAAAACCCACCTATAATTACAGCATCTCGGTATAATAAGCCTTCAGAAGCTCTCTAGCTGCTATCTAAAAATCCATCTATAATATTCCCAGGTAACCCTCTTCTCTGCATCAGCTCCCATCTTTTAGTGAGCTCATTCTCCCAAGGAAGCTTATACCATTTCTAGGAAAGTCTAATTGCTAAACAGTCCTTTCTTTCATCATGTTGAAATAAGTTGGTATAAGTCTTCCAAGTCTAGATTCAATTCTTTTTATGGACAGGCAAGTAAAGTAAGTCTAATCTCTTTTCAGTGCTTCATACCACAGACACTGATTAAGTGTGCAAGGTATTCAGGTCAGGTAATGAGATTATGAAGACCAGTAACATCATTCCTGTTCTCTTAGGACTCTAAAACATAAGTTGTTGCCTCTCAAATCAAAGCATCATCTCTGTTCCTTGAACCCTTCCTCAAATGGGGTGGCTTTAATTCCTGTGATTATCTTAGTGGACTCCTATGACACAGACTAAGTTTGTCAACATTTCTTTTAATAGCATTCTCCCCGGACTCAACACAATGCTTTCGCTGTGATTTGCTTGGAATGCTGCAATTTCAGTTAATACGACCAACATCAGAGGCACATTTCTCAGTAACTATGTCACCTGCTGGCTTCAACTGAGTTCAGAGTTAACTTAACTCCTAATTCTTTTTCTTTGCACATTCTGCCACATATACTTTAAAAAAATTGTATTTAATTTAATGCTTGAGGGTATGATTTTAAATTTATTCCCACTGATCTTCATCTTAAAACAAATTCTAGATTGCTGCAGTGATTAGACAATCAGAGTTCATGCTGTCATATTTAATCACTGCTCTAATTCACTGGCTAATTTATGAAAATTTATGAATCTATTTATGTACAATACAGGTGAAAAGTAAACCATTAGTTGTAACTGTAATGTTATTTTTATTTTTAACCCTCCTATCACCCAATGCACACTTACCATTCTACTATATAAGGGTACTTCTCTTCTATAGTAAGAACAGGATCAACTTCAATAGCATAATATTTTTCCTTTAGTTGCAATAACTAGAAACAAGTAAATAATTTAATCATTAAGATTACAGAGTTGTCATTAAGCTGCTTAGTCTAATAGAAAACAAAACAATGTAAACAAGTATTTTCCGCACACTGCTTTATATGGTGAAGATCATGCCTAGCCAATGCATATATCCACTGAAGTGATCTCTGTTGATCTTAGTTTACATATAACTAAATGGCAACCTACTCCAGTATTCTTGCCTGGAGAATCCCACGGACAGAGGAGCGTGGTAGGCTACAGTCCATGGGGTCGCAAAGAGTCGGACACGACTGAGCAACTTCACTTTCACTTTCAAACATATCTCACGAGAAGTAACCTTACTTTCAGGTCAATAATTCAGTGACCTGAAATAATCAAATTATCACTACAAAAAAATCTTTTGTTTTCCTATGAAGGTTAAATTTGATTCATATTTGGAATCTTACTTGTTAAAATAGACATAGGTAGATACCTACTCAAGGAAAACAGAACTGAGGCAGTTTCCTATCAATTTAAGGGAACAAAATACATAAAACCACAGTACTTTTTTTTTTTTTGCTTGCAAGGCTTGTGGATCTTAGTTCCCCGACCAGGGACTAACCCTGTGCTCCTTCCATTGGAAGCACAGAATCCTAACCATTGGACCACCAGGAATTTCCATCACAATATTTTTGTTTTAATTCTCCAGTTAATGTAAGGACATCAGACTATTTTGGTAATCAGTTTAAAAGTTTCTCATGAAAGTTTTATTATTAAAAAGTTATTATTAATTTTTCTGTTAAAATAAGTTGGGAGCATATAATCCATACAATAAGCCTAAGATCTATTGAGTGTTTACTCTGTGCCAGATATGGCTATAAGAACTTTTGCATCTATTCTTGTTGGTGTGAATGAACCTGAAAAAATTCTCAGCAACCCTGGATTACAGTTAGTCTTTACCTTTTCTCGACATTCATCTGTGATTAGCTTACAGTTGTCAATGACATCTAAAGAAAGAAAGCAAACTAGGCATTAAAAAAATACTCTGAACTA
This sequence comes from Nanger dama, assembly GCA_917880005.1. NCBI lineage: Eukaryota > Metazoa > Chordata > Mammalia > Artiodactyla > Bovidae > Nanger > Nanger dama. The sequence goes on from CAKJTW010000022.1 coordinate 34,129,453, forward strand.
TATGCAATATCCAGGGATAAACTACAATGGAAAATAATACTAAAAAGAATATATATATGTGTATAACTGAGTACTTTGCTGTGGAGAAGAAATTAACTTCGATTAAAAGATAAAAAGAAAAGAAATACTCTGACTGATGCTACCAGTAATATAAATAACTTACTACGGTTAACTTAAATGCCAGGTCAAGAAGCATGATCATTACAACTTCTGTTCTTAGTGTCATAATCCACATGGCATTCCTAGCAAATCTAATGATTTTAAAATCTAAAGCATAGATATAAAGCTTTTTCCCAACATTTGGGATTACTTAGTAAGAAATTTTCCAGAGAAAAATGATTGGGCCAAAGGGTGTAATTTTTAGTGGTTTTTAAAATAAATTTATCAATGATTTCTCAAATTACATATGTTCCAACAGTAAGTAAGAGAGGGCTAATATCTCTGGTTGTCAGGTTGAGGAGTATTATTTTAAAAATTCACTACCAAGTTTGGAAAACAAAAAGGTATAGTATTCCAGCAACACATTTTAAGTTGTTATTTATTTAGTAACTCACTCTTTAACTTATCAGTGACACAAAAATTTAGTAACATTCCTAGAAAACACAAAGTATTTGATAAATCTATTTCCTTAGGCTACTTCAAAGTTTAAATTCATTTAAATATTTCCTGAATAAATAGACCACATTTGGAGAGAAAATATCAGAATTCTTCATTCCTCTTGCAACCAAAACTGTACAGGAAAATAGCCATTTATGTAACATGGGGAAGACAAATCCTCAAAATATAATAAAAAGAAGGCCCCTCTCACTTTCAATGTCCATAAAGAAGCAAAAATTACAAGCAATCTCAGATAACACAGGTTAAAAAAGGAACTTGATGATTACTTTTGTGAATCTATTTATGAATGCCACACTTACTATGACATGATGGGCATCTTTTTCCTTTGTAGGAAAATCGACTCAGTGTCATATCAAAGTCTGTTATTATCTATAAGAAAAGAGGAAAAGGCATTATGAAATCACAGCCACCAAGGCCAGACACTTAATGCACATTTTCTAGACAAATGAGACTCCTCTAGAGTGTTCTGTCCCTGCCCTCCACTGGAGGTTATTCTGTCTACACTAACTTAAGTACCCCAGCACAGTCACCAAATAAAATCTGACTAATCAGTATAGGAATTTGAAGCTGCAGGTAATATGGTTACTATTTCCGATAGCAATAAAACATTGCACAATTTCAACCTACTTGGTCAATGTACAAAAGTGCAGTGGAAATAAACTATGCCATGCTTCTAGTTACATTCTTGATTTAATTTGTCTATTTAAATAAACTAAACCAATGACTGAATGAATGATACACAGCAGTATTTACCAGCTCTTGAAACTTAGGAGACTGGGCTAAATATTTTTTTCAGAAATGTTTAAAAAAGGGGACAAGTTTTTAGTGAATATCCAGATTATTTAACTTACATGTAAAATATTCCTTTAAAAAAGAATTAGAAAAATTAGCTATCTCCTAATAATTACACATTACTTTGACTACTATGATTTATTATATTAAAAGAACACTTTGAAACTGTCCACATTTTAAAGATTATTCATATTGTTAATCAATTACTTAAGATGGTTTAATACTTAATGCATAGCACTAGTTATCTGAGCACTTAATATTAAAGCAAAACTAAAATTATTTCAAGGTTATTAACTTTTGTTTGTTTCCAGCGGGGTATTCTGCATATTTTAGATCAATTCCAGATACATCTCTTAGATTTTAATTCCAAAAGGACAGGGAAAGTTTGTCTATCTAAGCTTTCTTTATTCAGATTGTAGCAAGACATAAAATCAATGAGTCTGCTTGAACATGAAAAATAGAGGTTTAATGCTAAAGGCTTCTAGATAATGATTCACCTGAAGTTTAGCAGCTCCTCCTTTGATAAGACCACAGATAATTTCTTCTACTCTTGTAGGGTTCTTGATGTGAACTGAACTTTTCTGAATTTCCGGCATCTAAGAATCAAATAAATGAATTAACTATTTTAAATTTCTTTTTCCCCAGGTTTCTTTGATACCAAGCAGAGTAATATAAAAGCTTATATTATTTAAAGATGTAAAAGTGTTGAGGCATTATTTTAAAAAAGCAAACCACCATAATAAATTGCCATTTATCTAGCCAAAAATTTTAAAGCACATCAGTTATTTCTATCTAGAAGATTAAGACAAAACTACATTTGAAATACATTATCAGAAAATGCAATTTTTCTAATTATAAAAGTCATGCATGTTCACAACAGAAAAAACCAGAAGTATAAAAAAGAAAAATTGCCTGTAATTCTACTCCCCAAAGCTAAACAAGTAAGGGTTTTAATGTTTTCCATTGTTTTCATTTCTGTGATTGCAACTTGCATGTATATGCACATAGTTTATCTCATTCACATTATATACTTTTGCATCTGGCTTTTGAAATTAATATCAATGTATTAAATTTGAAAGGTTGCTTCAAGATCTTTACTCCTTTATTGTACTATACCCCCAAAACTTCACTGTTCTTGACATAAATTTTACAATGGATTTACTCCAAATTATGATTACTACTAAATATTAGACTAGTTGGGCTGAGGCTGCTACTTAGGCTGGTTTATGCAGGCTTTAGTTTTGCTTAACAGTTTAACATTATGTAAATAGCTTATTTTTTCTACCATGTCACAGAGAGAACGAAACTGATCAGAGTAAAATTAGCACCAGCATGGTGCTCTTATAGCACAAGAAGACTGGGGGAGGAAGCTATGAATCATTTAATAGTCAGCTCCAAGTATAAAAAGACAATAACTGAACCTCAAATTAAGATTCTACAGTGGCTTGTATCTAGTAAACTTTATTTCATATTCTATTATTATATGTGTGCTATCTCCAATATTAACATATTTCATGTGCGTTATGGACAGTTTTGAAAAATTCCCCAGGCCTTCTATCTCTGCTATAAGAGAATCTGACCAGGTAAATCTGTTAGGTTCCATGCTGTCCCTACATAATGGACAAAATCAGAAAATCAGAAAAAAGTTAACATGTCTTCCTGAGATTGGAGGATGAATACAGAAGTGGACAGAAAACAGAAGTAGGAACATTAAATTTTTCTTCATGAATGAAAGACATGAATTTATAATACACTTAATTTCAAAAAGCCATATTTAAATAGGGTAGGAGGGTAACCTGCAATACAATTAACCTCCATACAGTGATACTTTTAACTTAAATGGACTTTAAAGTGTTTCAAAAGAATAAAGGTTATTTAAATCATCTAAATAAATGCAAGGAGATCAAACCAGTCAATCCTAAAGGAAATCTGTCCTGAATATTCATTGGAAGGACTGATGCTGACGCTGAAACTCCAAAATTTTGGCCACCTGATGTGAAACACTGACTCCTTGGAAAAGACCCTACTGCTGGGAAAGATTGAAGGCAGGAGGAGAAGGGGACGACAGAGGATGAAATGGTTAGACGGCATCACCGACTCGATGGACATGAGTCTGAGCAAGTTCCGGGAGTTGGTGATAGACAGGGAAGCCTGGTGTGCTGCAGTCCATGGGGTTAAAAGAGTCGGACACAACTGAGCGACTGAACTGAACTGAAATAAATCACTATTTATTTTATTGTGATTTTTTTTTAACAGATGAGAAAAACCAATAGGCACTTGCTCCTCTATTCCTTTTTTCATTCATTAACACCCATTCGTTTTGTAAATACTTACCATCTGTCTACTTTGTGTCAGACATAAAGAAACTAGGGATACGATACTCATACTGTTTTCCTGTTGGGTTTTAGGAATTACTGCTGTCACTTCTGATGCTCCCTTACAAACACCTTAGTGAGTAAATTGATCCCCTAATCAAATTCTGCTCTTACATCTGCCTTAACTGGAAGATGCATGATAAACAGCATATGCTTTATTCAATAACTAACCCATTACTGAAAGCAACAGAGGGTATATGTCACTTACTCTATTTTCACCAAAAAAATGAGAAATTTTGTTTCAGTGTGTCCATACTAAGGAAGATGTCCTGCCTCAAGCAAATCACATCCTACAATACATTTGATTCTAAAAAGCCATATTTAAACAGGACTTCTAATTAGGCTGGTTTCTACTAGGCTATCAACTATTAGATTGGTTTATTTTACAGTGAAAATAAAGAGAACCAGTGGCTAGAGGAGTTCATATGCCTGCTTCTGCACAACATATAGCCATTCATTTTCAGATAAACGAGTAGTGAATACCCAAACAGTACCACAGTGAAATAAGAGTGATGAAGACAGACGAAAGGGCAGCTCTTGTTTCTAGAGAACACAAGAAGGCGGAGGACACAGGTGTAAGAAATATAAAAATTATGTTTGCCTTGGATTATACAGTAAAACACCATATCTCCCCTTTTCAAAGTACACGTATAATATTACTGAAGTATATGATGAATACTTCTCAAGAACTTGAGACATTAGATATTTTTACTCAAATATTTTAGATTACAGCCTAAGAAATAGAATTTACTGTATGAAATGTATCAGTGAATATCAGAACATTATGGAGCAGACTACAGGAGTATGCACTTAATCACATGTCACATATTTCTCAAATCCCTCCCTCATAGTCCTCCTGGACACAATACACCCACCTGTTTAGTGGTACATAAAATAATGATACTTGAAATTTGAAGGGCAAGTTATTTTAAATTGTTTGAAAACTTCTCAGTTTGATTATAATACAATGCTATGAAAAATAAACAAGGGACTAAAAATTTCCATCATTTATGAGCAAAAGAAAACAAATTCATTTTATAAGGTCATAATGTAAAATGCTGGGGAAGGAGCAAAGCTTTCCTGACAAGAATCAGGGTATTCTGGCTGATGAGAGCCTAAGCTGAATCAATGCTAAAGATAACTAAGGAAAACCTAAAACACACTTATTCTGGCTAATCTTAAGTATACTGTACTTGTACAGATGAATATGAACTCCTAATTATTAGTCTACTTCCATATTCAGAAGGTATGATTTCTAAAGAAATTGATATCAAAGTTATACAGTTTTGTTCACAGTATTTGTGAACAAATAATGTGATTATTTGATACTATCTTGTGGCTACACTGAGACAATATACTGCCTGGTAGTCACAAAACTGTCCTAATGATGCCTACCTGTGTATTTCTAAACATAGCTCACATAAAAATGAGTTTGAATTACTTAAGAATCTCTGTCTGATGCTCTCAGTGAAAATATTTTTCCTTTGTTTTCCAATGATCAAATATGGTACAAATAGAAGTCTTTATTACGGGTACAAAGGAGTGGGCAGTATAATTTTTGTGTGGTGACATAAAAGTATACACTTTTCAGGCCACTTATGCAGACTGGCACATTTATTCACTCATGCACCTAGATGATTCTTGCTTTATTTTGAAGATTAAGCACTGTAAAATTTGACTGATAGCCGTCTCTCCTGCCTACCACATATCTGGCCTGTCTCCACATTAAAGTAGTGTAGGCCAAATTCTTTCCTTCATTTACGATATATAGTCATTAAGTGTAAGGCACTCTGTTAAGCATCCCTGTAAGAGATACAGAAGTTTGAGTAAGATATACATCTTCTCTAACATGGATCGTAATACAAATAATCCAAATAATAAAAACATTGTCAAGATGTCCATATACAAGAGAAAAAGAAGAAACTAAGATTACTCCTGCTGGGGTCAAAGGAGGGAGACCCATGGAGCTGGGCTTCTGGAGAGAAGCAGGATTTGGGTGTGCTGAGACGGGAGAAGTCAAAGTATAGGATCTAATGTGAGAAAAGGATAAATAGCTCTGTTTTTCTAGAACTTGAGGGTACAGTTGGCAACTTAAAAAGATGTTATCAATTTTTTATAATAGCACACCAAAGGTAAAAATTATATAAATTCAGACTATAATAAAAGTTATTTAAACATGTATCATCTCAAAAGGCTTGTTTTCCTCCCACAGGGCTTCTGTAGGTTAACTACGTTGCTGTGCTGTGCTTAGCCTCTCAGTTGTGTTCCTTCCACTCTGCGACCCCATGGACTTAGCCCGCCAGGCTCCTCTGTCCACAGGGATTCTCCAGGCAAGAATACTGGAGTGGGTTGCCATGCCCTCCTCCAGGGGATCTTCCCAAACCAGGGATCAAACCCAGGTCCCCCACATTGCACGTGGATTCTTTACCAGCTGAGCTACCAGGGAAGCCCCAACTACATTGCAACTTGCTTCTAAAGGAGACACATGGTAGAAGGTCCTAGGATCCTGTTAACAACAAATTATATGGTAGGATTTTTATATCACTTGTACTCATTTTTGTAAAAAAAAAAAAAAAAAAAAATCAACTCAAGCAAGAAAATGAGTTTAGACTGACTTAATTCAGAGATATTTATGCTCAGTATCAATAAATCAAATGCCAATCATGCAATGGATGCAAAGATCATGTTCAAGTATTAGACTGCACCATATAAAACTGCCAACATTAGATTGCTATTTCATGTATTAAAGAACCAGCAATTTCATATGCTTTATCCTAAGAGCTCTAAGTACACTGCTGACAAGCTTAATCAGCACTCTGAATAAATTTTAACCTCCCATCACACATTGGATGAGGAAAGTTAAATGAAACGAGATTTACTAATGTTGACACAAAGCTGCTTGCATGCTAAGTTCTGGTTTATAGGTTCAAACCAGAAAAAGAGAATTAGAAAGAAAAAGCATGAAAAAATAGAGAAAAGGAAGAACAATAAGAACAGAAAGAAAATAAGAAAGAGATCATGGAGCAGCTGTCCTTTTTAAAAGAGAAAAAGAAATAGTGATTTTTAAAATTTTGTGACTGAATAAGGATGGACATAACTTCCCCCACATTTACAAATAAATCCTACTTACATAAAACACTAACATAATATAGGAGATTAACATTCACTGAGTGCTTACCAGGTGCTTTTAAGTACTGTACATATACTTTTTCATTAAATATGTATAAGGACATGTCAATTAGAAGGTAAATAAAGTCTGAGGATATAATGTATAACATGGTGATTATTATTATATAATTGAAATTTACCCCAAAGGTATAACTCAAATATTCTCCAAAAAAAAAAGGTAGGTTTGTGAAGTCATGGATATGGTAACTAAAGGGGGTAAACTTTCACAATGTATATTCGCATATCAAATAATCACACTGGACACTTTAAATATCTTATAATTTTATTGGTTAATTACATCTTAATAAAGCTTAGAAAAGATATGAATAAGGACAACAGGAGGCTGGTGGTTTCATGCGTATTTCTTAAAGGTGAGATGGTTGTCTGCATTCAAAGGTGTCACGGCTAATAAGGACTGAGTTAAGATCTGAAGCCAGTTCTGAAGCCAAAGCCTGTGTTTTCCCTACCTCATCCTAATGTCTGTAATGCAATGAAAGCTACTGCTGTTCAAAAAGTTTTTAAAAATTAGTTAAATCCTTAGTTAAATTAGTTAAAATTTTAATTCGGATGCCTAAGATGAAAGATCTTATGTTGTATGATATAACTGTGCTGTTAGTGAGCAAGGAAAATTTAGCACAAAAAGAAATGGGGTAATCATTTTATCTGCTGAAAAACATTTTAGTGCACATTATATTTCAAGCAAAAAAAAATTCCAAGGAAATTCAATTCAACAAGTATTTAAAATTCTGTTGTGTGTCTAACATTGTGCAGAACGATTTGTGTAAAGTTACAGTCCCATAATTAATTATCTGGTTAAAGACAGAGGTAAAAGTGGTGCAGATTCACCATTAATAAATGGAACTGGAAATATTCAAATACCCACCATTTTCACATGTACAGCAGAATCTTGATTAAGCATTTCTTGATTATCCAATCTTCTGGATTTTCCCAGGTGATGTCACAGTAAAAGAGAGAAAAAAAGGTACATGTGACACACATACATTTCAGGCTCTTCCTGTATGTTAATACACTTTTCGTTTGACAGAAATATTAAGTTATTGAAGTCAGCTTTTTCTTTCCTAAGAAACTCAGCAAAGATTTTACTCTATCTCACAAACTTTTGGGCTAAAAACTGTGTATGGAGAACTTGCAGCTCTCCTATAAGAACTTATATGGTTTAATAAGATTTGAATAAAGAATTAGTGAAGTATATATTTGGAAAAAATGTTTTATTGCATGAGTACTTTATCAACATCTTCTCTACATGTAAAGATGAAGTTTGTGGGACAATTAAGCATTATTAATCCTGAATCAGTGAAGAAATATACAAACAGAATGTAAGGAGAAACATAATCCACAGAAGTTAAATTTATTCTTCAACTTTCTCATATTAAAATCTTTAATTTTGTGAAATGCTGTGACTAAGATTTGACTTGTGTTTGAATCTAGCATAGTGTCTGGCACAAAACAGGTAGGTGATAATGTTTAACTGAATGATCATTTAAGGGTTTTGTGTAAGACATCTTATTATACTAAGTTTCATTTTTGTAGTATAAATCTGAAGGAAGATTATTTATTTTTGCTCCTCAATGACTCTACTTTATTCTAGATAAGCAAAATTTTATAATGAAAGCACTACTTAAAAAGGATAAGTTAGCTGAGAGGAAAAACTGACTTTTTCTTAGACTCTGGTAACAGAAGTTGAACATTAGATGAATGTTCTTTATAATTAAAACATGTGTAGCAGATAAAAAAAAATCTCAAATTCTACAACCCATCTCCTATTCCATTTAAAGTACATAAAACTGGGAAATATCTTACTTGAAAAAGTATTTCCCACCCCTCTCAGAAGGGCTGCTAGTAAGTTGATGATCTTATAATTGATGGCGTCTTAGAGTTGATAAACAATATTTAAATAGTAGGATACCTCCATTTTTTCACATGTGAAAAATACTGTCATTGAAATTACCTGGTAAGTCTGTTTCTTCATTTATGGAATCCAAAATATAAACTACGAAATGCTTATGGCTTTTCTTCAACATTTAATATCTGAAAAGGGTTTCTAGATTTCTCCAGAAGGCACTATTTAAATAAAACCATTTTATTAGCTTGAAAAAGAGGAAGGAGAATGTGAAAAAGTCACAGTGAAGCTTATAAAAAAACCCCACATAGTCTGACACATTTGAAAAACCTAAAAGAAAACAATTCAAGCAGTGAAGAATACATTTTATTATCTGGGCATCTAAAATCTTTTGTTATGTGTAGTCCAACAGACCCAATTCCTTTCCACTCTCCATCCTCAACTATGGCACTTTTTGGAGCTTTCATTCACGTTCAGTAGAAAAGGAAAGGGAAAAAAAAAGCCAGTGTTAGTAGGTAAAAGAGTTAATCATCTTTCTCATGATCTCTTCATTAATTTACTTAAACAAAATACAAATGTAAACAAAGAATGATCAGAAATTTGATCTGATAATAAATAAGGGCCAACTTTAGGACTAAGCAAACCTAAATAGCTTACTAGATACTACATAAATTTCAAGTGACAATATTTCATTCTTCCTAGTCCTCAATAGCAATCTGACCAGAATTTATCCTTATTCAAAGATAATCTCACACAAATGATACTACAGTCCTAATAGAAAAATCACTATCATTACAGAAGTGTACAGACTAAAGTATAAATGTCAGCATTCTGGCAGTATTCTAAGGACGACACTGAAAATTAGGGCAGAGTATTTTTAAACCAATAGGCTTGTAAACCTATACTTGGTATATAAAGTTCTGGCTTACTTTGCCAGCAGTCATCTGTTGCAGATGCTTCAAGAGAAGAGCTGCTGTAAAAAAACAAATCGAGTGCAGAAGACTTGTTCAAAAATAAAAATATTACCCTTGAACTATGAACTCCTAAGAAAGTTCTGAAGTTTCAAAGTATTTGGAATCTTTAAATGTGGACTGGAAAATGTGGAAACTGGAAAAATAATTACTTTGTGTTCTTTTTGCTGGGAGTTTAAGGTCTCCACTGTAACAGTGTTCGTTACAGTAGGACAAGGCTAAAGACTGAAACCAGAGGTAAGAACTTCACTTGAATGGCATAAACTTGAGAACTGACAAGTTTTAGCTATTGTGGTATTTCATTCTGAGATGATTATCTTTACCCCTTGAAGTTATTTATAAATCAATGACTGAAAATTTCTATGTCAAGTGAAAAATCTGACTTGCCTTTATACAGTTTTAAAGTATCTATCTGAGTGCAAATTGAATACTTTTAAAGGCCCTCTTGACTGGCTTATAGGAAAGTGAAAAAATATTAGAATTTATTGATATTATTAGCTTAAAAGCTGTGATTCTGCTTTACGTTTGCTACTTTCAGAAACATTTAAACTATACAATAAAGTAATGAAATTTTGAATGATAAACTGTATACTACTTATATAAGAAAAGGTATGTATTAATACAATATGGACAGGGTATCAGCAACAGTCCTAAAATCTTACTGCATATCTCTGGCAACATACAGTACTTGTCCTAAGCTTGGGTTTTTAATAATGACACTTAGGGTGATCAGCACATGGAAAATCAAACTATAAACTCATTATTTGTAAAAAATTATAAATCAGTTTCTTGGGGGGCATTTAAAGAAGTCTCCTAATTAGATTTTCAAGGCAGCAGTAAAAAAAATAGCAACAACAGAAAGTACCAACTGGAAAGTGAAACTGTCTCTTGACACAACAGAAAACAAAAATGAAACTGAACAGCAAAAGGTGGGAGAGTAAAAGGTGATAGAAGAAAACAGATTTCAAGGGTTAGTTATTTTAAAATTGGAAATTTATACCAATTTTCTTAAATAGCAAAACGTGGCTTCTCAGAATTTTATAGATACTTATGAAAATACACAATTTCAGAGGTTAGATTTTATTCATCTATCCTCCACACCTCCTCTGCCCTACTACCTAATAGTGTTTTTCAAGATAAGAAAACCAAGGCACAGGGAAAATAGATAATTTATACTGATTACCCTCAGAAAACTCTTGAGTTACTCTGTCCTTGAATTTGTCCTACAACAACAGCATAGATAGTAAACAATATCCAGAAATGTAGGGCTTGGATACAGGCTGCCAATAAAAACCAAGTAAACTGCCTTTAAGAAATGGTCTGTTGCATTAGCTAACTATAAAAGATAAGGCCGTTCAATTATTTAAATCTCAGTTAACCACAACGTTCTAGGCTGTTATAGTAATACATATGTTTGAATCAATGGTAATGTATATGTTTGAATCTTAATTTTCATCATATAGTATGTTGTAATCCTTACAGACAGTAATCCAGCTTTTATCAATTTATAAAACATATCTAATATAAAGCCATTCCATGATATCCTGGATAAAGCTTATAGGCACAAAATAAAAATTAATTATCTTTATTATTAGCAATAATAAAAAGTTCCTAATCCTAGGTACACAAATCATGTGGCTATCAGCAAAACTGAGTCACACAACAACTAAATGAACAACAAAATTGGATTTTTTCTTCCCCCTGAAAAGAGACTTCTGAGGGTACGTGGCTTTTTCTTAACATCAACGTGTCAAACAAGAAGCTCTTAAAATTAGACCCTACAAATTAGAATTTCTGAGACCCAAGACACTGCAAAGTTCTCCATATCCATATCTTTGCAAACTATAAAGAAGTTTTGTGTTACACAGGATAATTCTATTTTAATTTACTTAATTTGGATTTTTAAATGCCTAACATTTCAACAAGATACAGAATCAAGTTAAGAATCAGATGAAGTTCAACAAGAGAAACTCACTGTTTATATGAACTGTAGACACTTACCCTGAAAGTAACCGGACAAGCTACAGCAGCAAAAGAAAATTCTTCCTGTCTGAGGAGTACTAATATAGCACAAGGTGCAGCCGAGGGCGGTCCCAGAAGCCTTGGCTAATATGCCCTATGCAAAATCAGTCTTGTGACGCATTACTACACAGTGCTTTATTATGCTCTGGGTGACAGGCTTGCTGCTGCACTAGTCACCAGTCAGTCTACACAACAGGATCAAATAAAATACTGTGGCAGTTAAGAAAGAGAAGGTAAATCTGTACTATTAGAGCACTGCCAACTTGCTCTGCAAAGAAAAGAGGAACCTCAATAGTTTTAACACTTGAAAACACCCTCCCTCTTCCTCATTATGTGATTCAGTTGTCAGCGCACTTGGAATGTGTGTACTTCTCTGTACGAATATTATAGTTTAGTGCAAAGTGAAAAGATGAGGTCCTGTTTGCCAGGGCTGGGGGAGGGGAGAGCGGGGAGCTATTGCTCAATAGGTACAGAGTTTCAGTTTGGAAGATGGAAAGCGTTCTGGAGATGGATGGCAGCAGTGGTGGTGGTTTCATAACAATATCAATACTCTTAATGCTGCTGAACTGTACCCTTAAAAACAGTTAAAATGGTAAACTCTGTCATGTGTATTTTACAATTTTAAAATGATTAGCTCATGTAAGATGTGAAAAAGAATATTTGCATTAAAGTGTGGTAAGTTGTTAACAGTCTTCATTGCAGGGTAGTGGGATTTAAAGTGATTTTTATGTTTTTCTTCATATTTTCCTACACTGTAAATTTCAACAAGACCATGCACGGATCTACTAAAAAATCTGAACAGAATGAAAATTAATTTTTATGGTTAAAAAATTGAAAAAGCTCCTTTCCTGCTGGAAATGAAAGCAAACCGTTGTAAAGATAAATATTTTTAACCTTTAAAGAGAAATCAGTCTTGTTTTTAACCTGAGTCGTAGGATTAAATATGCTAATACCATGTGGCAGGGCCTGATAGATAAGTTACGTTACTGGCTCTGTGAAGCTTTATCATTAGGAACAGGGCTACGCTACACTCATGTAAATAAATTTGTATACTAGCCTTTTCTCGTCTATACTCAAACAGAACCAACATAACATTTCAGTAATCAAACTTTGTGAAGTAGCACTCTGTACTACAAATGATACAAAAAAATTTAAAAGTTGTTTTTAAAAAAGGCCACTAACAAATTACCCAAACTTGATATCTACCAAATGTTAAAAATTTGGTATTATCATCTTATTTTAATAAGATGAGAAGATTGACAACATAATATTCCTCTTAGAGGAAAATCTTTTAGATTTTAGTAATGGAGGCTCAGGACTTCCCTGGTGGCTCAGTGGTAGAGAACCCACCCGTCAATGCAGGAGACACAGGTTTGATCCCTGGGTTGGAAAGATCCCCTGGAGAAGGAAATGGCAACCCACGCCGGTATTCTCGTCTGGGAAATCCCACGGACAGAGGAGCCTAGTGTGCTACAGTCCAAGTGGTTTGGTTGCAGGAGTCAGACAAGACTTAAGTGACTAAACAACAACAATGGAGGCTTAAGGGCAACGAGTTGATCCATTTTGAAAACACCTCTGTACTGTGTATGAGTGTGTTGACTAAACTGTCCTTTAATATATTAAAATGACCAGCACTGACAAGAATTTTAAAGATACATTTTTAAAAGATCACTCCAAATGCATCATCTCCAAAGTGAAAGTGAAGTGAAGTCACTCAGTCATGTCTGACTCTTTGCAATCCCATGGACTGTAGCCCACCAGGCTCCTCCATCCATGGGATTTTCTAGACAAGAATACTGGAGTGGGTTGCCATTTCCTTCTCCAAATCATCTTCAAGGAGAACAACAAAAAAATGGTGGAGTTAGAGTTCCACAACCTTTTAGGAGGGGAATTTAGAAATACTATTAAATGCTTTAGAAATACACATTCCTTTTGAACAGACCAACTTTATGTCCTAAGAACTTTACCCTAAGGAAACAGGGCAGTGCATGAAGATTTAGTTGTAAGGATGTATATGGCAGAGTCGCTTTATAACACTGGGAAACTATAAACACCCTAAATGCCCAGTATCTAAATGTTTATTGATACAAGGGAGGTGAATAAATTGTGGCATACACATAAAAATTATACAGTTCTCAAAGACGATTACTATAAATAGTTACAATCTACTGTATGTTTACTGAGTGCCAGACACTTTTAAGCACTTGACATATCTCATAACCCAAGAAGGTGTGTGCTACTATTATCCTTATAGCTGGAAAATGGCAGAAATGGATTCAAACTCAGGTTTCTGTCACTTCAGAATCCATGCCTGTAAATCAATATACAGTACTGCTCTGTGAGATCAATATTTACAGATAAACTGAGATATACATGCTCTGTTATTCAGTGAAAGGAGTTATGAGAGTATCGATAGCCAGAGTCCAGTTTTGGGGGAAAATCTTTAAGCACAGGAAAATCTAAAGTTGAACACAAAAGACACTATCAGTAATGGGAGTAAAGGGCCATTTTTATTTTCTCAGCTTTATAAAATAAATGAGTTCCTTGGGAGAAAATGGCTTATTAAAATGTTACAGTAGTTGAACCAATCACGTCTATAATCAGAAAAGAAAGTTTAAAAAAAACACCAGAATCAGTCAACATCACATGGATGGATTATTTTGAAGAATATTTCTAGAGCAGAGAATTCAGCCAGTTGACCCTAAAACAAAACAAAATACAGTATGAGAACCAAGATGGCTAATTTCTTCTCAAGAGGGGTATTTTGGTCTCTAAGGGATAGAGCCTTTGACTGTGTGGATAACAATAAACTGGAAAATTCTGAAAGAGATGGGAATACCAGACTATCTGACCTGCCTCCTGAGAAACCTATGCAGGTTAGGAAGCAACAGTTAGAACTAGACATGGAACAACAGACTGGTTCTAAATAGGAAAAGGAGTACATCAAAGCTGTATATTGTCCACCCTGCTTTTTTAACTTATATACAGAGTACATCATGAGAAAGGCTGGGCTGGAAGAAGCACAAGCTAGAATCAAGATTGCCAGCAGAAATATAACCTCAGATATGCAGATGACACCACCCTTATGGCAGAAAGTGAAGAGGAACTAAAAAGCCTCTTGATGAAAGTGAAAGTGGAGAGTGAAAAAAGTTGGCTTAAAGCTCAACATTCAGAAAACTAAGATCATGGCATCTGGTCCCATCACTTCATGGGAAATAGATGGGGAAACAGTGGAAACAGTGTCAAACTTTATTTTGGGGGGCTCCAAAATCACTGCAGATGGTGACTGCAGCCATGAAATTAAAAGATGCTTACTCCTTGGAAGAAAAGTTATGACCAAACTAGGTAGCATATTCAAAAGCAGAGACATTACTTTGCTGACTAAGGTCCGTCTAGTCAAGGCTATAGTTTTCCCAGTAGTCATGTATGGATGCAAGAGTTGGACTGTGAAGAAAGCTGAGCACCGAAGAATTGATGCTTTTCAACTGTGGTGTTGAAGTAGACTGTTGAGAGTCCCTTGGACTGCAAGGAGATCCAACCAGTCCATTCTGAAGGAGATCAGCCCTGGGTGTTCTTTGGAAGGAATGATGCTAAAGCTAAACGCCAGTACTTTGGCCACCTCATGCGAAGAGTTGACTCATTGGAAAAGACTCTGATGCTGGGAGGGACTGGGGGCAAGAGGAAAAGGGACGACAGAGGATAAGATGGCTGGATGGCATCACCAACTCAATGGACGTGAGTTTGAGTGAACTCTGGGAGTTGGTGATGGACAGGGAGGCCTGGGGTGCTGTGATGCATGGGGTCGCAAAGAGTCGGACACGACTGAGCGACTGAACTGAACTGAAGGGATAGATGGCTTTGATTCTGATGGTGTTCTGTCCTCTTACTCTAAGGAGAGTAGAGAAGAGATGAAATATGAGTATTGTTTCCTGACCATATGTAGGAGAGAATGTCTGCCTTTGAATTCCATCCAGTACATGAGTATATGCCATGGGGATGGGATTATATGTCTGGTGAGGTGTCCCTCTATGTCTGAAAAAACAATTTATATACCTTAATTTAAAAATAATTTACTGCTAAAAAGTGCTAATCACCTGAGCCTCCAGCAGGTCAGAATTTTTTGCAATAGTAACATCAAAGATCACTGATTACAGACCACCATAACAGACACAGTAACAATGAAAAAGTTTGAAACACTGCAAGAATTACCAAAATGTGAGACACAAAGTGAGTAAATGCTGTAGGGAAAATGGTGCCAACAGACTTGCTTGATGTAGAATTGCCACAAACCTTGAATTTGTAAAAATGCAATATGTAAAGTACAGTAAAATGAGGTATGCCTGCGTAATTTAATCAGTAAAACCCTAAGAGAAAGATAATACTTCCCTTTTCATTATAGATAAGGAATCTAAGATCTGGGAGAAGTCACTTATTACTTACATAGATGAGCTGGAAGACCTTTTTTTTTTACTACATCAGCACTGTTTCTAGGCAATAATATAAGCATAACATTTATATGAGAGGACTAAAGATATGTATCAATAAGAACAATGTTTTGAAACTTGCCAGAAAAAAACGAAGAAGGACAGACGCAAAATACTGAATGAAAGAAAATGAACTGGTTTCAAATAGCTCTAGGATCTTTTATTTATTTTTTTTTTTTTTGAGAGGAGATTTAACAGATCCAGGAAGAAGTCATAAAGCCGTAAAGGTACAGCACACAGTGGACTTTCATCTCTGGACACAATGACTGGGCCTTGTTGCCTGGGAGTTTCTTTATTCACTGTCATAGAAACAGTAATTACTCATACCACTCCTAAGGAAACTCTACACCTGAAACTGATATGCCAGAGAGCAAAGGAGCATGCAGGAGTCAAATATTTGGCAGATTTTTCTCCCCTTATAACACTGAAACTGGCTGTCTTTATCACTATAGAAAGGGATATTCATTTGTACTTCTGAATAGCTTGTTACAGTGTTTAGATGTTGTCAATTTTCAATTAACTTGAAAAGCTAAAAATGATCACTTCATACTTTGCCATCAAAAGTTTTGAAATAATAAAAAAACAAAGTCCAGAGAAAATCTATCCATTTAAACCTTAATAACTTATAATTGATTTTATTTTTAATCTTTGGTCAAGGAGTAAAGAGAATAAAGGTACTGCATTAACTAACAGTTGTATATGAAAAAAACCACTTCATAATCCCACATAAAACCTGTGGTATACAGTTATTTCTCAATAATCCACCCTATGACTTAACTAAAATTTATCATAATACAATTATCATTCCTCTATGTAATGTATTTTTAAACTTCAACCTGAATTTGACTGACGCCCTAGGAAGTTATTCCAAACCAAGCAATTAAGTCATATAAGGAAGACAATTCATAGATGTGATGTAATCCTCTCTATAAGGACTCTTGCAAAACTTGTTCCTGCTAATTGTTGCATGATGTAAACAGCAAGACCATTTTTTTAAACATGCAAAACACCTGTCTAGGTATCTGACTTCTATCAAAACTTCCTCTGAAAAAACAAGTCAACTAACTTCAACAGTGTGACTGTCAAAATAAAACTGAAATAAATGATATAAATGTTTATATGAATAAGGTTTAAAATATTTAATAAGCAAAAACAGAGCTGAAAATAATGAACTATTACATGCTGGGAAAATGAATAGTAAATAAAGATTTTCCTATAAGTTTTTTTCTCATTTAAAGCAATTTCAAAACGTGACTGTTACAGCTTATTGCTGCATTTATGAATTCACACACATATACACCAGCTGAGGAAAACCTATGGGTCTGGTCTCAATGCATTTCTTAAAAACTCTATGCAACAATCTAGGATTGAGGAACTTAATTTTCAAAAACTCAAATGAAGTTTTTCAACATAGTCTATATCTTTTTATTTTTCACTTAAGAAGTAATAAATTCTGTAAACTCCTTTAGAGGAAATGACATTTATGTTGTAATAAGTAGGTCAAGTTCAAGAAAACTGGGTGTAAGACAATACCATAAATAAAGGAAATCTTTCTTCCTTCCTCTTCTCTCAAATGTACTATTAATAATAGTAAATATTCAAGATGCTCAGCACTGAAATTGATATTCCTGTTTTATTATGTCTAAATTTCTGTGCCTGAAATGTAACAGCAAGAAAAATTTTTGTTTTAATTTTGGACTCTTTCCACATCACACAGTTGGTATCTGGTATGTTGAAAGGAAATAGTGTTACTTGGGATTACTAGTTTGGTACGGGTTATATTAAAAATGGTAAGAAACAGTTATGCTATGAACGGCTTTTATTATTGGTGTATTATATCCAGCACACCTAAAAGGAGAGTACAAAGACTGAACTTACTCTCTCTTCTTTTAGCTATGCTAAACAAACTCAAAAAATAATAAGGTAAGAAAACAATGAAGAAAATTATTGAAAGAGATTCAAGTTTATAAACTAATAACTTACAACAAAGACTTATTTAAAATGAAATGGATGATATCAGTGGTTGATACTTGAGTTTTTAAAAGTGTATCAGTAGAAGGAAATGGCAACCCACTCCAGTATTCTTGCCTGGAAAATCCCATGGACGGTGGAACCTGGTAGGCTGTAGTCCATGGGGTTGCAAACAGCTGGACACGACTGAGCAACTTCACTTCAAGGAGAAGAAAACATCAACTATAACCCTTCAAAACTTCTTTGAATAGTAGCAACACAGCAAACCAAGGAACTTAATCTTTGAACAGTTTTGATCACATGTGTATCCTCAGTCACTCAGTCATGCCTGTCTTTTGCAAAGCCATGGACTGTAGTCCCACAGGCTCCTCTGTCCATGGAATTTTCCAGCCAAGAATACTGGAGCACGTTGCTTTTTCCTACTCCAGAGGATCTTCCCAGCCCAGGGATCAAACCTGCGTCTCCGCGTTGGAAGACAAATTCTTTACCACTGTACCACCTGGGAAGCCTCTTGATAACATATATTACATTCAATATGAAATGTGTGACACAGAAACCAAGCTTATGGTTGTCAAAGGGGAAAGGAGTGGGAGAAGGGATAAATTAGAAGTTTGGGATTAGCAGAAAAGCCACTATGTATAAAATAAACAAGGTCCTACTGTATAGTACAGGGAACTATATTCAGTATCTTTTAATTAACTATAATAGAAAAGAATCTGAAAAAGGATATCTATAAAAATATATCTGAATCACCTTGCTGTACACCCGAAACTAACACATTATAAGTCAGCTATACTTTAACAAAACGAACCAAACCAAACCAAAACCAAACCAACAGTGGAACACTTGCTTATTAGAACTTATAAAAATAAGTTTGGTAGAAAATGGCCTTTAAAAAGCTTTGTGGTCAGTTTTGTATTTGTGAGCTCTTTCAAACTTTAACATATAGCTCCATGCTAGATAAACTATAACACATGAAATAACTATCCAATTTCTTTTCTGAACTAACTAATATAAAACTCTAAGACAAAAGTCTCTCAAAAAGAGACAAAAAGAGAAAATATACCTAATTTCACTTTGAATAAACATATAAAAGTTTAAATAATAAACCAGTAACAAACTAAATTAAATATAATAACCATCTAATGTGACTGAATCAAATATATTCCAAAAATCAATTAATAGTTATCAAAGAGAAATGACAGGGTCACAAATGACTATATTTTCTTCTTCATACTCTTGGTATTTTCTGAATTTTCTGTAATGAATAATATACTTAGAAGAAAATAAAGATTATTTTTTAAAACTTATATGTTCCAAAATAAAGAAAGTGAAAGTGTATATAATGTTACTATACACCTCTTTAGAAGCAATGGGCAGTATATGTTAAGTCATATTTATGAAGTGAAATGAAAATTATCTATTAGGACAAAATCATAATATTTTACTATTTTTTCTTCAGTAGGCTTCCTCATTCTATGAGTAAGTTAGTGAGTAAGCTATACAAACTAAACAATATGCTCTATTTTCCTACCCTGGCTATAAAATGAAGTCATAAGGTGTAAATGAGGAGTTATGTGCAAATCAAGGTGAGCAAAACATTCTATAAAGAATTAGTACAAAGGTATGAAAAGGAGGGTCATATTTAGTTACTCAAAAATGGAAGTGAAATTTTAAAAAAAAAAACTGGAAAAATGTATTTCTAACATACTCTTGTGGCCAAAAGCATTTTATAAAAATTCTTGCAAATCAAGACAAAGAACTGATGATTCTCTAAAGAAGAAAATAAATGGTCAAGTATTTTAAAAGTTTAATTTCAAAAGTAATAGAAACATTTTTTAGAAAAGCTATCATTTGGCAAAGATGAGGGAAAAAGATACCTACTTCCATGAAAACATGGAGCTAGGTACTTGGATATACTGTTGGTGAAAATATAAATTGGTACAACCTTTCCAGAGGGTAACCTGGCAGCATACTCAAAGGGCTTTGCGCCACCAATTCCATTTAAACAGTCACGGACATGCATAGATGCTACAAGAATGTTCACTGATCCATTATTTATCATAACAGAAAATGAGAAACAAGCTAAACGCTCAACAATGAAGAACTTGCTAAATAACTGATGATATTCATATATGATATAATACTAAAATAACATAATATAGTTATTAAAATAAGGGGAAATTTGTTATTAAGAAATAAAATAACAAGTGAATCATCTTTCTAAAAACAATGTTATATAGTATGACCCCATGGGAAAACTGATACTAAATATGCATAGAAAAAGAAAGGAGTACATTTACTAAAATATGGGGTTTTTGGTTGGTGAAAATTGCAGATTACTTTTTTTTTTCCTTTCATCTAGATATATAATTTTACATCAGCATATACTATCTCAGAAATAAAAAGAGGAAGAATCAATGGGAGATTAAGTATAAAATAGGCAAATAATTCAAAAACGGAGAAATTCCTTATAAAAAGCTCAATCGTAATCGAGGTATTCATAAGTCAATCATCAAAACTCCCCAAAGTTGAATCAAATGACTGGAAATCCACACATGGTGTAGACCCCATGAGTTAATTAAATTTATAATGATTAAGATCTGTGCTTGCTGTAAGTATACTAGAGGGGACTCAAAAGTGAGTCAAGTGCATGTAGCTTTATCCTTTATAATAACTCATGCTTCTTGTACAATTATAGTGAAATTAACTGAAAATGACATGATGGTACGTGCCAATCCTCCACGTGTGCTTCCCAGGCCAGCTGAACCGTCTACAAAGATGACAGCAGGAATGCAGATTAAAAAGTGTTGCTCCAAATTTGGCATAATGCTGTATAGCTCTCATTCTTTTTAATATTTTTAACTCTGAGAAAGATGTATGATATAATAAAACCATTCAGTTTTTATCTCCAAATCTGAGGTCTCAAATAAAATACTGTTATCAAATAAAATTAGAGATCACTTTTAAATGCATTACTTAGTATGAACATACTACATGAAAACATCATGTCGAAAATCAAGATGGGAAAAGAATAGCTTTGTTTATTTATAGAAGGAAGAAGAAGAATTAACATTTACTGAATAACTAGCATGTGGCAAAAATAGTCTGGCACTATCTGGATATACAGGACAACAAGACAGTGCCAAACTAAGCCAAGTGCAACTCAGTTTCTAATTAATTCCTAGTTCTGATGTCGGTGTACCCCTCTTTATCTTAGGGAACTTCAGTGGGTTTCTTCTTTGTAAC
This sequence comes from Nanger dama, assembly GCA_917880005.1. Taxonomy (NCBI): domain Eukaryota; kingdom Metazoa; phylum Chordata; class Mammalia; order Artiodactyla; family Bovidae; genus Nanger; species Nanger dama. Next base: position 34,150,964 of record CAKJTW010000022.1, read on the forward strand.
ATTTCACTGTGCTATAAAGGGAAGATAGGTTCTCAAGTTTTTCCTGTCTCCCTATATTAAACTTGATCAAGTGTCTCATTCCCTCTGAACACCATAAGTGTGACTGAGAGAAACTGAGATGAACTGACAAACTCTTCATGGGAGAAGACTGTATAATAACACAACTGTTATTATTTTTGTTGATGGTGTTACTTTGAACCCAGACTCTGAGTAGGACATCTGAGGTAAGGTAAATGAGAAGGCTGTACCATGACAAGTCTTCAAAGGAGATGTAACAGAGGCAGGAAGGATCTTGCAGGAACCTACATCACGTTAAACCTGTGATCATCTACTTCCACCTAATTACAAGCAGGAACTTGCCAAACACATTGAGCAACTCTCCAATCAACTGCTAAACAACTCTGTGACCCATTAGCACCTTGGAAATCAAGAACATATATTGGGAAAAAAAAGAAGACAAAAGGCATTTACATCTGTAATAGCAAAATACTGTCTTACTTGGCTTAAATTTCAAAGCTTAATAGTTTTTAGAACAAGAGGAAAAATAATTTTCTCTCTACCCTTTTAGGTTCCTGAGAGATCCCCCTGTACTAGAAAGAAAGATTAACAGAAAAAATTAATTTCGTAGCTACAAGAGGCTCCACAAAGATGTGAGCCCCAAAGACAGCCAGGCAACTGATCAAGGCTTATATATTATACAATGCTGAGCTAAGGATAAAAAGGCAGGGGTCTGAGGCTTCAAAGGTGTTAGGAAGGCAATTCCCAGGAGAGGGGAAGATCAAACGTTGGTTAGCCAACATTTGTCCCTCTATGTAGGGAAATGTTCCAGATGAAAACTGATCTTTGGTAATAGCTCTCTCATGGTAGAGGACCCCTTTCTAAATTTTTAGGCAGGTAAGGAGGTAAAAAGCTTTTCTTGAGTCAGCTGCGTGTTGACTGCCTTCAACTCCAAATATTTCACATGCCAAAATGGCACACTGTTGGGTGGTACCTTCTGCTTCACTTCAGGTTAAAGCAACAAAGAGTAAACATAAAAGTGCATTAACAAGAAAGGTAATTTAGAAATGAAGCACTGTGCCATGAGAGGGGAAGTCTACCACCTGCTGGCAGAAAAGCAGAATTGCATGAGTTCCCTGATCACTGTTTTTTTTAAGGGGTGAACATCTAGACAGCATACTAAAAAGCAGAAACACTACTTTGCCAACAAAGGTCTGTCTAGTCAAGGCTATGGTTTTTCCAGTAGTCATGTATGGATGTGAGAGTTGGACTATAAAGAAAGCTGAGCGCCAAAGAATTGATGCTTTTGAACTGTGGTGTTAGAGAAGACCCTTGAGAGTCCCTTGGACTGCAAAGAGATACAACCAGTCCATCCTAAAGGAGATCAGTCCTGAGTGTTCACTGGAAGGACTGATGCTGAAGCTGAAACTCCAATACTTTGGTCACCTGATGAGAAGAACTGACTCATTTGAAAAGACCCTGATGCTGGGAAATACTTGAAGGCGGGTGGAGAAGGGGACAACAGAGGATGAGATGGTTGGATGGCATTACTGACTCAATGGACATGAGTTTGGGTAAACTCCAGGAGCTGGTGATGGACAGGGAGGCCTGGTGTACTGCAGTCCATGGGGTCACAAAGAGTCCGACACTACTGAGCAACTGAACTGAACTGATCTATCAGGTAAGGTTCATGACATTAGGTTTCAAATAAGTTATTATGTGAAGACATAAATTACAACCTATAAAAGGAGAAAGACTGAAGTAGGATTTCAGATTCTCTGTATGCTTAATTCAACAATTATTTTAAAAACAAGTAAAAGAGGAATACATGGAAATGATTTAAGTAAATTATAGGGAACATTTAAACTGCTATAAAAATTTAGGATAATCCAAAACACTTTGCAAAATTATAAAATCTGTGGGGGGAGGGGAAAAATTTCCCTCTACCTTTCTAGGTTATTGGCTGAGACTCCACTGTCATTAAAGACAGATTAATAGGAGAAAAACAAGTTTAGTAACATATACAGTATACTTGCTGTATACATCAGAGATACCCAAGAAAACTGAGTTGTTTCAAAATGACCCAAGCCATCAGTGGCTCAGATGGCAAAGACTCCACCTGCAATGCAGGAGATCTGGGTTTGATCCCTGGGTTGGGAAGATCCCCTGGAGGAGGGCATGGCAACCCACTCCAATATTCTTGCCTGGTGAATCCCCATGGACAGAGAAGCCTGGTGGGCTACAGTCCATGGGGTCACAAAGAGTTGGACACGACTGAGTGACTAAGCAGAACACATCCCCTACATACCATCTTTAGCTAAAGACAAAAGATGCTGGGGAAGGGAAAGCCAGGTTTTTAAGCAAAGCTCAATAAACAAGGGTATGGTTGTTAAGTGGAGTTGAGATTTTTATGAGTTTTTATGTGTTTACGTGCTCAGTTGTGTCCAACTCTTTTCAACTTCACTGACTGCAGCCTTCCAGGCTCCTTTGTCCATGGAATTTTCAGGCAAGAATACAGGAGTGGGTTGCCATTTCCTCCTCCAGGGATTTTTTTTTTTAATTACTGAGCCACTTGGGAAGCCCAAGAGTTTCAACAGACTCATTCATTGCCCTCTTCCTGGTACAGAAAGGAGACAACCCTACAAATGGAAATTTCCCTTAGAAGTGTAAATTGCTCTTATCAAAGGGTAACTTCTGCTTATTTCTCAGAGTTTCTCTCCGGTCAGCTGTTCTTTTTCCTTAAAAAAAAAAAACACCACACACAAAACAGAGAAACAGCCTAAAATAACCCTGATACCACAGAGGCATATTACAAGTTCTACTCCCTTTCAGATCCTAGGTATTTCACTTCTGCACCGTGTCAACTTTCAGCCCTCCTCTTTCTGCTGCTCCCACGGCAGTCTAAGAGCATAGTCATTCTCTTTACTCCAGGCTTATTTTAATTCCTGCTCCTCCTGGGTGGCAGATTGGCCACCCCAAGGTGTACCTTTTTGCATAAGGATTATTTTGAGCTGGTTATTTCAGAGAAACAGACACAGAGAAGCTTAGAAAACAGAGTACTCTCATAGCTCAGTTGGTAAAGAAACTGCCTGCAATGCAGGAGGCCTGGGTTCGATTCCTGAATCGGGAATATTCCCTGGAGAAGGAAATGGCAACACACTCCAGCATTCTTGCCTAAAGATCCCAAGGAACAGAGGAGCCTGGCAGGCTACAGTCCACGGTGTTGCAAGAGTCGAACTCGACTTAGCGACTAAACCACCAAGGGAAAATTTACATTTTTTAATAAAAGAAATCTCTATCTGCAACTCCCTTTGTACAAGGAAGAGAAGATGATTAAAGCACAAGAAGTCTATTAATGGAGAATGCACTTCAATCTGAGCATCAACCCTAGGTCAGGTTTATCAAACTTTGCCTCCTCCACACCTCTTCTACACTCTTCTTTTTGCCTTTAGCTTCAGATGGTATAATTCTAAGCCATCCAGGAGTTACTCACTTTCCCTTGGTATTGTACATATTAATGAGCTTGTTTGTTTCTCTCTTGTTAGTTTGTCTTGCTATGGGGTCCCCAGTGGAGAATTTAGAAAGGTGGAGGGAAAATTATTTTTTTCTTCTCCTACACTCTTCTCCTTCTGGTTCTAGCAATGCTAATTTAGTGTATCTCAGCTACCAGATTATTCATACTAAAACACATTCCAGATCTTATTAAAAAAAAAGAAAAAAACAAGCTCAAGGGATCTTTAGCAAGTTAATTACAAACACCTGATAATGGAGATGTTTCTACAATGTGGTCCAACACACACCTTTTAAAATATTACTGCTAAGTCATTAACCAGTTTTTAAAAAATAGTTAAAATACATGCTCATGTTACTTCAAACATTACGAAACCTTAAAGGATGATAAAGTTGAAGGTTTCCTCCATAGTCTCACCCTCCCACGTTCGACTATCACCAGCAACAACCATCAACAGCTGGTATAGTTTCTCAAGAAGTTCCAATAACAAGCACATACACATATATCTTTTCTGGAACTACGACTGTCCTACAACTTGCTTTTTCCCCCTAATTACTATCTTTTGAGCTTTTGAAAACGTTAACTCATACAGGTTTACTGTTTTCTTTTTCAAAGCTGCACAATAATATATTTTATTATATATGTGTACCATAATTTATCCATGCACTATTACTTACTTAACCAATGTATACCACCTCCTGAGTAAATGAAAGTGCTCATTTTCCTACATTCTCATCACTCTGCTTTCTCTTCTTCATACAGCAAATTCTGGCAGCCTCAATTTTCACTATTTGTGAGCAATTAACCTGGAAGTTTTGTGACTTGTAAAATTCGTAATTATGCTGGTGGCAGGAATTTGAACTGTTTACTTCAGTGGTTCTCAAACTTTTTGTTAAGCCTCAGAATCATGTGAGGAGGCGGGGCGGGGGGGGGAGACTTGTTAAATGAAGACAGTAAAAGGATTTAAGGATATGATACTTTTTAGCCAGAAAACAAAATTATTGGATAAATTAAAAATATTAGTATATAAGACATTATGGAAAACCTGAACAAAGTTTTTGGTCAACCTAATATCTGGTCCAAGGATGGCTTCATCTGTCATGTAAATGAATTCCCAACAAATAAGCAAAAAACCCAGTTTGTAAAGCTAAAACTTTTTTCAGGAACTATTCTAGCTAACATGAAAACAGCTCACTAGATATCAAACTTGTCACTGAAGCTGAAAATGCGGTTAACTTGCTGCATGAGGATAGCACACAGGAAGCATGACAATGCGCTTTGAGAGGACAAGAATCACATGCCTGGCACAAGCATTTCCATGCTTGCAAAGCTGGACTTTCAAGATGGCCTCGGATAGTTTCTTTGATAAAGTTAAGGGTTTAAAGTATTTTCCTTATTTGAAGATATATTTTACTCAAACTGGACACATCATGATTTCTATCCCTCAAATATCACCATGTCTATCAAACATTTCCCAATGTCACCTCCTATTCCTTTGAACGCCACAAAGCCTTCTGTTGATCTCTCTAACATTTATATTCTTTCATTCTAGAAATACTGTTAGGACTTTAGCTTTTAAGCTAGTAGTGACACCTATTTTGGAGAAGGCAATGGCACCCTACTCCAGTACTCCTGCCTGGAATATCCCATGTATGGAGGAGCTGGGTTGGCTGCAGTCCATTGGGTTGCTAAGAGTCAGACACAACTGAGCAACTTCATTTTCACTTTTCACTTTCATGCACTGGAGAAGGAAACGGCAACCCACCCCACTATTCTTGCCTGGAGAATCTCAGGGATGGGGGAGCCAGATGGGCTGTTGTCTATGGGGTCGTGCAGAGTCAGACACAACTGAAACGACTTAGCAGTGACACCTGTTTAGGTGGTTAGCTTCTAAATCCTATTAGCATGTTATGAAGGCAGTGGCCATATCTCAGGGACTATTAATACTAAGATCTAGCTACTTCAGATGTGGATGAATAAGTCTTTACTCTTTGGGTGGACAGAAGATCAAAGCTATTCAGAATTTATATCCTCTATTGCTATTATTACTAAGTACTTGGAATACTTGGAATGCTCTATTTTTCTATCAGCTGACTGACCACCTGTAATATTATATGTACTTTCATTTGATCAAATATTGAATACTTACTGAATGGTCAGTGATATGAAAAAGAACAGGCACTACAGTGGTAGCCTGGTAGACTGCTGATTACCTTCATACATGCCCTCTTCTTTCTTAATAACAGACTCTCCATTTTGTCAGAGGGTGGTTAAGTTGCTCAATCAAACAAAATTCCTCAGCTTTACGTACAGTTACGGTGACCATACGACACTGTTCGCTCCATGCACATGTAAGGAAAAAGTTTTGCTTATGGAGTAAGTATTCTCCTCCTTGCTCCCTCACTCTGCTGTCTGGAAGATGGAGATGTTGGCCAGGACTACTGCAGCTTGTGCTCGTGAGAAAAGCCAAAGACATTTCAAAGGCCTCTTCATACCTTATACCCCTTAGTTAACACCAGTAACTGCCTATCTTTTGGATTTCTTGTTATACGAGAAAAATAAAATCTGTATTGTTTAATAAAGCCACCGATTTCGGGTCTCTGTTTCTCTTAGTCAAGTGCAACTAATAAAAAGGATGACAAAAAAGCCATGCACCAATCCAGACATACCAGAACATACATTATAGTAAACAGAATAAGAGAGTGTGCTGCTGCTGCTGCTAAGTCGCTTCAGTCGTGTCCGACTCTGTGCGATTCCAGAGACGGCAGCCCACCAGGCTCCCCCGTCCCTGGGATTCTCCAGGCAAGAACACTGGAGTGGGTTAAGAGAGTGTATAAATTGCTACATTATGAGAAATCATCAAGGAATGCCACAGGAATTCAGGGAATACGCTTCCTAGAACAAATCAAGAATTTAACACATGTGCTAAGAAGTCATAAATTTCTGTACTGATAAAAATTAAAGTTGAGTTATCAAAATATTTTAGAAGCCTATGTGATAGTGTTAACCCCCTGAAGCAGTTGTTTAAACCTTGGTTTTTCCTGCCCTTTTTCTAAATATATCTAAATTTAGATTCAGTAGTGGGCTTTCCACTTACAGACTAGCACTCAGAAAACATCTGATATTATCTTAAGATAGAAGAAAGGAAGATTTTGTTAGAAGTTTATCTCTAGGAAGGAAACACACTAAGGTTTCAAAAACAGCACCAGCTATTTAAGGAGTAATTGCTGATGTTCACGAGGAAGCCATAAATACTTGAGATGTGTTTAAATTAGAAATGACAGTTTAAACTGGTTGGGGGAGCTTCAAGTGGCAGTTCCATCTCCCTTTTTCCTGCTGTCCAAATAATTTCCACCTTCTCTGTTGCTCTTTAGGGAATAGTGTTAAGACTATACATTTATTCTGGTTTTGTGTTTCCATTTTATTTCATTGGTTAGATACGCCTACTTCGGGAGAATCTCCCCACTCCAGATTTATACAGATATAAGTAACATACATCATTATAAATTTAGGGTATATAGCATAACGGTTTGACATATGTACATTATGAAATGAATACTGTAATCAGTTTACTCAGCATTCATCATCTCATACAGTAAGAAAGCAAAGAAAAAAAAAGTTTCTCTTTATGATAAAAACTTTTAGGATTTAATCTTTTAACCTTCCTATATATCCTACAGCAGTGGTAGCTACAGTCATAGTGTTAGCGAGGCTTGTACATTACAACTCCAGTGCTTATTTATCTTATAACTGTAAGTTTGTACCTTTGACCCCCCCTCCAATTACTTTGGGAGAATTCAATAAAGGATATGAGAAAACCTGAATGAGATTAAACCATCTCATTTCCTTTTTGGAATTAGTTTCCTATTGGAGAAAAGTATTAATCTGTTGGTAAAAGTAAAACTAGAACATACTCTGCTAATGAAAAAAGGAAAAGAGTTGATATATAAAAATTGGAAAAGAGGTGCCATTTAGTAGGAGAAATTAAGTCAACTGGACAGAAATAAAGAATGAAGTAAGTAGACATGGTTGGTGTAAGGCTGAAAATAAGACATAATGTAAATTAAAATATGCTGAAATAAGCACCTATGAATCAGTGAGTGGTACAGTCAGCCATCCATATCTGTATGTTCCACATCAGTGATACAATCAACCAAGGACTGAAAACACCTGGGAAAAAAATTCCAGAAAGTTTCAAAAAGCAAACTTGAATTTTCTCCTTGCTGGCAACAATTTACACACCACTTACATTGTATTTACAACTGTTTACATAATATTTACACTGTATTAGATATTAGAAGTAAACTAGAGACTATTTAAAATATATGGGAGATAGTGCATAGGTTATAATTAAAACTATTTACCATTTTATAAAAGGGCCTTGAGCATCCTTGGAGTTTGGTATCCAAGGGAGTGGGAGCCAGCTGCCCAAGGATAGTGAGTGACTACTGTACATTCTTAAAGAGAGAGGACTATTCTTATTTCTTTAAAAGGTTACCTGTCCACCTGTGTTCTCTATCCCCAGCCTTCCTGTCTTCTCTAGTACTCAGCTTGATTGATTATTCCCTTTCCTCCTTTCACTTCATTAAGCATTCATTCTCACTGTCCTGCCTGCCAAAATGGGCACATTGCCAACCATTCAAAACCAAAGCAAAACAACATACACTGAAGGCATGAGTATTTTGGCATTTAATAGTCACTTTCTGGTCTTTACTTTGTTATTCTTTTAGTGGCTGTCTAACGCACATGGCTTTGAGCTCGATATGTGACCTGTGCAGACTGACACTGCTGACTCTGCCCCTTCTTTTGGTAACGTGTTCTCTTTTCCCACATCTGAGATCTCTATTTTCTTCACCGAACACCCATTATTTGTCAATATTCTCAAGGTTTCTCTTTTCATCCTGCTGCAAAGTTATGGATGAGAAATCATAACCATTTTCACTATTACTGCCAAGAAGTTAGACATTTCAGAAAGTACTGGTGCTAATCCCAATCTATCTTCTCAACTCCAGCACTACATTTTCATTGTTGCTAATAATAGCAACAGGTAAAGTATATACTGTATATTACTATGGGCCACTATATGGCAATAATTGCTTTTCAAAGCTCTTTACTTAATGTAGCTAATTTACAGACATTTCTACTTGGCTAAACAGGACAAAGTGAATTTGCTCCACATCGTCCTTGTCTGCTTTCTCTCTCCCCTTTTTGATCTTGGCTAATAATGTAGCCGTTATTACCACTTAGTGTGCAATCTCCACGATGTGATTAATCTCTTTAATAATCCTGAATAATAAGCTCCCAAATGATAGCAATTATGCCCACTGTGTTATTTCATGTAACTTCATAACTACCCCACGAAGTAGGTAGTATTATCTTCCAATTAATAGGTGAGCAGAGTCAGAGAAGTTAAAAAACCGGCTCAAGATCACATAGCTTGATAAATGAGAAAGCCTAGATTCAATGCTAGGTTTGTATGAGTTCAGAGTTTGTATTGCTAAGTCCTGTTGATTTTATCTCGAAATGTTCATCCTTTGAGCTCTCATTTTCTAGTCTAGGCTCTAATCATCTTTCACAAGGAATACTGCCAACATCCTTCTAAATTATTTCCTTCTTTCCAGGCACTCCTCCTTCACTTTTTCCCAAGTGATCTTTATAAAATAAACTTTTGAATGTGCAATTATCCTGTCCAACTACCTTTCATGGCTCCCCACTGCCTAAAAAATAAAGGGCAAACTGTTTGGAATGGCTTTACAACATTCCTTTACAATTTTGTCTCCTTGCCCACATTCCCTATCTCTTCCTTCCAAATACACATCTGTATATTATGCTGCAGCCACAATACTACTTGCCCTTATGCCTGAATTAATATTACATATTATGTAAATTTAAAGATTATGGCTTCATTGTGGATTTTGTGAAAGCATTGACTTTTTACCTCTATTTGGTTTAGAAGAGAAGTGACAGAACAATGCACAGTCCAACTACATACAAGAAGGTATGACAATGTGGGTTTTTTTTTTTTTCCTCACACATATATTATACACTTTTGGTTTGGAACAAAGGAAGCCACCAATGTTTACTATGCAGGATAGCAACATAAACAAAATGAAAATTTTGAGATGAACAACATTTGCTCTTATGAGCACAGAAATGGAGAAAAGACTATGCAATAATAATCCAAGACTAATTTAATCCTGGCAATAAGCAAAACTATGAGCAGAAGAAACATGTGGGGAATTAACATTTTTTAAACTTTTATTTATGAAAGAATATTTTTGTATTCAGCCCAGGGCCAAGAGCAAAGATTGGGACAAATAGTTTCTGTGCTCAATTAGAACATATAGTGGAAGCTAAGTATTCTCAGACATGAACCTAAAATTATATTATTTAGTACAGTGGTTAACTGTCAACTGATCTGTCAATACTAGATCCTAGAAGTTCACGTGTGTAGTACATTATTGGGAGTATACACAGGATTATTCACTCCAGTAAGTACCAAAGAATGCAACTCACTGAGAAAAACTGTCTTGATAAAAACACAGAACATCCCCAACTTTGGAGCAAATGTTGCCTATAATGCACCTCAAATGGAATTCTTCAAATACTGTCTTACAATAAAATTGGAAATAAATTTCTAAAACGTTATGTAAGAGGTTTGGTGGGGGGTGGGGGGGAATGAACACAAAGATACTTCCCAGCAGTTTGAGACAGGAAGGAGTAATACTTCAAATACAAAATAAACTATTCTGAACTCCAACTGGGTTAACTGTCATCTCTTTAACCACTGACAAGTTACATCTTGTCATAACCAAGCTCAACCTAGCCACTATGCAAAAACCACCATCAGACTAGGATTGTTGCAACGGTTTGACCCGGGATGCCAGGAGGAGAGCGAAACATTCTCAGGAAGTTCCATTTCTTGAAAAAGCGGGTGTTGCTACGGGAGGTAGGTTTTTTCCGAATTACCTATTTGCTGCCTTTTTGTTTCAAATAGAGATATATAACTAAGCCCACGGGAAGCCGAGCGCTGCCGTCAAGGGTCCAGACCAGGTCATCGGGCCCGCGGGGTCGCCCCCTGGCGGGACGAACGGGTCCCCAGGGGCCCCCAGCATTCCAGCAGCGGTCGGCGGGGGAAGGCGAGGCCGGAGGGACCACCCCAACCCCGGCACGACGAGCCCCCACACTCACCATTTCGATGATCTTGGTCTTCCGGCCTGTCTTTCTCTTCAAGGTGAATATGTACTGGGCCAGCACCACCCCCGCCACCAGGGCGCACACGCTGGCGCTCGCTACCGCGCCCACCCTCGCCACCGCCGCTCGATCCATGGACCTGGCCTCCTTTGCCTCGCGGTTCGAGAAGAGGTCGCTGGATGGCCACCGGCCTCCAGAAACGCCGGCCGGTGGACAAGCCCGGACGCCCCGCCCCCTCCTGCGCGAGCCCCGCCCCCAGGGAGATCCCACCCACGAGGGCCCAGCGGCGGGAAGCTGGAGGGAGCAGCAGGAGCTCGCCGGCACCGGAAGCCAAGGTGGGGAAGAGGGTCTTCTCAGAACCTGGGTCCGAGGAGCTGCTCAAGGACAGAAAAGGGGAACTGAACTAAATCTCCCTCTCTGCTAGTGAGGACCAGGCAGTGGTTCATTCCAGCCCCGCCCACTAGAAATCTGATGCCAACCATCACTCAAAAATAATCCTCGGCCTGCCACCCTCCTCTGATACTCAGGACTACAACCCCCAGAAGGCATCTGGGGCGTTGCTAACTGACTTGCGCAGTAGCTTGGCTGTAAAGTGCTATGACAAGCTGCAGGGTGCAGCAAAGGTAACAAGGGAGTAAAAGGCGAACTGCAGAATATGAGAAAATACTTGCAAACCGTTTAATTGACAAGGGGTTAATATCCAGTTTATGTTAAAAATGTCAACAACAACAACAAAACCCACTAAAAATAGGCAAAAGACTTGAATAGACAATTGGTAAAAAAGCTTATCAATATCATTAATCATCAGGAAAATGAAAATAAAAACCACAATGAGATATCACTTCACACAAGGTAGGACAGTAACTGTCAAAAAGACCAGAAAATTAAGAATGTTGGTGAGGATGTGAAGAATTGGAACCCTGGTGCACTGTTGGTGGAAATGTAAATTTGTGCAGCCACTGTGGGAAAAGTGTAGAAGTTCCTCAAGAAATTAAAAATAGAATTACCACGTGACCCAGCAATCCTATGTCAGGGTATATATCCAAAAGAATCAAAAGTAGACACTCATAGAAATTTTAGCCCTCCCATGTTCACTGCAGCACTATTCACAATAGCCAGGATGTGGAAGCAACCGAAATGTCCATCAAAAGGTGAACTGATAAGAAAATGTGGAAATACATCAAATGTAATACTATTCAACTTTAAACAGAGGCGAATTCTGCAGTATTTGACAACATGAATGAATCTTGAATACCTCATATACATGAAATAAGCCAGTCATAAAAAGACAAGTGCTGCATTATTCTACTTATATGAGTAGTCAGACTCTTAAGAAACAGAAAGTATAACAGTGGTCGTGGGGTCTGAGGAAGAGGAAATGATGGGGTCGTACAGCTGAGTATTGAGTTGTTTCAGTTTTGCAAGATGAAAAATTCCAGAGATGGGTCGCAGAATTGTATGCCTATAGTTAACACTACTGTACTATACATTTAAAAATTATGTTGGTAAATTTTATATGTTTTATACCACACACATAAAAATGTTGCTATGGCAACAGAGCAGAGATGACTTGACGTTAGGCTGGAGCAAGTAGGTGTTTTTTCCTTTTCTGCTGCATTCCAATCAATCATCGCCTCTTCCATCATTTTCCTTTCTGAGTAGCATGACTTGTTCTCACCTGTCTGGTCTCTTTCAAGGACTTTCTGCAGTTTCCCCTGCTTGTCTCTGGGGATGACAGGAAGGGGAGCTACTTGGGGGAATCACACCAACTCTGTGGAGCTGGTAGTGCTACTCCATGAGGCTGTCTCTTTGCCCAGGACATGGAAAAAGTTGGAACAGGAGAACAAGAGGGAGCAGAAAGGGTTGCTTTTCTCTGCACCCTCCACTCTTGCTCTAGTCGTCCCAGCCCTGGGACCCTGGCAGTTGTTCTGCTTGAAGGGAAATTTGTGGAAAGGGAGTTCTTAGAAAGGTGGGATAGAGCTTATCCGAGCAGGCATCTGGTGAGAAAACAAGTCTGGAATTAGCCACTGGGTGTGTGAATGCCTTTTGTAGAACTGGGAAACACATGTTGGCTACTATCAGTTCATATGTTTGATTTCTCTCTCTCTTTTTTAAACTCTTTAAGTATGTAAATGTGTTTTTCTGTAAATTAGTGTCCATAATGATATATGATGTTACTTCAGATGGTAAGAATACATGAAGGAATTTGATGTAAATTTATGATTTTTGCTATGCACAACATTACACTCTGCTCTGATAGGATAACTGGCATAGTCTTGGCTTGAAGTAGTTAAGTAGTTTTCTTGTGAGGAAGACCTATTTGGTGGATGTAGGTTTAAGATCTTCGCTCACTAATGCTGTTAAAAATTAATGCAAAGCAAAACTAAAAACACACCGCTGAGACTTGCTCTCTCATTTCTTTTATATTGTTGTGAGATAGTGACGGTATGCAAGAACCTAAAGAGCAGGAAGAAGGTATGCAGAAGAAAGGTTCTGTCATTAGCTGTGACTTAGGGGACTCATGTAATATCTCTGGGCTTTGCTTTCTTATCCTGCAAAAGGAAAAAACCAAATGATTTTGGACACTTTTAGCTATTAAAACTCTTTGATTAGAGAGTAATGGTCTTTCTCATGCCCTGGGAGATAACTTGGCAGAGGTCCTAGGAAAAAAAAGAGGGAAGTCCTGCTATAAAGAAACAGCCACTGAGGAAATCAAGTGTTAGTTCATCCAGTGCTTCTCAGACGTCAGGGTAAATGTGAACCACCTGGGGATGTGGTCTGGAGGGAGGCCAAGATTCCACATTTCTTTTTGAAAGATATTTATTTATTTTTATTTATTTATTTGGTTGCACCAGGTCTTCGTTGTGGCACTCGGAATCTTTGCTCTTTGTTACGGTATATGGGATCTAGTTCCCCAAGCCCCTCTGTTCATATTTCTAACAAACTCTTGCGTGTTGCTAATGCTCCTGGTCTGGATGCTATACTTTGAATAGAAAGGAACTAAATGGTGATTGAGGGGCGTTAAGGGACTTTATTGTGCTTAGTCACTTGGACATGCCTGACTCTTTGTGACCATGGACAACAGCTCATCAGGCTCCTCTGTCCATGGGATTTTTCAGGCAAGAAATACTGGAGTGAGCTGCCATTTCCTTCTCTAGGGGATCTTCCCAACCCAGGGATCGAATCCACATCTTCTGTGTTTCCTGCACTGCAGGCAGATTCTTTACCCAGTGAGCCATCTGGGAAGTTCTTTAAGGAGTTAACAATTGGAGGGAGGGGTGAATAAATAGAATTAATAGAACAGGAGAGACGAGAAGGAATTAAAGTTTGCCAATGTTATTTTGTCAACAGAAGTAGATCTTCAATTTTATGTTTGAAGTCCATGGAAATTGTTTGGTATAGAACATTTATAGATAATTTTGGAAAGTTAGTTTTGCTTACTGGTGATATTTTTCTCTTCATTTTAGCAATCTGACAGAATTTTTTCACTAACAAAGGTATTCAAGGTCTTTGTCACATAACACCTGTTTTCACCTGATTCAATTACTTCTTGTTTGAAGTTGCTTAAATTCAAACAGATGCCATATCTCCTATCTAAGCATTTTGATTTTCTATGTATCATTTAATAGCAGTGATTAAAGAAGAAAAATTCTCTTTCACCATTGCTTGGGTGTCTAATATGTTCTCTAGGCAGGGCCCATGAGGTTTTCTCCTGTCTACTTGAGGGGACAATTAGACCTCTTCAGATGTTAAACAAATATTCCCTTTCTTTTTCTCTCCTTGAGACTCTTTATGAACTCTTTTTGGTTGATGTACACTGTGTGCAAAGGATCACTTACTTGTTATTAGCCTACTGATTTCTATCCTTGGCTGTGTCTCCAAATGCAGCTTGGGCCAGTAAGTCTTCATTCTTTATGACGGGTCAGTAGCATTTGATATAGCAGGTTACTCCCTCTTTCTAGATACACTTTTAAAAAAGCAGGTCACAGTGATGTTATATACATACTAGTGGTTCAGTCGCTAAATCGTGTCTGACTCTTGTCACCCCATGGACTGTAGCCCACCAGCCTCTTCAATCCATGGAATTTTCCAGGCAAGAATACTGGAGTGGGTTGCCGTTTCCTTCTCCAGGGGATCTTCACAACCCAGGGATAGAACTCGGGTCTCCTGCATTGCAGGCAGATTCTTTACCTACTGAGCCACCAGGGAAGCCCTTATACACACAGAAACACACACACACGCACACATTCTGACCATCCCACTTGTGAGATCTCAGTTCCTTGACCAGAGACTGAACCTATGCCTTTGGCAGTGAAAGCGCAGAGTTCTAAGCACCGGACTGCCAGAGAATTCCCTTGTGTGATCACTTTATGGTCACAATCTTACCCCAAACTTAACCACTGGAAAACACTGATCTAGTCAACATAATGTCCTTGAGATGTATCTAAGTTGTTTTGTGCATCAATACTTCATTTTTGCTACTGCTGAATTGTTTCCCATGATATGGATATAACAGTTTGTTTAACCATTTTACAATTATACACTGAAGAACATTTTTTTTTCTTGAATGTTGCTTTTTGAAAAACCATGAAAAGGAAACAGCATCAGTGACTAACATTTCTTGGAAACTTAATAAACAGTGCCAGGTTCAAGAGTTTTATTGAACTCGATCTCCAGCTCCCGCCCCATCTCCCCACCCCCTCCAGGTTCAGGTGTGGGACTGAAAATTCCCCACCCCTCAAGCACAAGTTTGGTTTTTCTGGTGATTAGCTTCCTTCCTTGAGTTATCCAGGGAACTCACCTTAGTCAGCTTATTAGCACAAATTCTGCAGAGGTAGAAAGAGGCTTGTTATGAATAACAGATGACATCATTTGAGCATGTCCTAAGACAGCACAATTCTTCTGCTGAGATATAAATATCCAGTTGAGAGACTGGACATAGAGATTTGGGTATGAGCAGTATGCTGGTCATACTGGAAGTCCTGAGAATGTGTGAAAATGCAGAGAGAAAGAGTGAAATAAGATGAAGAAAATCTAACCTGGAGAATATGAACATTAGAGAGAGAAATTTGGGAGACAGTAAAAGACTTTAAGAAGGGCCAGTAGAGAGGCAACCAGTTAGGCTGGTACCTGGGAGATGAGATTTAGTGATACGAACTGAAAAGTTTCCATGCCATTTAGCGGCAAGTGGCTCATTAGTGTCCCTGGTGAGGGTAGATGAGTGGGCATAATGGTAACAAAAGCTGGATTTGCGGTGAGTGAAGGAATAGGAGGTGGAGAAGGCTGAGTGCTTATGATCCTCTATAGGGAAACAGCTGTGAAGGGAGGAAAGGAGAATGACTACTGGGACAATGCAGAGCAATGGGAAGTGAGAGAATAATGGTTCTTTCATGACCCTGAACCCTTATAAGAGAAACTGTTACCTGCTCAATTAATATCTATTCTCCACTTTTAGTCACAGCAACCCAGTTTCTTCCAAGTGGCAATATGTCTAGCTCAAAGACAAGAGCTCACACACATCCTTTCAGTTAGGGGTAACTAAAGAGATAGAACCTGAAGCCGCACGTGTTTTCTATTATAACTTTTTATAACTCTGCAATTTCTGGAAAAACCCAGTTTCTATGCAGTAACGCAGTCATTCCAAACTGTCGATGCGCCCGAGAAGTACTATTCCTGCCTCCTTCACTACTATCCTATGTCTTTCCTTTCTCTCATGTACAAAGAATACTGTACGTGCCAGTTTCCCATTCTAGCTGCCCATCCATCACCCCAGAGACGACTGCCCACACCTCCGTGTGTGACCACGTCCCCCGCCCCCTGGGGTCCTCTTAGCCGAGCCCCTTCCCTGAGACGTTGGTCTCCGCAGCATGCGGCGCTCTTGCTCACCCCACCTGTGGGAACCTTCCTCCTCTCAGCTCTCTCCTCCGTGCAAGTTGGCCTCCTTCGTCTCTGCTTCTTCTCGGTAGGCTCCTCTTCCTTAAGTGTCAGCGGCTTTGGGCCCAAGGAAGGAAGGAGATTAGGAGCTCAGAGAGGCGGCGTGACCCGTCCTAACTCAACACACTCAGAGAGGGGAACCAGTCGGGGAGGCAGAGGGGGACAGGAGGTCTCTATCCTCTAGAAAAACCAAGGCCAGGATGCCCACACACACACAAACAAGAATGTGAAGAAGGGGGGACGGGTTCACGCGGGAGTGGTTGGAGATGGCCACTTTCCTCCATCAAGTCTCAGCACCGGCTTCTTCCAGAGCCTTCTGTCTGGGCAGTCTGGCCTGGGAGCTCCGCCAGGGCGCAACGCAGGGGGCGGGGCCTGCTGAAGAGCTGCACGTGCTGCCCAGTCAAGCATAAAAGGAGCCACTGCAGCCGGCACGGTAGGGGCTCTTGCGAGGTCAGCCCTGTGTGTGCCGCTACAGAAATTCCCAGTCGCAGATGTCGGGCTAGAGCAGGTCAGTATTTGGGCTTTCCCTAACGGGAACGTGGGTTGTGCAGGACGCAAGGGCACAGAGTTTGGGGGGCAACGGGGGACAGACTGGGCTACGGGAAGGGTGTTAGGAGACGGAGCCTGGGGCCTGGAGTCCGGGGCCAGCAGGGATTCAGTCTGGGGCAGAGGCTAGGGAGCCTGGTGGAGAGGCTGCAGACAAGGGTGCTGTCTCTAGGCCTAAGCCCCCTTTTCCAGTGAAGATGCTGGGTGCCCTGGCATTTGGCGCTGGGCACTGAGACCCCCCACGCCTCCAAGGCCTCATCTCCCCCAAGGTGCTGCTGCCTGGGGAGCCAGACTCACTCAGTACGAAGTGGGCCTGGGCCTCTGGGCGCTGCTCCGCTGGTCCTAATGCATGCAGGGCAGTACCCCATGTCTGCATCCCAGGCAAGTGGGAAGACAAGGTAAGGGACCTGCCACCCAGGATCCCAGTCATGATGGGGGACAAGGATGGTTTTCTACCTTTACAGTCCTTTACAGCGTGAGGCACAGCTGTCCTTTAACTATAAACACCTGTTTTTCAGTGGAGAATGAACTCTTCAGGAAACAACGAAAATTTTGAGGGCAGTAACTCCAGACCTTTCTTCTATGTGCATCCCATGGCCCAGCAGCCTTTCCTGGGTCCCTGGTACCAGAATCCTGCCTACAATCCACTCTCCATTTCTGGGGCAGGTGAGGAATCTGAATCCCCAAGGAGGTTAAGTGGGGTTAGGGACCCTCCTTGTAAATCAAAGCCTGAAGGTTTTCTAACTCCTTTGTCCATGATCTCCTTTTCCTCACCCTGTGCTCACACTAGACAGAACGGGCAGTGTTTGTGGTTCAGGTTAATAGAAAATATTCAAATTCTAGCTATGTATCAGTTGTGTGCAGTGTGCTGTGTTTAGTCAGTCAGTCGTGCCCAACTCTTTGTGACTGTATGGACTGCAGCCCACCAGGCTCCTCTGTCCATGGGAATTCTCCAAGCAAGAATATTGGAATGGGTTGCCATGCCCTCCTCCAGGGGATCTTCCCAACCCAGAGTTCAAACCAAGGTCTCCAGCATTGCAGGCGGATTCTTTACCATCTGAGCCACCAGGAAAGCCCAAATACTAGAAATGGATTTTCTATTCATTTGACCAAGTTGTTGCTGTCCTTGTTTCCCACATGAGGGAACTGAGGCTCCCAGTCAGTGATTGGCCCAGGCTCACAGCATAATCCATCCAGAGTCTCATGTTGTGAGACCAGTCTTGTTGGACGAGGTACCTTAGAGCTTCTAGTCCTTGTAATTTTTCTACAGAGTCTAAAGATTCTAAATGCTATAATGGGACATCAGAAAAGTATGTTGGAGGAAGGTGACGACAAGCAAGATTTGAAAATATTTGGAAGGTAGACATCTTGGACATAATAGATGGAGGTCCATTCAGATTGTCAGTTTCTACTTGAGTTTTGGGAAATTGTCTCTTAAGGAATTTGTCCTTTTTTATCTATGTAATAAATATTGTGGAAATAGGGTTCATATTAATCATTTATATTTGTATGCCCATGGGATCTGTAGTAATGTACACGTTTTCATTTCTGATGTAAGGAATTTTTGTTTTCTACATTCAGTTATGGTCTAAGCAGACATTTTATAATTAATATACCTTTTAATTTGTAAGTGTGTTTTATGGCCCACAACGTGGTCTATCTTTGTGAATGTTCTATGTGAGTGTGAGAAAAATATTCTGTTGGTTGAGGGGGTCTGTAGAGGTTCAGTTCAGCTCAGTTGCTCAGTCGTGTCCAACTCTTTGTGACCCCATGAATCACAGCACGCCAGGCTTCCCTGTCTATCACCAACTCCCGGAGTTCACTCAGACTCGCGTCCATCGAGTCCGTGATGCCATCCAGCCATCTCATCCTCTGTTGTCCCCTTCTTCTGCCCCCAATCCCTCCCAGCATCAGAGTCTTTTCCAATGAGTCAACTCTTCACATGAGGTGGCCAAAGTACAGGAGTTTCAGCTTTAGCATCATTCCTTCCAAAGAAATCCCAGGGTTGATCTCCTTCAGAATGGACTGGTTGGATCTCCTTGCAGTCCAAGGGACTCTCAAGAGTCTTCTTCAACACCACAGTTCAAAAGCATCAGTTCTTCGGCGCTCAGCCCTCTTCACAGTCCAACTCTCACATCCATACATGACTACTGGAAAAATCATAACCTTGACTAGATGGACCTTAGTTGGCAAAGTAATGTCTCTGCTTTTGAATATGCTATCTATGTTGCTTATAACTTTTCTTCCAAGGAGTAAGCGTCTTTTAATTTCATGGCTGCAGTCACCATCTGCAGTGAGTTTGGAGCTCAAAAAGGTAAAGTTAGACACTGTTTCCACTGTTTCCCATCTATTTCTCATGAAGTGATGGGACCGGATGCCATGATCTTCATTTTCTGAATGTTGAGCTTTAAGCCAACTTTTTCACTCTCCTCTTTTACTTTCATCAAGAAGCTTTTTAGTTCCTCTTCACTTTCTGCCATAAGGGTGGTGTCATCTGCATATCTGAGGTTATTGATATTTCTCCTGGCAATCTTGATTCCAGCTTGTGTTTCTTCCAGTCCAGCGTTTCTCGTGATGTACTCTACATATAAGTTAAATAAGCAGGGTGACAATATACAGCCTTGACGTCCTCCTTTTCCTATTTGGAACCAGTCTGTAGAGGTTAGTTATGTACAATTGATTGGTGCTGTGGAGCTCAGTGGTTCTTATTGACTTTTTAATATTGACTGCATCTATCCATGTCTGCTGTAGGTGTGTTAAAGTTTCTGACAATGGATTCATCTATTTTTCCTTGCAGTTCTATGACTTTTGCTTCATGTAGTTTCACCCGCTGTTAAGGGCATACACATTAGGGATTGTTATGTCTCAGTGAAGAAGTGGCTTTTTCTTGTGATGCCCCCTTTATGTCCCTGATTACTTTCCTTTCTCTGAAATCTGTCTGAAATAAACACAGTTTCTCCCACTTTATTTTGATTATTATGGAGAAGGAAATGGCAACCCACTCCAGTGTTTGATTATTAGCATTAGCTAATTAGCATGGTATGTCTTTCTCCTTCTGTTTGCATTTAATCCCTGTTTTTGTATTTAAACTGAATGTTTTTGTTTTGTTTTTTGTAGACAGTTTTTGCTTTTTATTATGCCTTGTAATTTTTTTGGTCAGCCATTTTTTACTGGATAAAAGGAACTGATATGAATAGGCCCTTAGTAATGGAGTGTTACCTTGTAGAGGTAGAGAAGGGATCACAGTTCTGTTTGTGAAAGGACTATGATTAGCTCTTAGTCTTTTAGTGTGATTTTGCCTTTGGATAACAAACTACACATGCTTCCCCCTCCCTCTCCCATTGGGTTGGGAAGGGTGGCTAGAGTGGACTGGAGAAAAGTATTTCCATTCCTGCCCATCCGTTAAGCTCTGTTTAGTGTCTTCTGAGGATGAACCTTATTAAGAATGGTGCTTCTGGTATGTGTGATTCCTTTTCCTCTTTCCCTGCGGGAAGCTCAGGAGGTTTTTCTCTTAAATTTACTGTGAGAAACTGGTTGAGCTACTGCGTGGAAAACTTAAAAAGTGTGTGGGATGGTTCCCTTATGGATGAGTTTTCTCTGAGGATTTGAACTCGGACATCTCCATCCTCATCTTGCAGCCTGTCAATAGCAGTTCAGGTTTTCCTACCCCATTGTGAGTTCCCATCGAGTTTTGATCTCCTGGGTCTGTGCTCCTGTAAGTTGTGATTCTATTCACATGGCTTTCCAGTATTGGTCGTAGCACTTTTCCCAGTAAGCAAACATTGCTGTGAGTGACCTGAGAATTCTTGGTTCTTGTTCACCTTTTTCACTTGAGTAGGATTGAGTGGCTTCCAAGCCTGTAGAATAGCCATAATCATGTTATTTGTCATCTTTTAAATATTAATTGAACATGCAGTATGCAGTGCTGTAGAATTAAAATAGCTGATTTATGTTCTTATAAATAGGCTGATTTTGAGTAAATGCTTCCCTTCTCCATTTTGTCTTTTGTACAATAAGTTGAATTAGAGGATTCTTTTTGCCATTGGCCAGCATCTCTCCATTTCCCCATCATTCAGCAACCACATGGCAACCACATGCCACTGATCTAATACCATTTTTTTTTCTAGATTTTTACACAAAGGTGATCGTATAGTATTTGCCTTTCTCTGTCCAACTGATTTCTCTTGGCAAAATGCCTCAAGTCCCAGCAGTTGCTGAAAATGTTTTAAAATGATTAGGGAAAGGAGGGTGTTTCAGAAAAGGAAAAGAGAAGTTTTCAAAGCTGTCTTGGTGAAGGAGTGCACCTATGGGTAGAGCCTCTGTATCTTGAAGGACTCAATGAGATGATACAGTGAGAAACTAGATAATGAAGTGTTTTATGCCATCTTAGGGAATGTGGTCACTATCCCTCATATCTGATAGGCCATGATGAGCCATTCAAATACTGTAACTGGAGTGAGGATCACAGATTATTCTGGAAGCAAAACGGGTTACAGACTTATGAGAAGTGTGGGAGATGGGTTAAGAAAGTCGTTAGGAGTTACTCATGTAAAAACTGGGAGAGGACTTTATGTCCTTTGCTTTGGTAACAGAGGTAACAGAAGACTAGGTGGGAGGCCCATAGTGGGCGTGAGCAGCTGTGGCTGTGCCGTTGTGTACTGGCTGAAAGTTGTGACTGGTGGCAGGAGACAGAATGGCTAACTATCCCCTTCTCTTTCTAGCTTTCACAAATGGAAGTCTGTATTTTCCAGTGGTGCTCAGTGAGTATCCTGCCTTCCTCGTCCCTCAGTCCCCATTGCCTACTACTGTTAACCGAAGATCCATAGTCCCTATGTTTTATAACACGGCACAGTTCCGACAGTATGGTGGCTATTGGGAAAAAATGAAAACAAAGGACACGCAAACAGAAGCTGAACCTCAACAGGCTGAAAACTTGAATGAAAAACAAGACATGCACTCAGAAGGCAACAGCCCTGAGGTAGGAAAGGTGACCAGTATTCCTGCGAGTACATCAAATGAAATGATGCCATCGTATGATGTGGTTCATGCTAAAGATATGCCACAGAAGGAGGTGCCGCAGAATGGGATTTCACAAAGTTTCTGTGAAAGTAGAGGAATGCTTTATAACTCTTATGAGGGTAGAGACTACATGAACTTGGATG
Source organism: Nanger dama (assembly GCA_917880005.1). Classification (NCBI taxonomy): domain Eukaryota; kingdom Metazoa; phylum Chordata; class Mammalia; order Artiodactyla; family Bovidae; genus Nanger; species Nanger dama. Next base: position 34,173,308 of record CAKJTW010000022.1, read on the forward strand.
AAGAAAAGAAGAGATATGCAGCTCTTTCCCAAAACCCACCACCTCCAAATGGCAGAGATGAGATCCAGAATACCCAGAACTCAAAATTGTACCAGTCTGCTGGAGATATGAACAAGCATCATCAGGAACAGGCACTCTGCTCCAGTATGGAAGCAGTTAAAGACTTGAGCCTACATTCAGAATCATCTCAGAAGCTCTTTACTGCAGGGGAAAGTATGCCAGAGACCAGTAGCGGGAGCCGTGGCTCCCCTGAGAATGCGGGTGAAGAGGTAGAGAGCAACAGCTACCCTGAGATGCCTGTCCCGTCCCCTCCCGGCTGGGCTCAGGTCAGCAAAGAAGATGAGGGCATCCAGTGCGACTTGACTTGGTGGACTGAGGTACAGTCTGGGAATTCCCCTGCGTCCTCACCAGGAAGTGGTAGGAAGGGAGCAGAGCAGATGTCAGTGGGGAGCCAGAACCAGGATGAAGTTAATGAAGTGGAGAACAATGGCTGCGAGGGGCGAGTTTCCTCCCCTACCTGGTTGGCCCAGCTCAACAAAGTGGACGAGGGCATCCAGTGCGACATGGGTTGCTCTGAAGCTCAGGTAGAGAAATCCCCCAGCAAATGCCGCCCAGGGGTGAAGAGACAGCATCAGACAGCAAAACCAAGGGATCTTGGAAACAACCAGACACCAATAGGAAATTAAGTGCAGATAAAGAGGAAATGATCATGAATGATGAGACTGGGGAGGTGTATGATGAGAACTTGAAAAGATGTGCGAAGATAAAAAAGACAGTGAAAGGCAGGAAGCTAAAAGAGCTGAGCAGCTTCTCAAATGCTAAGACAGCCTATCTGTTGAAGAAAAGTGCCATCTTGACTGTTGTGCTTCCTGAGGATTCAGAAGACTCTGAGTTGGAAGAGGAGGGTGACATGGATGAGGTCGGATGCCTCCTTGAAGTGAGTCCACAGAGTCCTCTGACATCTTCTAAAGGAAGGTCTTATCATGAGGCTGGAAGGATAATCAGGATGCCGCCTGAGAGCTCTCTCCCTCCCCAACTTATGGTGTGGCCCACCAGAAATAAGTGCAAGTTATTACAAGCTTATGGTGAATGTGAGAGTGTCCCTGCAGTTTATCGGTGGAAACGACAGGATGGCTGTGAAAGCACTGGTGTCAGGCTCCAGAGCACACCCACCACGGCCAAGCCAGAGGGCCTGCAGCCCAGGAGGGCCTCTCACAGAGACCTGGGATGTAAGTGACTAATGGACTCATAGAGTGTTTGGTTGTTTGTGCTGGTTCCCTACTGGGTCCAGGATACAAAGGCAGCCATAAATCAGTATTTCTCTGTTTTGGAAATATGTTTTCGCTTCAGGTATAGGTGCCCATATTCATGTTGAAAGAGAATCCCAAGTTAGAGTTCCTGTCCTCTAGGAAATTTCAGTGTAATGTGAAACAAAGTGCTCTGGCAGAAGATGATAGAGAGCTGGGTGGTGGTGGGCTGAGACAGTCAGGAGGACAGGGTCTAGATGGATGGCTGAGAACAGGCAGTCCATGTGGAAGCAGAGAATTTCACACCGATCTAGGTTCTGTGGTTTGGAGACAAAAGACGACAAAGTTTGAAGTGGAAATGAAGACAGCATGATGAGCTCAAACAGGCAGTCAGGGCAGGATTCTGCTTGAGACCTTCTTGCCAGAATGCAGAATTGGGAGGAATTGGGAAAGAGGCTGGGAATGTGGTAAAATACGAGTATTTCTCTTCACTTACAAATTTTTATCCTGTAGGCAATAAGTGGCTAATTCAGATTGAGTAGAGAAATTAGACAAATCTTTGTCTTCAACCAGTAGTATTTTATAGTAGGAATTAGAATGGAGAGCACCTATATGGATGAAAGCCTTGTATAAAGTCAGTTTTATCCAGTAAAAAATATTGTAATTCAAAAAATCAAAGTGGTGAGGGTCCTAACTCACACGAGAGTAATTAGAGACAGGTGAGAGGACTAACAGTTGAATTTTAAAAGGTTGGCGTTTGAACATGAGTACCTAGGGGAAAAACGGTAATCCATGGACGTTATCTTAGGAAGAGAGGTTGTGTGTGTTGTGGGTGGAAGGAGTGTAAAATGGTGAGATTGAGGGACTGGACTAGCAGCCCATCCACACCTGGTTGAAGCTTGAGTTTGAACCATCCCAGGACTGGCAGGGGCACAGGAGACAGGAGTAGGGACAGGGAGAGGACCCCAAGGACCACTTTGGGAGATGATTACATCTGGTGTGCAAAGAATGAAGCAAAGCAGGTAAGTGAGGAATGGGGTGCATAAGGGCCCCAGGGAAGTTTAAGTAAATTCCAGGCTTAATCCCAAACCTTTTAGATTGAAGAAATATTTAAGCCTACCAGTTCCACTTAAAAATCAGGGTATGTTGTTAGGTTTTAAACCCTTGGCTCTTGTCTTGACTTGATTCATGCTCAATAGTTTGGAGGAAATTTTTTTTTAAAACCGGGTTCCTTTACAATATGTGCAGGGTTTTCTGGCTTTGATGTTAGTCCTTGCTTATAAAGTGGCAGGAAACGACCTGGGCTATGGTGCTTAGGGACCCCCTCATGTGCATCTGATAGCAGCTTGTAAACTCCAGGATGTGAACTTTTGCTCATGATGTGTAACACTGAAATTAATAGTTAAATGAAAACACCGACTATGGTACCATTGGTCTTCCCAGTCTTATTTGCTTTTGTATTCCCATGTCATGTCATTGCCCATCAGAGGGTGTATGAATCTTTTTTCTGTCTTGGGAAATAGTATTGGTTATAAATTTATTCCTCACGGTGACCCAGTATTATAGTTTAGTAGTTTTCAGCACTTTCTCCTTTGGCCATATCTGAAAGAAGGCCTCACTGAGTCCTTCTGTGAAAAAGTTAATGGGAACCTCAGTTTACCCCAGGTTACACAGTCAAGATGAAGGCTCTCTTCTGGACTGTCTGTTTTTGCCAAGTGATCATTTCTACCACCACGAACAACGGAGCAGCATAGAATTTTATCTTGAGAAACAGATCACTTTCTTGAATGATGTGTTTTTGAATTTTTTTTTTCTTTTGGTTTTGAAGCCTCTTGGATTATTTAATGTATGAATCACTTCTTCCCTCAGGTAACTGTGAGAGAGCTAAAACCAAGGTCCTTTACAAAGTACCAGAGATTTGAGGCAGATGCCATCAGCTCTAGAGGTTGGTATTTATCCTGTGTCTAGTTTGTCTTATGATTTGCTTTTTGGGACTTTATTTGGGTTTTCCTACTTGATGCTTGGGTCTATCCTGCACAGTATTAGCTTTGGAGGATAGACCCAAGCATCAGCACAACAGAGTTCTAACTGGGTAATAGACATACCTTGTAAGACCCTAACTTACAAGAAGGTTGGAGCCAAAGTTTTTCAACTGTGTGGAATGTTATGATTATTTAATTTGTAATTTATTTTTATAGAGTTTTAAAGATTACTTTCCATTTTCAGTTATTACAAAATATTGGCATCCTCATGTTGTATAATACATCCTTGAGCCCTGTGGAATGTTTTTATCCTAGTTTTAACGTTTAATTCCTGCTGCTGTTACCAATAGTATATTGTGGATTATATGGAATTCTGTAAGTTTCCTGGTGGCTTCGCCATTGGTGTTCTAATTTAGAGCTAGGTAAATGGAAGCTTAGCATCTCCCTTCAGGGGACAGCAGCTTGATAGGCTTCTCTTCACAATGAGTCTTTGCACTGGGTAACCCTTCCTCACCTAAACCCCTGGTCTTGGTCCAGTGGATTGATGACCTTTTAAAGGTCATTTCTGCCCTGCAGAGGTCATAAAGGGAAGAATGGTAACAAGCTTAGGCAAAATGTTAACACCCTTGGCTTTCCCCTAAAAATGGAAACTGAAGATATTGGTAATGATTCTGTATAGCACATCAGTTACCTGACTTAAAGAACTGTATTATTCCATTGTTACTTCTTAGGAAACAAATTGCTGAGTTCCAGCTACGAGAAAAAGTGAAATACGGCATTATCATGATGGATTAGAACATGAGATCTCTTTCTTGAACTACTATTATAGTTATACCAGCAAACAAGAAAATACGACATTGTAAAGTTGTGAATTAAAAGTTGTAAAATAGCAAATAAGTTGGATTTCAAAAGTGTGATTCTTAAGCATTTTCTTGTCCTCTCAAAATGGCCGCATTACTCATGACAACACTGGTAGAACTGGGTCACCCATGAATAGTTTTGTCTTGTCCTCACCAGGGACCTTGGGATAAAGAGAAAAGGATGGTGGAGCTGAGGACAGAATAAAAGAGTTAAGCATTCCATAAAGAGGTTCTGTCCTGGGAATAGAGAGGATGCTGACTCACTGTCTATATAATGTAGGCCAGGCCTTTGGGGTCCAATAGGACACTGATATCTTGTGGAGGGTAGGTGGTCATGCATTCTTTACTTGCATCTAGTGTCTCCTGAAACAAAGGAAGCTTCAGGCATGTAAGACATCTTTATACTCAGACCCTAGGGGCTAGATAGTCAAGAAGTGGATTCAATCTGCCAATAAATGGTATAGGTTAAATATGACGAGGTACTCAAAAGGTTTGTGTGGCTGAAGACTGCCTGGGTTTCTTTGAAGGAAGGTGGCATGGCAGAATTCATGGTGTTCCAGGTATGGCAGGCAGTGGGAGTGCCACCAGGAATGTTTGTGGTCACTGCAGGGATACATGGATGGACTGGCACATGTTCCCTGTGAGCTGTTTGAACATATCTTTGCTGTGCTTATAACTTCAATAACCTCAGATATGCAGATGACACCACCCTTATGGCAGAAAGTGAAGAACCAAAGAGCCTCTTGATAAAGTGAAAGGGGAGAGTGAAAATGTTGGCTTAAAGCTGAACATTCAGAAAACTAAGATCATGCCATCGGCTCCCATCATTCATGGCAAATAGGTGGGGAAAACACCGGAAGACTTTATTTTGGGGGCTCTAAAATCACTGCAGATGGTGATTGCAGCCATGAAATTAAGACACTTACTCCTTGGAAGGAAAGTTATGACCAACCTAGACAGCATATTAAAAAGCAGAGACATTACTTTGCCAACAAAGGTCCGTCTAGTCAAGGCTATGGTTTTTCCAGTAGTCATGTATGGATGTGAGAGTTTGACTGTGAAGAAAGCTGAGTGCCGAAGAATTGATGCTTTGGAACTGTGGTGTTGGAGAAGACTCTTGAGAGTCCCTTGGACTGCAAGGAGATCCAACCAGTCCATCCTAAAGGAGATCAGTCCTGGGTCTTCTTTGGAAGGACTGATGTTGTAGCTGAAACTCTAGTACTTTGGCCACCTGATGTGAAGAGCTGACTCATTTGAAAAGACCCTGATGCTGGGAAAGATTGAGGCGGGGAAGACAAAGGGACAACAGAGGATGAGATGGTTGGATGGCATCACTGACTCATTGGACATGAGTTTGGGTGGACTCCAGGAGTGATGGACAGGGAGGCCTGGCATGCTGTGGTTCATGGGGTCGCAAGGAGTTGGACACAACTGAGCAACTGAAATGAACTCCCTTATACTAACCCAGAACTGCTAGCTGGTGTAACGAAAATGTAAAAAGTGACAGCAGTGAGGGCAATGAGACAAGTAAAGGTAGTGTTTGCAAAGCTGGTCTTTTATTAGAAGGTCTGTGATGGCCTGATTAACTTCTGCTTCAGACTGGCTTAAGTAACATCAGGAAGAGTTCTGGCCTGTATCCCCAACCCATGGTTACATGAGGCGATCCTCATGTGTCATCAGTGCACTTTGACAAGACAAATACAGTAGCTAACACTCCCCTGGTCATACTCTACATTTCTGAATGGTATTGAATATTGCTATCTGCAATATTAGGTAGTAGTCTTGCCTGGAGGATCCCCATGGACAGAGGGGCCTGGCTGGCTACAGCCCATGGAGTTGCAAAGAGTCGGACAGCTGAGTGGCTGAGCACAGCACAGCTGTATGGAGACTGGCCTTTAATGTACACTATTTAATGTATAACTTAGTTTTAACTTAAGATAACCCATTTTGCCCTGTGGTCCCTGTCTCCACTAGCATTCCAAGCCCACCGGAACACAACTGAACTACAGAGGCAGTTGGTGATGGGAATCCGGGAGGTAGGCATGCACTGGAGGGAGTAAGGAAGGACTGGGTAGGAAGGGCACAGTAAGCTCGGTCTGCAGATCCTGACTCCAGCAGTGTCTTACAGTTGAACTCATTTCTGACACTGCCTGCCTGGAAATGCACGATTTCACAGGGCAAGAGCTCAGTTGTGTAGGACTATGCCACATGCCTCCTTCACCTCAGGTTCTACTCAAAAGTCAGGTTTTTGCCTGTGCTTCTGCCTTCAACTCGCTGCCTTGGATTCAATTAATTCGCTACATTTCTGATTTATTATAAAGGCTGTAAGTCAGGAATGGCCTGATGGAAGAGATGCACAGGGCAAAATAGATGGGATGGGAAGCGGCACAGAGCCTCCTTACCTTCTGCGTGCGTGGCATTCTCCCAGCACCTCTGTGTGTTCACCAACCCAGATGTTCTCTGAGTCCCTCCTTGGGCTTCTATGGAGGCTCCATCACGTAGGCATGATTCAGTAAATCACTGGCCATTGGTGACGGATTTCAACCTCCAGTCCCTCTAATCTTTCCCCACATGAGGGTGCGGGACTGCAAGTTCCAGTTTTGTTCAGTTTGGTTTTCCTGGTAACCAGCCTCGCCGCACATCCTTAGGTGCCTTCCAGAAGTCATCTCATGAACGTAAACCCAGATGTTGTGAAAAGTAGTTATGAATCAACAAGACACTCATTTCACTGTTCTGGCTCTGTCATGAATGGAGGACAAGAGACCAAACACAACAAAAGCTGATCCCATTGCTCTTATCACACATGATATCCCAAAGGTTTGGGGGCCTGTGTCCAGAAACTGGACAGTGACCAAATATATCTGAGAAACATATTCTGTCATGTGAGTGATCAAATATAATAAATCACGATAATTGAAGAATGACAAACAGGAAACAACTGAACTGCGATAGAGGAATGGTTACATGATTGTAGTACCTTCAAACCAAGGAATTGTGTGGCCATTTAGAGCTTGTGGTATGTGTCATATGAAGACAGTATACCTATGATGCTGCAATGCAGGATATATTTGCTATTAAAATGAACATTATACCCTTAAGTTAAAACACAACATGGAGATGAATGTGCATAGTATTTATACTTAAAGCCCTATGCTTGCTTGTTGATGTAGGCACTATTCCTGGACGACATCACAAGAAACTGGTAAAACTGGTAGCCACTGGGAAAGGGAACTGGGAAGCTGGGGGAGGAAGGAAATAGAAGTTTCATAATTAAACCTTAGGTACCTTTTAAATTTGGAGCATGTGCATGCATTAAGAAATAAAAAAGTAAATGCATTTAAAAAATAAATAGTGAGCTTTTATTATCCTCAGCAGCAGAGGGAAATCAAGCCTGAGCCCTACACAAGTAGCTCCACCCTAGAGGTGGAACCTATGGCAGCATCCGTAGGAGCTCCTCAGAGACTCCCTTCTTCTGGCCGCCCTGCCCGAGGCATTTCTAAGGAGTTGGGACCCACAGGGATCAGCAGGGAGGAGCACAAGGGGAAAAGCTCTCCAGCCTGAAGTCAGGCATGTCCAGAGCTAGCACCTGGCAACACACAACTCACATCCTCCCTGGAAGGCAGGGGAGAACCCTCACCTGGGACTCCACACCCCCTCCCTCTGGGCGTCTCTCCTGTTCCTCTCCACTCCACCTTCCTCCACGGGTCCTCTCATCTTTGGCCACAGTGTTTGGTTTTTGAGAAGAGAATGTTGAACAAGCCAGGCTCCGTCATTCTGAGTCTGAACTCTCATTTGACTTGGAAGACTTATGCTTTCGTTTTTCTTCTTTTTCTTTTCTTTCTTCTTCTTCTTATGCTTTTCTTTCTTCTTCTTTTTCTTGTGTTTCTCTTTATCTTCTGAAGAACTGGAGCTGCTTCCATCGTCATCTGATGTTGAATCCTCCAGTAACTGTTTTAACTGCTGTATCCTAAACACACAAGATTGATCAAAGAACCACAGTCAACTTAACTTGAAAAAAAAATTTTAGATAAAAATATAAGAACAGTAATGAGGGTAAAAAATCACAAATTAATCACCTCATTAAAGAGAGCATTTATTTTTATATCTTTTCCCCATTCTTGTCTACATCCATGCCTGGTTTACATGACTGTAAGCGGTGTACAAGCCATTCTGTATTCTTTCCATTGTCCTAAGTATTCTGGCATGTTTCCATAGTCCTTACTTTTATAATTTCTAAGAGATGCATGCTTTCCTAAATCATTCTCCTGCTACTCAAGTCCATGCTAGGTAATCTACCTCCTCAACAATTATAATTCAGCACAAGGAATTATATTCAGTATTCTGTAATAATCTGTAAGGGAAGAGAATCTGAAGAATATATGTGTGTGTATATATATTTCTCAATTGCTGTGCTGTACTAACACGATACCACAAATCAACTATACTTCACTTAAAAAATTCAAACGATTATGATTCAATACCACCAATTTGAAAACAAAACAATATTAAAAAAACAAAAAACAAAAAAGTTCCTCTTGTTTTTTCACCCTGTCTAGGAATTAAAAAAAAACAACTCAGATCTTTAAAGACCCTAGAGAAGATAAATGGTAGTTGCCAATACCAGCTATCAGTGACACGAGCAAGTCAAGGCTAGGTCAAGCACAATACTTTAAGTTAACCCAAAGAGAACAGGCTGGCTTGATCATTCCCTACACACTGGCTTTTTTTCAGTGACTACCCCAGTCTTCCAAATATTTCACAGTTTACTAAACTACTCCTCTAATACTGGGATTTTAAAATTTTTAATTTATAAAGTTTCTAGCTTTAATTTCATAGTTTAAGAGGATATTGTTATCATTAGGACAATCTCACCTTATATCCTTTTCATGTCTTTTATTCTCACGAATGATGTCATACATGGGATCTTCATGTGCCTTGAAGGTTAGAGAAGGTTAAGGTTAGGTTCGGCCTCATAGACTGTTAAATCCCTCTTTCATGGAATCAGTTTTTTCCTCCTGTTTGGTGGTAATTTTATATTCACCATGTTCTAATCCTTCTTAAGGGCTGCCATCATTTCAAACTCCTAGAGGCTATAAAAAGATTTCCCAGTTATACAAATACAGGATATAATTTACATAGCCTTCATAAGGAGATAAACCATGGCAAAATCATTATCAAGTACTACTCAAGGTTAGAAATGTTGAGATTAATTCTATTTGTTCTATATGGAAAGATGATCAAGTGATACTATTAAGCAAACAATGAGTTGGAAATGGTACATGATTCATTTACAGGTGCACAAAAACATACTGTCTATGACGAAAGAGAAATCTAGAAGTATACTCATCAAACTACTTACTACAAATTCCCTCTGAGGAGAGAGGCAAGATTGGACTTGAAAAATCAATTGTGAAAAACCTTTCTGTAATGTTTCCATTCTGTTAAAATAAGATGAATTTATTCTTATATTTGTATAATTTAAAACTACTTAAATTATTTAAAAATATGAATATACATAAAATTTCATGGCATGTGAACTATCTTTAAAAATATCAAAGAAAACATAAAGTAAAAATAGCTGATATCTTACCACCTAGGGATATCCACTGTTAATATTTTAGTGTGCTTCTTCTAGTCATTATTCATATTTCCAAAAAATAGAATCATGTTATGTATATCAATACAACTCTATTCTTTTTCCCTTATGTTTTCATGAACAGCCTCCTATGACATCACATATCCTTTTAAAACATAATTGTCTTCTTAAAAATAAAGCTCATTCATCTGGCTGCGTTGGATTTTAGTCGCGGCACGTGGAGCGTCGTTGCAGGTGTGGGCTTCCCTCTGCCAGTGGCGCACAGGCTCGAGTACGTGGTCTCTGTAGTGGTATGGGCTTGAGTGCTGTGCAGCAGGTGGGATCTTGGTTCCCCGACCAGGGATTGAACCCATATCCCCTGCGTTGTAAGGCGGATTCTTAACCACTGTAGTTAACACCAGATACTGTGGCTTAATCATTGGATTACCAGGGAAGTTCTTCAAATGTAATTCTTAAAAGCTGTATGATTTATATGTTGCAGTGAATTATGTTGCATATTGGACACCACAGCTGTTTCCTATTTTTCTTCAATTTCTATTTTTAATCATATAAATAATTCCAAAAGTTATTCTTATAATTACTTGTGTATACTGATGTTCTGTTTTATCTTTAGATCAGTTGAGACTTTGAAATTTTAAAAATATGAATATATTTAAGTTTTTCAGATTTATCGTCAAATTATCTGTTAAAGGTACTGTAAAAGCTGACATTCTGGGTAGGAGTGATTGAGTCAGAATATTTTCTGTAAATCAGTAAAATGAAAATCCAATATTTTAAATATCTTAAAATCCTTGTAGAATGTTTATATACCCCAGTTTGACATGCGGATAATCCCAAGTATATCCAGCAACAGCATAAACTGACTGAAATAGTCATTGAATGGTGAACTAACACCTGGGAGGTGGTGTTAAGATAAAGTGACAAGCGACTTCCGTGGTGGCCCAGTGGTTAAGACTCTTGAGTTTTCAATGCAGGGAGATGGGTTTGATCCCTTGTTGGGAAGCTCAGATTCTACACATCACATGGCTCAGCCAAAAAAACAAAAAGTGAAATGATGGACTGACTTTATTATCATCCAAAGAGAGTATATCATTTATACATACTTTCAGTTTATGATATAAAAATATGTAGTCTTTAGACAAAGGCTGAGAAACTAGAATCCTATTTTATTTATAAAAATGATTTTTACATAAGTACAAAAAGACTCACTGAATTGATAAAAATGCCTCTTTGGGAAAGGCAGTGTTCCCAAGGCATAGCAAATATCATTTTAACAAGCATCTTTTTGTTGCTAATAAATAATCTGTCACACAAATTTGATTTAATAGAGATGCAGTTAACACCAGATACTTTGGCTTAAAGGCTTTGGGAACGTATTTTGTGTGAAACTCCAGTTCACTGGTGACTGCCTGATTCACTGACATTCATCATATCCAGTAAATGTAAATTGACACTCTGGGGTTTTACTTACTACTCTGAACTGTTCTAACTTTTGGTTGCCTTTGATAAAGAAAGGGCATTCTTTGTCGCCCGTTCGGTGACCATACCGTTTACAGCGCCAACCTAAAATAAAGACAAAGGGATATGTTTCTTTAAGATAATATATCTTTACTTAATCAAGATAAAGTATCAGTAGATAATGTAAAGATATTCTTCATTAGATTCCAACTTTAAAAGCAAGTATAATTAACGAAAGAGAGAATCTACTTCCTCAAGTATCCTTTAATTGCAGAGTTTTAGAAGTGAACCAAGTACTTACTAAATAATTCCATGCAAAAAACAAAGTGTGATTTTTTTTAAACTGTGCTATAGGTTGAATTGTGTCACCCCTTTTGCTGTCCTGCTGTATTGAAAATCCTAACCACTAGTACCTCAGAATGACCTGACTGGGAGACAGGATTTTTAGAGAGGCCTGGAATACATCCTTTCCACACCAGTGCTCAGAAGGACACCTTGACCTTGGGTCATTTGCCTCCAGAACTGTGAGACAAGAAACTTCTTGTTTAAGTCATGCAGTCTGTGGGACTTTGTTTCAGCAGAACTAGTAACTACAGAGGCATTCAGCAACTCCAACTAAGGAAGTCAGGAAGCAGGAAGAGGAATTACAGGGCAGATTAGCCAATGGTGCTCCATGCTGGTAGCTAATGAAAATATGTAGTGACAGGGAAATATTTTCTTCACATTTCAATTTGAGAGTTGGTAGTAGGAAACCACTGGGAAAAAATGAAGTTTAGGGATTCTCTGACCTGCCCTTTCTGCATCTCCCCACTATTTTGAGTTAGTTCCACCTGGGGAAGAAGAAATGCATTCAATACAAATGCAGACCCCTTCAAACAAATGTGTCTTTATGACAAAAGGAGAAATTTTAAATGCCATAAATTGATGTGCACTATCAAGAAGGATCCATATGATCTGTGATCAAAACATCTACTAAAGGAGAGGCAATGCTTGTTACTCAAAGTGTGGTCAGTGGACCAGCAAGACTGGCATCACCCGGGAGCTTGTCAGAAATAGAGAGTATCAGGCCCACCCCAAGTTTGAGAAGCTCTGCTTTAGATAACACTAGGATCATGGAAATCAATGACGATAGGGTTATGTGTGCATGTATTTTCCATCTGGGATGGATATAAGTTTTATGAAGTCTGAAGCTAATATAAATTAAAGAGAAGAAGGGCTCTTTTGGGGTCACGGAGAATCTTGACTTGGTCAGTTTTACAGAAAGACAGGACTACTGTTGGAACTCCAAAGGCCTTTCGAAGGTGCAAGGAAGGGGTCCTAAAGCTTAAGTTTCATTAACTTCATGTAAAACTGGTTCTGGTCCAGACTAAACACTTTTAATTTGCATGTCAATGAAAAGAACAATAAAATGGAAAGTGAAGCACAACTAACTACCCCATCAAAGAGGGGAGTGATTTTTAAACTTAATTTTTAAAAAGGAAATATAATCAGTTTAATATGTCATTCAACTCTGAAAATTATAAACACAATGGATTTATTTAATTAAATTTATGATATAACTATTATTGGGGAAGTGAGATAAGTAGGGCATGTGTATGAGATGGGATGGAGAAAGAAAAAAGGAGCTGAGTTCTGGTCTCTTACAGTTAGAAATGAGCAGATAATAAGGAAATCTGAAAAATCAAGGGTCAGGAATGTAATCCTGTTATCTAGATACATGGGGATAAACTTAAAAATAACCTTTTTAAAAGAGGCTGAGGTGAGAATGCAGGAAAGGGAAAAGAATTGTATAAAGAAATGCTATTTTAATTGTGTACAAACAAACAGCTTTAAAGGCAGCAGTACCCCTTCTTCAAATGCTATCTTATGCTGGTGTGGTGGATGGTGTGCACACAGCTCCACCTGGTTTAGACCCACCCTGTGTGGCCCACAGCTCCTCTCAGGTCATCTGGGTAAACCTTAACACCACTAATGAGGACACGCTGAGGTGAGACCCAAGGAGACCCCAGGTGACCCAAGGTCACCCCTAATTCTTCATCCCCCATGGCATTTCTACATGGAATATCCTTTCTGTTACAGGAGTATTACTGAAGCATAGACTCTGCAAGCAGCTACAGTCCTATGGAAGACCACCGCCCTTGCAGCCAGAAGCCCTGGAGTCAAGGCGCTGCTCTGCCGCTTACCCCAGACACTGACTAACACATGGAAGGCGGCTTCCTCATCTATCGCCTAGAGATCATGCCCTGACTTCAACAGCATGGTGTGAGAATGAATCAAAAGGAGTGAACTCGTTTGTAAACAGTGGTCTATAACTTGCGTGAATTGAGGGTGTTACTTGAAACCCTGCCACACTCACATTGCATGACTTTGACTTCTTTCCCGAGTGGCATCCAAAGTCCTTTGGTTGGTGCGTGGGCCAGAAATTCCCTGGCATGTTCATTGCCTGGGACATCTGGTATACAGTCTTCTGGCTTAGTCTCATCTTCCTGAAAAGGAAACAGTGTGTAAGCTCTATGGCAAAAAAGCGCCGGAGCTCTCCTCCCACCTGCTTGAGAGCACAGCACTGCCTGGCTTGCTCATGGGCTGGAGACCCCTATGTCATCACGTTATCCTCTGAAGAGCTAAAAGACAGATTATAGCTGAGAAAGAAAACGGAAGTAACTATTCCAGAAGAGCTAGCCTACCACAAAAACAAAGTAGCTGTTCTTAGAGAAAAGTCACTGTTGACACAGGGATGATCTGTGAGCTCCAAATTCTAATTCTAGATCACAAAAATTAGATTCTAAGATCACAAAAAATTTTCTGCTAACTTAGAAACTTTGTGGAACGAGGCAGAAGATAGAATTAAACAAATAAGGTTTCCTGGAACAATAAAAACAATGTGTCAGAGTAAAATAGATTATTAAACCTTGAAGGCCACTGTCATGTTTTATAATCTCATACATCCTGTATTTGTGAGATGTATTTTCACCACCAAATAACTGCACTATTTAATTAAGGTGCTGTTTTTTTACCTTATGATTTTTTCAAGTTTCCAGGAAAATTACATTTATAATGGAAGAATGTCTCCTAAAAAAAATTTTTTTAAGTTAAAAGCTACCAAACAGGAAAGGTTACTTTGGCCTTAAGTCCTCTAAGTCTCACTCCCAGAGAAACACACTGGCACTGTGACCGGGGTACTGGAGGAGGGACTCTGCACCAGGTGGGGCTGGACTGGATGGATTCACATGTCCTCAGAGTCCACTGTTCTCTGAATTGATGACATTCAAGAAAGCAGCAGTGGAGCGTCAGAGAAGGAACATGGGGCAGCAGAGCTTTGAGAAGATGCAGTCGCAAGGGAGACAGAAAGAAGGGGAGCGAGTGCTGAGGACAGCCAGGGGGCCTGCAGTGGTGTCTGAGGGACAGAGACACAAGGCAGATTAAACTTCTGCAAAGGCACAGCTATGACAAAGCCCAAAGTGCACGAACTGACTGCCATCTGCAGAGAAGAGACAGAACTACCATAAAGGAGCTTCAAGCCTTAAGCAGCTGTTTTCCATAACAAGCGACTGAGTCTGAGCTCTGGTCACATCTGTCTCAGAGAAAAACCAAAAATACAAACTTTACACTGACCTTGATAAACCCAGGAGGAGGTTTTTCATAACTAGAAGGAAAAAAGAAACACTGATCATCAACCATGTTCATAGGAACATAACACATTTCAATCAGCAAAAAGCAACTACAGGTCAAAATAAAAAGGTTGTTTTTAGTAAAAACTAAAACTACACTATAACTTTTAAGAACAGAAAATGTGTCTGGCAGTCAGAGATGTTTATATGAATAAACTCATGCTGTATCCCATCCTGCTGGGATGCAGCACTTAAATTGACCAAATAATAACTAACTTGGTTTCTTAGGACAATGATTTTATATTCAGAGGAAGGGAAATCAAGAGACTGCAGGGAAAATGTGAGGGAAGAAGAGACTTGAGCTAATTATGGTTCCAATCTGTCATTACACTTGTGGGTGATTTACCTACCATAACTTCCATAACACTGAGGCTCACGGGGGTGGCGGTGTGAGTGCTCTAAGAAGGATGGGGACTGCACAACGGGGAGAGAGCTAAGCCAGAGGGAAGGGTCTGCTATACTGGAAGGAGGTGAGGGTGATCCACCCCAGAGGCTCCCCCCTCCCACCCCTTGCCTCAGCTCTGGATTCAAGATCCTCTCCACTGGCCTGTGGTGTTTGCAGAGCACTCTGCCACTTGCTCCTCAGCTCTCTGACTGCCCTTTATGCCCTACTGACCCCTCTGGACTCAAGGATGTAGGGCAATCGGTGGCACTTAGCTACTGCTAGAGAAGCAGATGACTCTGTGCAAATGTACTTTCCCTTCCACCAATACAGCTCTCAGACCCTCGGGTTCCGAGGATGCAAATCAGGCCTATGTTCCCAACTCATTTCCACTTTTTATTATTTTGCTGCAACTTGGGGAAAAGGCTTCTGGTGCCAAATCTACAAAAGCAGCACCCACCGTTCCTGTTCATATAACACTATATTCCTTTCAGGTGTAATTATGTTCAGTTTCAAGCACTGACACATTCTAGACTATGCAATGCAGAGTGTGGGTGTCTGGCTTTTAAAGGTGACTGCCTAATGGATATAACCCCCTTCTTAAAAAGAATGTAGTTAGGAAAAGAGGCAGGATAACTGAACAGCTCAGGTCTTTTCAATGCCTCTCTGATGGAATTTTACTGAGAGAGGGCATCGAGGTGCTATGACTGGTTTAAAATGCTATCTCGACTCCAACAACTTGGAAACTGGGGAGTCCCAAAGTTGCTGCACACAGAAGGTGAATTCAGAGATGATTAATTTTCTGAATTTTATGACGGAAAATGTCATCAGGAAAACATTAATAAATTCTGAAATGGCTAATCACTTATCTAATAGTCAAATAGATACGGATTATCCTAAAATTAGGCCAAAATAGTTTAAGTTAAAACAAGAAAGCAGTAGCGTACAGGACAGAGTGTTTGGTATGGTTCTATTTGTGTGTATGGGAAAAGGGAAATTATACATATACATAAGATATCACCTGAGGGAGGGAGCTTTTTTCACTTATATTTATTTACATGCAAATATACTGCCTCAAACAATGTTTTTAATTACAAAAGAAAAATGAAATTAACATCATCTTCCTCACACCTATGTTGCCATAAGTCCAGGCTAATACATTTCTGAGAGAGAAACCAAAGGACTTAGGGGCAAAAAAGGGCCACCAATAGGCTGTTAGCTAATTTATGTTATAGAGTTACATAGGAAGCATTTTTGTTTTAAACATTTCCATGTCATTTGTTTGTTTCAGGAATCATATCCTTACTCCTGCTCTAACCAACTTGCTATTTCCTCCTACCAAAGAAAAGAACAGGCAGATGAAACTAAACTTTTAGGTGACACTGAAAGCTCAGTTTAGAAACTTACTCCCTGCAGAAGTAACCACTCAACAATCACCACGCCCGGCCCAGTGCTCAGAACCAGACCGAAGTGAGGGTCTCAGGGTACTCCTAAAGAAATCCAGAGAAGCCATAAAGGTTGAAACTGCTCTTACAAAACCTCCATGTAACTCTGGACAAAGGTCCTCCGTAGCTTGGGACCCCCAAAATCAAGTGGCCCAGTTCAAATCTAAACCCAAGTCAGCCTGCCCTAATGGGGAATGCCTTGCGTCAAGGAAACCTAGTATATACCAACCACAATCCTTCAGCCCAGGGCTACCTAGCTTAGTTTAGCTTACCCTAGATAAGAGGACGTGCAAGCTTTGTAAAGAAATCCCTGACTCCCTAGCCAATTGCGCCCTATTTTCAAGTTGCCTCTTGAAACGCCCTGTGAAACTTGCTCCTGTCCAAAATAACTGGGAAGAGTGTTCCACTGCAGATGAAACGCTGTACTTCCTCAATCTGTGGACTGTTTTTTCCTTGAACAAAGGACGTCAAACTGCAAAGTGTGGCAGTTTTGTCTTTTGACACTCTTTAGGACTGTCCTGATAAAAGAGATGTTTTGGTTTTTGAAGTAGAAAATCCTAAAGACATAGCATTAATGTTACTATGAATGGCTGCTGACGGACGGTCTCATCTGCACAATTTATACACATTTCTATTATTCCTCCATTATGGACTTCCCTGGTGGCTCAGATGGTAAAGAATCTGCCTGTAATGCAGGAAACCTGGGTTCGAACCCTGGGTTGGGAAGATCCCCTGAAGAAGGGTACGGCTACCCACTCCAGTGTTCTGGCCTGGAGAATTCCATGAACAGTGCATGGGGTCACAAAGAGTTGGACACGACTGCGTGAATTTCACTCTCACACTCTCCATTATTCTTACTAAAGAGGACAGGCCTGTGACATGCCACAGCTTTCCACTGGAAAATATTTCAGCAGTTTGCTTTGGAGATACCATACCTAAAAAGCTTTGTAGCATACCTAAAAGGCTAATTCTGTTTATACCCAGTTGTTCAAATGAAGTGACATTCAGCTTAAGAGCCACAGGAGGCCAGGCTCCAAGAAAGCATGCATTTTGTGTCAAAGCTCCCAAAGGTTAGCAATGAAGGATTAACACTTTGAGAGCCTTTTCTTGCATCATTATCTCAGCAATCATGAGAAGGTAGGCAGTGAGAAGTGTTTGAAACAAGTCAAATAATTCATTGAACATCAAACTTAGAATCTAAGTTTGACCTCTAAAGCTGATTATAGAAGGAAAAAAACAGAAGGGACTCGAAAGGGTCATTAATCCAACTTTCCACCTTATATTTAAATCTCCTTTACAACCCACCCTTCTCTTAGTGGTCATCTGGACTCTCCTCCAACCCTCGGGAGCCTGGGGAGCACACTGCCTCCCAAGTCAGGCCATGCTGACTCAGGTCCTAATTCTTCTTGAGCTGGAACTGGCCTCATGAAAGCTTAGTAGCTTTCATCCTTAACCCTGGTGAAAAATCCTAAGGACCAGAGAGAACAAGTCTACGCTCTCTTCTACCTGACAGCTCCTCCCGAGTAGTTAGGAGCCAGGCCCTCATCCCACTTTACTTCTCTTCGTCACCGCACGAACATTACGGGACTGGGCTTTCTCTTTCCTTATTAACAGCAAAAACGAAAAGGATGGGGATTTTAACCAGTTCACAGTGCGCCCCCGACCTGAGAGCGGGAAGGACCAGGGCGCTCAGTCGCACTTTGAGGTTCAGTCCCCGAATACTGACCTAGCACCGCCGCCGCCGCCGCCGCACGAGGACTAAAACCGCCGCTTCCTGCGGGGGAAGCGCCCGCCGCCGCTCTCGTCCCGGACGAGGCTCGGGGAGGAGCCTTCTCCCTCCCGCCAGCCGCTGGGAGTCTAGGGTCCCGCCGCCCGGGATCAAAACCGGCTCTCGGCTCGCCGGGGTCCGAGGGGCTCACCGGCCCACCCCCAGGTGTCCAAGGATCCCGTCTAAAGCGCCGACCCCGAGCGGACCCTGCCGCGCGACCCGGGCCCCGACCCATTCCTAGTATTAGTCGGAGACGGAGACGGGCGTGACGGACTCACAAGGACTCCAGGTGCTTGAGCTGCTGCAGCTGCTGCGCGTCCTGCCGCCGCCGCTTCAGCTCCCGGCGCCGCTGCAGCTCTTGCTCCGGGGGCTCCCGGGGCCGCCGCGCGCCCCCCGGCGCCCGCATCGTCGCGCCCGGGCCGGGACGACATCGCGGCCCCGCGCGGCGCGGCTGAGGCTGCCCGGCCGGCCGCGCGGCGAAGACGGTACTTCCTCTGCGCCGCGCTCTCCTGGCCCAGCAGCGCCCCCCTCCCGCTGCGGCTCCGCGTCCCGCCGGGCCGGGCCGGGCCGGGTCGGGTGCCCTCTCGGCTGCAACCTGCACCGCGGAATGGCCGGCGCGGCCTCGAGTCGTTGATCGGAGCCCTGTCTTCAGGTTGGCTGGTGCCGGAGGCCAGAGCTCGCCCCCTGGCGGTGGCCAGGAGTCCCGGCACTAAGGACGCGGTGTGGAGTTGGGCCAGTTCTGGAGTGGCTGGGCCCCTCTTGGGAGTCGGGCAACTTCCTCGCCATCTCCAACCAGGGAGGCCAGGAAACCTGTGCAAGTCCATTTCGTAACCCCCTGTGGCTAGGCACACAGGAGCTGCTTGTTACCTATTAGTAGGATGCACTCAGTTTTTGAAGAAAGAGGCTTCCATAGAAATTTTTCAGTTTTCCAAAACATGTGAGCCATGAGATGTATCAGTTCAGTTCAGTTGCTCAGTCGTGTCCGGCTCTGTGCGACCCCATGAACTGCTGCACAGGCCAGGTTTCTCTGTCCTTTACCAACTCCCAGAGCTTGCTCAAATTCATGTCTATCCAGTTGGTGATGCCATCCAACCATCTCATTCTCTGTCGTCCCCTTCTTCTGCCCTCAATCTTTCCCAGCATCAGTTTCTTTTCCAATGAGTCAGTTCTTCGCATCAGGTGGCCAAAGTATTGGAGTTTCAGTTTCAGCATCAGTCCTTCCAATAAATATTCAGTACTGATTTCCATTAGGATAGACTGGTTGGATCTCTTTGCAGTCTAAGGGACTCTCCAGAGTCTTCTCCAACACCAGTTCAAAAGTATCAATTATTCCGCACTCAGCCTTCTTCATGGTCCAACTCTTACGTCCATACATGACTATGGGAAAAACCATAGCTTTGACTAGATGGACCTTTGTTAGCAAAGTAACGTCTCTGCTTTTTAATATGCTTTCTAGGAATGTGAAGTCAAGTGGGCCTTAGAAAGCATCACTAGGAACAAAGCTAGTGGAGGTGATAGAATTCCAGTTGAGCTCTTTCAAATCCTGAAAGATGATGCTGTGAAAGTGCTGCACTCAATATGTCAGCAAATTTGGAAAACTCAGCAGTGGCCACAGGACTGGAAAAGGTCAGTTTTCATTCCAATCCCAAAGAAAGGCAATGCCAAAGAATGCTCAAACTACCTCACAGTTTCACTTATCTCACACGCTAGTAAAGTAATGCTCAAAATCCTCCAAGCCAGGCTTCAGCAATACATGAACCGTGAACATCCAGATGTTCAAGCTGGTTTAGAAAAGGCAGAGGAACCAGAGATCAAATTGCCAACATCCACTGGATCATGGAAAAAGCAAGAGAGTTCCAGAAAAACATCTATTTCTGCTTTATTGACTATGCCAAAACCTTTGACTGTGTGGATCACAATAAACTGTGGAAAATTCTGAGAGAGATGGGAATACCAGACCACCTGACCTGCCTCTTGAGAAACCTGTATGCAGGTCAGGAAGCAACAGTTAGAACTGGACATGGAACAACAGACTGGTTCCAAATAGGAAAAGGAGTACGTCAAGGCTGTGTCTTGTCACCCTGCTTATTTAACTTATATGCAGAGTACATCATGAGAAATGCTGGGCTGGAAGAAGCACAAGCTGGAATCAAGATTGCCAGGAGAAATATCAATAACCTCAGATATGCAGATGACACCACCCTTATGGCAGAAAGTGAAGAGGAACTAAAAAGCCTCTTGATGAAAGTGAAAGTGGAGAGTGAAAAAGTTGGCTTAAAACTCAACATTCAGAAAACAAAGATCATGGCATCTGGTCCCATCACTTCATGGCAAATAGATGGGGAAACAGTGGAAACAATGTCAGACTTTATTTTTGGGGCTCGAAATCACTGCAGATGGTGACTGCAGCCATGAAATTAAAAGAGCTTACTCCTTGGAAGAAAAGTTATGAACAACCTAGATAGCATATTCAAAAGCAGAGACATTACTTTGCCCACGAAGGTCCATCTAGTCAAGGCTATGGTTTTTCCTGTGGTCATGTATGGATGTGAGAGTTGGACTGTGAAGAAGGCTGAGCACCGAAGAATTGATGCTTTTGAACTGTGGTGTTGGAGAAGACTCTTGAGAGTCCCTTGGACTGCAAGGAGATCCAACCAGCTCATTCTGAAGGAGATCAGCCCTGGAATTTCTTTGGAGGGAATGATGGTGAAACTGAAACTCCAGTACTTTGGCCACCTCATGTAAAGAGTTGACTCATTGGAAAAGACTCTGATGCTGGGAGGGATTGGGGCCAGGAGGAGAAGTGGATGACAGAGGATAAGATGGCTGGGTGGCATCACGGACTCGATGGACGTGAGTCTGAGTGAACTCCAGGAGTTGGTGATGGACAGGGAGGCCTGGGGTGCTGCGATTCATGGGGTTGCAAAGAGTTGGACACGCCTGAGCGACTGAATTGAACTGAGGTTGGTCATAGCTTTTCTTCCAATAAGCAAGTGTCTTTTAATTTCATGGCTGCAATCACCATCTGCAATGATTCTGGAGCCCAAAAAAAAAAGTCAGCTACTGCTTCCCCATCTATTTCCCATGAAGCGATGGGACTGGATGCCATGATCTTCATTTTCTGAATGTTGAGTTTTAAGCCAACTTTTTCACTCTCCTTTCGTCAAGAGGTTTTTTAGTTCTTCTTCACTTTCTGCCATACGGGTGGTGTCATCTGCACATCTCAGGTTATTGATATTTCACCCAGCAATCTTGATTCCAGCTTGTGCAGTCTGGCATTTCTCATGATGCACACTGCATATAAGTTAAATAAACAGGGTGACACTATACATCCTTGATATACTCCTCTCCCAATTTGGAACCAGTCTGTTGTTCCATGTCCAGTTCTAACTGTTGCTTCTTGACCAGCATACAGATTTTTCAGGAGGCAGGTAAGGTGGTCTGGTAGTCCCATCTCGCTAAGAATTTTCCACAGTTTGTTGTGATCCACACAGTCAAAGGCTTTAGTATAGTCAATTAAACAGAAGTAGATGTTTTTCTGGAACTCTCTTGCTTTTTTGATGATCCATGCGTTGTATAGTCCATGTAATATATTGAATTCAGATAAGATTTGGGTTCTGGAAATGAAAAACCAGTATATACTGTGCACTCTTTATGTAGTCATTGAACTAAGCTCTTAATAGTATAATAGTTCATTTAACTAAAAAATTATAACAAGGGCTGTTACCACCCATGTGTATTATCTTTATTTAGTGATAAAGAGGCCCAGAGAGCTCAGTGACTTGCACAAGGAAACAACTAGTAGGTCACGGAAAGTGAAAGTGAAGTTGCTCAGTCGTGTTCCACTCTTTTTCGACCCAATTGACTGTAACCTACCAGGCTCCTCTGTCCATGGGATATTCCAGGCAAGAGTATTGGAGTGGGTTGTCATTTCCTTCTCCAGAACCAGGATGCAAAAGCGTTAGGTGCTTAACTAGGTTGTGCTTTGAAACTGTATGTGATATATAATTTTTTCAGCCTTGAAATAATAGAAGAATCTGCAGAGGAAGTAAAAATAACATCATAAGGGAAATACTTGCTGAAATATTCAAACTGTTAATGCCACAAAATGTGAAGAACTTCTTCAAATTTATTCAGGAAGACACAAACACACAGAAGCTATGCATAGACATCTGAAATTATACTGACATATGCCCTGGAACTTGGTAATTATCTTTTCCTCTAACAATGAAGCCAATAAGAATTGTTGAATGAATGTAGATTCAGCCATTCATGTGTAACTGATCATGACCTTATGGAGCCTTCCCAGGATAGATCTCTCCCCCATATCCTCTGCCAAAACTCCTGTTTGAAGTACTCAGATAATAGTATCTCATGCATCTTTCCTGAGTTTTTCAGATGCTAAAAACTGCCACAAAATGGAAGAAATTAACTACTTGATTATCATGAGCCCCAGTCCCCATTGCACAGGAACTCATCACATACCTTGGGATACCTCCCCCAACTTTGCCTTAAAATTGCCTTTTGTTGAAACATTTCGAGGAGTTCAGGGTTTTTTATTTTGTTTTATTTTATCTTTTTTGAGCACCTTTGACCCATTCTTGAATGGCATTGTAATAAAACTTTCTCTGCTCTAAGCTCCGACATTTGGGTCTAGCCTATCTGCCTGCACTGCAGGAGACTGGGGTTCAATCTCTGGTTTCAAAAGATCCTCTAGATGTGGAAATGGCAACCCACTCCAATATTCTTGCCTGGGAAATCCCATGAACAGAGGAACCTGGCAGGCTACAGCTTATGGGGTCACAAAGAGTTGGATACGACTGAAAGACTAACCATTTCAGTTTCATTGTGCTAAAGGCACACACCCTTGCATTCTGCAACAATGGAAGTTATCTGGGCCAATGAGTGACGTATATGATGTTGGAGAAGACTCTTGAGAGTCCCTTGGACTGCAAGTAGACCCAACCAGTCCATTCTGAAGATCAGCCCTGGGATTTCTTTGGAAGGAATGATACTACAGCTGAAACTCCAATACTTTGGCCACCTCATGCGAAGAGTTGACTCATTGGAAAAGACTCTGATGGGAGGGAGTGGGGGCAGGAGGAGAAGGGGACGACTGAGAATGAGATTGCTGGATGGCATCACGGACTCGATGGACGTAGCCTGAGTGAACTCCGAGAGATGGTAACGAACAGGGAGGCCTGGCGTGCTGCGATTCATGGGGTCGCGAAGAGTCGGACACGACTGAGCGACTGAACTGAACTAAGACATTCGAATACAGACAAGAAAAATGACATAGGCTTTGGAAACTGTGATTTACAAAGGAAATGTAATCGCGTTGCAGGAAGAAGTTGGTCTGCACAATCAAGAAGAGGAGAACCAAGGAAAGAAATCAGGTAGAGTTTTTCCAGGGTAGTTGTTATTGAGGAGAAAATTCTGGGTAGTTCTAGAATACGCACACTACGTCTTCCTTCCTTTTAAGGTGAACATGTACTGGGCCAGCAGCACCCCAGCCTCCAGGGCGCACACACTTGCGCTCACCCTCGCCACGGTTGCTTATTCCATGGACCGGGCCTCCTGCGCCTCTTGTTTCAAGAGAAGAGGTCGCTGGGTGTGATGCTCTGGCCCTGAAACCTACTGGGACCCCGCCCCCAGCCCCGCCCCGCCGCGCCCCGCCGCGCCCGCGCCCCGCCCCGCCGAGGAAAGCCCCACCCACGTGCGGCGGGGACGGAGCTTGGATTGCCCGGCGTGGCTTCGTCCGCGCCAGAGGCGGAAGGCGGGTTTCCTGAGAACCCGCGTCTAGTCCTGTCTGAGGACAGAAAACGGGAATCGAATTAATTTCTCTCTCACTGCTAATGAGAGTAGGCAATGGTTCGCTCCAGTTCCGCTCAGTAGAAATCTGATTCCAACAATCAGGAAAAATTCTCCGTCTTCCGCGCTCCGGAGACACTCAGGACTACAACCCCCAGAAGGCATTGGGACTCGGTTATCTGACTTGCGCAGTAGCGTTCGTTGTAAAGTGCTATGACAACAGGGCGAAGATGGCTTGGAGCTAGGCTTGAATCGGGAGGTGTCCTTTCCGCCGCTGCAGTCCTTTTTCTGCTACATCCCACTCACTGCCTGCTTCATCATTTCCTCCTCTTTGTGAGCAGCATTACTTTCCTCTGTTCTCTCCTGCCTGATCTCTGCCACGGGACTGATACCGTTTTTTCTGCTCGTCTCTGAGGGTGACAGAGAGAGGATGCGGGATAGCTACTTGATGGGATCACTCCAACTCCGTGGAGCTGGTGGTGCTACCTGGTGAGACGCTCTCTTTGCCTGGGTCGTGGAACAAGTTGGATCAGGAGAACGAGAAGGAGTAGTAAGGACTGCTTTTCTTTGCGACGTCCGATCTTGCTCGTCGTTCCAGCCCTGGGACCCTGGCAGACATTCTTAAAGGGAAGTCTGTAGAGATCGCGGAGGACGGTGGGGCAGGACCCACCTGATTCAGCATCAGGTAAGGAAGTATGTCTAGAATTAAACATCGGATTCATGAATGTCCTTTCCGTGTTTTATTATTTTATATATATATCAGACTGATTTTCTGATGCCATGTAATGGTTTTGGGAGATAGAGGATAACAGGTTTCTTATGGAATATGTTTGCATTCAAAAGAAAACCAGAACAATGTGTGTGTGTGTGTGTGTGTGAGAGAGAGAGAGAGAGAGAGAGAGATCCTGTGAATGTCGAGAAAGGGTGATACGAATTTTTAAAGATTCCATTCAGGAGTGTCACATGGTGCACAAGCATTCTCCTGTGACACTTCAACAAGTCTTCTGAACAAATGGTCAAAGCAGTTCCCAGCCTGTGACTGAAGTAGGATGCGTGTACTAATACCCCTTAATTCCTTCTTGCAATAGGATTATTCCTTCTTCTCTCTTGACACTGCAGACCACAGCAGTTTAGATGAACTGAAGTGATCTCTCTCTCTTCCCCAGTTCAGTGCCCTGCAATTGACTCCAATTTTGACGATCTTTCCTGCCTGTGCCCCGACCCCCACATCCATCTCACTTTTACTTTAAAAATGAAACCATATCACAGACATCCACAATTTGAGGATGCTGGAGGGAAAAGGATGAGTCTTAGCTAAAGTCTGTGGGTATTCAGAGAGGGAGAGATTTTTCTAACCTCTTTATGTATTTGTATTTGCTGCAAATACATAAAGAGATTATTTGTTGAAGTTTTTGGTGAATAGATTGAACTCTTATTTAGAATAATATATAAAAGAAACTGTAAATTCTGCAAATGATTTACCAGTTAGAAGTTTAAGGAATTTTTCATTTTCTGTAATTATGAATAATTCTTAAATTACAACCACACACTTATGTTTTTGGTGAGACTTCTGGATGGAAACCTTCTTTGAAGGGACAAAAAAATCCGGTATCAATAGTATATAGTAATTTTTAAAGCTTTGCAACTTTTGAAGTTTGTAGCAGATCTTATCCCTCAGGATAGGAATTTCTCAAAAATTATTGAAACACAAAGCATTCTTGCCGATTAATGAAAAGTTACTATCATTCTTTTCAACTTCAGTTTAAATCTTCGTTCCAGAGGGACCGTTGTTCACATTCACATTTGTACTTTTGTCTTGCTCGGAACATACCATAACCACCACCAGCACTACTGCTATTACTACTTCCAGGTTACCACTGACACTTATCTGACATTTATTGAATGCTTCCTATGGATTGGGCATTGGGGTAAGTAGTTACATGTGTTAGGCTATTTTATTCTCCCCTCTTCCCAGAACAACTGGGAATCTAGAGGAAGAGGGACTTGTCTAAGGTTATACAGTTGAGGTCTCTCCAGCTTCCTCTCCTGTGATCTTTCCTCTTTTGTGGCTTTTATTAAAATTCTAGCATTGAGTGTATAATATTGTCTTCAAAAGCAGCATTCTTCTAACTCTGTGCATTTGTCATATTGCCTACACTGGAAGACCTGACCAGTGTTTTCCAAAATTCGAGGCAGCACTAGCATGACATGGAGAAAATAAAGCTCCCGAAATGGAAAGCAGTAGTGTCAATGTCTTAGCCTCCTAATTTCAGCATCTGCCATCTCACCCATGTATTCCTTCCAGAAGATTCTTGGGGCCCACAGCTGTTCATCTAGCCATCCTTCCATACTTTAGGACTAAGCAAATGAGGTATTAAAACACTCACGTCTTAAATGAAAACTAAATCTGAGTGAACTTGGTGTGAGAGATATCATATATATAAGTATTAAAAACAAAAAGTGAGAATTGTGGAAGAGAATTTCTGGAGATTAAGGGATAAAGAGATGAGTTCTTATTTAATATTCTAATAAGGTCTAAGAAATCAGTCTTTTGTAGCTATTTATAATATGCATCTGTTAAAACCTTCTAATTATTGTTTTCTAATCATCCTTTAAAATTTTAATTAAATATGGGAGATACTTTCCTGAAGTCTGAACTCACAGTGATTAGAATTAATGTTAACAGAGTTATAGCTTTTTAATTGTTGCGAGGTGGCTGCACTTATTTATCAGTAGATAGTCTGGTTTTGGGTGTTACTTCCAATTTCTTGGTATTGATAGTTGTGATCACTTGGGCAGGTTTCTTAACCTCTCTAAACCAAAATAGTATCTTTGGTTTACTTTGTACCTAGGACCTTGGTAAATGCTTAGTAAATGTTAGTTTATATTTTCTTTTCTAGTGAATGGAGATGATAGCCATGAAAAACCTGATATTTGGTTTTATTTTACATTTACTGAAAAACAGAAAAGGGCTTCCCTGATAACTCAATGGGTAAAGAATCCACCTAGAATGCAGGATACAAAGGAGATGCAGGTTCTATGTCTGGGTCAAGAATATCCCCTGGAGGAGGAAAATGGCAGCCCATTCAAAAATTCTAGCCTGAAAAATCTCATGGACGGAGGAGCCTGGTTGGCTACAGTCTAAAGGGTTGCAAAGAGTTGAACACGACTAAGTAAGCAGAAAAGGCAAAAAACAGAAAATCATAAAGGAGCTGGAAATCAACACTGAATGAATAGAGGATAAAATGCAAATTCTTATTTCTTAACTTTTATTGAAGACAAATAAAATTAAAATCAATTTATGCATATTAAACTTTTGTTATTTGGAATATTTTAAATTTGTTTTTGTAACAAAATGCCAGATTTCATGGCTGAAAATGCCTTATTACCATTGTTCCTTTCTTCCTTTCCTGCCAGTAATAGACCTCTGCCATCCAACTGCTTACCTTAATATATTAAAGTCAAGAACTGTATGTTTTTGAACTTAGAAAATGAATTAACATTTTATATGAGTTTTAATTTATGGTTAATTTTTTTTTCTCTGTCAATGGGGTAGGATGTCCTTCTAGGAGAAAGGGTAGAATTTATTTTGCTAATCTTCTGAATTTAATTTGCCAACCTATTGTTCTTCTGATAGAGTGGTAAATGTGGCCAAAATACAGGAGTATCCAAATTTTAAGAAGGTGAAACTTTGGGACATCCTTTTGATCCAGTGACCAGGACTCCATGCTCCCAATGTAGGGGGTTTGGGTTCGATACCTGCTTAGGGAACTAGATCTCACACACTACAAGTAAAGATCCCACATGCTGCAGTGAAGTTCAGAGCTCCTGTGTGCCACAAGTAAGACCCAGTGCAGCCAAATAAAAAATAAAACACTGAGCGACTGAACTGAATTGAACTGGTTTTAGAAAATGAGAAATAAAAATAAAGGTACTCAGTTATTAAAAAGAGTAAAATATTATTTTATTATTTTTTATTATGGGAAATTTTAAACATAAAAACACAAATAATAGTAAAGCAATCCCCCATGTGTTCATCACTATATACTCTTTAAAAAATAGCAGCTTTATTGAAATATAATTCACATGCCATACAAGTAAACCATTTAATGTATACAATTCAGTTTTTTAAATCTATTCACAGATATGTGCAACCACCAGTTGCATGACAGTAAATCTTAGAATATTTTTATCACCTCAGAAAGAAATCTTGTACCCTGTGCTTATAGCTTTGCTGTCTTCTCCTGTTCTTCAAACCTAAGAAACCACCAGTTTACTTTGTCTCTATGGATTTGTGTTTTCTGTACATTTTATATAAATGGAATCATATAATATGTGGTCTTTAGTGATTGGCTTCTTTCTCTTGAAGTAATGTTTTCAAGTTTCATCCATGTTGCAGCATATGTTAGTTACTCCATTCTTTTCATCACTGACTAATATTCTACTGTATGGCTGTGCTACTTTGCATTTATATATTCATTAATTGGTGGGCAATTGGGTCATTTCCACCTTTTGGGTATTATGAGTAAGGTGCCTATAAGCATGAGTTTATTTCTGAACTCTCACTTCTTTTTCATTTGTCTGTGTCTACTCATATGCCAAGGAGAAGGCAATGGCACCCCAATCCAGTACTCTTGCCTGGAAAATCCTATGGATGGAGGAGCCTGGTAGGCTGCAGTCCATGGGGTTGTTAAGAGTTGGAAACGACTGAGCGACTTCACTTTCACGCATTGGAGAAGGAAATGGCAACCCACTCCAGTGTTCTTGCCTGGAGAATCCCAGGGATGGGGGAGCCTGGTGGGCTGCCGTCTATGGGGTCGCACAGAGTCGAACACAACTGAAGTGACTTAGCAGCAGCAGCACTCATATGCCAGTACCATAACTGTCCTGATTACTGTTGCTTTGTAGTAATTTTTGAAATGGTGGAAATATGAGTTCTCCAATTTTGTTCTTCTTTTAAAAGATTATTTTGACCATTCTGCGTCCCTGGTAACTCTATAAGAATTTCATCAGAAGCCTGTCAGTTTGCACAAAGAAGCCATGTGGAAATCTGGTAGGGATTGCATTGAATGAAGTATTGCCATCTTAATAATGTTAACGCTTCAGAACCATGAACATGGTGTGTTTTCCTGTTTAGATCTTTTTTTCTTTTGACTATATTTTGTAGTTTTCAGAGTATATATTTTATATGTCTTTTGTTACTTTTATTCCTAAGTGTTTTATTCTTTGGATGCTATTGTAAATGCAGTTTTTCTTATTTTAGGATTGTTCATTGCCAGTACATAGAAATACAGTTGATTTCTGTCATGTTGATCTTGTATCCTTCAACCTTACTGACTTATTTATTAGCTCTAATAGTTTTTGTTTGTTTGTTTATTTTTACTGAATTCTTGAGCATTTTCTATATACAAGATCATGTCATCTGTAAGTAAAGATAGTTTTACTTCTTCCTTTCCAATCTGTAAGCCTTTAATTTTTTTCCACTTAATTGGCTAATTTACAGCCTCTAATATAATAGTTAAATGAAGTGGTTAAGAAGGACATCCTAGACGTGTGTCTGATATTAGGGAGAGATCCAGTCATTCACCATTAAATATGGTATAAACTCTGAGTTTTGGATGTAAGTGTTCTCTTTCTGTTTGAGGAAGTTCCTTTCTATCCTAGTATGTTGAAAACATAGGTGCTAATAATCAATAAACAATCTATAATAAGAATAGAAGAGCTTTATTTGAGCCAGACTGAGGGCTACAGCCTGGGAGACACAGATTCAAGAAGTTACAACTTGATGATCACAAAGTTATGTAAGTTGTTTGTGAAGAATTAGGATTGGAGTTTGGAAGGATGCTTATTAAGCAAGGATTTATTGGGGTTTGAAATGGTTGCATAGTTATGAGGAAAGACTTTGAGATTATAAGGTTACAGCTGGTAGCTGTTAGCAGATATTGTTTTGAAAACTTCTGCATGTATTGTTGAGTTTGATACAGTTCAGATAAACTAAGTTCTCAGTAATGCAGTAACATGAATAAAATACATCCACCATGGCCATCTGGCTCCATTTTGGATGTCTGAATCACAGTTATTCCATTTTGATTTTTAAATGCTCTCTCTTTTTTTTTTAATGATTAAAGTAGATGTACCATGCATATTTGACAGGTTATAAGACAGGCTATTTGACAGGCTGTCCTAGTTCATGTAAAGTTTAAATTTAATTATATTTCAAGCCAGAATGACTTCCCTATATCTCATACGTGAAAATTTCTTCCATCAAGAGTTTTTACAATTGAAGAGTTTTGGATTTTGTCAAATGCTTTTTCTGACTCTATTTATATGATCAGGTGGTTTTTAAATTTTACTTTATTGTTTTGGTATATTTTCTTAAATAATTTTGGTTTTAAACATCGCTTTCCTGGGGGTAAATTACACTTGGCCATGGTGTTTAATTCTAATCATATGTTGCTTGATTCACATTGCTGGTGTTATGTTGAAGATTTTTACATACACATTTGTAAGAGACACTGGTCCATAGTTTTCTTTTCTTGTATTTGTCTAGTTTTGTTATCAGTGTAACACTAGCTTCATAGAATGAGTTGGGAAATGACCCTTCCTCTTATTTTTGGAGAGATTAGTGAACAATTCGTGTTAATTTTTAAAAACATTTGGTGGAATTTACCATCTGGGCCTAGTCTTTCCTCCCTTTCTTTCTTTGAGCCTGGTCTTTTTTTGTAGGTAGTTTTTTGATTATTGCTTCAGTCTTTCTACTTTTTATAAGTCTGTTTAAATTTTCAGTTTTTTCTGTAGTCAGCAACAGATACGTGGCAGCAGGACAAATAAGGCTGACGTCCTGCCCCTCCTGGGAAAATGGTTTTCTGATTGGGAGCTGTGGGGAGAGGGTTCTCGGCTATACCAGTCTGGAGTGCAGTACTGTCTTGCTGAAATAGGAGTATGGAGGAGGAAGTGTTAGTTTAAATATTACAGACTCTTACTGTTCTTACTGAGTTTTAGATTTTTAGCATTTCTTTATTTGCTGTATGCTTCTAGGACAACTTCCAGAGATGTTAAATGATTGTTTTAAAAAAATAATTTTCAGAGTTTTACTGGGAAGTGGGCCCATGGAACTTCTCACATGTCATGCTGAAAGTGGAACTCTCTGAAGCTTTAAGTTTAACATATGGTTATGGAAGAAATACCTATATTATCGCAAGATTTCATCAGAGTTCCATTAGATATCAGTGTGCTCTGGAGTCTATAAGACTTATATTTAAGAGCAAGTAGGTGGTGCTAGTGGTAAAGAACCTCCCCTGCCAATGCAGGAGATGCAAAGAGACATGGGTTTGATCCCTGAGTCAGAAAGATCGCCTGGAGGAGGGCATGGCAACGCACTCCAGTATTCTTGCCTGGAGAATCCCCATGGACAGAGGAGCCTGGCAGGTTACAGTCCATAGGGTTCCAGAGTCCGACACGACTGAAGTGACTGAGTGACTGAGCAATAAAAGGATTATGTATAAGGTTATTAGGAATACAGCTGATATGTGCAAAGAGAATTTTTTGTAGGTGTGTTTTATTTTTCAAGCCAAGAGATTAAGTTTTTTTTTTGCAGATAAGCAAGGATATCTAGCAACCTTGTTCAGACTTTCTGTCCAGTGTGTGAAGCCAAAGTGGAGAGGAACTCCCCTTTGAAATCTTTTGTCCTGCAGCCTAAGCTATCATGTAAAAATACACCAATTTTTGAGAAAAGGAAATTAATGATGTACAAATTTAGCACAAATGAGGGTTTGTGTTTTCTTAATTTTTGGGAGTGGGCAGTGCACCGTTCTCTGCTTCTGTCTTTCAAATGGAAACGAGAGGCACTGGGAGACACACTACTGGCCATCAATTCAAATTGTTAGTTTTCCTATTGTTCATTAATTTAGCAGCAGACCTTGTTCAGCAGTTGATTGGCCACAATGGTAAATGATAATACCTGGGTCGTGGGGCGAACCAGTGTGCTGAATTGTGATGTAATGTAATTCATGCAGTTCTGCTATATATTAGGGCTTCCCAGGTGGCAGAGTGTTAAAGACTACGACTGGCAAGCAGGAGATGTGGGTTTGATCCCTGGGTGGGGAAGATCCCCTGGAGAAGGAAATGACAACTCACTCCAGTATTCTTGCCTGAAAATTCCATGGACAGAGGAGCCTGGTGGGCTACAGTCCATGGGGTCACAGAGAGTCAGATACGACTGACTGTGCATGCTCGCTATGTATTAACTTATGTTTTGCCCTAGTATGAAGGTAAGTTGGTCTGAAATGAAGTAGCTGCAGTCCTGTGAAGAAGAGCCATTTGTTGGACCTAGGTTTAAAAATAGCATTGCGCCCTCTCCCCTTTTTTTAATTACAACAAAGCAAAACAAAAAAACCCTCTCACTGACCCATGCTTTTTCAGTGTTTCAGATATTAAATTGCAGGCAATGACAGCCTAATAAGACCAGGTCTAGAGACCTGGAGAGGGTATGCAGAAATGCTTCTG
The DNA here is from genome assembly GCA_917880005.1 of Nanger dama. Taxonomy (NCBI): domain Eukaryota; kingdom Metazoa; phylum Chordata; class Mammalia; order Artiodactyla; family Bovidae; genus Nanger; species Nanger dama. The sequence goes on from CAKJTW010000022.1 coordinate 34,206,030, forward strand.
CCATTAGCTCTGTAATTTAGACAGAGATCGAGACTATCCCCAGGGAAAAGAAATGCAAAAAAAAAAAAAAAAAGCAAAATGGCTGTCTGAGGAGGCCTTACAAGTAGCTGTGAAAAGAAGAGAAGCGAAAAACAAAGGAGAAAAGGAAAGATATACCCATGTGAATGCAGTTCCAAAGAGTAGCAAGGAGAGATAAGAAAGCCTTCCTCAGTGGTCAGTGCAAAGAAATAGAGGAAAACAATTGAATGGGAAGGACTAGGATATCTTCAAGAAAATTAGAGATACCAAGGGAACATTTCATGCAAAGATGGCTCGATAAAGGACAGAAATGGTGTGGACCTAACAGAAGCAGAAGATATTAAGAAGAGGTGGCAAGAATACACAGAACTGTCATGACCCAGATAATCATGATGGTGTCATCACTCACCTAGAGCCAGACGTCCTGGAATGTGAAGTCAAGTGGGCCTTAGAAAGCATCACTATGAACAAAGCTGAGTGGAGGTGATGGCATTCCAGTTGAGCTATTTCAAATCCTGAAAGATACTGCTGTGAAAGTGCTGCACTCAATATGTCAGCAAATTGGAAAACTCAACAGTAGCCACAGGACTGGAAAAGGTCAGTTTTCATTCCAATCCTAAAGAAAGGCAATGCCAAAGAATGCTCAAACTACTGCACAATTGCACTCATCTCGCATGCTAGTAAAGTAATGCTCAAAGTCCTCCAAGCCAGGCTTCCGCAATACATGAACCGTGAACTTCCAGATGTTCAAGCTGGTTTTAGAAAAGGCAGAGGAACCGGAGATCAAATTGCCAACATCCACCAGATCATCAAAAAAGCAAAAGAGTTCTAGAAAAACATCTATTTCTGCTTTATTGACTACGCCAAAGCCTTTGACTATGTGGATCACAACAAACTGTGGAAAATTCTGAGAGAGATGGGAATACCAGACCACCTCACCTGCCTCTTGAGAAACCTATATGCAGGTCAGGAAGCAACAGTTAGAGCTGGACATGGAACAACAGACTGGTTCCAAATAGGAAAAGGAGTAAGTCAAGGCTGTATATTGTCACCCTGCTTATTTAACTTATATGCAGAGTACATCGTGTCAAATGCTGGGCTGGATGAAGCACAAGCTGGAATCAAGATTGCTAGGAGAAATATCAATAATCTCAGATATGCAAATAGCACCATCCTTATGGAAGAAAATGAAGAACTAAAGAGCCTCTTAATGAAAGTGAAAGAGGAGAGTGAAGAAGTTGGCTTAAAGCTCAACATTCAGAAAACTAAGATCATGGCATCCAGTCCTATCACTTCATGGCAAATAGATGGGGAAACAGTGGAAACAGTGGCTGACTTTATTTTTTGGGCTCCAAAATCACTGCAGATGGTGACGGCAGCCATAAAATTAAAAGATGCTTACTCCTTGGAAGGAAAGTTATGACCAACCTAGATAGCATATTCAAAAGCAGAGACATTACTTTGCCAACAAAGGTCCGTCTAGTCAAGGCTATGGTTTTTTCAGTGGTCCTGTATGGATGTGAGAGTTAGACTGTGAAGAAAGCTGAGCACTGAAGAACTGATGCTTTGGAACTGTGGTATTGGAGAAGACTCTTGAGAGTCCCTTGGACTGCAAGGAGATTCAACCAGTCCATTCTAAAGGAGATCAGTCCTGGGTGTTCATTGGAAGGACTGATGTTGAAGCTGAAACTCCAATATTTTGGCCACCTGATGCGAAGAGCTGACTCATTTGAAAAGACTATGATGCTGGGAAAGATTGAAGGCTGAAGGAGAAGGGGACGACAGAGAATTAGATGGTTGCTTGGCATCACTGACTCAATGGACATGAATTGGGTAAACTCTGGGAGTTGGTTATGGACAGGGAGACCTGGCGTGCTCTGGTTCATGGGGTTGCAAAGAGTAGGACACGACTGAGTCACTGAACTGAACTTAGGGGAGTCATATACCTATAGAATGAGAAGACTAGCTAATTGATAAGTACCTTCTAGCTGTGGAGGCTCTTGATTTTAAAAGTGAGTTGTTTTTTTTTCTGAACTTTTGAAAGATGGCTAGTGGCAGGGGTCACAGTAAAAAGGAAGAGAAGTAGAGCATTGCTCTAAGAAAACATCCGCATAGGCTCTCAGGTATCAGTTCACCTACTGGTTTTCAAACTTCAAGGTGCGTGTGAATCACTTGCGGATGTTGTTTGGGGTGGAGTTGGGATTCTCAATTTTCACAAGCTCTTGGGTGATGCTGACCTGCTAGTCCAGGGACTACATTTGGGGTAGCAAAGCTAAATAATCTAGAAAAGGAGGACTTTCAGAAGCTAATGAAGTGGTAGGTGTCATAAGGAGAAACTGGTAGAGCAAGAGAAACAGGAAGAAACTAAATGTTGCCAGTTGTATTTTGTTAATAAGAATAGATATTCAATTTTATGATAGAAGTCCATGAGAAATTACTGCTTGATTCAGAACAGTTCCATTTATACACAGTGTTGGAGAGTTAGTTTTTCATATTGGAGGTTCCTCCCCCACCCACCTTTATTCTAGCAAGCTGAAAAAATTTGTTCACTAACAAAGGTTTTTAAGGCCATATTCACATAATAGGTATTTTCATCTGATGAAGTCACGTGTGTTTATATTCAAACTACAGGTACATACACTTTTCACCGTTCCTGATTATGCTTCCTGTCCTTTTAAGTAATCATATCCATCATTATCATAGCCATGATGATGACTATATGCTGAGTGTTGTGAGACCTCCTAGTGAATCATTGAATGGTGTTGAATTGGGGTCATATTCTGCCCTGGGCTGCAAGAGAATGATGTGTCTTTATTGTTGCAGTCCAATGGTATGATGTGTTATAATTTTCCAATGTATCTCAAGTATGTAATGGGAATATATGGCATTTATTAAATACTGTTACATCCCTCTCAAATTAAAAAATTCAATAAAAGTATAATAGAACTGTTTATTATGGTTTTGAATATTTGCTATGAGATTTGAAGTTCAGTCATCTGGCAATGTGTATGGTTTTACATAGTGCCATTATTAATTACAGGTGATACAGATGGTTTTTCAGAAACTCTCCCACATGTTAAAACTCATGATAAGTTTACTTACCTGCTAGGTATTTTTCCTCCATTTTCATCAACACCTTGCCTTTACCTGACTGCTTTCTTTTTTTTAACATAAAGAGAGGGCCTTACATGGAATTTTCTTTCTCCCCTACCCTCTTGTTTCTTTAAAATTGTTACTTTGAAAGGATTTTACGATCACATAGAAGCTGTAAAAATAGTGGTTTCCCAGTGATAAAGTATAATTATCAAAGCCATTAAATTGACATTAGTACAATAAATATTGAGCCATGCCATGTAGGGCCACCCAAGACCATCATAGTAATACTGTTCATTAAGATCTTTTTGGACAGTTCTTCTGTGTATTCTTTCCATCTCTGCCTGATCTGTCCAGTGTCAACGAGGTCCCCATTGTTTCTGTCCTTTATTGTGCCCATCTTTGGGCAAAATGTTCCCTTGATATCTCTAATTTTCCTGAAGAACTCTCTAGTCTTTCTCCTGATTATTGAAGAGATAAAGAAGAGATGAAAAGACTACATAGAAGAACTGTACAAAAAGATATTAATGAATTGGATTACTATGATGGTATGGTCACTCACCCAGAGCCAGACAGTCTGGAGAGCAAAGTCAAGTGGACCTTAGGAAGCATTGCTGTTAATAAAGCTAGTGGATGTGATGGAATTCTAGTAGAACTATTCAAAACCCTAAAGGCTGATGCCATCAAGGTGTTGCATTCAATATGTCAGCAAATCCGGAAGACCCAGTAGTGGCCACAAGACTGGAAAAGGTCAATCTTCATCCCAGTTCCCAAGAAGAGTAGTACCAAAAAATGTGCTAATCATTGGGCCATGCTAGTAAGGTCATGCTTAAAATCTTGCATGCTAGGCTTCAGCATTATGTGAACCAAGAACTCCCAGATGTCCAAGCTGGGTTTAGAAAAGGAAGAGGAAACAGAGATCAAATTGCCAACATTCACTGGATCATAGAGAAAGCTAGGAAAGTCCAGAAAAACACCTACCTCTGTTTCATTGACTACGCCAAAGCCTTCAACTGTGTGGATCATAATAAACTGAGGAAAGCTCTTAAAGAGATGAGAATACCAGAGCATCTTACCTGTCTCCTGATAAACCTATAGGCGGGTCAAGAGTCAACAATTAGAACCCTGCATGGAACAACTGATTGGTTCAAAATTGAGAAAGGAGTACTACAGGGCTGACTGCTGTCACCCTGTTTGTTTAACCTATATGCTGAGCACATCATGAGAAATACCCGGCTGGATGAGTTACAAGCTAGAATCAAGATAGGTGGGAGAAACAGCAACAACCTCAGATAGGTGAAATATGTCACTCTAATGGCAGAAAGAGAAGAGGAAGTAAAGAACCTCTTGATGAGGGTGAAGGAGGACAGTGAAAGAGCCAGCTTAAAACTAAATATTAAAAAAACTAAGATACTGGCATCTGGCTCCATTACTTCATGGCAAATAGAAGGGGAAAAGGTGGAACTAGTGGCAGATTTCCTCTTCTTGGGCTCTCAGATCACTGTGGATGGTGACTGCAGCCATGAAATCAGAAGACGTTTGCTTTTGGGGAGGAAAGCTATAAAAACCTAGACAGTGTGTTGAAAAGCAGAAACATTACTCTGCCAGCAAAAGTCTGTATAGTCAAGTCTATGATTTTCCCAGTGGTCACGTACGGTTGTGAGAGCTGGACCGTAAAGAAGGCAGGGTGCTGAAGAATTAACACCTTTGAACTGTGGTGCTGAAGGCTCCTGAGAGTTCCTTGGAGAGCAGGGAGATCAAACCAGTCAATCTTCAGGGAGATCAACCCTGAGTACTCATTTGAAGGACTGATATTGAAGCTGAAACTCCAGTATTTTGGTCATCTGATGTAAACAGCCGACTGAATGGAAAGTCCTTGATGCTGGGAAAGATTGAGGACAGAAGGAGAAGAGGGCATCAGAGATGAGATGGCTGGTTGGCATCACCAATGCAACGGGCAAACTTTGGGAGATGGGGAGGGACAGGGACGCCTGGCGTGCTGCTGTCCATGGGGTTGCAAAGAGTCGGACACGAATGGGTGACTGAACAACAGCAACTATACTCTATTAGTACTATAACTAAGTTACAGATCTTATTTCAATCTCACTGTGTTTTATAATACATACACTTTTTTTTTTGTATGTAGGAATACAGTTCTAAGAAATAAAATTTATGCCATGGAACCACCACCAAAGTCTGGTTCTAGAACTTTTAATCACCTCAAAGAAATTCCTTTGCATTAATCCTTTAAAGTCATACACTCTCTTAACCTTGGTAACCACTAATCTGTTCTCCATCAGCTTAATTTTGTAATTTTGAAAATGTTGCAGAAACGAAATTATTTAAAATGCAACCTTTTGTAAATCAACTATAATCCAATAAAAAGTTAAAAGGTAGATAAGCAACAGGGATAAGTTGTACAGCACAGGGCATTATAGTCATTATATTGTAAAAACATTGTTTTTTTTTTTTGGTTGTGCTCGTAACATGTGGAATCTTAGTTCCATAACCAGGGATCAAACTCATGCCTCTTGCACTGGGAAGCACAGAGTCTTAACCACTGGACCACCAGGGAATTCCCTTTGTAATAACTCTTAGTGGAATATAATCTATAAAATACTGGATCACTGTGCTATACGCCTGAAACTAATATTGACCTAGAGATTGTCATACAACATGAAATGTCAGAGAAAGGCAAATATGATAGCACTTATATATGGCGTCTAAAAATGACACTCAAATAAACTTTCCTATAGAACAGAAACAGACTCACAGACATAGAAAACAAACTTATGGTTACTAAAAGGAAAAGGGAGGTGGGGTAAAGATAAATCAGGGAGCTGAGATTAGCAGATACATACTACTATATATAAGATGGATAAACAACAAGGTCCTACTGTATAGCACTGCTGCTGCTGCTGCTAAGCTGCCTCAGTCGTGTCCGACTCCGTGCGACCCCATAGACGGCAGCCCACCAGGCTCCGCCGTCCCTGGGATTCTCCAGGCAAGAACACTGTATAGCACAGGAAACTATATTCAATATTCTGTACTAAACCATAATGGAAACTATATATATTATATATATGTGTGTGTGTGTATACGTATATATATATATATGTGTGTGTGTGTGTGTGTGTGTGTGTGTATACGTATATATATATATATACGTATATATATATGTATATATATATATATACGTATACACACACACACACACACACACACACACACAACTGAATCACTTTGCTGTACACCAGAAACTGACACGACATTGTAAATCAACTATACTTCAACAAAAAGAGTGCTGCTCCAGCAAAAAAAATTCCATTGTAGGTATATACTAAGTTTTGATTATCCACTTATTTGCCGGTGGACAGGTGGCTTGTTTGTACCTTTGGCTCTTGTGAATAATGCTGCTTATAAACATATGTATGTGTATGTGCTTAGTCACTTCAGTCATGTCCAACTCCTTGTGACCCTGTGGACTGTAGCCCGCCAGGCTCCTCTGTCCATGGGATTCTCTAGGCAAGAATACTGGAGTGGGGTGCCATGCCCTGCTCCAGGGGATCTTCCCAAACCAGGGATTGAACCTGCATTTCTTAGGTCTCCTGCATTGCAGGTGGATTCTTGACCACTGAGCCATGAACATGGTTGTACAAATATCTCTTCGAGAAACTGCTTTCAGTTTATTTGGCTGTATTCCCAGAAGTGGAATTGCTGGATAAAATGGTAATTTTTAATTTTTTGAGAAAATACCGTACTGTTTCCACAGTGGCAGCATCATTTTATATTCTTACCAACAGTGCACAACGGTTTGATTACATCATTGCTAGCACTTATTATTTTTGGTAATAGCCATGCTAATGGATGTGAGGTAGTATCTCATTGTGGTTTTGACTTGCATATCTCTAATGATTAGTGATATTGAGCATTGTTTCATATACTTGTCCATTTGTCTATCTTATTTAGATAAATGTCTCCTTAATTCCTTTGCCCATTAAAATTTTTTTTTGTTGTTGAATTTTACCAGTTCTTTATGTATTATGACTCTTTTCAGATACATGGTTTGCAAATACTTTCTCCTATTTTGTAGGCTGACTCTACTGTGTTTTTATTCAGTCCTCACATACCATTCTTACTTTTATTTTAAATTAACAAATGAGGAAGCCAAAGTACAGAGAGACTCAGTAACTTTTAGTAATCTGCATCTGGTTGCCTGGTTAGAATATGGTAGAGCAGGGATTCACACTCATATCAGCTGCCTCCAGAGGCTGTACTTTTACCACCGTATTATGGTCAGCTAATTTCTTAGCCAACTCTGTGAATACGAGTAACCTTGATTTCTGTGTTTAACCTGTGTGGAAGGCCTACTTAAAGAAGCAGATTGATCTACCTTTTAAAAAAGTATGGTGATCCTCATTTATTTGCATTTGTGAGTTTTTTGCTCACCAAAATTTTTTGTAATCCCAAACCAATATTCATAGTGCTTTTGGTGTCATTCATGGTTGTGGGCAGAGTGGCAAAAATCTGAGTCACTTGATATGGATATTCCCAGCTGATATCAAACACAGCAGCTCTCTGCCTTCTTGTCTTCCTGTTTCAGCTCTCATTTTTTTTGTAGTCTACTTAGTGCCTACGTAGTCTACTTTTTTCATCTCTGTGGTTTGGGTTTTGTGTGTGTATGTGTGATATTGCTATTTAAAATTGTCCCCCAGAGCTAAAGTACTGTCTAATGTTCCTAAGTGCAAGAAGGCTGTGATGTACTCTATGGTGAAAATGCATATAGTAGATAAGTTTTCTTCAAATATGAGTTATAGTGTTGTTGGTCATTGAGATCAATGTTAATGGACCAGCAGTATATAAAATAAACTATCTTTAAACAGAAACACACAAGAAACAAAATTATATATTGATTGGTTGCTGAAAATGCTGTGAATAGAAGCTTGCCTATTTCCTATTTCCTCTAGAAGTAATGGTTCAGTGTTTGCAAATTCAATGTTTGCTGCCACCTTATAGAACAGAGCTTCTTTGAATAAAAAGAGTTGACTGCTTATCCTAACTATCATTTAAATCAGTGTATCTTGCAGGAAGCTTCATTTATGTTAGATAAATAAATTCTCATAGAATCCCAGGGTGGGTATGTTATGTTTGTGCTTAGTTGCTCAGTCATGTCTGACTCTTTGTGATCCCATAGACTGCAGCCTGCCAGGCTCCTCTGTCCATGGTGATTTTCCAGGCAAGAATACTGGAGTAGGTTGCCATGCCCTCCTCTAGGAGATTTTCCCAACCCAGGGACTGAACCCAGGTCTCCCACACTGCAGGTGGATTCTTTACTGTCTGAGCCAGCAGGGAAGCCCTAAAACGTGTTAGTCACTCAGTCATGTCTGACTCTTTGTGACCCCATGGACCATATAGCCTGTCAGGCTTCTCTGTCCATGGAATTCTCTAGGCAAGAATACTGCAGTGGGTTGCCATTCCACTCACCAGGGGATCTTCCATACCCAGGGATTGAACCTGGATCTCCTGCACTGTAGGCAGATTTTTACCATCTGAACCACCTGGGAAGCCCCTGTGTGGTTTGTACTGTAATTTAAAAGGTCCAGTGTGCTTTCACATCCACCACATCCGTAGCCCAGTGGCATGGCTGGTGTATACTCATTTTAGATGAGGAATCAAAGTGAAAAGGGGTTACGTGAGTTGCCTGAGGACACATAGGTAATTAGTGCTATGAATAGACTACAGCCCACATTTCCTAGTTGTTTATTTTGGTGTGAATTTCCTCTTCCATCTTCCTTTCTACAGTTAGGGAGAAGAGAGTGAATGCTTTTGAGTAGTTGTAATGTACCCCTTCTGGTATTAGTCATTGATGTGTTTGATCTCATTTGCTCTTCTTAGCAACTCATTGTGACAGGAGATGCCATAGTCTCTCTAATGACCACACTGAAGGGAAATTAGGTGTTTTGTCTAGGAATTATGTGCTGACTAGTGCTGGTAGACTTTGGATCTTGATCCTTTGAATAATATATTACTTTGTGCAGTTGTCTGCTAAATGTCCCAGAAGAGAGAATTGACGCAACATAAATGTATAATTTCTCAGCTTCACTGTCCAATGGCATGGCAAAATATTTGATTAATGTTTCCACTCATTTGGAGTTGTGGTTTCACGTATGTTCACAAAATACCAAAAAATTAGAGTTAAATACAATATTTTTTCTCAAAGTTGTCTAAGTTTAGTTTGCTCTGTATGCTGTAGGAGTTAATCAATTCATATATCCTGTAGTGACTTGCAGTTTGTGAAGTAGATTTTGATTATAAATAAATGCTTTCTTTTCAGAGTGAACGAAAATGTCTTTATTTAAAGCCCGTGATTGGTGGTCTACTGTTCTGGGAGATAAAGAAGAATTTGATCAAGGCTGTTTGTGTTTGGCTGATGTTGACAATACTGGAAATGGACAAGGTAAACAACTTATCACCAAGCATCGGAACAAAGCATTTTATAGGGGTGAAATAGAAATGACTTTTAAAAAAAAAAGTATACTTTACAGAACTTAGGTGAACTGTCATGATTATGTCCCAGTTTTTTTTTTTTTTTGAAACAAAGTGACCCAGTTTTTAAGATCACTTGCCTTATAAGTAATATTTACATAACAAGCTGATAAATGTAGTTATTACTTGTGTTTTGTTGTTTGTTCTTTTCTGATCTGGGTTGATTCTGTCATATTTGCTGGAACTCAGAAAAATATTATAATGTATCATTTAATTTATTTTTATTTGTTGCAAAATCAGGTGTTGTAGGGTAGAACTGGCAAAATATTTTTAGTTTTGAAAATTTTTCTTTTGTAGAAATTATTTGCAAGAAAAATTATTTAAAATTGAATCTAAAAGCTGTTTACCAGAATGGACAAATTATGTTAATCTCTCTCTTTGTAGAAAACAATTCTTAAATCATTGCTTTCATTTTTATATTTTGATACTAGAAACAATATTCTATTTTATTCTTTTATTATTTGTTCCTCTTTGCATGTTCATATATCAAGTGGTCTTTAAAATATTTTAGGTCTATATTATTGCTATTTGAAATTTATATTTGGTTTAAACGATTTATAGCCATGAGCTTTTTTTTTTTTGTAATTAAGATAGTCACTGACTATAGTCACTGACCTCTTAAAAAGAAAACTTATAATATTTTTTTCTGTTCATTTTATATAAATATTGCCCCTTTACATTTCTCTTTATTTTCTTTCTCTTGCCTATAATGAAGATAGTTAAATTTGGGTTATACGGTGAAAGGAGAAAATGATATAAGCAATGAAGAGTGGAAGTCACTAAGCTGTTTTGAGCACTTCTGCATTGTATCTAGGGCCGATCTGGGCGCTGCCTTCCTACCGATAGGAGCTGTGAAGGTCTTCTATTTGGAGGATGTCCTGAGTGGTTCTTTAATGATTATCAACCCTGCCTCTTGCTCAAGTGTTTGTTTAAATGTATAATTCCCCTTTAATTTGGCAGCCTGGAAGAGTCATACCACAAAAACACCTGCCAGAGAGAAACAGTTTCTCTCTGACTAAACTATTTAAAGCTCAACTCGGTTGTAAACTGTACTTACTGGTTATCTGAGTAACATGGTCTTCACTCCTTTATTAGGGCTTCTCAGTGGGGTGCCACTAGTGGGTTACCAGTATGCTGAAATGTTGCATCCCCCTAATTTTCATCCAGCTATGAGCAGCTTCCTCTGTTTTCCCGAGCATACTATACAGAAATCATTCTCTCTGTGTGTGTTCCATACAGGGGGAAAAAAAAAAGCACTGATCATTATTTCTCAAAGCCTGGACCACCTACATCATAATATTCTGAAGTGATTATTGTGTTTGAAGATTTTCTGTCCCATGTGTACAGGATCCTCAAAGATCATATTCTCTGGAGGGTAGTTGGATTGGATGGTGGCTTAGGTTATCTACATCTTGACAAGCTCCAAAGTTGAATGGTGGCACACTAAAGTTTAACAATTATTACTGTTGACCTTATGTGGAAGTTTAGTGAGAGCAGTTTCGAGCATGTTCTGTTTGAAATAGAAGCGTCTGGTAGGCAGAACTGAAGTAGAGATTTGGGAGTGAGCAGAATGTATATGTATTTGAAGTGAACGAGCAGAATGATTGTATTTGAAGCCCTGGGAAGGGTAAAAATGCACAGAGAGACAAGATGGAACAAGAGGGACGGAACCTTGGGACCGTGAGCTGGAGAAAATGAACAATCAGGGAGGAGCTTTGGGAAAGGTAGTCAATAATAGATTCTGATTGGGCAGTTAGAGAGGCAAGAGAACCAGCTGGGCTGGCACCTGGAAGGCAAGATTTAGTGACGTAAAGACTGGATACGTTTCCACATTGTTTTGCAACTGGTGGTTGGTTCATTAGTGTCCTTAGTGAGGGTGGATGAATGGGCACAGTGGTAACAAAACCTAGATTTGCAGAGAGCGAAGGAGTGAGAATTGGGAAAGTCGGAGTATTTATGGCTCTTTAAAGAAACAGCTGTGAAAGGAAGAGGGAGAATGATCATTGGTGACCATGTAGGGTAAAGAGAAATGGGAAAAATTGAACATGTAGCATAGAGGAATGAGATTCGTTCTTCTAGAGAAGGGATCTAGAGTAGACACTAGGAGATGGGATGAGGTGTGCAGATGGAAGGGCTATCTTTAAGCTTGTGTGGAAAATTTTTTTCTCTGTGACAGAAGGCAAGATAAGAATGGACATAGATGAAGAGAAGTTTGCAGGTTTGGGAATTGAGACAGTAGTACCAGTTGATCCCTGCTTTCTTAGAGGTGATCAGAGAGTGAATGAATAGTATTAGCACCTTGAAATTGCTTTGGATGAAGTTAACTTGATTCACAGAAGAAGGATTCCTCAGTCTTGAGAGGAGATTGAGAGAAAATTAAGGATCCCTTCATCCTGAGAGAATCTGAATGGTTCAGCTTAGATTACATGCTTACCTATTGCCTGGAGGGAGTGTTTATTACAAGAATCAGAGTTAAACACATACATAAGGCAGACTAAAAAATAGTTCTTACATTTATCACTTTTAGCTTCTCAGCATTTATACCTAACGTGGGGCAACTGTCTCTTGCACAACTGCACACACACATATTCTTACCCATCTGCAATGAAAGATAACTGTGCACCTCCTACTTCAGAGGCGCTTTCAGAGACCCCTGGCTCTTTAAGACTAGGCTCTCTGGGTGTTATCCCTTTCATTTGTCATTCTAGTATTCATGTTCTAATATTCTGCTGCTTCTAGAGTGATTGGTACATACAATTTGTGTTCACAGTTTAATATATATATAATATTAATAGTTGAGGAAAAGAAGAGAAAGAAAAACTTAAAAATTAAGATGAAGGAGCAGGAAAAATTGTATGACAACTTGAAGAAGTCATGTTGGGAGCTACATCCTGTTTTGCAACTGCTCACTTGTTGCAGGTTAGGTTGGGAATTGAGACAGTAGTGCCAGATGATCCCTACTTTCTTGGAAGTGATCAGAGAGTGAAAGAATAGTATTAGTGCCTTGAAATTGTTTTGTGGCCTAGGTCTTCATTCTTGAGGGATCTAGAACACTGGTGCTTGCCTGAAGAGGATTATAGTAGTTTCATTTATGACTGATCCAGACAGTACAGGGAAGGGCCCATGGGGTCCCTGGCTTTCACTCATATTTCTTTCAGCCCCATTCAGCCCTTTTGAGTAGAAGGCAATGGCACCCCACTCCAGTACTCTTGCTTGGAAAATCCCATGGACAGAGGAGCCTGGTAGGCTGCAGTCCCTGGGGTTGCTGCGAGTCAGACACGACTGAGCGGCTTTGCTTTCACTTTCACTTTCACGCATTGGAGAAAGTGTTCTTGCCTGGAGAATCCCAGGGATGGGGGAGCCTCGTGGGCTGCCGTCTGTGGGGTCGCACAGTGTCAGACACGGCCGAAGCAACTTAACAGCAGCAGCCCTAATGAGAGGATTTGGCAGTCCTGGGTCCTGCGGATTGGATTGTGGTCATACTTGTAAATGTATACTCTTGCTCCTGTTAAGTGAAAACAAACTGTTCCTGTTGGTCTCTGTGTATTGTAAAGGAGAAAAGGCATTACTAAGATTGGGATGTGTTAGTTGGCTCCAAGAAAAAAGTTTGTGAATAACAAGAATTTAGAGTTGCCCTTTAAGTTGTACTGATCAACCTTCCTCTATGCTTCAGTGCTTCAGTGCTAAGTCACTTCACTTGTATCTGACTCTTTGAGACCCTATGGACTGTAGCCTGCCAGCTCCCCTGTGGGATTCTCTGGGCAAAAATACTGGAGTGGGTTGCCATGCCCTCCTCCAGGGGATCTTCCAAACCCAGGGATCGAACCTGCATCTTTTATGTCTCCTGCATTGTCACGTGGGTTCTTTACCACTAGTGCCATCTGGGAAGTCCTTTAACTCTTTCAAATCCATTAATTAGATTTTTATCATCAAATTTGGTTATTAAACCAAAATTCTTTGATAGGAATTACCACATATATACAGTTAAGTTTTTTTATTTTTATTTTATTTTATTTTTTTACAGTTAGGTTTTTTGGAATCAATTTTACGAGACCATCTCAAATCAGGCTTAGAAATGGTATTGATTTTGATTTTCTCTCTGTTGGAGAGATGGAGTTCCACTGGATTCTATATAGCCCTTTTAATATAATATCCCTTACTGTACACCTTAGGGGACCAAGTGGTTATTCCACAGTTTTCTATAGAAATATATTTCCTTTAAGCTCTCAGTTACTGGGTGAGAAATCATAGATTGGCTTTGCTTCCCCACTGGGGTAAAATAAGTTAGAAAGTTAATTTATCACTGAATCTCCATAATTGGCAACAACAGCATCTTCCTGGGCTTCCAGAATTAGAAGTAATTTAGAGCCAATATTCAGTGTTCTCATAAAGGCTGGGTATTTACCTTTGTTCAGTACACTTGTTCAGCCCCCTGGTTCGACAGGGAAGGATCTGAGGAAATTTTATATTAGGCATGTGTGGTGTTGTAGTTGTTGTGTTAGTCACACAGTTGTATCTGACTGTTTGCGACCTCCTGGACTGTAGTCTGCCAAGCTCCTCTGTCCGTGGAGAATCCAGGCAAGAATACTGGAGTGGGTTGCCATTCCCTTCTCCAGGGGATCTTCCTGACTCAGGGATCGAACCTGGATCTCCTGCACTGCAGACAGACTCTTCCATGGCAGTCTGTACACAGCCCTGACCTTGTTCAGGTGACTCCAGCTCTGTAAATTAAGTACGGGGTTCAAGTGACTCAAAGTCTATAAATTGACTTAAGTATGGCATCATCAACTCAATAGATGTGAGTTTGAGTGAACTCTGGGAGATAGTGAAGGACAGGGAAGCCTGGCATATTGTAGTCCATGGGGTTGAAAAGAGTCAGACTGACTGAGAAAATGAACAGCAACAATAGGGTTTGGTGCAATGCCATGATTGTCTGATATGGTAGCTTGAATTACTCCTTTTTTTCATAGACCTCGAATATTTTTGGTTATAGACTTCAAAAAGGCCTTAATTTGATAAGCACACTATAGTACATTGTTACAATTAAATACTCAGTTCAGTTCAGTCACTCAGTCGTGTCCAACTCTTTGCGACCCCATGAATCGCAGCACGCCAGGCCTCCCTGTCCATCACCAACTCCCCGGAGTTCACTCACACTCACATCCATCGAGTCAGTGATGCCATCTAGCCATCTCATTCTCTGCCATCCCCTTCTCCTCCTGCTCCCAATCCCTCCCAGCATCAGAGTCTTTTCCAATGAGTCAACTCTTCTCATGAGGTGGCCAAAGTACTGGAGTTTCAGCTTTAGCATCATTCCTTCCAAAGAAATCCCAGGGCTGATCTTCAGAATGGACTGGCTGTACCTCCTTGGAGTCCAAGGGACTCTCAAGAGTCTTTTCCAACACCACAGTTCAAAAGCATCAATTCTTTGGCGCTCAGCCTTCTTCACAGTCCAACTCTCACATCCATACATGACCACAGGAAAAACCATAGCCTTGACTAGACGGACCTTTGTTGGCAAAGTAATCCCTCTGCTTTTGAATATACTATCTCCGTTGGTCATAACTTTTCTTCCAAGGAGTAAGCGTCTTTTAATTTCATGGCTGCAATTACCATCTGCAGTGATTTTGGAGCCCCAAAATAAAGTCTGACACTGTTTCCACTGTTTCCCCGTCTATTTCCCATGAAGTGATGGGACCCATGCCCAAACTACTAGACCATTCAGGTATGACCTAAATCAAATCCCTTATGATTATACAGTGGAAGTGAGAAATAGATTTAAGGGCCTAGATCTGATAGATAGAGTGCCTGATGAACTATGGAATGAGGTTTGTGACATTGTACAGGAGACGAATCAAGACCATCCCCATGGAAAAGAAATGCAAAAAGCAAAATGGCTGTCTGGGCAGGCCTTACAAACAGCTGTGAAAAGAAGAGAGATGAAAAGCCAAGGAGAAAAGGAAAGATACAAGCATCTGAATGCAGAGGTCCAGAGACTAGCAAGAAGAGATAAGAAAGGCTTCTTCAGTGATCAGTGCAAAGAAATAGAGGAAAAGAACAGAATGGGAAAGACTAGAGATCTCTTCAAGAATATTAGAGATACCAATGGAACATTTCATGCCAAGATGGGCTCAATAAAGGACAGAAATGGTCTGGACCTAACAGAAGCAAAAGATATTAAGAAGAGATGGTAAGAATGCACAGAAGAACAGTACAAAAAAGATCTTCACGACCCAGATAATCATGATGGTGTGATCACTCACCTAGAACCAGACATCTTGGAATGTGAAGTCAAGTGGGCCTTGGAAAGCATCGCTACTAACAAAGCTAGTGGAGGTGATGGAATTCCAGTTGAGCTATTTCAAATCCTGAAAGATGATGCTGTGAAAGTGCTGCACTCAATATGGCAGCAAATTTGGAAAACTCAACAGTGGCCACAGGACTAGATAAGGTCAGTGTTCATTCCAATTCCAAAGAAAGGCAATGCCAAAGAATGCTCAAACTACTGCACAATTGTACTAATCTCACATGCTAGTAAAGTAATGCTCAAAATTCTCCAAGCCAGGCTTCAGCAATATGTGAACTGTGAACTTCCAGATGTTCAAGCTGGTTTAGAAAATGCAGAGGAACCAGCGATCAAATTGCCAATGTCTACCGGATCATCAAAAAAGCAAGAGAGTTCCAGAAAAACATCTACTTCTGCTTTATTGACTATGCCAAAGCCTTTGACTATGTGGACCACAATAAACTGTGGAAAATTCTGAGAGAGATGGGAATACCAGACCACCTGACCTGCCTCTTGAGAAATCTGTATGCAGGCCAGGAAGCAGCAGTTAGAACTGGACATGGAACAACAGACTGGTTCCAAATAGGAAAAGGAGTAAGTCAAGGCTGTATACTGTCACCCTGCTTATTTAACTTATATGCAGAGTACATCATGAGAAACGCTGGACTGGAAGAAACACAAGCTGGAATCAAGATTGCTGGGAGAAATATCAATAACCTCAGATATGCAGATAACACCACCCTTATAGCAGAAAGTGAAGAGGAACTAAAAAGCCTCTTGATGAAAGTGAAAGTGGAGAGTGAAAAAGTTGGCCTAAAGCTCAACATTCAGAAAACAATTAAATACTACTCAGTAATAAAAAGAAATGAATCATTGGAGAAATAAAGGCCTTAGTGAGTTGCCTGTTTGTTCCATTCCTGGGGATCCTGTGTTAATTATAGCTTGAAATCTGTGATAGTTAGACTATTACCTGAGATCTGGTTACTATAATAATCCCACTATTTTAATAATTATACATACATGTTGTAATTCTAGCGGTTAAAATGTCACCCTCTGGGCTTGGCCATCCTGACTTTCTCTTACCCCTGAGGGTGAGGCATGTTGAAGGTGAACCCCACTCTTTCTGATCACTGTCTTTACTTTTATGTAAGAAACCTGGAGGGACTGTGAACTTATTTGTTATTGTAATTTAAAACCTCTAGTGTTAATCCCTGAACTGGATTCTTAGGGCTTAAGCCCTCTGTGAAATGAGGTAAGAAATTGTTTCCTCAGACTCTCAAAGACCCTTAGTTTTACCCTGAGATGAGAATTTGGGTCAAAACCTATCATTCTCTTACTTTAAATTATCCAGTGCCCTTAGAAAACGCCATCTTACACATGGTTTGGCTTTGCTCATTCCTGTTCATTTGGCAGCGCTGTTCAGTTCACTAGAGTGTTCCCTGCAGTGGGCACAGGGTTCCAGATGCTTGGAGGTGTTAACAGCTGTCCTGTCACTGTGTAAGAAGCTGTTTAACTCCATATAAATTATGAACAGGAGTTTTAATGCTTTGTGCCCCAACTCACCTCAAGAATGAATTTGTAAATATCCCTGAAGGAATTGGTGTCTGTAGTTTATTCCTTGGTGCTAATTTTTATATCAGTTGACATTTTTTTTCCTATAAGTGACGGGAAACAATTATGATAAATGCAAACAAAAGAGAGATTGGAAGGAGAGTGACATAGCTCTCTTGAATATAGAGAGTTCATTTGCCCAAGCCTTAGTCAGAATCAGGAACCAGTATGTCTCGAGAGAATTTGTAGAATTTGAGGCTGCCATCAGATCACCTAGAACCAGATTCTTTTTTTTTAATTGAAGTATAGTTGATTTATAATGTTGTGTTAATTTCTGCTGTGTGACACTGTGATTCAGTTTTATATATATATATATATGTGTAAATATATATACACATTTCTTCATATTCTTTTCCATTATGGTTATCACAGGATATTGAACATAGTTTTCTATGCTGTAGAGTAGGACCTTGTTGTTTATCCATTTTGTATATAATCATTTGCATCTGCTAGTCCTAAACTCCCAATTCATCCCTTCCTCATCCCTCCTCCCCCTTGGCAACCACAAATCTGTTCTCTATGTATATGGGTCTGTTTTATAAATAAGTTTATTTCTGTTGTATTTTAGATTCCATATAAATGATATATGGTATTTGTCTTCCTCTGTCTGACTTACTTCACTTAGGTAGTAATCTCTAGGTCCATTCATATTGCTGCAAATGGCATTCTTTCATTCTTTTTATGGCTGAGTAAAATGGCAACCCACTCCAGTGTTCTTGCCTGGAGAATCCCAGGGATGGGGTCGCACAGAGTCGGACATGACTGAAGCGACTTGGCAGTATTCCACTGGGCTTCCTAGGTGTCGCTAGTGGTAAAGAACCCGCCAGTGTCTCCTGCCAATGCAGGAGACATAAGAGACATGGATTTGATCCCTGGGTCGGGAAGATCCCCTGGAGAAGGGCATGACAACCCACTCCAGTATTCTTGCCTGGAGAATCACATGGACAGAGGAGCCTGGAGGGCTACAGTCCATAGGGTCGCAGAGAGTCAGACATGACTGAAGCAACTTGGCACAGCACAGCACAGTATTCCACTATGTATATTTACCCCATCTTCTTTATCCATGCATCTGTCGATGGATATATAGATTGCTTCCATATCTTGGCTGTTGTGAATAGTAGCACCAGATTCTTAATGACATGTATATCTCTATTCACAATTGAAATTCCTAGGATAGTACCTCTCTCAGAGGTACCACAAATTGACTGGCATAAAACAACAGAAATTTATTCTGTCACAGTCTGGAGTCTAGAAGTCCAAAGTCAGGGTGTTTGCAAGACCGTACTATCTCTGAAGCCTCTAGGATCCTTCTTTGCCTCTTTCAGTTTCCGGTAATTCTTTGGTTTGTGGATTATCACTCCAGTCAGTGCCTCTGTGGTCACACAATCATCTTCTTGCTTGTCTTTGTATCTTCATGTGACATTTTCCTCCCCACCGTGTCCTTGTTTTCTCTTCTTATAAGGATACTAATTGAGTCCTGCTGCTGCTGCTGCTAAGTTACTTCAGTCGTGTCCAACTCTGGGCGACCCCATAGGCGGCACCCCACCAGGCTCTGCCGTCCCTGGGATTCTCCAGGCAAGAACAATGGAGTGGGTTGCCATTTCCTTCTCCAGCTGAGTCCTACCACATACCTATCAAGTGTGACTTCATTGTAACTTGGGTTCGTCTGTAAAGATCTTATTTCCAAATAAAATCAGTTACTGGGGGCTAGGACTTCAACATATCTTTTGAGGGACACAGTTCAACCCATAATGTCTATCTTATCATTTCCCCTTTTGTACCCAAGACTAGATATTATAAATCAGAGCACTCTGTCTAGTGAGGCCTTGGAATAATTTTTAATGCAGTGTTTTGACAGCCAAAATCAGGTGTAGAGTTGACAGTCTATGATGAAATCAGTTTACAACCTGATATTAGTCCTTTGTTAAAAGGGCTTACTTTGTGCTGAATTGTGGCTACTGATAACAAATCAAGGCTTAAGAAAAGTGTAGTATGTTAGTATATTTGAATATTGGTGATGTAAAGCTATTTAGTTCACTTTAATTATATATTATGTTGGCAGATTGGTCTTTGTATATGAAACAAAACTGGATTCTTTTAATTTTTAGATTCTTTTTTATTGTCTTATTTCTTTTTAAAAATTATTTATTTTAATTGGAGGTTAATTACTTTATAATATTGTAGTGGTTTTTGCCATACATTGACATGAATCAGCCATGGGTGTACATGTGTCCCCCATCCTGAACCCCCTTCCCATCTCCCTCCCCATCCCATCCCTCTGGGTCATTCCAGTGCATCAGTCCTGAGCACCCTGTCTTGTGCATTGAACCTGGACTGATGATCTCTTTACATAATGATAATATACATGTTTCAGTGCTATTCTCTTAGATCATCCCACCTTCGCCTTCTCCCACAGAGTCCAATAGACTGTTCTATACATCTGTGTCTCTTTTGCTGTCTGGTATATAGGGTTATCGTTACCATCTTTCTAAATTCCATATATATATGCGTTAGTATACTGTATTGGTGTTTTTCTTTCTGACTTACTTCAATCTGTATAATTGGCTCAGGTTTCATCCACCTCATTAGAACTGATTCAACTGTATTCTTTTTAATGGCTGAGTAATACTCCATGTGTATATGTACCATAGCTTTCTTATCCATTCATCTGCCAATGGACTTCTAGGTTGCTTCCATGTCCTGGCTATTATAAACAGTGCTGCGATGAACATTGGGGTACATGTGTCTCTTTCAATTCTGGTTTTCTCAGTGTGTATGCCCAACAGTGGGATTGCTGGGTCATATGGCAGTTCTACTTCCAGTTTTTAAGGAATCTCCACACTGTTCTCCATAGTGGCTGTACTAGTTTGCATTCCCACCAACAGTGTGGGAAGGTTCCCTTTCTCCACATCCTCTCCAACATTTATTGTTTGTAGATTTTGGATAGCAGCCATTCTGATCGGCATGAGATGGTACCTCATTATGATTTTGATTTGCATTTCTCTGATAATGAGTGATGTTGAGCATAATTTTTAGATTCTTCTTTTAAACATTAGAAATTCTATTTCCCCAAATTTTTGTGACTAATGTTTTTTCCTATATCTTTAAAAACATCTTTTTACAGATAAAATAATTGTGGGCAGCTTTATGGGATACCTAAGAATCTTTAATCCTCATCCTGTAAAAACAGGAGATGGGGCTCAAGCTGAGGATTTGCTTCTAGAAGTGCATCTGCGAGACCCAATATTGCAAGTGGAAGTAGGAAAGTTTGTTTCGTAAGTACAGTCCACTAATTCGAGTGTTTTGTCTTACTACTTGGAGTATGTCAGTCCCTTATGTGTCATTTTTGTGAATTCTTAAAAAAAGACTATGAATTAAATATATTTCCTGTATATTGTCACGTACTGAACATTGTTTAATATGGAAACTTGTATATTTAAGACAGAAAAATTTAGGAGTTTTTTTTTTAAGTGTAACAGACCTAAGATGCCTGATGTGTCAGAAGCTAAAGGAAAGGAGATAAGCTTTTGGAAAATAATCAAATAAAGAAACAGAAAGTATTCACTTAAAGCACCAATTTTCTAGATTATATAAATTTGTTTAAAAAATTAAACATCATGGTAGCTATGTGACTTGGTGCATAACTTTGAGTCTTTAAAATGTATTACTTATCTGGGGTAGAGAGATCCTTAGTTTATTTATTTATTTATTTATTTAATATGAATCAGGTTTTATTGGGTTAATTTCTTTTTTTAAAAAAATACTTTATTCTACGTTACAATACTGTATTTGTTTAGATCCTTAGTTTTTAAAAAGAAGTCAGCTCAACCCACAAAGGAAGTCTTTGATTCAAAGTACTTTATTTTTAAACCTATTTTAGAAGACCATTTATTATTTTGCATTTTGCATAATATATCTGTTCTTTATTTACTGATGATATTGCTGATTTTATCTTATTTTCATACATGAATTTTCTTAAAATTAAACCTGTATTTCTTAATCATTTATAAAAGTATCTACTATGAAATTTTATGTAGACAGAGGTGGTCTTGTTTTCCCTTTTCTTTTTGAGCTCTCTTTGCCTTCTTAAGTCGGGGAATGCCCTGAGCTCTGGACTTTGGCTCACTCCCAATTACTCATCATAATTTATTGGCCCCAGGTTGTACTTATTCAGGGTCCTGACTCCTACTAGAAAAACCTGAACGACTGCTTCTGAGCATTATTAACTTTTCTAGTAATATGTTTCATTCTAATGGGAAGCTGCTTCATGGATGCTCTAGGCTGGGACATGAGATGGGACCTTTATGCACTGTGACAGATTGGATCAGGAGTTTATTACTGACATGGCTGGTAAATATCTACTCCATCTAAAAGCAGATAATGGCTAGGTGCCCATTGTGAACCTAGCATATATAAGCATGATGGATTTATAGATAAGGAGACAAAAGAAAGTCTTGTCTCTTAAAGGCATTTTTACCTTTTCATGTTTTTAAAAAGTGGGATGCTGTCAGAATCATTCTATATAGTAATGTGGTTTTCATCTATGTGATCATTTTTTAGAAGGGAGGAGGTTAACACTGATGAGTGGATACTGTCCTATTAACTGACTGGTACTGTCTCATTAATCTGATCTATAAGATGTGATCTGCATTTAGAGATAAGGTAGCTAGGTAGAGCTACCAGGATACCGACCCAGGTCTGTCTGACTCTGTTCTTTACTGTCTTTCCATGACATCATGTTCTTTTCCTATG
Organism: Nanger dama; assembly: GCA_917880005.1. NCBI lineage: Eukaryota > Metazoa > Chordata > Mammalia > Artiodactyla > Bovidae > Nanger > Nanger dama. The sequence goes on from CAKJTW010000022.1 coordinate 34,228,336, forward strand.
CATGATGGAAAAGTTGAGTGTTCAGGGTATATATAAAGATTTTTGAAGACAATCTTGATTATGTGATAGTTGTGTATATTTACAGGTATTATCTAATATAATTCTTATTTTATGAATGAGAAACTCACACTCTAAAAGATTAAATGATCACGGAAATACCGAAGTGCAGAGTCAAGACCCCATTCCAAGTCCTCAGACTTCAATTATAGTCCTTTTAGTTTATAACAGAGTCTGTTTCAGAGGTCAGACATCGGAGGCCTGCTTGCAGATTAGTTTTAAATTTAAAAGAATTGCCAATGTTTAAGAATGAGGAATTTTCACATAAAATCCCTGCGTTTGGCTTTTCCTGAAAAAAATGTGGAGATCTGGCCACAAGCCCAGAACTGAGTAGTTGCTTGCTGTCTCCTTTAGACTGGCCCTATTCTCCAGTTGATCATAGCCATTCACTCCCTTTACTCACTTATGTCCTCTGACTTGACTCTTGAAGACTTTGAATTTAGAATTTCTATGCTGACTGTGCCATGTCTCTGGAAACCACTTGATAGGGGCTGGGAAGTGTAGCGGTGACACTAGAGACCTGTAGGGGAAGAGGAATTGGCCAGGTGACGATGGTCAGGCTCTCTCGCCCACTCCTCACTCAGGACAGCTGAGATCATTTGTGGTGCTGTGGTGTGGTCTATATAAGCAGCACCTGAAAAGCTCTTAGAACTGTAAAGTTGAGTCCAGTCCCGTGGAATTGAGTTTTGTAGTTATCATTACTGCTGTGTCAGAGATTAAAGCATGTCTGCCTTGCCCCAGTAAGTAAAGAATATCTGTAGTTTCTATAGCTCCTTGCATCTTCTTGCAGCTTCCCTGCTGGCGTCTTGCCTACCCTGAGTTCAGTGAACAGAGATAACAGCAAGACAAGACCAAACCAAAATATTTTCAGTACCTTTAGTAAAATTTCAGATGTGGATGTGATATATGCCATTGCCCAGTGATGATTAGCTTTCTCTGGTGCTTTATACTTTACTTTCACATAATTTTTATTTCATTTAATTGAAAGCTCTTATTTTCCAAAAGGGGAAACAGGCTTAGAGAGTGTAAGTTTCTTGCCCAAGGTCATAGGTTAGCCTGCAAGCCCGGACCAAAGCTTGGGTCAGTCACTCTCTCTCTTTTTTTTTTTTTGCAACCAGGGATCCAACCGGGGCCGTCCACAGTGCAAGTGTGGTGTCTTAACCACTGGACTGCCAGGGAAGTCCCATGTGGCTTTACTGTGGGAGAGCACTCATTAAGGGGCCTCTGATATGGCTCTTTCTGGAAGATTCCTTTGGCTTCAATCTGAAGGCAACTCCTTGAGGCAGAGTTCTTGGGCCTCTGGGATTGTCAAACTGGCTGTTTTGTTGTTAAATTTATTTTTGGTTTTGAGTGTTATCCAGTGAATGATTTAGTTCACTCATGATAAGTTATGATTATAATCTCTTTTTAAAATCATTTTATCATTTTTTTGGGTTACATCTGAAGCTAGTATTTAAACTTTTAAAACTTTTACCACTTTTCAGAGGTACTGAGATGCTTCATTTGGCTGTGTTGCATTCAAGAAAACTGTGTGTCTACTCTGTCTCAGGTAAGAAACATTTTCTTTTTTTAATGTAGACTTTTTATTAAAATATGGACTTCTTAATATTAGGTAAGAAATAGTTATATTGACTTGGTTAAGTTTTCTTATCTTGGTAAGTGTTTTCCCATTGTTCACTTATTCTTTCAGTTGCAAAGACTATTACGTTTTCTTGGTCTGCTATGTCCATGCATACTTAAATTTCTATCACTGTAGAGGGTTCCTTGAAATCTCCTTTATCTGAGGAATTGTGTCCAAGATTGCCTATGATTAAGAGAGGCCAATTCTGGGTACTTAGGACACTTGAGTCTTAAGAAATGTTCAACAGCAACAACAGAATTCATTAAATGCTGAGTCATGGTGACTTAAAGTACGTTCCTTCAGTGAACCTCAAGTATTTTTTCTTTATAGTTCCAATTTCTTGGTTTTTGGTTGTCTTCAGTTAACCAGACCTCAAGGCATGTATTTGAGGCTTACTCAGGTTTTATTCCCTGACGTGGTCCTGTGGGTACAAGTATGAAGGTTAATTGTACTCTGGTTTCAGCATTTTGGCTCTTGTTAAAAATGTAACTTAAGAATTTGTTTCAGTTATTAGATAAGTTTTGGTTCAAGTTGAGAGAGTTATTTTTATGATGTCAACATCGGAGGATTTTTTTCAATGGATTTACTAAAGCTAACTATCTGTGGACCTATTGCTTATTCAAAAGATACACTCCTTTGGAATTTGCTATAAATACTAGCTTCTAAGTTTCACACTTAGTCTCTTGATTTAGGCTTTCTTTGTATTTTGCTTTTAATTGGTTTGAAGATCTGTTAGATTTTGAAGGCAGGCTTGGTGTATGTTGTGTGGTAGGTATACTTGTTGAATGAATGAATGAACTTATATTTCTAGGTAGTGCTGAAGCGATTGGTAGTAGGTATTTATTACTCTCTATGTGTTACTTTCTTCTTATTTTCCTTCTCTGTTACCACTATCATTTTCTTTTCCATTCTTTTTTGCATCAGAGACCCAGTAAAGTAATCTTACTGTCATTGTTAAACTCTCTCATTGTTTGGTGGTAAAGTATGTTGCTCCTCTTATGCTGTTAAAGTGCTGCACTCAATATACCAATTTGTAAATTGGTAAAGCTCAGCACTGGCCACAGGACTGGAAAAGGTCTGTTTTCATTCCAGTCCCAAAGAAAGCTAATGCCAAAGAATGCTTAAACTACTGCACAGTTGCACTCATCTCACATGCTAGCAAAGTAATGCTCAACATTCTCCAAGCCAGGCTTCAACAGTACATGAACCGTGAACTTCCAGATGTTCAAGCTGGATTTAGAAAAGGCAGAGGGACCAGAGATCAAATTGCCAACATCCGTTGGATCATCGAAAAAGCAAGAGTTCCAGCAAAACATCTACTTCTGCTTTATTGACTATGCCAAAGCCTTTGACTGTGTGGATCACAACAAACTGTGGAAAATTCTGAGAGAGATGGGAATACCAGACCATCTGACCTGCCTCTTAAGAAATCTGTATGCAGGTCAAGAAGCAACAATTAGAAATGGACATGGAACAACAGACTGGTTCTAAGTAGGGAAAGAATACATCAAGGCTGTATATTGTCATCCTTGAAAGTGAAAGTGAAGTCGCTCAGTCGTGTCTAACTCTTTGCGACCCCGTGGACTGTAGCCCATCAGGCTCCTCTGTCCATGGGATTCTCCAGGCACGAGTACTGGAGTGGGTTGCCATTTCCTTCTCCAAGGGATCTTCCCAACCCAGGGATTGAACCTGGGTCTCCTGCATTGCAGGCAGACGCTTTAACCTCTGAGCCATCAGGGAAGCCCATTTAACTTATATGCAGAGTACATCATGATAAATGCTGCGCTGGATGAAGCACAAGCTGGAATCAAGATTTCTGGGAGAAATATCAATAACCTCAGATATGTAGATGACACCACCCTTATGGCAGAAAGCAAAGAACTAAAGAGCCTCTTGATCAAAGTGAAAGAGGAGAGTGAAAAAGCTAGCTTAAAACTCAACATTCAGAAAACTAAGATCATGGCATCTGGTCCCATCACTTCATGGCAAATAGATGGGGAAGCAGTGGAAACAGTGGCAGACTTTATTTTTGGGGGCTCGAAAGTCACTGCAGATGGTAACTTCAGCCATGAAATTAAAAGACGCTTGCTCCTTGGAAGAAAAACTATGACCACCCTAGACAGCATATTAAAAAACCAGAGACATTTTTTGCCCACAAAGGTTTGTCTAGTCAAGGCTATGGTTTTTCCAGTGGTCATGTATGGATGTTAGAGTTGGACTATAAAGAAAGCTGAGCACTGAAGAATTGATGCTTTGGAACTGTGGTGCTGGAGAAGACTCTTGAGAGTCCCTTAGACTGCAAGGAGATCCAACTAGTCCATCCTAAAGGAGATCAGTCCTGAATATTCATTGGAAGGACTGATGCTGAAGCTGAAACTCCAGTACTTCGGCCACCTGATGCGAAGAACTGACTCATTTGAAAAGACCCTGATGCTGGGAACAATTGAGGGCAGGAGGAGAAGGGGACAACAGAGGATGAAATGACTGGATGGCATCACTCTATGGACATGAGTTTAGTAAGCTCCGGGAGTTGGTGATGGACAGGGAAGCCTGGCGTGCTGCAGTCCATGGGGTCACAAAGAGCTGGACACCCCTGATGGACTGAACTGAACTAATGTTGCTCCTTCTAGTGGTAGGACAAATATTTAGTGTTCTAGAATAAATGGAGAAGGTATGATATAGGCTGGGCTTTCCATGTGGCACAGTGGTAAAGAATCTGCCAGCCAATGCAGGAGATGCAGGAGACTAGAATTTGATTGGGAAGATCCTCTGGAGGAGGAAATGCAACCGACTTCAGTATTTTTGCCTGGAGAATCCCATGGGCAGAGAGGAGCCTGGCGGGCCCCAGTCCAGGGGTGGCAAAGAGTTGGATACGACTGAGCACGCATGATAGAGGCTACTTTATTGTAGGCATCTAGCTGTTTCTCTCCCATCATAAGCTTATTATGATGCTTATTAAAATGTCACTTTGAGTGACATTTTATTAACAAGTATGGAGGAGGAGAACTTGCCCACAGTTACTCTTGAATACTGCTTGGGGTACTGGCCCTTTCTAGAGGCTCTGTGGGGGCTCTAAGGAGTCAGTAGAAGGACAGATCCTAAAAATTAGAAACAGGTTAGATTCTTGACCTTCCCTTGGCCTATTTGAATAATGGCTCAGAAAGCCAGAAGTCTCTAGACTTTACTGGGGTGTATGACATAGACTAACAATGAAATGTGTGTTTATCAGAAAAGCCTAGTGAAAGAAACTGGCATGTTTGGTCACAGCTCTTTAATAGGACACTGGTATCCATAAGTGCTTCCCTGATAGCTCAGTTGATAAAGAATCCATCTGCAATGCAGGAGACCCCAGTTCGATTCCTAGGTCAGGAAGATCCACTAGAGATGGGATAGGCAATCCACTACAGTATTCTTGGGTGTCCTTTGTGGCTCAGCTGGTAAAGAATCCATCTGCAATGTGGGAAACCTGGGTTCCATCCCTGGGTTGGGAAGATCCTTTGGAGAAAGAAAAGGCTACCCGCTCTAGAATTCTGGCTTTGAGAATTCCATGGACTGTGTATAGTCCCTGGGATTGAAAAGAGTCGGACATGACTGAATGACTTTCACGTATCCATAAACATATTCCTTCAAGTTTGTGTTGAAAATGAAAGTTACCTGTCATGGGAATGGCAATTTTATTGCTCTTTTTATTCTTTGTACTCATTTACAAGCTTTGTATTCTCTGGGGATGATGAGTTGTCCAAACTACATTCCCTTACACTCCACCTCATTTCCTTTCTCAGTTTCTTATTTCTTCAGCCTCCTGTGATATTTGTTGGCTGACAATTTGTATATTTTTCCTGGCTTGGCTTAAATTGAGAAGCAGGGAAGTTAATGTTTTTGTTCTCTTGAATATGTTTCTTGAGGTATCAGACAGAACTTTTACCTAGCTTTTACTATTACAGGGAAGCATAAACACTTTCTAGTTTAAGTGAAATCACTGGTGTCAACAGATGAACGTGTCAGCTGAACTTGACATCCTTAACCCCAATTGCCCTCTCCCCAAATGTTTTTTGTTTTCTTTTGTTTGCTTGTTGTTGTTCAGTCGCCAAGTTGGTGAAGAATCTGCCTGCAATGCAGGAGACCCAGGTTCGATCCCTGGGTCTGCAAGATCCCCTCGAGAAGGGAATGGCAACCCACTCCAGTATTCCTGCCTGGAGAATTCCATGGACAGAGGAGCTTGGCGGGCTACAGTCCACAGGATCACAAAGATTCAGACACTTTCACTTTTTCACTTTTGTGTGTGCTGTGTGCTCCTAAAAGATACTTGAGGCAAATTAGAGAACTCCTGGATACAGCAAACGACTCTTAATAATCAGAGGCTACTGTGCTGACTTCTTTCTTTGGGGGTGGTATGTCATTAAATGTTGGTTTAATATAGAGAAACAGCAGGGTCTTGCTGACCTGAACTTAGCCCATCTTATCTACCACTCTGGTAGAGGAAAAATATCACATGGCATCTGATTCTTTCCTGATGGGCCTCAGTTTCTGAGTAAATGGTTACAGATGTGTGAGCTTAAGCTATACTGATTATGTTTTTTAAATATTCTCTTCTAAAAATTGTGTACCTCCTAAGCATTTGACATATTTATAGAATTTTAACATTTGCCATGAGAGGGCAAAAAGATGTCTCTTTACTTTTGATAGGGTTACATAATCTACTTTGCTTATTTAATACAGTGACCCTTTTACTCTGTAATGGCTTTTATTAATATTGCATTTAACATTGTTAGATTTGTCAGCAGTTATGTATGTAAAACTGGGCCCAAACCTGTTTTCAAGGTGACCTTTGATTGTCCAGAGAGTCTTTTTTTTGTTTTGTTTAAATTAGCTCTTGTTTAAATAAGGCCAGCAGCAAAAATGTTCTAATATCCATTTACTTTCTAATCAGTGAAGCGTTATGTGAACTTTAGTTATATGTGGACTATGATTATGGGCTTCCCTCGTGGCTCAGATGGTGAAGCGTCTGCCTGCAATGTGGGAGACCCGGGTTAATATACATTTATTGTATTCAATCTGTATATCCAAGGACAAAACTTATGTAAGTAATGTTAATCTTATGTCACTGATGCTTCTCTAGAAAAAACGATCAGAATTTTTAGATTTTCAGGTACTACCTTTATTCCAAGTTAGTATTGAAGGAAGATATATTGTTTTGTTCTTCCTAGTTGTACTGTTATATTTTCAAGTGCAATTCCCTGAAATTTAAAAGCTTACCAATGCATTTGGAGCTTTCCAGTTCATAAATCCTATGTCATTTCATGCAAGTTTGTTTAAATATTGACTGCTGACCCTCGTGTTCACTGATGTTTTGGCTAGCAGGTATATGTGATACATTCCTTTCTTGGAGGGGTCCCTCTGATTTTAGGTGCAGAATGAAATTTGGAATTTCTGTAGGGAAGAACCAGAAGTTTCTTGGAATGTTCTTCTGGTTTCTTAGAGGCTAGAACTGTCCTTAGGTCAATGCTGTGTTTTTAGAGTTTTTGGTTTTTGCTTTTGTGGCTGGTATGGTAGTGATTACCACCAGTTTCTGTGGACTTTACTAACTTTATTGCCATTTAGGTTCCAGAAAGCTTTCATCTCCTGTCAGGTTTAGCTGGCAAATTTGAGCCTTTTTTTAAAAAATTCTACTGATGTGTGTTCTGTTCTTAGCATTTTCAGGGGCATAGATCTGTGTAGAAAATGTTTTCCTCCAAGAAATCCTTGCCTGTTAGTTTTTCTCTTTCAACCCTTCACCTTCCAAATGAGGAAGAACAGGCCAGGGAGAGAAAGGTGGAGGGTTGAAATAATGTGCATGTTTGTGTATATATATATATATATATTCACGTGAAAGTGAAAAAGTGAAATTCAGCATTAGTCACTCAGTCCTGTCTGACTCTTTGTGACCCCATGGACTGTGGCCCACCAGGCTCCTCTGCCCATGGGATTCACCAGGCAAGAATACTGGAGTGGGTTGCCATTTCCTTCTCCAGGAAATTTTCCGGGCCCAGGAATTGAACCCAGGTCTCCTACATTGCAGGTGGATTCTTTACCGTCTCAGCCATTAGGGAAGCCCTATGTATATGTGTGTGTTTGTGTGTGTGTGTGTATATACATATATATATGTATAGCTGATTTATAATATTATGTTAATGTCTACTGTACAGCAAAGTGATTCATTTATATATATATACACACACATTATTTTTTAATATTTTTGTCCATTATGGTTTATCAGGGGATACTGAATGGAGTCCCCTGTGCTCTGCAGTAGGGTCTTGTTGTTCATTTATTCTGTGTTTAATAGTTTGCATTTGCTAGCCCTGAACTCCCAGTCTATCCCTCCTCAGGAAATTTTTTTTTTTGAAGTTGTCATTGGCTTACCAGGTTCCCTGAAAGTTGTTAAATGGTGGAGGACCAGGTGCCAGGATATATAGTGCTGGTTCAGAAGACCTGATTTGAATACTGTGTCGTTTATCAGCTATGTGATTTTGGGGGAAATTTATTAATTTTTTTAAACTTATGGTGCCTCAGTTCTAAAATGGAAGTAGAAATACTTCTGTTCTTGCAACCTCAGTGAACATTGGTAAATCCTTCTGGACTAAAACAAAACAAAAAACCCTCACAAATGCTCACATATAAATCTGTATACACATACATACAGACTGACATATATATTTAGATTGTTTTAATTATCTAATGTTATTGAGTTTGGATCTATTTCATTTTCTTTGTGATATTTAAATTTTTTTCTTTAACTTTTGCATTTTTGACTGAATGACAAAGATGCTTCTTAATGGAATATGTTGCATTTAGAATAATTTTTCTTTCCAATACAGTTTCTAATCATAATGTTCTTACCTGATCACTAGGATATAGCTCTAACTGTATATACTCTAGAAAGCCTGACAACTAAAGAGTAAAATACAAATAAAGAATCTTTTCTCATTTGGAATGAACCAGGAAGTAATTATAGCATATATGATCTGTTAAATGCAAAGAAGTTTTTTTTTTTTTGAAGGAGATTTTTCTTTTTGTTGTTGTTCAGTCAGTAAGTCGTGTCCAACTCTTTGTGGTTCCATGGACTGCAGAATACCAGGCTCCTCTGTCCTCCACTGTCTCCAGGAGTTTGCTCAAATTCATGTCCATTGAATCTGTGATGCTGTCTAACCATCTCATCCTCTGCCACCCTTTCCTCCTTTTGCTTTCAACCTTTCCTAGCATCAGTGTCTTTTCCAGTGAGTTGGCTCTTTGCATCAGGTGGCCAAAGTATTGGAGCTTCAGCTTCAATGTCAGTCTTTCCAATCAGTATTCGGGGTTCATTTCCTTTAGTATAGACTGGTTTGATCTCCTTGCAATCCAAGGGACTCTCAAGAGTCTTCTCTAGCACCACAGTTTGACAGAATCAGTTCTTCCGCACTCAGTCTTCTTTATGGTCCAACTCTCACATCCATACGTGACTACTGGAAAAACCATAGCTTTGACTATAGGAACCTTTGTTGGCAAAGTGATGTCTTTGCTTATTAATATGCTGTCTAGGTTTGTCATAGTTTTTCTTCCAAGGAGCAAGCATCTTTTAATTTCATAGTTGCAGTCTCTGTCCACAGTGATTATGGAGCCCAAGAAAATAAAATGTCACTGCTTCCACTTTTTCTCCTTCTATTTGCCATGAAGTGATGGGACTGGATGGATACCTTGATTTTAGTTTTTTGAGTGTTGTTTTAAGCCAACATTTTCACTCTCCTCTTTCACCCTCATCTGAAGCTTTCAGTTCTTCACTTTCTGCCTTTAGAGTGGTATCATCTGCATATCTGAGGTTGATATTTCTCCCAGCAGTCTTGATTCTAGCTTGTGATTCATCCAGCCTGGCATTTCGCACGATGTAGTCTGTATGTATGTCAAATAAGCAGAATGACAATATACAGCCTTGTCATACTCCTTTCCCAATTTTGAACCAGTCAGTTGTAGACTTCAAAGAAAACATTGTCCTAGTTACTTGCTGAGGGATGCTTTAGATCTCTCTAGTAAATTAGAACATAATGTATTAGGGGCTTGAATATTTTGAGAGTTGGCACAAAAATTTGAATTGCTTGATAGTGTGGGGAATATTTTTCTTAGACACTTTGAGTCACGTCTTTTCTGTTTTATTGTTATAAGTGAAGGGAACTTAACCTCATTTCTTTCAGAACTGAAATTGGAAGATTTTGTTGTTATTTAAATAATTACACTTTACTCAGACATAATGGAAATAGATAATAAAATGTCAGCCAGGGTAGTATTTCATCTAATGGTATAATCTAGCTGAGACTTAAATTGTTCTAACTGTGCTGGCATTCTTTGTCATCAGCATGTTAACTGTTCATGATACATAATGCTTTAGTGCTTTGTGATTTTAAATTTCACTGAAATTGAATTACTTGGAATTGGTACAGGTGATGAAATATTAATATTTTTTAGTACAAACAAATACAAAGCAGTTTTCTTTTTTATTTTTAGGAACCTTGGGTAATGTGGAACATGGGAACCAGTATCAGATCAAATTGATGTATGAACATAATCTTCAGAGAACAGCCTGCAATATGACTTATGGATCATTTGGTGGTGTGAAAGGTAATTTGTATTTAATCATGAGCATGCTGTTGTAAGGACCAGAATATTCGGCCATATAAAAATGGAGGATTATGTCATATGAATCCCAGAGTTAAACATTTTATTGAAACCTTTGTATTAAAATAGTTGGGCAAAGTAATAAAAAAAGAAAACTCCAAACATTGGATGTATATGATTTTCATATAGCCTGTACTTTTATGTGGTCTACAGAAATACTTCTGAAACTGCCTTTTCCTTAAATTTTGTCTTTTATACATGAGTTGACTGAAGTTGAGCTTTTCTGTGGTGAACTGTGTGCCTGCCTTTCTCAGTGGAAGAAGGGGTTGGTTTCTTCACTGATGGATGTCCCTGCTCTATTTGGTAGAGGCAGGATGAAGCTGTAGACCCCTGTCCCCACCTCACCCACCTCCAGGGCCACTGTGCAGGTTGTATAAATTGTTCTTAAGCCAGGGCCTAAGGGGCTGGTGGAGACTGAAATGCAGACCTGATCCTGCTCATCTGGCCATGTGTGTTGGCCCAGAATAAATATCCCTAGGGAAAGGGAGCCTTTCCTAAATTTCATGAAGACATTACCTTTACCGAGTCTGAGCTCAGTGAGGCTGTGTTCCTTCTACCCTGGAAGTATCTTTTTCTAATTAGCACAAGGGCTACCACCCTGGTTCCACCCTAGCCTTGAGTGACCAGGGCTCTACCCTGTGATTGTTGGCATGGGAGCATTATTTACGATTGAAGTTCTCTCACTTCACTATGACAGGGTGATAGAGGAGCTGCTGGTGCTGAAGTGAAGATAGGAAACCAGGTGGTGACACTTGCCTGTGTGATTTTGGGTATGTGTGTGTAGGGGGCACCTGCTAAACATGCAGCCCATGGGGTTGTGGAGAGTCGGACACGACTAAGCAACTTCCCTTTCCCTTTCACTTTCATGCATTGGAGGAGGCAGTGGCACCCCACTCCAGTAATCTTGCCTGGAAAATCCCATGAACAGAGGAACATGGTAGGCTGCAGTCCATGGGGTCGCTGAGAGTCAGACATGACTGAGCGACTTCCCTTTCACTTTTCACTTTCATGCATTGGAGAAGGAAATGGCAACCCACTCCAGTGTTCTTGCCTGGAGAATCCCAGGGACAGGGGAGCCTGGTGGGCTGCCATCTATGGGGTTGCACAGAGTTGGACACGACTGAAGTGACTTAGCAGAGTGGCAGCAGCAACTGAACATATAACTAGGGATTTTATAATATAGCTCTCTTTAGGCTCAAATTTTTATGAGTTTATTATTTAACTATTGTGTTAATGGGCTTCCTTGGTTGCTCAGATGGTAAAAAATGCCTGTAATTTGGCAGACCTGGCTTTGATCCTTGGGTTGGGAAGATCCCTGGAGAAGGAAACAGTTAACCACTCCAGTATTCTGGCCTAGAGAATTCCATGGACAGAGTAGCCTGGTGGGCTACAGTCCATAGTGTTGCAAAGAGTCGGACATGACTGAAGGACTTTCACTTTCATTGTGTTAGTAAAAAGTAGGTTATCTATGTTGGATTTTTCTTTAGTGACATGAAAAAATATCTTTATTTTAGAAGTATCCTTCATTCATGTGAACTCACTTTGTTATATATACAAAGGTAAAAGCAAGAATATTTTGGGTAGTGGGCTTCCCTGGTGGCTCAGCTGGTAAAGGAATCTGCCTAGAATGCAGGAGACCCCGGTTCAATCCCTGGGTTGGGAAGATCCCTACAGAAGGGAATGGCAACCCCCTGCAGTATTCTTGCCTGGGCAATCCCATGGATAGAGGAGCCTGACATGCTACAGTCTATCGGTAACAATGAGTCAGACACCACTAAGCTACTGACACTTTCACTTTCACACTTTCAATGTATAAATAAGTGTTTTGTGTAATTAAAGTGATATGAAACAAAACACGTGGCTGTATTGCAGTATTGCTTAACTTGAGTAACAGAAATGTTTGAAGAATATGGGAGATGTCTAGAGTTAGGTGAAGAGAGGCGAGAAAAAGTGAAAATTTGATGAGAAGCTAACTTCTGTGAGGCATCCCCTTCCGAACTTAAGCTTTCCACTGTTCTTTAAAAAAATGTCTGATATGATCAGGGGACCAAGTCTCCCTTGTTTAATAAACTATTTTCAATGTTCTTTCTGCTACAAAACCCTGCAAAGAAAAATTACTAAATTCTGTACAGCTGGAGTCAAAAGACATTATATGAGAAAAGAGTGCTTTGGGTAAATGAAAGTAAGTTTTTATTTTTTTGTAGCATGAAGACAATTATTTACTTAATTTTTAAAACTCTGAATTGAAAGATAATTGCTTTACAGTATAGTGTTGATTTCTACCAGACATCAACATGAATCAGCCATGGGTTTACCCATAAGACAATTACTTATTTTTTAAAAGACAGTTCTTCGGATCACATATCAATTGTTATCCTACACTGATTGCACTGTCTTTTAGTTTTATTACCAGACCAAGTTAACCTAATTAAAATAAAAAATTTCAGATAAATTCTTTGCTTCTGTGTGACATTTTTGCTAGATTCAGTAATGCACTTTCAAAGTAATTAGAGTTATTAGTTTTGAAAAGAATAGTTTTTACTTATATATCATCTCTTAGTTCTGAAATTCTGCCTTATATTTTAAAAGTCCCTTTTGAAAAATAAGAGACAGTTATGACATTTCTTACTTTCCTGTGGTTAAACAGAATATTTCCCAGTTTGAAACAGTAGTAGCAGAAGCAATTATTCTGTTTCATGGGTTTGGAACACATAATATCTTTGAGATATCTTTAAAAAAGCAATGGAGTGGTAAATCAGTAAAAATGAGCCTTTTGGGGTGAGTGGTGGGGGGATTTACTGCTAATGGCTACAAGGTTTCTTCTTTGGGGATGAGGAAAATGATCTCAAATTAAATTACAGTGATGGCTGCATAGCTCTATAAATACACTGAAAACTATTGAGTTGTATAATTTTAAGAGGTGGTAAGTAAATTGTACCTTAATTGTAAAAATGTTAAAAAAATTATCCATGGGGTAAAACTTGCTGCTAAAGAGTTGATAGCACAGTCCGTGCATCCTACTGAGGTACAGAACTTGTGGCTTCAAAACTGTGAAAATGTTCTTGAATGCTGATAAGTGGTTTATGGGAATGTGTATTAGGAAGTGATCAAAAATGTGAAAAAGTCTGGTCAAGCTTCTATATAATTATTTCCTTCTTTCTGTCCTCCCTTCCTTCTTTTTATTATAAATGTATTTATTTATAATATAGAAAAATTAGAAGTGATCTAAATGACCAACCTAGATAGTATATTCAAAAGCAGAGACATTACTTTGCCGACTAAGGTCCGTCTAGTCAAGGCTATGGTTTTTCCTGTGGTCATGTATGGATGTGAGAGTTGAACTCTGAAGAAGGCTGAGCACCGAAGAATTGAAGCTTTTGAACTGTGGTGTTGGAGAAGACTCTTGAGAGTCCCTTGGACTCCAAGGAGATGCAACCAGTCCATTCTGAAGGAGATCAGCCCTGGGATCTCTTTGGAAGGAATGATGCTAAAGCTGAAACTCCAGTACTTTGGCCACCTCGTGAGTTGACTCATTGGAAAAGACTCTGATGCTGGGAGGGATTGGGGGCAGGAGGAGAAGGGGACGACCGAGGATGAGATGGCTGGATGGCATCACTGACTCAATGAACGTGAGTCTGAGTGAACTCTGGGAGATGGTGATGGACAGGGCGGCCTGGCGTGCTGCGATTCATTGGGTCACAAAGAGCCGGACACGACTGAGTGACTGACCTGACCTGAACTGAACTGAAATGAGTAGTGCAGGAGAATGATTAAGTTTTGATTCATAGATTCAGTAAGTTATTGTGAAGCTGTTAAGATTGTTTGGTTTGCTGTAATGAACATCTTTGAACATAAATCTTTGTCCATGTTTCTAATTATTTCCCTAAGACTGAATGTAGAACTGGAGTTATTGAGTTATAAGGTTAAAGAAATACTTTTTTTCTCAAAAAGCACCCCTACAAATTATATAAATAAATTGTAAAAAGTATAGAACTTATAAAGAAGAGAGTAAAAGTCACTCTCACTTCAATAGAAAAGAGAGCCTATTTTCTGAACCTGATGTCGCTCATATATGTCTAATGTGCACCTTTACAGGAGAGAGTGGGTCAGTGTTTTAATCTGAAGACTTCCCTAGACTCGTTCTTTTTCTTTTTTTGATCTAAGTTTAAAAAAGGAAATTAAAAATTCTTGTCTTTTATCTTACTCTGTATTTAAGATGTCTTCTTGTGGAATTATTAAGTTAGGTAATTGTGTTAGTAGTCCTCAAGAAAAGGGTTAAGCAAAAAGAAAACCTAGCAGCATTTCAAACAAATGTGTTTAAAATACTGGAAGACAACACAGAGGGAAATTTATTTGGTGTGTGTTAGCAGAATGAACTACCACTAGATGGCAGTCCTCTACAACCACAGGCTTTAGTTGGCTCTGAATACAAAGGTATAGTAAGAAATTGTTAAGGGAGGAATTGTTATCTCAAATAATACTTAGCCTTCTTTAGGCTGCAAAAGAGCAATGGAGTGGTTCTTAAAAAATTATTAGAAATAATATCTCAGGATACAGTGAAAAAATGCCTTCTAGCTGTGCTCAAATTTTGACTTGCTTCTGAATCATAATGGAATCTTGATGAAATTGTAGGTCTGAAACTGGACCTCAGAGTTTGAATTTCTGACAGTCTTCCGACCGATGCCAAGTTGCAGAGATCTAGAGGTTTGCTGTCATCCTGCATCTACCAAGTGCTTATTCCCTGCCAGGCAGTGTCTTAGGTGCTTCACAGGTTGAGTAACTTAAGATATACTTACTAAATGGTAGAGCAGGGATTCCAACTCAGGCTTTCTGCTTCTAGAAACTTGTGGTTTCAACCATACTAAACTGGGATATCTAGGCTGTGAGTACTACTTCCTAATTTGGGAAAAATCTTTGCTATCAGAAAGATGTGTATTTGGTTTGACTAAGTTGGTGTATAACTTTGATTCTTCATAGATTATGGAAAAACATGTTGGGTAATTTCTGGGTCAGATATTTGCTTTCTCAATTTCCTTTTTTAGTTGATGCTTTGGTTTATAAGAAAAGTACCTCTTAAAATTTTTATCAGAGCAGTTATATATGGGGGAGAGTGTAATATATTATTTGAAATTAGCAAAAGAGTAATTGGGCTTCCCTGCTGGCTCAGACAGTAAAGAATCTGCCTGTAATGCAGGAGACTGGAGGTCAGTCCCTGGGTGGGGAAGATCCCCTGGAGAAGGGACTGGCTACCCACCCGGTATTCTTACCTAGAGAATTCCATGGACAGAGGAGGCTGGCAGTCTACAGTCCATGGGATCACAAAGAGCTGGACATGACTGAACAATTAACACTTTCACTTTTTCAGAGTAATTATTGTTTTTTTCTAACCTTTTTTTTTTTTTTTGTCTGTTTTGTTTGCTGGCTTAAGAAAATCTTTCAAAAATACCCTTTATCAGTTCCGTTCAGTTCAGTCATTTAGTCGTGTCCAACTCTGTGACCCCATGAACTGCAGCATGCCAGTCCTCCCTGTCCATCACTAACTTCCGGAGTCCACCCAAACCCATGTCCATTGAGTCGGTGATGCCATCCAACCATCTCTTCCTCTGTTGTCCCCTTCTCCTCCTGCCCTCAATCTTTTCCAGCATCAGGGTCTTTTCCAATGAGTCAGCTCTTCACATCAGGTGACCAAAGTACTGGAGTTTCAGCTTCAACATCAGTCCTTCCAGTGAACACCTTTAGGATGATCTCCTTTAGGATGAACTGGTTTGATCTCCTTGCAGTCGAAACTCAAGGGAGCATTCACCGATGCAGGAAGGTTTGCTTTTACCTCAAGCTGTGTTGCAGTGTCTTAATGAGGAGGAAGTGCTAAAGAAATAGGAAAACTAGTTTTAACTACTTGAAGACTATTCGCCTAATAGCTTCCATTATTCAAACTACTACCTACCATTCCAGACTATAAATTAGAAGTCTTTCCATATTATACTTTTTAGAGGGAAATGATTGAAATGTGCAATATTAGTGGCTGTATTTGGCTTATTCCCTGCCCCACCCCCAGAGGAGTGTGGAAGATGTATTTGAAGTTAAAATGTTTATAGTTTGATTTTAATCTAAGCTGTTTTTTGAAGAAACTTGTGACTCTGGGTTTTTGTAAAAATGATTGCTGTTGTTCAGTCGCTCAGTAACCCCATGGACAGCAGCACGCCAGGCTTCCCTGTCCTTCACCATCTCCTAGAGTTTGCTCATGTCCATTGAGTTGGTGATGCCATCCAACCATCTCCTCCTCTGTTGTCCCCTTCTCCTCCTGCCTTCAGTCTTTCCCAGCATCAGGGTGTTTTCTAATGAGTCAGCTCTTTGCATCAGGTGGCCAGAATATTGGAGCTTCAGCTTCAGCATGAAAAGGTAAAAATGGTAATCTTTTCAGGAAACTCAAACAGGGACTCTGTATCAACCTAGAAGTGTAGGCTGAGGAGGGAGATGGGAGGAAATTCAAAAGGGAGAGGATATATATATACCTATGGTTGAATCATGTTGAGGTTTGACAGAAAAGAGCAAAATTCTGTAAAGCAATTATCCTTCAATTAAAAATTAATTAAAAATTTATTTGATTAAAAATGGCAATCTTTACTTTTTATACTGTTGACAAGTTAATGCTTGCAAAATGTAGTGAGTGGCGTAAGCATGAACAATCAAATTACATAGTTTTAAAATCAAATCAATTTTAAAAAGCTGGGTTTGAATTGATTTAAAAATGTTACTAAAATTGGTGTTACTTATTTGGTAATTTGAACTCTACTGGTTTTTTTTTTTTTTGAGGAATATGGTAAGATTTATTTATTTATTTTTAATACTTTATTCTACATTACAATACTGTATTGGTTTTGCCATACATTGACATGAATCAGCCACAGGTGTACACGATCTCCCAATGAAGTCTACTGTTTTTGAAAAAAGGAACAAGTGATATTTCTGCCCGATTTCCCTGCTTTTGTTTCATTGTGTCACTACAACTTCCAATGGTTGTTGACATGGTACTTTACCTAAGATAAACTTGCCATTTCAGAATAGCATTTGGAAAAGTATAACATTAATGTTTACTGACAAAAGTCAGTAGTGGAGTGATGAAAGAGCATTATTGTTTTAAAGTCAACAACTGTGTGTACTTAGCTTGGTAAAATATACTTTGTATAGTCTGTGTCATGTATCTTGCTACTATCAAGATAAGTTTGAGCAAGAATTTCCTTTACTCATAATGTGACTTAGAGACCGTATAGTTATATCCTCAGTTACCAAAAATTTTTCCTGTAGGGCTGAGGCAAGTTGATGAACTTTATAATGTATAGGGATCTTTCAGATGTGCGACAAGGACAGTGGGAAGAAAGAGTTGGTTTGTTACAGACGTGTGGGAAATTCAGGCACTAGAGCAAGTGTGGTGGTAACTGCATCATCTCTCTCTCTGGGTGTTTGTCCGTCCATTCATGCAAGTTTCTCAGAATAGAAAGATTATGATATCTTTGAGGATACAAAATGAAATCATGATCTGATGAACAAAATGACTTCTATGATATTTTGTTGAAAGATTTAACTTGAACACTTTTGTGTTTGAAAAATTACCCTGGATTATAATGGGTCAGCTGTGTTCCTTAAAACCTTTCCCCATCATATAAACTTGTGCTTTTAGTCATTTTGAATTATTGCCTTCTCTTCATAATGATTTGTGGTTTATTTTTAAAAAGGCTTTTTAATACTTCAGTAGTGATTATAACCACCATCTGGTTCTTTCTTCAATTTTTAATCTTCTCCAACATTTTTGCTTCTTTGCTCTTATTTTTTGTATTTATCTTCTATTTATTTACTCTTTGTATCTATCTATACTTTTATTATTATAAGAACAATGAACATGAAATCTACTTTATTTGTTTTTTTTCATTGCAAGAAAAATTTTATTTTATTTTAAAATTTAAATTTGTTTATTTTAATTGGAGGCTAATTACTTTACAATATTGTATTGGTTTTGCCATACATCAACATGAATCTGCCACGGGTGTACATGTGTTCCCCATCCTGAAACCCCCCCCTCTTCCCTCCCCATACCATCCCTCTGGGTCATCCCAGTGCACCAGCCCCAAGCATCCTGTATCCTGCATCGAACCTGGACTGGTGATTTGTTTCTTATATGATATTATACATGTTTCAATGCCATTCTCCCAAATCATCCCAGCCTTGCCCTCTCCCACAGAGTCCAAAGACTGTTCTATACATCTGTGTCTCTTTTGCTGTCTCGCATACAGGGTTATTGTTACCATCTTTCTAAATTCCATATATACGTGTTAGTATACTGTATTGGTGTTTTTCTTTCTGGCTTACTTCACTCTGTATAATAGGCTCCAGTTTTATCCATCTCATTAGAACTGATTCAAATGTATCCTTTTAAATGACTGAGTAATACTCCATTGTGTATATGTGAAATCTACTTTTAAAATAAATTTAAAAAATTTGAGATAATTGACATACATTATATTAGTCTCGTGTGTACAGCAGAAATGATCTGATGTTTGTATCTCTTAGATTTAAAAACATAATACAGTAGTCTGCTCTAATTTTTAAAATTAATTTTCTTGATCATAAATTTTTTTTTTTTTTTCAGGGAGCTATGTATATTTGGAGTTTACCTTGTAACAGACAGCTCAAGATTTAAAGAAATATTACTATCAAAACCCGCAACTTTCCAATTTCTGGATAGGCCGCAATTCTGCTTTTCCTTTGGTGTGCTTCTTTTTCTTTCCAATCTCGCCTTTGGTACAACTAAGAATTCTTTTGATTGCAGTTGACAGTTGGCTTAAGCAGGAGTAAGAAATTTACTGGCTCTCATCATCTGGGCCTTCAAGGTGATCAGATCTGGTTTCACTCTTCTCATCTCTTGCTTTTGTTCCCTTGGACAACCTATTTCCCTGGTAACAAGATGGCTATAGCAGCTCTAAATCTTACTTCTCAGATTCTAGTCCATGTGAAAAAGTGCCTCCTCCAGAAAGCTCAGCACAGCTCTCTTTCCAATTCTGTGGCTGGGGTTGGGCACTTCTGCAATTGTCATTGTCACCAAAGGAATGTAATTCCATTTGGGTCAGAGTTACTTGTTACTTATGGTCAGTTTTCCTTTTACAAACGGGCTTTGAGTTCACGATCAGCCTGCTGTGAGGATATAAACAGTGTAGGGTAGCGTGCCTTCCCTTTCTGTTATTGTTGTTCAGTTGTGTCTGATGGACTGCAGCATGCCAGGCTTTCTTGTCCTTCACCATCTCTCGGAGCTTGCTGAAAACTCGTGTCCATTGAGTTGGTGATGCCATCCAACCATCTCATCCTCTGTGTCCCCTTCTCCTCCTGTCTTCAATCTTCCTCAGCGTCAGGGTCTTTTCCAATGCAGATAAGTTTCCCACATTGATTTGAACCTATGCACCCTTTATATTCTGGGAAAGCCCTCTTGAGGTGCGCAGAGGCTGTGTCCAGTCACAGCTCAGGGTCTTCAGTAGCAGTGTCTGCAGGTGGATGGGGACTATCCTGTATCACTCCTCTGGGACTGATGGGGAGCATGCGTGGCGGCACTTCTGATCGTGCCCTCTGCTGATTCTCAGTTCTGTTGTCTTCATCTGTCTTTCATATGTTATCTTCCCCTTTACTCTCTCCCTGCCTTTTTTTTTGGTAGTGCATTTGTGGAATTGCCAGGGCAGTCTCCTTTTATCTTGCTCAAGTGTAGCTGAGTTAACTCTGGGTCAGTTTGCTTTTTTATGGTGCTGGTGGATTTTCCTTGCCTCTACTCCCTCCCAACCAGAGATGAATTTGTTTCCCTTTTGGACACACTATTTTGAGGGCTGGATGTGGCTCTGTGGGCATCTGTGGCTGTGGCAGCGGCACTGGACCGTCTGGCCTCAGCCCTGTCTTTTATGGTTTTGTTAATTATCTTGAATCGCTGTTTACTCCACCTGGATGGTCTGTAACTTGTTATCTTCGAAGCTGGGTATCCTCAGGCCTTGCAACTTCCCTGTGCTGACCTCCTCCCTCACTCCCCCTCTTTCTCCCATCCCCCATCTTTCTTCTGGCCCCTTGTGGGTATGTGTGAGGCCTCTTGAGCCCATCTTCCCCTCTCTATACTCACCATTGTTGGAGATATTTAGTGTGACTGATATTTTTATGGTCTGTGGCCTTTACTGCTGTTTTTCTTTTGGCAGAAAAATACCAACACAGTAAAGTTTGTTTTTCTTGTCTGGTAGAAAGGATGTGGTAAAGGTAGAGCTTTTGTTATTCTGGGCATTTCCATTTCTCTGGGCTTTCTACACCCCTTCTGCATCTGTCTTACCCTAAATTTGGAAGCCTTAGTAAGCTTTTCAAAATTTTGTTGTTTGCAACCTGACCACCCCTCCTTCTTATGAGGAGTTTGGATTTAGCACCTTCACAAAAAGCATGAAGTCTAGCCCCGAAGATTCTCAGAAACATCTGTATTTCTTGATGGGCACCATTTTACATTTCTTTTGTTCCACTGCTGCTGGTGTATGTTTACCATTCTTTTTTTTAATCATTTAGTTATTTATATTTTTGTTTAGTCCACAATGCTACATTTTGAAAGGAGTTTTGAAAGTAGTCCCCAGACTGCCAGATTTGAAGAAATGGATGTTTATCATAAAAATTCTTGTGGATTCAACACTTGAGTTGTTTGGATGATTCTGGTAGACTCCTGGATAGATGATCTTCTATTTCCATTATTTGAGCTATTTATTTAGTATGGATTAATTTCTTTGTACTTAATGTGAACGTCTTTTTTCTAGGTTGTTCTTGGCTTTTCAATTGTGTGTGTATGTATGTGTTTCACTGTGGTCAAACATTCCTTTCCTGTCAATTTATTCTATTTGTTTTACACTTAGATCTCTCTCTTGCAGAGTTTTGATGTTTTACTTATCTATAGAGAAGACTATATGGAGAAAGTTAATATTATTATCTTCTCTATGTTGTGTTATTGCATATAACCCTGTAAAATAGGTAACTTAATTATCACTTCCCAGATTGGGAAACAAGCTCACAGACCATAAGTGTCTTGCTGGTTATTTCTAATACATTACCTCTTATTTAATTACCTTCCTATTTAGAGAGAGGATTTATGTGAACTGTGAGAGAGAGAGGAGAGGGAAGCTCTTCTGTAAGCCTAATGAGGGCAGAGACCATGTCTTTTGTTCATCATTGTGTATCTCATGTCCTACACGGTCCTTGGCACATCTAAATAAGTATTTTTGGGCGAATAAACCTAAATAGCCATGTAACTGAGCAGGGCCAATGTCATACATAACAGGCTTTCAAGTTTATTTTTCAGAAACAAATGTTAGCCTGGTGTCCTCATTCTAGCCGACTTCTGAGTTTTGTTTTCGTCTTTAACAAACACGTGTTGAATGTCTACTGCAATGCATGGGTTGTGGTAGTTACTGTCAACCACCACAGTGGTAAAACTGGAGGTGGTACTTAGACTTCCTGGGTTCACCTTTGCTAAGTTTATTTCTCAATATGCCAGTGAGGCAACACTTATACAACACACGCTTCCCAGTAGGAATAACCAGTTTTTTCATCATCTTGGAGTTGTTTTTCTATCCTTAAGTCATCCTTTTGTTATTAATGTTTTCCAGCATAAAATGTGATATTCAAAATTATTTGAGTATTTGTGATAGTGTTCACAGATCAAAAAGTTTATTTTTCAAATTATCTAAAGTCTTTAATATTTAGTATAAAAGACATTTCTTGTCTTTAATCCTTTTATCTCTTTTTGTGCCTTGTAAAAGCTCATTTGCCTTTAATTCTTCCAGTTTTAAAATTTTGCTTTGATTTTTTTCAGTCAAATGGAACTTCAAGAAAAAACAGAATTTTGATCAATGAAAGGTTAATGTCAGAGTGTAGCTATAATATGGGCAGGGTATGGGTTATAAATGTCTGACAACACAGTAGTCCTGCATTTGTGACTGAAATGGAAAGAAAATACTACATATATAAAAGGCTCAATATGTTTGGGAATATAGTTGTCAGTAAAGGAGGTGAACAGATTTTACTAATAATATATATGAGTATGGTGGAATATTTTTTAAATCATAAAATGACTTCTGTAAGCTTGTATGGGATTATATTGTCACATAAATAAAAATTCATGAATTCTTTGGAATAAAAGCCTGCCAAAAAAAATAGTGAATTGAAGAATAAGTCAAGTCACCTTTGCCTCATTTTGAGGCAACCCTCAATAATCAGATCCTCAGCCTTCAAATAATAACTTCTAATTGTCTAAACTGGAGCCTTTTTCTTGTCTGCCAAGGAAACGTATTAGTGGCCACATGCGGTTGCTGAGAGGCTCTGCTTCCCGAAGCCATCTGAATTCTTTGATTGCCATCCAGAGAGTGAACCGATACGCTCAAGTGGGGTAAATGAGCATCCAGAACATAACCTTGCTTTTTTGGGGGTAGGGATGTTAGAAGATTAATGCTATTTTCCTTATAAGAAAGAAATCAAAGGATAATGTTTTGATAACTCTTGTCTCACTAGTGTACCACATGGCTCCTATTTTCTAGTAGATTTGGTTGAAATGTTGGAGCATCGTGCTGTGGAAGAATCCCCGTGCTCTGCTAACTCCTACTCCTTGCTTAAGCATTAAAGTATAGGTGTTTTATAATGTTGGAGTACTTCCCTCGTTTGTTCTTAAGATCCTTTATGGATCCACAGTGAAGTCGGAAGATCAAGGGGATGATAGGATTGATTTTCATCCTGTGCTGACTTTTCTTATATATATAGTATTCATTTATAAAATCCCTGGTCCAAGACCCATAAAACAATGTTGCTTTCAAATAGCGTTTTCCTGTATATTATGTTTTATAAAACCTTTAGTTCCTGGGGGAATGTTATAAAGAGAGTTCCCTGTAGTCTGCAATTTCATTTTTACACGATTATTTATAAAGTTGTTACTTTCCCTGAAAGGTGAATTCTGATTCCCTCCATACATATGCTATAGAAATTTAGTGGTTAAATGCCTCCTTGCCTACTATGACTAAGGGGGAAAGGTTGAAAAGAGTATTTGAAGTTTTTTGGTGTTGTTTGAAAAAAAAAATAACGTTCTTTCATGGTGGCCGAATGCCAAGGCTGGGAAAGTGTTATGGGAATGTCTGTGGTCAGGACTGCCTTTGACGAGAGAATGGTTAAATATGGTAATCTTGATAGGATTTGACAGCCATTTTTGATTCTATATATGGTTCATCATGGTCCCCTTCTTAAGAGTGAAATAACTAAGCTATTGTTTTACCTAATTGGGAAGGAAAATGATTACCAAAAACTACTTTATTCAGACGTCACAGTGATATAAAGGGTTCCAACAGTTTACAACATTTGTCTACAAAACACATAGTCATGGGAAATGAACAATGTTCCCCACCCCCAAGTCTCTCTTGAATTAAGTTGATTCATTAACCCTTTTTTATTCTACATGGAAACTCTTGCTTACAGATTTAAATTCTGAAGCACAAGGTAGAGATATATGTTAATGCTTACTGTGAAAAACAAATAGTGACTATGACTATGTTAAAAGTATTTTCAAAGTGCATTAGTAGTACTCTGTGTAGAGGTTATACATATAAAATAAATTTTAAGTAGATTATCTTTTTGATGGACATTTGGGTGGTTTCCAGTTTTTGACTGAAATGAATAAAGCTGCCATGAACATTCTTTTATAATTCTTTATGTGGACTGTACAAAAATAAGTGTCAGACAAATGTACGATGATTTTTAAAATTATACTACTACAATTTTCTCCAATCTTTTTGTGATTAAATTTTAAAAAGACATTCAAGATTGAGTTATAATATTAGTAAGCATGCTTTATGTGCAAGAGTAGTATTATATGTGTTTACTTCTCAAACATTAAAGAATGTAAAATGTGTACCTTCAGTATTTCATATAGTACATAATTTAAATCACTTCTGACTAATTTAGAGTATCAGAAATCATTAAGATTATCATATCAGAAAAAGTCCTTCACCTTATATTACTATTTGGACTATGTTGCTGCCTAAGTTAAAAATAATCAGGGTTTTTGCTTTTTAGAGTTGTTTATTTCAGGCTGCTCTGGGTCTTTGCTGGGCATGGCCTTCCTCTAGTTTCGGCGAGCGGGCACTGTGCTCTAGTTGCAGGGCACCGGCTTCTCACTGCCGTGGTTTCTCATGTTGCAGAGCGTGGGCTCTAGGCTCAGGGGCTTCAGTAGTTGCAGGGCACGGGCTTAGTTGCCCCACAGCATGTGGGATCTTCTTAGACCAGGGATCAAAACCACGTCCCCTGCACTGGCAGGCAGACTTAACCACTGGCCCACCAGGGAAGTCTCTAATCAGAGTTTTTAAACCAAATTTCTTTACACTGAAATTTGTGAATAAGAATCTTTTAAAGCAGCATTTCTAGATCTTTGCTAAAATAAACAACTGAGAAATGACTGTGAACGTAAAAATGTGTGAATGGAAAAAATTAAGATTTCATATGGCTTTTTGCAGCTAGTTGATTAAGTCTTATACAGTTCATTGTCCCAAAGATGAAATTTGTACAAGGTTTTGGAAGGCAGGAGTTAGATATTAAAAGTGCTTGTTTCCAAGGTAGTACAAACTGGTTTTAACAATCTATCATCTCTCATTTACTAAAGGAAATATGTAAAAGAAAAGGAGAATGTTCAGCAAAAACAAAATGTTGAGATGATGAAAAGCTACAGGGAAAGAAAAAAGACTTTAGAAAGACTACTAAAAAGAAACTGGCTTTTTTATCCTTCAGCAATCTGTCTGAATTCATTTTGCTTTCATTATATATCTAGCCTGGAGGTAAAGTATGTTGAGTATTGCAACAAAGAGGGTGTTATAAGGAGGACTTTTTAAAAAATAATAAAGTGTAACATGTGTAAACCGTGCAACTTTGTAACAGGAAACTTTATAATAAGGAAGGACTGTGCTTAGCTTTTCCACAATTTTGGAAGAATGAGTTTTATTAGGTGTTAGACAAAGAAATTATCAACTGACTTTTATGCTATAAGGTTGAAAGATTTCTTATGACCATTTCTAGACTTTAGCAGTGGTTTTATTGTGGGTCCTGATATATTAGGAACAGTGCCTAGCACTATTAATATGTCTATATTCTCTTAAGGAATATGATGTTTAACTTTTGCCTTTCAATGAAAAATTATTCAAAATCCTGTTATTCTGTGGTTTCCTCAGCAGTGGTAGGCTGTTCTTGAATTGATCAACACATAATATAATTTGGGAGCACAATCAATGGTCCTTTTCTTTTTGAAAGATGGTGACAAATTCTATTGAAACTTGGGAAATTGGCTCCATCATTCATCCCTTACTGTTTCTTTGCTTTTCTTACCCAGCTTCCTGAAAACCATGTTGTTTTGATATCAGTATGTAGAATAGATTATCTGTTGGGCAATCAGTGTGTATTAATTATACTGGAATAAATGTAAGTGTAACAAATGGTACAGTTAGTAGGCACTGGGCCTAATAGTTATTTCAGTTAATGAGGACACTAGTATTAGGGACCTCTAATATGCCTGAACCATATTTCTTGTAAATTTTCCTCAGTTTTGAGATTAACTGGCAATAGCTGTGTTTTTCTGGCTTTTAAAGGCTAATATATTATGGTGGAATTTTAGGATTTATATAGTGCTTCTTATAGAATAGTTGAGTTTTTGTATTTATCACACAGTTACTGAAGTGAGCTAGAAGAAGTGTAGAAGTCAGTCTTCTACTTTTTTTGGCTTTTCAAAGATCTAGTGTCTTATTTTCAGGGCTGCTAAAGTGGTTTAGTGCCTATTGGCCATCTGTATATCTTTGGAGAAATGTCTGTTTAGGTCTTCTGCCCATTTTTGATTGGATTTGTTGTTGTTGTTACTGAGTAGTATGAGTTGTTGGTGTATTTTGTAAGTTAAGCCTTTGTTGGTTGCATCGTTTGCAAATATTTTCTCCCACTCGTTGTCTTTTTGTTTTGTTTATGGTTTCCTTTGTTGTGCGAAGGGCTTCCCTGACGGCTCTCTTGGTAAAGCGTCTGCCTGCAATGCGGCAGGAGACCCGATTCGATTCTTTTCTTGGGTCGGGAAGATCCCCTGGAGAAGGAAACAGCACCCCCACTCCAGCACTCTTGCCTGGAAAATCCCATGGTTGCAGGAGCCTGATAGGCTACAGTCCATGGGGTCGCAAAGGGTTCGACACGACTGAGCGACTTCACTTTCACTTTGTTGTACAAAAGCTTTTAAGTTTGATTAGGTCCCATTTGTTTACCTTTTCTTTTATTTCTATTGCCTTGGGAGAGGGACCTAAGAAAACATTGGTACAATTTATGTAGAGAATGTTTTGCCTGTGTTCTCTTTTAGGAGTTTTTATGGTGTCATGTCTTACATTTAAATCTTTAAGCCATTTTGAGCTTATTTTTGTGTATGATGTGAGGGTGTGTTCAAACTTCATTGATTTATATGTGCCTCTTTAGTTTTCCCAACACCACTTGCTTAAGAGATTGCTTTCTCTTCATTGTATACTCTTGCTTCCTTTGTCAAAGATTGTGACCATAGATGTGTGGGTTTATTTCTGGGTTCTCTATTCTGTTCCATTGATCCATATATCTATTTTTGTGCCAACACCACACACTTGATAGTATTGTCTAAAGTCTGGAGGGTTATGTCTCCAGCTTTACTTGGCAGTTCTAGGTCTTTTATGGTTCCATGTAAACTTTAGGATTATTTGTCCCAATTCTGTGAAAATGGCGTGGGTAAATTGATAGTGCGTGTGTGCTAAGTTACTTCAGTCATGTTGGACTCTTTGCTACCCCATGGACTGTAGCCCATGAGGTTCCTCTGTTCATGGGATTCTCCAAGCAAGAATACTGGTGTGGGTTGACATGCCCTCCTCCAGGGGATCTTCCTGACCCAGGGATTGAACCCGCACCTCTTAGGTCTCCTGCATTGGCAGGCAGGTTGTTTACCACTAGCAGCACCTTGATAGGGATTGCATTAAATCTGAAGATTGCTTTGGGTAGTATGGCCATTTTAATGATATGAATTCTTCCAATCCAAGAGTATGAGATATCTTTCCCTGTCTTTGAATCATCTCAGTTTTCTTTATCGGTGTTTTATAGTTCTCATCATACGTCTTTCACATCTTTGTAGACCATTTACTTTAAACCTTGCAAGATGACAGAAACATTCAAAATAACTTTTAACTGTGTGCAATTAATTTTATAAAGATAAAATGTTAAATAGTACAAACTTATGAAGACATCAGTTCCCCACTTTCCCCTACTCTCCAATATGCTTCATTTCTACCTTTATTTTTTCTTAGGGCTCGCTCCTTATCTCTCAATAATGAGATGAGATTCTCCATATCCTTGCCAATATGTTGTTATTTATCTTTTGATTTCAGCAACTGTAGTGGGTGTATGGTAGTATCTCATTTTGGTTTTGATCTGCATTTTTCTGATGGCTAGTGATTTCAAGCATCGTTGATGTGCCTCTTGGCTACTCATGTATATTGAACAGTCAAGCAATAAAGGCTGACTGCAGACTGTGTGTCCTTGGGGTCAGGCGCCAGGGCTTGTCAGCTGGTGGGCTTCATCTTAGGACAGGAGGGACTACTTCACTGTTTCACTGGAGACTCACCCCATCTGTAGATGTACATCTTTTCTTCTGAGGTGGTTTTCTATCTTTAAAGGTTTCTTTAACTTCTGTATGGGAGAGAGTGAGCTAGTCCCATGTATTCTGGACCTCAGTGGGGAGGAGATTTAGAGGGTTGATTATCCACAATGTAGACATTTTTTTTTCCATCTACATATTTTTCCAGTGATTGCCTATTCCCATACTATCACTATTTTATACCTGATTTTTCTCTAATCTGGAGTCACTTGCTTAGTTCAACTTCTCCAGAGATTATACTTTCTGTATCCTGTGGGGTCTGGGTACCTCAACTATTGCTTACACATACTTTAAAATATTACTCTTATCTTTAGATCCCACCTCACCCCATTTTCTGTGGTAGCTGGTGCTTTTCAGAATTTTAGGGGATGAGTAAATGTGTTCTCTAGGAATTCAGATCTGACCTTCCTATTCTCTTCAATATTATTTACCTTTTCTTTGTTCACTTTCTATCTTCACAGATTATGGTTAGGCTTACTGTTGTTCTGATTTCTTTGAAGGACTTGATGTCTGTTTATTTTAAAAGCCTGTGATTGTTTGGTGTGGTTTGTTCTTGTTGTTTTTAGAGAAGGAGACATAAGAGTCTTTAGCTGACTATCTTGAAATGGGAATCATACTTGCTGTCATAATGCTTCTATAAAATATTGGGGAAAACTTGTCTTTAGAGTCACTAGTCAGTTAAAAGAAAATCTGAGTGCTTGTCTCCACAGGCTTTTAATTTCTTCCTTGAGTGAAATAATAATAAAGAGGGTGAGAATGGTTGCCAGGTCATGATTGCAGAATCTTGGCTGTAAGTCATGGGCAAAAAGCTTTATTGTCTGCCCCCATGGTTGAATGAGTTATTTCACCTCTGGGACCCTCTGAATGTTCAGACAGTTGAGTAATCCTACCTTCACACACATGGTTGGCAGCAGGGCAAGTAATATCTGAGTACTTGGCATAATAATGAATGGGGAATATAGAGGGAGTGTAAACCTTTGACAGGTCTGTCTCTTAGTTTCCTACAGTTTCATTTTCATGGCTACTGATAGGGTTGGTTTTGCTCAGAGATTAAGGGCATTCTTAATTTTGGTGGTTGTTTGGGATTATTCTAATACAGTTTCTGGAGGGGGCATGAGGTGAACACTGTGTTAATCCATAATCTACTATAAGTACATTTTAACCCAATGTTTTTAGCGATGCGAACAATCCTCGGTTCCAACTTCCTATTTTAAGACTTCATATATAACTGGAATTCTGTAAGCCCGTTCTGACTAGTGGATAATGTAGTATTTGGCGTTCTGGGGCATTAACGAACCCTGGAAGGTCTGTATTTCCTTTTCTTTGTGCAGTGTCAATCCTGTTACGTGGTCATCATAGAAGCTTTTGGGTTTTCCACTTGTACTTTGATTTGAGGGCTTAACATCCCAAGCTTTTATATTTTGTAAGTGCTTAAGCAGAGCAGCAGAGAAGGCAATGGCAGCCCACTCCAGTACTCTTGCCTGGAAAATCCCATGGACGGAGGAGCCTGATGGGCTGCAGTCCATGGGGTTGCTAAGAGTCGGACACGACTGAGCGACTTCACTTTCACTTCTCACTTTCATGCATTGGAGAAGGAACTGGCACCCCCACTCCAGTGTTCTTGCCTGGAGAATCCCAGGGACGGGGGAGCCTTGTGGACTGCCGTCTATGGTGTCACACAGAGTTGGACACGACTGAAGCGACTTAGCAGCAGCAGCAAGCAGAGCAGAGCTGGTGGCTCATTCAGCAGTCTTTGTAATTACCACTGTCATTGAACAGTCCAGTACGGTAGCCATTTATTTCTCAAAGCCTTGTCTTCTACTGGGACTCTGCACCGATGTTAATTTGAATAAATCTGATTCCACTGCATGCCATGTATTTCTGTTTTCTTTTTTCCACAAAGGGAAGTCATCTGTGCGTTCATCAGGTATGTGAACAAGCTAGTCCCCATATCTCTTAACTACTGTGTTAGTTAAGGTCCCAGTAAGAGTGTGTGGCAGATGACTCTAATGAAGTAGAATGAAAAAGAAGGATTACTGATAGAGGTGTTCAGTTCAGTTCAGTCCAGTCTCTCAGTCCTGTCCGACTCTTTGCAACCCCATGAATCACAGCACGCCAGGCCTCCCTGTCCATCACCAACTCCCAGGGTTCACTCAGACTCACGTCCATCAAGTCCGTGATGCCATACAGCCATCGCATCCTCTGTCGTCCCCTTCTCCTCCTGCCCCCAATCCTTCCCAGCATCAGAGTCTTTTCCAGTGAGTCAACTCTTCGCATGAGGTGGCCAAAGTACTGGAGTTTCAGCTTCAGCATCATTCCCTCCAAAGAAATCCTAGGGCTGATCTCCTTCAGAATGGACTGGTTGCATCTCCTTGGAGTCCAAGGGACTCTCAAGAGTCTTCTCCAACACCACAGTTCAAAAGCATCAATTCTTTGGTGCTGAGCTTTCTTCACAGTCCAACTCTCAGATCCATACATGACCACTGGAAAAACCATAGCCATGACTGTAGAAAGGGTTAAGAGAAGAGATTGTCCCTATACTTAGCAAAATAAACTATCTAATTTAAATCTTTATATTTTGGGGTATCTTTGTTGTTGTAGCTTGGCCTTTTCCGTAACTAATACAAGAATTTACTTTATTATGGCCATGTAGACACTATGGACAACTGAGATTTGATAGCATTTCTTTTCTTTGTTTTTCTTGAAGTTAAAAGTAATACAAGAAATAAACTTTATGCCCTTTACCCATGTTTTCCTATTATGAATACTTTTATCTTATTTGCTTTACTGTTTTTTTCCCCTTACACACTCTCATGTATGCACAATCATTTTTCTGAGACATTTGAGAATATATTATGTACATCATGGCCCTTATACCTAAGCACTTTAGTGTATATTTCCTAAGAATATAAATATTATTACATAGTACAGTTGCCAATTCCATAAAATTACATTAATATAATTTAATCTATTCTAATATCCAAATTCTAATTTTTTTCAGTTGATCTAATACTGTAACAAAGTGCTTTATAAGATTCCTGCCTACCGCCCCCTCATCCCACTGTTACAGGATCTAGTCTATAGGTAGGCAGTGCATTCAGCTGCATGTATTTTTAGCCTCTTTTAAGCTGGGAAATTTTCATCCCCTTTATCTTTATGACATTGACAGTTCTGAAGAATATGGTCTCCCCACCATTGAAAGAAAGAAAATATTCCTCATTTCCTCATTTTGTTTGTCAGCCACTTTCCTCTGATTATATTGACAGTATACATTCTTGGTCAGAATACTGCCAGAATTAAAGTAGTTTCCTTATTGCTTCTGA
The DNA here is from genome assembly GCA_917880005.1 of Nanger dama. Taxonomy (NCBI): domain Eukaryota; kingdom Metazoa; phylum Chordata; class Mammalia; order Artiodactyla; family Bovidae; genus Nanger; species Nanger dama. The sequence goes on from CAKJTW010000022.1 coordinate 34,259,744, forward strand.
CCATATCACTTATCACATAAACAAACCTCTGTTTCTATCTTCTTTCTAGCTAACTCACTCCCCAAAGCAAGTGCTGCTCTAAGGCTGCCACTTCTAGTCCTGCACAGTTCAAGTTTCTTTCCTATAGCCTTATATGATTTTGAATTCCTTGGTCTCATCCCATGTTAAGTATTTTTGTATTTATTTTTTCACATATTCCTCTGATTTTGTCTGTACTTTCTCTGAAACCTGTTCCCTTTCATAGAATCTTAGGAAAGCCTTCCCTTCCCCATTCTCTGTGCCCTCAGGTTTTTAGTAGTAGCAGTGGGCTGATGGTGGAAGTACTGTTGACATTTTCTCCCTATTCCCTTATGTATGGTGGAGGTTGCAGTGTTCTCCATTGCACAGTAATGAATAAGGTATGGGTGCAGTGTGGTTTTATTTTATTTTTTTCAGGAAAGTAAAAGAGGAAGGGTTTTGGAATGAGGTGACTATTATTATTCCCTCAATCCAGGAACTTTTTAAAAGACACTTTCAGATCCCAGCGATATTAAAATAAAGGAATATTATGAACAACTTTATACTAATAATTTAATAACTTAGATGAAATAATAAATACATGACTTGAAGACCACAACTTACCAAAAACTGCCACAAGAAGAAATAGAAAGTCTGAATAGCCTGTCTCTACTAAAATTTTGAATTAATAATAAAAACCTTTTCATAAAACACCATGTATAGTTTCACAGGTGAAATATATTAAATGTTAAAGGAAAAATAATACCAGTATTATACAAACTTTTTCCAAAAGTAGATGAGAGAATGCTTTCCAACCCATTTCTGATAGCTTTGATGCTAAAACTGATAAAGATATTATAAAAAGGGAGAATTATAGTCAGTATCCCTTATTAACATGGATGCAGTAATACTAAAATGATTAGCAAATGAAATCTTGTTGTTCAGTCACCCAGTCGTGTTTGACTGTCTGTGTGACTTCAGCATGCCAGGCCTCCCTGTTCTGTCCTAAAAAGGCAAATAAAATCTAGCAATATACAAAATAGATAATCTCTCATGACCAATTGGAATTTATTCCAGAAAAATAAGATTGGTTCAACAGTTTAAAATAAGTCAATTAAAAAGACAAGGAGAAAAGAATAACATTTAACATGAAATGGATCATAGACTGAAATTTAAAACCTAAAACTATAAAACTAGTAGAAGAAAAAATTAAGAGAAAATCTTTATGACCTTGGAGTAAGCAAAGATTTCTTAGGGCATGTAAAGCACTAATCATAAAAGAAAGAAAATGATAAACTACAATGCACCCAAATGAAAATTTCCTGATCTTCAAAAGACAACTGTTAAGCAAATGAAAAGACAATTCTTGGAGTGAGAGAAAATATTCACAATGTATGTAGCTGACACATTAGTTGTATCCAGAATATATAATGAAATCTTATAAATCAATAAGAAGATAAATAGTGCAGTTAAAAAGAAGGACAAATATTTGAAGAGACATGTCACACAGGTTTGCAGCTGGCCCAATAGGGTGTGAAAAATTGCTCAGCATCATTAGGCTTCAGAGAAATTCAAGTTAAAATCACCATGAGATGCTTCTACATATCCAGCAGAAAAGTTGAAGTAAAAATGACTGAAAATATCATGTTCAATTGAGGCTTCCCCGGTGGCTCAGTGATCAAGAATCTCCCTGCCTGCATGCAGGAGACTTGGGTTCGATCCCTGGGTGGGAAGATCCCCTGGAGAAGGAAATGGCAACCCACTCCAGTATTCTTGCTGGAAAATTCCATGGACAGAGGAGCCTGTGGATTGGAAGAGTCAGACATGACTTAACTAAACAACAGCAACAACACCTCAAACTTGTGACAGCTCGATTTTATGTTCTCATAGGGCAGATGTGTGAAAAGTCTTAAGGTATTTTCTAAACTCTTTTGACTTGGGATAGCTCAATTCCCAAACTCTGTCTTCCCTGTGAAGCTTGTAATGGCTGGTTTAGACTTTGTTAGGTGTGTGTGTGTGTGTGTGTGTGTGTGCTCAGTTGCTTCAGTTGTGTCCAATTCTTTCCAACCTTGTGGACTGTAGTCTGTCAGCCTCCTCTGTCCATGGGATTTTCTAGAGAAGAATACTGGAGTGAGTTGCCATGCCCTCCTCCAGGGGATCTTCCCAACCCAAGGTTCAAACCTACATCTTCTGCGTCTCCTGCATCGCAGACAGATTCTTTACCACTGAGCCACTGGGGAAGGCCATTAGTTGGGTATAGAGCAAGCCCTACTGTGGGGCCTGGTCCTTACTCTTAACAGCAGCCTTTCTCAGTATTTATAAGGTATTATTTCTGCTTTATTGACTACGCCAAAGCCTTTGACTGTGTGGATCACAATAAACTGTGGAAAATTCTTAAACAGATGGGAATACCAGACCACCTGACCTGCCTCTTTAGAAATGTATGTGCAGGTCAGGAGGCAACAGTTAGAACTGGACATGGAACAACAGACTGGTTCCAAATAGGAAAAGGAGTACGTTAAGGCTGTATACTATCACCCTGCTTATTTAACTTATATGCAGAGTACATCATGAGAAACACTGGGCTGGAAGAAGCACAAGTTGGAATCAAGATTTCCGGGAGAAATAGCAGTAACCTCAGATATGCAGATGACACCACCCTTATGGCAGAAAGTGAAGAGGAGCTAAGCAGTCTCTTGATGAAAGTGAAAGAGGAGAGTGAAGAAATTGACGTAAAGCTCAACATTCAGAAAATGAAGATCGTGGCATCCGGTCCCATCACTTCATGGGAAATAGATGGGGAAACATGTCAGACTTTATTTTGGGGGCTCCAAAATCACTGCAGATGGTGACTGCAGCCATGAAATTAAAAGATGCTTACTCCTTGGAAGGAAAGTTATGACCAACCTAGATAGCATATTGAAAAGCAGAGACATTACTTTGCCGACTAAGGTCCATCTAGTCAAGGCTATGGTTTTTCCAGTGGTCATGTATGGATGTGAGAGTTGGACTGTGAAGAAAGCTGAGCACCGAAGAATTGATGCTTTTGAACTGTGGTGTTGGAGAAGACTCCTGAGAGTCCCTTGGACTGTAAGGAGATCCAACCAGTCCATTCGGAAGGAGATCAACCCTGGGTGTTCTTTGGAAGGAATGATGTTGAAGCTGAAACTCCAGTACTTTGGCCACCTCATGCGAATAACTGACTCACTGGAAAAGACTCTGATGCTGGGAGGGATTGGAAGCAGGAGGAAAAGGGGATGGCAGAGGATGAGATGGCTGGATGGCATCACCGACTTGATGGATGTGTCTGAGTCATCTCTGGGAGTTGGTGATGGACAGGGAGGCCTGGCGTGCTGCAGTTCATGGGGTTGCAGAGAATCGGACGTGACTGAGCGACTGAACTGAACTGAATGAGGTCTCTCCATGTCAGGTGCGCCACATCTTTCACATCCTCCAGCACTGCTTGACTTCTGGTACCTGTTCCATTCTCACCCCTGTAGCAGTCATCCTCTGATAAATTCTGCATAATGTCTCCATGTGCATGCTTAGCTCAGTGCTCATTTATGAACTCTCAGGGAAGCATCTCACAACCTCTGTTTCTGCAAGACTCCCTTATTCCTGTTTCTCCAAGACTCCCTTCTCCCTGGTGCCTTGATTCAGATTTCAGGTTTCACAGCTGCCCCCAACTCTCATATTTGCCTTTTAGCTCAGTGGGGCTCCTGTGCTCTGCTTGAGTTCCAGCTTGCTGTGCTGCAGTTGGAAATTGTCTTCTGACAAAGCTTGGGCGGATGGAGGAGCTCACCTCATGAGTTTTGCTTGTCTTGGTGCCATAGGCTGTGATGTCTGTTGTTAAATGCCCTCAGACAGAAACCTGATATGTTTTGTCCAGCTTATGGTAGCTTATAGCAGGAGGGCTAGTTACTCCGTCTTAGTTGGAAGTTGAAATACTCCAAGAGAGTCTAGACTTCTTAATACTTGAAAAATGAGATTATTCATGATTTCCTAAAGAGAGAATAGAAAAACTGTAAGATTTACCTTAAACTTCATCCAGGAGCAGTGAAGACTGATTCCAGAGAACAGCTTTACAGCAACAATGATGGGAAGAAAATTGTTTCCTGGTTGCAGTCTGCTGAGTTCAGGAAGGAAGGCGACTTTAACCCCTGCCCCCTCCCCTTTTTGGCCTCAGCTTGAAGCATGTGGAACTTCTCCCACTATAAGAGGTCAAACACATGCCCCTGCAGTGGAAGTGCAGGGGCCTAACCAGTGAACCACCAGGCAGTTCTGACTTTCCCTTTCTATTTGCTACTCTTCAATTCTGTTCATTTTTTAAAAATGGAATTTTACTTTTAAATGAAACAAAGATAAGTATTTTTAATGATAAAAGGTACAATTCACAAAGAAGATAGACATCATAAACCATTAGACATGTAATAACAAAGAAAGATACATAAAGCAAAAATCAGCAGTTTTATTAATTTTATAATTTTGAATGGTTCAGTTTAAGAAGATGAGTAAATGCCTTTTTTCAGTATAGCTCCCTGTACCTTCAGATGTCATATATTGAGCTTCTGTGGCTTCAAAGGTGGTTTTTAGCCAGCCCTTTGATAAGCACAGATATCATGTTTATAAGTTTTACTTAGCTTTGGCAATGACAAGAGATAATAATTTGAAATCTTTTGTTATTCTGAGTCTTGGATTGTCTTCCTCAAATAATTTCCTATTAAGAAGTAACATGCTTGTTTAATAAAATGGAAATTATGATGTACTGACTAAGAATATGCAATAAGAATATTAGACTTTATAGGTGTCATAAACATCTTTCATTGTTTAACTTTAATATGATTAAAACTAGCAATCATTTATTGAATACTGTTTCAGATACTGTGCTAGGTGCTTTAAAATACTGCGTGTATATATATATATATATGTATATATATTTTGTTATTGTTGTTGTTGTTTGTTTCACTACACGGCTTGAGGGATCTTAGTTCCCTGACCAGGAATAGAACCTAGGCCCCTGGAGTGGAAGGGCAGAGTCCTAACCACTGGATTGCAAAGCAGTTCCGCTGAGAAATAGATATCTATACAAAATGGGTGATACTTTACCTCAATTTTTCATCTAAGAAAACTCAGAATTACAAAATAAAATTTCTGTTCTTTGATCAATTTGAGGAATCACATGCCTTTCCAAGTAATTGTGTATACATTTAGAAAGATAGTTTTCTTTTGGAAGCTGCATTAATGATAGACAACTTAACACACAGATCTTAAAATTATGTATTTGGTGATTTCATTTTTTTGCCTTATTTTCCTGTTCCTTGACTTCCCTTAGCCTTTCATTTCTCTTAGATGTATTGTTTTCCTCTAATGTTTCATTTGTTTATATGTGTGCAAATTCTAAGGGATGACAGAATGGCAGGGATGCTTTGTGCATGCATGTGTGTGAGGTTGCCACAATTGTGTCCGACCTTTGCGACCCCATGGACTATAGCCCACCAGGCTCCTTTGTCCATGGGATTCTCCAGGCAATAATACTGGAGTGGGTTGCCATGCTTTTCTCCACCAGGGGTGCTTTGTAGGGGGTGAGTAAAGAGTTTGCTGTACCCAATTCAGGTAGTACTCACAAAACTCCACCTGTAGGTTTGAGCCCATCAATGACTGAAATTAACTGCACCTGTTTAACTTCTGCATCCATTTTAGCCTTTGAGGCATTAAAATCTATGGTTGGTTCTTAGAAACTTGTTCTTATGATTAGGAAACAGTTCAGAATGCATTTATTACTGACTGAATCCAGTCTTATATTTATATATGAATGGAGGGAGCTCTTCTCAAATAAGTGGCCCAAAGTACTCCTATTTGCTTCACCTTCCCAGTCCTCTATTTGATAAGAGGGATTAACTTTGCATATTTTTCTTTTATTTGTTGGGCCAGCATGATGAACCAATAGTTCCAATAGAAGCTGGATGAGAAGAGAAGGTCTAGGATTATTTTTATCATTAGAATATATCTGTCTATATATACGCACATGTAAGTTTCAGTTTCCAGTTCAGTCGCTCAGTCATGTCTGACTCTTTGCAACCCCATGTACTGCAGCACGCCAGACCTCCCTGTGCATCATCAACTCCCAGAGTTTACTCAAACTCATGTCCATAAGTGTCGGTGATGCCATCCAACCATCTCATCCTCTGTCGTCCCCTTCTCCTCCTACCTGCAGTCTTTCCCTTCATCAGGGTCTTTTCAAATGAATCAGTTCTTTGCATCAGGTGGCCAAAGTACTGGAGTTTCAGCTTCAGCATCAGCCCTTCCAATGAATATTCAGGACTGATCTCTTTGAGGATGTACTGGTTGTATCTCCTTGCAGTCCAAGGGACTCTCAAGAGTCTTCTCCAACACCCTGGTTTGAAAGCATGAATTCTTTGGCACTCAGCTTTCTTAATAGTCCAACTCTCACATCCATACATGAATACTGGAAAAACCATAGCCTTGACCACATGGACCTCTGTTGGCAAAGTAATGTCTCTGCTTTTTAATATGCTGTCAAGGTTGGTCATAACTTTTCTTCCAAGGAGTAAGCATCTTTTGACTTCATGGCCACAGTCAATCATGTGCAGTGATTTTTGAGCCCATAAAAATAAAGTCTCTCACTGTTTCCACTGCTTCCCCATCTATTTGCCATGAAGTGATGGGACCAGATACCATGATCTTCGTTTTCTGAATGTTGAGCTTTAAGCCAACTTTTTCACTCTCCTCTTTGACTTTCATCAAGAGGCTCTTTAGTTCTTCTTCTCTTTCTACTGGGGTGGTGTCATCTGCATATCTGAGGTTATTGATATTTCTCCCAGCAATCTTGATTCCAGCTTGAGCTTCATGCAGCCTAGCATTTCTCATGATGTACTCTGCATATAAATTAAATAAGCAGAGTGACAATGTACAGCCTTGACATACTCCTTTCCTGATCTGGAACCAGTCTCTTGTCCCATGTCCCTAACTGTTGCTTTCTGACCTGCCTTCAGATTTTTCAGGAGGCAGGTCAGGTGGTCTAATATTCTCGTCTGTTTAAGAATTTTCCACAGTTTGTGGTGATCCACACAGTCAAAGGCTTTGGCATAGTCAATAAAGCAGAAGTAGATGTTTTTCTGGAACTCGTGATTTTTTGATAATCCAACAGATGTTGGCAATGTGATCCCTGGTTCTTCTGCCTTTTCTAAATCCATCTTGAACATCTGGAATTTCATGGATTACATACTGTTGAATCCTGGCTTGGAGAATTTTGAGCATTAGTTTACTAGCGTGTGAGATGAGTGCAATTGTGCAATAGTTTGGACATTTTTTGGCAATGCCTTTCTTTAGGATTGGAACGAAAACTGACCTTTTCCAGTCCTGTGGCCACTGCTGTGTTTTCCAAAATGTTGGCATATTGAGTGCAGCACTTTCACAGCATCATCTTTTAGGATTTGAAATAGCTCAACTGGAATTCTGTCACTTGCACTAGCTTTGTTCGTAGTGATGCTTTCTAAGGCCCACTTGACTTCACATTCCAGGATGTCTGGCTCTGGATGAGTGATTGCACCATCGTGATTATCTGGGTCGTGAAGATCTTTTTTGTACAGTTCTTCTGTGTATTATTGCCGCCTCTTCGTAATATCTTCTGCTTCTGTTAGGTCCATACCTTTTCTGTCCTTTATTGTGCCCATTTTTGTGAAATGTTCCCTTGGTATCTCTAGTTTTCTTTTAGAGATCTCTAGTCTTCCCATTCTATTGTTTTCCTCTATTTCTTTGCATTGATCATGGAGGAAGGCTTTCTTATCTCTCCTTGCTACTCTTTGAAACTCTGCATTCAAATGGGTCTATCTTTCCTTTTTTCCTTTGCCTTTTGCTTCTCTTCTTCTCCTCACAGCTATTTGTAAGGACTCCTCAAACAACCATTTTGCCTTTTTGCTTTATACATAAACACATATATAAATATATATATATCCATTTTTTTCTTGAATTTTCTTCTGGGAAAAGTTCATATTTTAGGAAACTAAAATCAAGGAGAAAATGTGAATGTTGATTCTACATCAGACAAGGAAAGTGTTGTTATTACCATCTGTAATTAATTTTGATTAATTTCTTCATTCTTGCCTATTTGAGTATCAAAGGCTTTGTTTAATGTCATTGAACTCTGATCCCTTACAAAGCAGCACATACTTCTGACACTTAGCATCCAGGCTTTCTGTGTTCTTATTAAATATATAATGTCATAATGTACACACTGTTCTTTTGACTAGTAAATGACATCCACACTTCTGCTTTTAATAAGAATAAGATCTGTGGCTAAATACTGCCATTAAAAACAGAATAGTTCTTCTTACTCTTTTTATTGCTCCTGCTTGAACTGAGTCTTTTATCTTTCACTGAAGATTCAGTTAGGTAGGCCCAAGGGGGAAAAAAGCACCAACCCTAAAAATAGTATTGGAAAATTAATAGAGCTAATCAGTGAATTTAACAAAGTTAAAGCCTGGTGGGCTGCCGTCTATGGGGTCGCACAGAGTCGGATACAACTGAAGCAACTTAGCAGCAGCAATGAAAGAAATCAAAGATGACATAAACAGATGGAGAGATATTCCATTTTCCTGGGTAGGAAGAATCAATATTGTGAAAATGACTATACTACCAAATGCAGTCTACAGATACAGTGCTGCTGCTGCTAAGTCACTTTAGTTGTGTCCGACTCTGTGTGACCCTATAGATGGCAGCCCACCAGGCTCCCCTGTCCCTGGGATTCTCCAGGCCAGAACGTTGGAGTGGGTTGCCATTTCCTTTTCCAGTGCATGAAAGTGAAAAGTGAAAGTCAAGTTGCTCAGTCATGTCTGATTCTTAGCGACCCCATGAACTGCAGCCCACCTGGCTCCTCTGTCAATGGGATTTTCCAGGCAAGAGTACTGGAGTCGGGTGCCATTGCCTTCTCTGACAGATACAGTGCAATCCCTATCAAACTACCAATGGCATTTTTCACAGAACTGAAACAAAAGTTTTCACAATTCATATGGAAAGACAAAAGACCCCGAATAGCCAAAGCTGTCTTGAGAAAGAAGAATGGTTTTGGAGGAATCAACCTTCCTGACTTCAGATTATAGTTCAAAGCTACAGTCATCAAGACAGTATGGTACTGACACAGAAACAGAAATATAGACCAATGGAACAAGATAGAAAGCCCAGAAATAAACCCATGCACCTATGAGTACCTTATTTTTGACAAAGGAGTCAAGAGTATACAATGGGGCAAAGACAGCCTCTTCAATAAATGGTGCAGGGCAAACTGGAGATCTACATGTAAAAGAATGAAATTAGAACACTTTCTAACACTTTACACAAAGATAAACTCAAAATGGATTAAAGACCTAAATGTAAGACCAGAAACTATAAAACTCTTAGAGGAGAACATAGGCAGAACACTCAATGACATAAATCAAAATGATTTCCTTTATGACCCACCTCCTAGAATAATAGAAATAAAAACAAAAGCAAACAAGTGGGATCTGATTAAACTGAAAAACTTTTACACAGCAAAGAAAACTATAAGCAAGGTGAAAAGACAACCCTCAGAATGGGAGAAAATAATAGCAAATAAACAACTGACAAAGGATTAATCTCCAAAATATACAAGTAACTCATACAACTCAATACCAGAAAAACAACCCAATCAAAAGTTGGGAAAAAGACCAAAACAGACATATCTCCAAAGAAGACCTACAGATGGCTAACAAATACATGAAAAGATGCTCAGCGTTTCTCATTATTAGAGAAATGCACATCAAAACTACAATGAGATATCACCTCATACCAGTCAGAATGGCCATCATCAAAAAGTCTACAACAATAAATGCTGGAGAGCATGTGGAGAAAAGGAATGCTGTTGCATTGTTGGTGGGAATGTAAATTGATACAGCCACTATGGAAGACAGTATGGAGATTCCTTTAAAACCACCATATGACCTGCCAATCCCACTTCTGGGTATATACCCCAAGATCAAAATTGAAAAAGACACATGTACCCCATTGTTCATTGCAGCACTATTTACAATAGCTAGAAAGCATCACTACAAACAAAGCTAGTGGAGGTGATGGAATTCCAGTTGAGCTATTTCAAATCCTGAAAGATGATGCTATAAAAGTGCTACACTCAATATGCCAGCAAATTTGGAAAACTCAGCAGTGGCCACAGGACTGGAAAATGTCAGTTTTCATTCCAATCCCAAAGAAAGGCAATGCCAAAGAATGCTCACACTACCGCACAATGGCACTCATCTCACATGCTAGTAAAGTAATACTCAAAATTCTCCAAGCCGGGCTTCAGCAATACGTGAACTGTGAACTCCCTGATATTCAAGCTGGTTTTAGAAAAGGCAGAGGAACCAGAGATCAAATTGCCAACATCCACTGGATCATGGAAAAAACACGAGAGTTCCAGAAAAACATCTATTTCTGCTTTATTGCTTATGCCAAAGCCTTTGACTGTGTGGATCACAATAAACTGTGGAAAATTCTGAAAGAGATGGGAATACCAGACCACCTAACCTGCCTCTTGAGAAATCTGTATGCAGGTCAGGAAGCAACAGTTAGAACTGGACATGGAACAACAGACTGGTTGTAAATAGGAAAAGGAGTAAGTCAAGGCTGTATATTGTCACCCTGCTTATTTAACTTGTATGCAGAGTACATCATGAGAAACGCTGGACTGGGAGAAGCACAAGCTGGAATCAAGATTGCCGGGAGAAATATCAATAACCTCACATATGCAGATGACACCACCCTTGTGGCAGAAAGTGAAGAGGAGCTAAGAAGCCTCTTGATGAAGGTGAAAGAGGAGAGTGAAGACGTTGGCTTAAAGCTCAACATTCAGAAAACGAAGATCATGGCATCCAGTCCCATCACTTCATGTCAAATAGATGGGGAAACAGTGGAAACAGTGTCAGACTTTATTTTTTGGGCTCCAAAATCACTGCAGATGGTGACTGCCGCCATGAAATTAGAAGACACTTACTCCTTGGAAGAAAAGTTATGACCAACCTAGATAGTATATTCAAAAGCAGAGACAGTACTTTGCCGACTAAAGTCCGTCTAGTCAAGGCTATGGTTTTTCCAGTGGTCATGTATGGATGTGAGAGTTGGACTGTGAAGAAGGCTGAGTGCCGAAGAATTGATGCTTTTGAACTGTGGTGTTGGGGAAGACTCTTGAGAGTCCCTTGGACTGCAAGGAGGTCCAACCAGTCCATTCTGAAGGAGATCAACCCTGGGTGTTCTTTGGAAGGAATGATGCTAAAGCTGAAACTCCAGTACTTTGGCCACCTCATGCGAAGAGTTGACTCGTTTAAAAGACTCTGATGCTGGGAGGGATTGGGGGCAGGAGGAGAAGGCGACGACCGAGGATGAGATGGCTGGATGGCATCACTGACTCGATGGATGTGAGTCTGAGTGAACTCCAGGAGATGGTGATGAACAGGGAGGCCTGGCATGCTGCGATTCATGGGGTCGCAAAGAGTCGGACACGACTGAGCAACTGAACTGAACTGAGAACATGGAAGCAACCTAGCTGTCCATCGACAGATGAATAGATAAAGAAGTTGTGGTATATATACACAATGGAATATTACTCAGCCATAACAAGGACTGCATTTGAGTCAGTTCTGATGAGTTCGATGAACCTGGAACCTAGAATGAAATGAGTCAGAAAGAGAAAGATAAATATCATATTCTAAGACTAATAACAGAATCTAGAAGAATGGTACTGAAGCACTTATTTACAGGGCAGCAGTGGAGAAACTGACATGGAGAATGGACTTGTGAACGTGGGGAGAGGGGAGAAGTTGAGATGTATGGAAAGAGTAACATGGAAAGTTACATTACCATATGTAGACTAGATAGCCAATGGGAATTTGTTGTATGGCTCAGGAAACTCAAACAGGGGCTCTGTATCAACTAAGAGGAGTGGGATGGGGAGGGATTTGTTAGGGAGGTTCAAAATGGAGGGGATATTTGTATACCTATGGCTGATTCACATTGAGGTTTGAGAGAAGACAACAAAATTCTGTAAAGCAATTAATCTTCAATAAAAAAAATTTAAAAATGGAATAGTTCTTTCACTAGTAGTGAAAGCTCTTTACTGATGGTTGACATCCTTTTTTCTTTTTTTCAAAGTCTAGGTCTTAGTCCTATTGCAAAAAAACCAAGTTGAGCTTTGTCTTCTGTTTACCAAACAAAGAGATTAGTGTCTCCCTTACTTTCTCTGAAGAAAAGTAATTATCAACTATAAGAAAAGTATAGGTCCTATTTTCTATTGAAGGTTAATAAGCCATTGAAGTGAAAAAGAATTGCCTTTTAATAATGAAAACAGTCCATAATCTTTCACAAAAAAGATATAAGTGGGGAATATAAAAGCAACCAGGTAATAAACTGTTGAAAATCAGTTTTACTATCAGGAAGAGATTTGCTGTGCTTGGCTTCTTCATATGATCTTAGTTTGTGGGAGAATTTTGACCTTATTGATGCATGTGTTTATCTAGCTTATTGATGTAATATGAAGGAAAGGGTCTCTTGGATGAACCAAATTGCTTTTTGTTTTATTGATTATTTTGTAAAATTGGGATTGCCTTTTTAAAAGTTAAGACCATGACATACAGCATGTGGGATCCCAGCTCCTAATCAGGCATAGAGCCCCCTGCATTAGGAGCATAGAACCCCAGTTGCTGGACCACTAGGGAAGTTCTGGGATTGCCTTTTTTTTTAAAATAGACTAAAAAATGCAGCCCATGGAAAAACAGAGATTATGTTTGGTGAAATTTGACCTTTCATTTTTAGTAACTCAAAGTGTTTCATACATTGATGTATTTATGTTAGTTTTTGCTAAAAAGGCTCTATGCTAATAGTCATTTGTTATATGACAGAAAAGAGCATACTTAGTATTATTTGCGGGAGAAGGAAATGGCAGCCCACTCAGTATTTTTGCCTGGAGAATTCTGTGGACAGAGTAGCCTGGTGGGCTGCTGTCCATGGGATCTCACAGAGTCGGACTCAACTGAAGCGACTTAGCGTGCATGGATGCATTGGAGAAGGAAATGGCAACCCACTCCAGTATTTTTGCTTGGAGAATCCTGTGGATAGAGGAGCCTGTTGGGCTGCTGTCCATGGGGTCGCACAGGGTTGGGCACAACTGAAGCTGAAGCGACTTAGCAGCAGCAGCGGTATTTGCAGTTCCTAATTTTTTTTTTGTAACACTTAAGACACCTTTTTGACATTTAGCATTTCTGCTTATGTGAACCACTATATCTGTGAAGTGTTTTGGTCTTAAAGAAACTTTGAAAGCAGAGGCAAGGAGTAAAATTAAAAAAATTAAGCTTGTCAAACACCACCCACTGGTTATTTACATTTTGTACTGAATGCATACAATGTTTATAATGCAAATATATTCCAAAGTTTCATATTTTGATAAGAATAACATTTACAATTCTCAGAATGCACATATGTTCCAACCATGCCAAGATAACACTTATGTTCAAACAACAGTAGCTGGTCTGATGTTTAAAAGAAATACTTGCTAGCTGAAGGACATTCCTCTTGAGGCATTAACTGGAAACCATGTTGAGTACGCTAAGTGATTCCATCTGACCTGCAGAAAATCACTGTGGTTACATTTTCACTTTGCACATATGTCACTGACAAAGCCAACTGGCTGGAGTAAGATTTTGAAATGGACATTTCTGGCTGAGCTTTTGAAGACTGCGTTTTTAATGTGAAACATAAAAACCCACTATTCACTGGTTGCACATTAAAAGCAAATGGCCAGAGCAAATAAGATGAACTATAAAAAGCTCATAGGATGAAAACATTCAATTTTGTGTACAGTTATAATTTATTCTATTTGTTGTAGGTTTAAAAATAATTACCCATAATATAATAAGCCTATCTCACTTAAAAAGCAAAAAGATTTAGAATCAACCTCATCTTACAGGAAAGAATATACTGAATATCTTAATAAAGAAAAGATTTTGGCACACTTTATAAATGTTTATTTGCAACTGTATATAGAGTTCATACTTATTGAGTGAAGATTTGCATAATTGATACGAATCAATGTGCTTTTGTGCTTTGAGCAAATGCAGTCCGAGATGGAAAAAAAAACTTCTGAAGCAAAAATTTCTGAGTTCAAGTCCTTGTTTTGCCATTGATTGACTTTGTTGGTATAAAACATACTCTTTTAGCTTTGGATTTCCTTCAAAATATGGTTATATGTTTACTTGATCCTGTCATTGTCAGTAATAAAGTGCTACTTAAAAGTGGCTTAAGCTCCTGGTAAGAAAGCCAGTTTTGTAAATGCAGGGTATTAATTTTTATAGTGTATAAGACCTGAACTGGTGTAGCCAGAGCTTATGAGCCACTGAAAGATTGTTGAGTATTCAGAAGAGTGGTTCAGGTCTATTTATTCACCTGGGATTTACTGTAGGCTTCTTTTGTGAAGCTCTTTGCTAGGATACTGTAAGGTATAAGATAAAGAAATGGTAGTGTCTTAGCCAAAGAAACCAGTGTAAGGAACCAACCAGTGAATTACATGCTGAATTGTGCCAGGTACTGTGCTGGTTATTGACAAACCTTTTGTAATCACCTATATCAGTTGAAGGCCTCACAACAGCTTTTATTGAGTGCTTGCTTATGTGCCAGGCATTTTGCTGGAGTTTTGCAGCAAATACACTATAGTGTATTTTACAGAGGAGGAAACTCACTTAAAGAATTTCCTTAAGAGCATATCACGATCAGTGGCAGTTTGCACATCTCATGCCTGTGTTGCTTCACAGTTGGGGGCAACATATCTTCAAATGAAAAGAACTTGAGAGTTAGTTATCATGACATAGGTGAAAAAAGGTCATATTTCCATGTTGAGGGATGATCAGTGCGGACACCACTGATACTTTTTGACTGACCTCCTTCTTTTACCAAATATGAGAAGCTCTCTGGTGATGGGATGCTGGGGCCATTCCTTATTGACCTACACTTGGAGTTTGCTTTGCTGTTCGCTCCAGTCCATTATTGTTAGACTGAGTCTTCACCATCACAGTGAAGATTTAAGGAGGTTTGAGCACCATCATGTTTATGAAATGTGAAGATAATTGATTCTCCGACATGCACACTGTGGTTTAATAGTAAAGAGGTGAGTTCTATGTGATACTTTCTTTTATGTGGTGGTTTAGTCACTAAGTCATGTCCAATTCTTGCGACCCCATAGACAGTAGCCTGCCAGGCTCCTCTGTCCATGGGATTCTCCAGTCAAGAATACTGTAAAAAAAAAAAAAAAAAGAATACTGTAGTGGGTTACCATTTCCTTTTCCAACTTTCTTTTATTCATATATTATTTGCAGTCGTTAAGTTATCCCATTCATGTGTGTACTAATTTACATTTAATCTTATACTGACTAGTACAAAAAAAATGCCAGTGCCAGTCTTCATTCTGAAATTAGCATAGAATAAAAACAAAAAACAAAATACTCTTAAGTTCACTTTTAAACTGCAAATTATAAAGTTTCACTTGGCTCAAGACTGGGGAGAGAAATCATGTTTTATGGTTTTGATTTAGACTAAGAAATTTGTTTTACAAGATTAAAGCCATGTACATTTTCTAAAATGCAAGAGAAAAATCTAAATCCTCTTTTATAAGTTTAGCAGTGCTTTTTGAACATTCAGTACTGAAGCTACTTAGCACACCTCAGTCCTGTCTGACTTCTTGCAGCCCCATGGAGGAGCCTGCCAGGCTCCTCTGTCCATGGGATTCTCCAGGCAAGAATACTGGAGTGGGTTTCCATGTCTTCCTTCAGGAGATCTTCCCAACCCAGGATAGAACCTGCATCTGTTCTGTCTCCTGCATTGTCAGATGGATTCTTTACCACTAGTGCCACTTGTCCTGATGGCAGTTACCAACTGATGGCTCTTCAACATCAGCCAGAGTCTCCTGGGAGCCCCACCCTTTCCTGGGTCACTTTCTCTGTTAAACCTTCCTGGTTTGGCCTGCTGATTTGATTATTTCTCCTTTTCTATTTCTACAGAATTTGTTTATACCTTGCTTTTCATTATTGCATGTATTAAGTTATGGTATATTGATTTGTTTTAGTATTTCTTGACTGCAGTATTTGTTCCTTGAAGTTGGGACTCTATTTTATTTATACTTTTAATCTCTATTACATAGTCCAGTCCTGGCCATATAGCAAGTATTTAATGTCTGGACTAAATGAATATGATTATTCTATTTTAATTTTAAAAATATGTATAAGGTTGAAATCACCAAGTACAGTGAACTGTATGCAGAAGTATTTATTTTAAAATAGTTCAGTTTGGAATTAAAATATGTTCTTTTGTTATTTCATTTTTACAAGAAAAAAAAATAGGGGAAGCTGCTTTCTGCTATGGGATGTTATGTATTTGATTAAATAATTCCCTTGCAAAAAAAAAATAATTCCCTTGCTTTTAAATTACACACTTTATTGTTACAGAAAAATTTTAGAGCACTGTAATTTTGGAATAAATCTAGAGTACTTTAAGCAATTCATATAACTGAAGATAAAAGTTTTGTAGTGTTCATATACTAAAGTAATTTTTAATTGCTTTTAACCTCTTAACATTTTTAAACAACCTTACAAACCTTGCCAGAGTTGCTATACTTCAGTGAGGTATGTGGCAAGTTTGAATTTGGAAATGTGTTTGTGTTTAAATTTTAAAAAGGAAATAATTTTGAAAAGGGAATCATGTTTACATTTGAGGAACTTGAAGAGATGATGAAAATAAAAATAACTATGTATCTATATCATCTATGCATTCCAATTTATGTATGTGTATTTAAAGGAAGTATTCTTGGTTAAAGATTAAATATGCTATAGGAATTTTAACCCTAAGAGGAAAATATTGCAATATACATAGAAGGAAATTGGGCCGTCTTTGGAAATGAAAGGAAGCCAGTGTGTAATTAGTGATAGTAGACACTAAGATGCAGTTGAATATAATTGTAGCCTCTTAATATGTGTAGCATGAACTTTATTGAAAATTGAAACTCTTTATTTTGTATTGTGCGTGCATGTGTGTGTGCATTTCACGTAAGAAGTCGAAGACTTACGCACATGACTGTTGACAGGAATGATAGAAATTTATATATAGAGTTCAGCCTTAAATTTTTTTCTTTCTCTTATAGCCAAGGCATCAAATTGCTTTGTGGTTGAGTTTAAGAAAAAGTTTAGGGGATAACTGTTAGGCTACCATAATGGTGGAACTGGGTGACATCTTTATTATCCCATGAACTGGAGGATCAAGGTCATTGGCCTTGATTTCTATGCTGTTTTGTAGGTCCCCTAACAGAGTATTCTAATGACACTGAAAATGGAGGAATAAGATGCTTCGTTATCATCTCTACCATCATTGCCTTAATTGGGCGTACTCTATTTCTCCTATTTTGCTGAAAGAGGCTCCCTACTGGTCTGTATGCCTCTTATTCCCTAGGCTCCCTGTTTCCTTCTTCCTTCCATTCTTCACTTTGCTGCTTTAGAATATTCTTTCAAAGCACCAATCTAATCATGTCTTTGACCTGCTTGAAATTTCTCATGGCTCCCATCACTTACAAGAAGAATAACAAGACTTATATAAGTCTTAAACTGCTGTGATCTGCTCTTATTTCAGACCCCAACTTGGGTTGCAAAGAGTCAAGACACGACTGAGCGACTGAACTGAATTGTTCATATTTACAGTAGGCTCCAGAAGGTGGAAGATGACAGTTGAATGGATAAACAAAAAAAATGTTGTATACACATAACAGAGTATTATTCAGTCACAAAAAAGAGTGAAGTACTGATGTATGCTACAACATGGCTGAATTTGGAGACATTATGCTAAGTGAAATAAACTAATCACAAAAGGAAAAATATTCTGTGATTCCTCTTATATGAGGTTCTAGAGTAGTGAGAGTCATAGGAACAGAAAACAGAATGATGATTGCCAGGAGCTGGGAGAGCATGGACTCCAGCATTCCAGGCTTTCCTGTGCTTCACTATCTCCTGGAATTTTCTCAGATTCATGTCCATTGAGTCAGTGATGTTATCTAACCATCTCTTTCTCTGCCACCCCCTTCTCTTTTTGCTTTCAGTCTTTCCCAGCATCAGTCCTTCCAGTGCATATTCAGGGTAGATTTCCTTTAGGACTGACTGGTTTGATCTTGCGAAAGATCAAGGAACTCTCAAGAGTTTTCTCCAGCACTACAGTGCAAAAGCATCAATTCTTCAGTGCTCAGTCTTCATTATGGTACAACTCTCTCATCTATATATGACTAGTAGAAAAACCATTCTTTGTCGATGAAGTGATATGTCTGCTTTTTAACATGCTGTCTAGGCTTGTCACAGCTTTCCTTCCAAGGAGCAAGTGTTTTTAATTTCATGGCTGCAGTCACCATCTGTGTGATTTTGGAGCTCAGGAAAATGAAGTCTGTCACTGTCGCTGCTTCCACTTTTCCTTCTTCTATTTGCCATGAAGTGATGGGACCGGATGCCATGAACTTAGTTTTTTGGATGTTGAGTTTTAAACCAGCTTTCTTTACCCTCTTCTTCTGCCCTCATCAGAAGGCTCCTCTTTACTTTCTGCCATTAGAGTGGTATCATCTGCATACCTGAGGTTGTTAATATTTCTCCTTGAAAATTGATTCCAGCCTGTAATTCATCCAACCTGATATTTCACCTGTTGTACTCTGCATATAAATTAAATAAACAGGGTGACAATATATAGCCTTAAGTCCTTTCCCGATTTTGAAGCAGCCGTTTGTTCCATATCTGGTTCTAACTGTTGCTTCTTGTCCTGCCTACAGGTTTTTCAGGAACAGGTGGTCTGGTATTCCCATTTCTTTAAGAATTTTCCACGGTTTGTTGTGATCCATAGGTCAAAGGCTTTAGTATAGTCAGTGGAGCAGAAGTAGATGTTCTTCTGGAATTCCCTTATTTTCTCTATGATCCAGTGAATGTTGCCAAATTTATCCCTGGTTCCTCTGACTTTTCTAAACCCAGCTTGTACATCTGGAATTTCTCAGTTCGTGTACTGCTGAGCTGGAAGGGAATGGGTAGTTAATGTTTAATGCATAGAAAGTTTCATTGGGAAAGATGAAAAAGTTCTACAGATAGATTGTGGTGATGACTATATAACACTGTGGATACCACAACACTGTGCATTCAGAAACAGAATGGTCAATTTTACATTTATGTATGCATGGGTGCCCAGTTGTGTCCAATTCTTTGTGACCAGCCAGGCTCCTCGATACATAGAATTTCCCAGGCAAGAATACTGGCGAGGTTGCCATGTCCTGCTCCAGGGGATCTCCCTGACCCAGGGATCGAACCTACGTGTCTTGTGTCTCCTGCATTGGCCGGTGGATTCCTTACCACTGTGTAACCTTGGAAGCCCTCATTTATGTCTGTTTTACCACAATTAGAAAATACAGCATAAAAAAGTGAGATGAAATGTTTCAAGAGCAATAATACAGTGTGTAGTTTGTTTAGAGTCTTAAAGCCTTCAATCTTAATTTAGTTGAAGCAATTAAAAGTAAAATATTAGTTTGAAATAAAAATGTTATTAGCGGGATTTGATTATCTTTATCTGAATTAAAAAAAACTTCATTTCATTTATTCTAGATGAAATACTACTTAAAAGGAAGAGGGACAACTTTAGTGTATTTTTAAGTCTTGTTTTGAGTTTATACTTGCTTTTGGGTCAGGGGTATTTGAAAGCAGTGAGAACAGAGAATTAAAATTGTGAATGAAAGGTAAGTTAGGCTTTATTTTTTTAAACTATTTTAAATATATAAGTAGTTTAGATGCTTGGAAAATTGGAATTAGTGTATCCTTCAAAATAAACAGAAATAAACTTTTTTGAATTAAAATTATTTGCCTTTAGGATTTTGACTTGTAATTTTAAAAAGATCTATTTTGTCCATGTCAGAGTTTCTTACCCTAGGCACTGTTGACATTGTGGTCTGGATAATCCTTCATTGTAGAGACTGCTCTGTGCTATTGCAGGATGTTTAGCAGTAATCCCCTTAGATGCCAGCAGCACTATCCCCTTCCCCAGCGTGACAACCAGTTGCAAGACAAAATAACCCTTGCTGCTCTCATTATAGTATTAATATTAACAAAGATTAAGGACTATATTTTAGGTATAACTTATCCAACTCTTTTTCTTCCTATTATAACTATTAGGTCTGAATCAGAATTTAATATGTGTTCCTTTAATATATGTTCCATAAATTCATAAATTAGCCTATGTTATTTTTGGAAGGATTACCAATGCCAAGCTTTCTGATTTATACTTCATACTCAAATATTTTAATTATTGTTTTAAAATTACTCCTGTTTTAAATAATAAAGGCCATATATAATTCCACAAAACTTGGAAAAATACAGAAAATTATGAAGAAAATTTAAATTACCTTTAATCTTAAAATTTATATATAAGCAGAAATACATGAGCTTCTAAATCAAGTATTGATGAAAATGTAGTGTGATTTTGGTGAATATTTGGAGACACTAGATTAAAATAGAATACTCTCTTTTTGGATTAAAAATGTTAAATAATGACTGTAAGCAATAAATTTTTTTAAAAGAAATAAGGGTGCTAGAGCTCACCAGAATGTTCACTTAGCTTAGTTTTGACTGTTGTACAAATAACTGTGGTAGCATGTATGATGCTGTGAGATTATAAAAGGTTTATTTATGAACAAATTATCCATTTGAGAGATTAACAGTAATTTTCTCATATGTGTGTAAAGTACCTTCTTATAGAACACTATAAACCTTTCAACTGTTTGGATATAATATATCGCCTAGGTGTATATGTTTATAAATGTGTGTATATATCTCTATATATTTGTATCTGTTTCTAATTTTATAAACAATAAAATTTAGATTTGAACAGAAGCCATAGTCTTTGCTATGTAATTGAAAAAACATGTGTTTCCATATAGGCAAGCCTACAGAAAACAATTCATCTGTTTAGAAAATGCTTTCAGAGCTTTACATGTTAAATTCATAATTCTATTACAGTTATTGGATTTTGTAATGAGAAGCATTTGTTCATTGACTTACACTTTGAACAGAATTTAACAATTAGAAATTTTCCAGAATGATGCATACTGTATTTATTGGAGAAATAGAGGAGATAGAGAAATGAGACATTGTTTGGAAAACTGAAATAATCTTATAGGTGAACTCTGAGTCTTGGCATTGATCATTTAGCTGGCTATTTTGATGCTGAACTGTTAATGTACTTTTGTTTGCATTATTTTCTTTAAAATAATGCCATAGCAATTTTGGGCTTCCCTGGTGGCTCAGATGGTAAAGAATCTGCCTGCAAGGTAGGAGACCTGGAGTTCGAAAGATGCCCTGGAGGAGGGCATGGCAACCCACTCCAGTATTCTTGCCTGGAGAATCCCTATGGACAGAGGAGCCTGGTGGGCTATAGTCCATGGAGTCGCAAAGAGTCAGACACCACTGAGCAACTTTTACACATAGCTATTTTCACTGATTTCAAGTAGTTAATAAAGTGCTACTGCTGCTGCTAAGTCACTTCAGTTGTGTCCGACTCTGTGCGACCCCAGAGACGGCAGCCCACCAGGCTCTGCCGTCCCTGGGGTTCTCCAGGCAAGAACACTGGAGTGGGTTGCCATTGCCTTCTCCAGTGCATGAAAGTGAAAAGTGAAGATGAAGTTGCTCAATCCTGTCCCACTCTTGGCGACCCCCTGGACTGCAGCCTACCAGTCTCCTCTGAACATGGGATTTTCCAGGCAAGAGTACTGGAGTAAGTTGCCATTGCCTTCTACCAAGTTGCAAATACATTTTTATAAATTACAAATAATCTGTTCAGGATCTTAATTTGTTTTATCTAGAGGAGGGGAAGTTTTCATTCTTAACTTTTTGCTTTCTCATTTTGGAGTCATTAGAGATTTATTGACTAGTGATTTATTTTACATGATATTGAACTTTGTATAGCTGATTCATGTTGTTGGGCAGCAGAAATGAATACAACATTGTAAGGTAGTTATCTCCCAACTAAAAAATAAATAAATTAAAAAAGAATCACCTGGAGATTTGAATACTGGATTGCAGGGCCTATTCCAAACCTGCCAAGTCTAATTGGACGGAAAGGGGCAGGGAGGAAATTTGAAACTGACAAAGTTTATATCCTAACTTTACTACTTATTATCTGAGTAACTTTAAACAGGTTACTTAACCTCTCTGTGCCTTCTTTTATGAAGGGTTGATAATAGTACCTCATATAAGGTTGATATAAACTTAACAAACATCACCTGTGATGACGATGATATACTTATCAAGGGCCAATCTGTTGACCTTAATTTGGCAACCACTGATATAATGAACTACTTCTTCCTCTGTTAAAGTTTCAGATGTTATGATCCTAAACTTCTTGTGTTGGCAATATGACATGTTGGTGTCTGTGTGTGCTCGGTTGTGTCCGACTCTTTGTGACCCCGTGGGCCCCAAGAATACTGGAGTGGGTTGCTATTTCCTTCTCCAGGGGATCTTTCTGATCCAGGGATTGAACCTACATCTCTTGTGTCTCCTGCATTAGCAGACAGATTTGTAAGTCTTATTTGTGTTAAATTGTGTCCTTCAAGGAGGAGGAGCTAAGTAAACAGATTTTTCAGTTAAGCTTATTTCGTCCAAAGAAGGGAACAGCCTTGTGTTTCATACATTAATTTATGTTTTTTAAACCAAACCTTTTTTTTTTTTTTAGTGAAAGCTACTGTATTGTATAACTGGCATCCCAAAACATGAAGTCAGTAAAAAAACTGTTAAAATGTCTTAAATGGAGAGTGCGTTTGATTTAAGAGGGAAAAAAATAAGACAACTGCAGATGCTGTTTCTTTTTCTTGTGTTAAAGAAATCTTCTAATAAGGGCTATTAACTTTGAAATCTCTATTGTCTTTCCAAAGGCTAAGAAAAACATTTTTTGACTGGTACTGTGCCAGTTTCCTTCACATGTTTCCATTTAATTCTTGAGACAACCTGGAAAATATCAGTAAATATTATTTCCTTTCTAATGGAAGTATTTCTTTCTAAATAAGGAAATTGACAGAGTCAGAATTCTGTAGTTATGTATATTTGTTTATATATTATATATAGGTATATATGTGTGTGTGTGTATATATATATACACACTTATATACATGTGTGCTAAGTCGCTTGCAGTCATGTCCCATGGACTGCAGCCTGCCCTGCTCCTCTGTCCATGGGAAAATGTAGGCAAGAATACTGGAGTGGATTGCCCTGTCCTTCTCCAGGGGATCTTCCTGACCCAGGGATCAATCCTGCATCTCTTACATCTCCTGTGTTGGCAGGTGGGTTCTTTACCACTAGCGCCACCTGGGAAGCCCATACTTTTATATATTTATATATATATATGTACATATATATATATATGTACATGTATAAAAAGATTTGAAAATTTCAAGATTTAAATATCATAATAGTGATTTCAAGGGACTAGAGAAAAATAGTTTTTGGGAAATACTGATGTTTTTCAATATTCTTTGTACCAGATGAATTTTTTTTGAATGGACAATAATAGAAGTCATAATTTTTTATGGAATCTTATTTTTTCCTCCTTGACTTTGTCACTGTTGATATATTTTGGTCTTGAATTTGACATGTAACAAGTATATTTTAATATCTTGTTAGAGAAGTACCGTCAGGTATGGAGTTTTATCTGTTGTCTCAGAACATGGATCCAAAGAAAAGTATGTTTTACTTTTTTGGGAAAGAGAATTTTGCATTTGGCAGCATTGGATAGTTCAAGTGGCCCCACTTAAACTCTTCTGCATGAGAATATATATTTTTTTCTATCCTCCTTTCTTCTTTCCTTAAGAAGGATTCAGATTTGAGGTCTTTTGAAAATCCACTTGAGGTAGGTCATGAAGGACTTGACTTTTTATTCAGCAGGAGGTGGCAATCTTAGCACATTTACTTCTAATTAAAGCCAGAACCCAGTGTTTCACTAGGGGATTTATTATTACTTTTAAGCAATGAGTATTTTGAACTTGGAAGTGGAGTTTTCTCTTACAAACCTTGGAGTGCATTTGGGCCTGAGGATTTAAAAGCTGTTGATTGCCACTGTGCATTAAAAAGGTTAAAAGTCATCATTTTAACAGTTAATTTTGTGGCATTCGCTTTCATTATAATGTTTATTTTATGGATTTTATAAAGGTGCGTTAAAATGCAGCAGCTTCTGTAGGAATGATAATAAATCAAGTTCTTGGTTTCACTTGCAACTTTTTTGTCCTTTACAAAATTGATTGGACTTTTAAAGTTATACACATAACTGAAGATAGAAATATTTGTGCATTGGCATATATACACAAAGTAACTCAGACTGTGTGTGCATATACAGGAAGTGAAAAAGAAAAGTGGACATGGTTACCTGGGTAATTCAGATTCCTAACCAACTTTATTGGAAATACTTGGCTATTTTCTCATTTTATATAAATAGTTTCTTTTACTTTTCACTGTACTTTGTGCGACTAGAAACTGTATGAACAATTATTTATTCTTGAACTTTGGATATATAGCTCTTTTTGTGAGTAATAAAATGGTTTTAAGGAATAATTTTCTATATTACTCTACTGCTATTTAATTGTTTATACATTAAAAAAATTAAATGAAGAAAATACAATTATACAGTGGGTTATTATTAAATTTATGACTAATTGTAACTATTGACCTTTGTATATTCTTTTATATACACGTGTGCTTTAAATACCTGGAGGAGGGCACAGCAGCCCACTTCAGTACTCTTGCCTGGGGAGTCTCGTGGACAGAGGAGCCTGGCAGGCTGCAAACCATAGGGTCAACACAGAGTCGGACACAACTGAAGCAACTTAGCACATATGCACACATGTACTTTAAACAAAATGGGTAAGACAGTCATTCCTGACCATTTTGCCCTATAAATTGTGACTACATGACAGTACATATGATGTCACATTCATGGACATGTCTTTACGTGTCAATGACTGTAAATCTACTTCATCATTTTTAATGGCATAGAATTTGTGTTCTATGCATACATATAAGTTGATTGTTGAACAACATGAGTTTGAACTATGTGGATCCACTTAGATTTTGTTTCAGTGAATACATACTGTAGTACCATGTGATTCTTGATTGGTTAAATCAATCAATAGTAGCAGCTCTATTCTCCATTATAAGATCAACAAATACAACTGTACTCCTAGGTATAATAAAATATAAATAATAAAATACATGCCATAGTCAGTCCAATGGAATAGTCACCTGTGAGCTTTACTCTGAGCCTGTATATCAAAGCAGAGTGAGCCAATGCAAAAAGAGTTTAGACTCTGTGGAGGGTCAGTGCCCCAACTCCTGTTATGTCCAAGGGTCAACTGTACATTGTAACTAATTTCTATTATTATATACACTCATTAATGCTTTTAATACTTTTCTTTTTATAAATTATTGAATGTATTTGTGATAATTTATATGTTTGTTAAAAACAAAACAAACACATCATTGTTTTTTAAAAAAGAATAAAAATGGAAAGCCACTCTTAAAAATTCACTTGCTGCCTATGAAATTTCATTCTTCTCTAGGTAAATAGCTTGATGAACAACTATGCACTTGCATACATTATTCAATGCTTTTATATACATCTTCTGTTTTATTTTATGTCAATGAATTACTATATATTCATCTATAACTTGCTTCTTACATTTACATGGATATCTTTTCAGGTCCAAACATATAGACTTACCTTGTTCTTGTATGGGCTTCCTAGAATTCTGTCTATGGATATTTCATAATTTATTTTAGCTGTGGAGATTGCTTCCAAGATATACTATTGTGGACAATCTCTTTTGAATTGGCTCACTCTGCTTTGATATACAGGCTCAGAGTAAAGCTCACAGGTGACTATTCCATTGGACTGACTATGGCATGTATTTTATTATTTATATTTTATTATACTTAGGAGTACAGTTGTATTTGTTGATCTTATAATGGAGAATAGAGCTGCTACTGCTGCTGCTAAGTCAATTCAGTTGTGTCCAACTCTGTGCGACCCCAGAGACGGTAGGTAGCCCACCAGGCTCCGCCATCCCTGGGATTCTCCAGGCAAGAACACTGGAGTGGGTTGCCACCTCCTTCTCCAATGCATGAAAGTGAAAAGTGAAAGTAAAGTCGCTCAGTCGTGTCCGACTCTTAGCAACCCCATGGACTGCAACCTACCAGGCTCTTCCGTCCATGGGATTTTCCAGGTTGAGTTCTGGAGTGGGTTGCCATTGCCTTCTCCCAGAGAACAGAGGCAGTTGGCTATAAATTCTAGAAAATTTGAAGCGTTTGCTCATTTTATAGTTGGTAGAAACAGAGCTTCTATAGAGGTTGTATTACTTTATGAGGACATGAATGCATGTTCCTTCTGTTCTCTCCTCACTTTTGTTCCCCTCTCTGTAGTTTTTAAGGGTAGAGAAATATTTCATGTACAGAAGGCATTATTTTCTTTCATGAAATAAGAATAGCCTATTTAGGAGTAGATGCTTTTGTATGCTTCTAGAAAGAAGAACATAAATCAGCAACTTTAAAATTTAGGTCATTATTTTTACCAAAAGTTTTCTAACACATTTGCTTTCTTGCCAAGGTTCAATTTATATATTTGGCAATGTGATTTTTAAAAATCACATTGCTTGAAGTTTTATCTTTAAACCCCATGGCAGAGCCAATCATTGATGGGGCCTGAGCTTTAGGAATGGTGGGAAGTTTGATGGATACCTGTCCCTTCCATTAAAAGAATTTTTTTGTTATAAGTAACATGTTCATTTTGGAAACTTGGGATGAGGTTTTATGAGATGAGAACTAAAATAATCTCTAGTTGGCACTAAGAACTAGCTAATCATTATGACTATTCTAGTGTATTTTTGGTCTTTTATTTTGCATTTTAATGCTGTAAAGTCAGATTCATATTGTATGTACTCTTTTAAGGTCCTTTTTCTCACTTAACGATATCAAAAACATTTATCAAATCAACAAATATTCTACAGCAATATAATTCTAAATGATTATAGAGAATTCTATGCTTTACCACTGTTAGTGGAATTATTGCTAATATTTTGCTTTGAAGAGTACTGTGGTCATTGTAAAACTTGTATGGAACCACAGAAGACTCCAAGTAGTCAAAACGATCTCGACAAAAAATGAAAAAAGCTGGAGGAATTACACTTCCTGATTTTAAGTTATATTAAAAACCTATAGTAATCAAAACAATGTGGTATTCCATAGATCAATGGAACAGAATAGAGAGCTGAGAAATTAATTCATGAATTGATTTATGACAAAAGAATCAGGTATATGCAGGGGGGAAAGGATAATCTCTTCAGTAATAGTGCCGGAAGAACTGGATTGACACATAACTAAAGAATGAAGCTGATCCCCTTACACTATACACAAATCGACTCCAAATGGATGAAAGACTTAAACGTAAGACCTGAAACCGTAAAACCCTTGGAAGAAAATGTGGAGAGTAAGTTTCTTGACATTGATCATAGCAGTGATTTTTTTTTTATTTGACACTAAAAGCAAAGGCAACAAAGGGAAAATAAACACATGGTATATAGCAGTGTATAAGTTTAAGGTTTACAGTGTCAGTGTTCTCATTGACTTACATATATTGTGAAATGATTACCACAGTAAGTTTAGTTAACACCTCATCATATGATACAAAAAAGAAGGAAAAATATTTTTTTCTTTGTGATGAGAACTCTTAGACTCTGCTCTCTGGACAGACTTTCAACTATTATGTCAATAAAACTGAAAAGAATGAAAAGAACATTTTTTAGCACCACAAAAAGTTTAATAGAAATACTAAGAGTTTTATAGTCACAGAAAAGTTGTGCTGTGCTTGGTCGCTCAGTCATGTCCGCCTCTTTGTGACCCCCTATGGACTGTAGCCTGCCAGGAACCCCTATGGACTGTAGCCTGCCAGGCTCCTCTGTCTGTGGTGTTCTCCAGGCAAGAATACTGGAGTGGGTTGCCATGCCCTCCTCCAGCGGATCTTCCCAACCCAGGGATCAAATCCAGGTCTCCCACGCTGCAGGCAGATTATTACCATCTGAGCCACCAGGGAAGCCCACGAATACTTGAGTGGGTAGTCTGTCCCTTCTCCAGGGGGATCTTCCTGACCCAGGAATTGAACCAGGGTCTCCTGCATTGCAAGTGAATTCTTTATCAGCTGAGGTACCTGATGATCAAAATTGGGTAGCAGGGAGTTGCTGCTGTTGCTGCTGCTTAAGTTGCTTCAGTTGCGTCCGACTCTGTGCGACACCAGAGACGGCAGCCCAACAGGCTCCTCCGTCCCTGGGATTCTCCAGGCGAGAACACTGGAGTGGGTTGCCATTTCCTTCTCCAATGCATAAAAGTGAAAGTGAAGTCGCTCAGTCGTGTCCAACCTTCGTGACCCCATGGACTGCAGCCTACCAGGCTCCTCTGTCCATGGGATTTTCCATACAAGAGTACTAGAGTGGGGTACCATCGCCTTCTCCATATTTCTATTACATTTTTGGATAAATTCTTTGGAAAGAAAAGTGAGTGGGGACAAAGGGGGCCTTTTCTTTGTAGCATTATGATTATAACAAAAATGTATTCATGTGATTACTTCCAAATTTTAAAATAAATAATCCCTGGTGGAAAAAGCCCCAATCTCCCCCAAAGTGGGATTATATAAAACTAAAAAGCTTCTGTACAGCAAGGGAAGCCATTAACCAAATTAAAAGGCAAACTATGAAATAGGAGGAAGTATTTGTGAATCATATATATGAATATCCAAAATATGTAAAGACTCATGCAACTTAATGGAAAAAAGCAAACAATCTAATTTTAAAATGATTGCCATTTTTAAATGATTGCCATCCCCTGAGTTGCCATTTCCCACGCCAGGGGATGGAGGGAAATCCTGCCGTTTGTGACATTGTGGATGGATGTTGAGGGCATTATACTAAGTGAAATAAACCGAAGACAAATGCTGCATTCACTTATTTGGAATCTAAAAAAAAAGATTAAACTCATGGAAACAGTAGAAATTCTGACAGTCACAGAGGTTCAAATACTGGTAATTATGACCATTGTATTTTTAAAATTATCTTATTTTACTTTATTGAGGGGGTGTGTGTGTGTGTGTGTTAGTCACTCAGTTATATCCGACTCTGCGATCCCATGGACTGTAGCCCACCAGCCTCCTCTGTCCATGGAATTCTCCAGGTAAGAATATTGGAGTGGATTGCCATTCCCTTCTCCAGGGAATCTTTCCAACCCAGGGATCAAACCCGGATCTCCTGTATTGCAAGCAGATTTTTTTACTGTCTGAGCTACCAGGGAACCCCTTAAAGGTATGATTGACATATAAAATTGTAAGATATTTAAAGTGTACATCATGGTGATTTGATATAGTACACATAGTTTAAGGAGTCCCTTCATTTAAAACACATCCATCTATGATATAGGGTGCTCAGGGCTGGTGCACTGGGATGACCCAGAGGGATGATATGGGGAGGGAGGTGGGAAGGGGGTTCAGGATGGGGAACACATGTACACCTGTGGCAAATTCATGTTGATGTATGGCAAAACCAATACAATATTGTAAAGTAATTAGCCTCCAATTAAATAAATTTGTATTAAAAAATAAAACACGTCCATCAACTCACTCTTTTTTGTGTGTTTTGGTGAGAATATCTAAATTCTACTCTCTTAACAAATTTTGATTATTAGTATTGTGCTATACAGTGCTATCACCTGCATGTTTTACATTAGATCCTCGGGCCCTATTCATTTCATAGTTGAAAATTTGTACCCTTTTATCAATGTCTCCCTGTGTCCTCTAGCCCCAGTCCCTGGCAGCTACTTTTCTACTAAAACCCTAAGATGATGCGTTTAATAGCGATGGTTGGCCAGGGCTCCCTGAGTTCTACAGGCCTCTGTTATGGGGGTGATGGCCAGTCCTGGTGCTGAGAGGTTCCTTGGTCCCAGCAAAGGGACCACATTTCCCAAGTTCTCAAGGACTAACACCCCAAAATATGGACTGATTTTTTTTTTTTTTACTCTACCTTCATTGGCCCAGCAGCTGCCCAGAACAAAGGCAGTATCTCCCGATACCTGGCAAACAAATGCAGTATTGCCTCATGAATTGATTGTTTCTCTGAGGCAATTTGTATTTGGGAAGAAGCTTTTAGAATAAGTTGAGGGGCAGCTGCCTTTCTATGAGACTGGAGAGATTTCACGAAAGAATTTGGATGTCATGAAGGAGGCAGTGGTTCACAGGAAGTGGTTGCTGAGATTACTAGGAAGCTGAAGAAACAGGAGAAGAAATGCTTGAAGAAGGAAAAGAAACACCTGGCTGCAATTTCCCTGATATCTTCAGAAAACAGCAGTAGTTTTTCAAAGGGATGTGAGGAAACAAGTGGAAGACCCATGAAGAAGAAGAGGCAAAGCCCCAGGAAGCTCCTCAGGAGAATGGCTGGAAGGCCCATCTGTCTCCTTCTCCAAACCGTAGAAAAAGAGATCTTTTTCCCAAGGAGGAACTGGTGATCTTGAAGAGATCTTGAAGAAGTGATCTTGAAGAGAGAGCTGGCAGTGGAAGTCTTTTCATGATTAGAAAACCTTTGCTCAAAGATGAACGAACTGGTTAGTTACCCTTAAGAGTAAGGGAACAAGTGTGTCCCCAAGAAATAGAGGAAATTCTCTTCCAAGTAGAAGTCACTCAGCAGTGGACCTGACGAGACAGCTGCCAGCTGCCAGCAAGAGCAGTGGCTCCAAGAAAAAGAAAGCTCTAAAAGCCAGCCCAGGAAAAGCAGAATGGACATTTCCCAGTGGGACATGAATTGCAGAGTTATTTCCTAATCCATCCCCTATAGCCCAATAAAAATAAAAACAAATGAAAAAACCTAAGGCTAGACACTTGAGACCAAAAGCTTTTGATACACATTGTAAATTGTTCTATGTTGAGAGAGATGGCCCAAATGTACCATTTTCTCTGCTAGGTGTAATATCTGTGCCAATGTCAGATATTGTCATTTTTTTAAAAGTTCAAGATCTCCACTTAATGGGCAAAAGTGATGTATGATATTTTCTTAATTTAAAAATAGTAGCAAAAAAATATTCACTGGGCAATTGCTATGTGCTCCCACCTAAGACTATGCTAAGGATTTAACCTTAACTTTCTCATTTAATTCTCAAAGCAACCCTGTAAATTAGGTCATTATTTTCATTTCAGGCACAAGAAAATTTAGGCTTGATAAGATTAAGCAGTTTGCCCAAGGTTGTGTCTTGTGAATGATGGATTTTTAACTTTGTTCATTTACTTAATGGTACAAATATTTTAGTTTTTTCTGATGTTAAATGTTTTGATCTTTTTTGTTATGGCTTCTGATCTTTGTATCTTTCTAATGAAGATCTTTCTTACACTGTGATTCTAAAATATTCTCACATGTTTTCTTAACTTTCTGGAATTTGTTTTTAGATATTATATGTAGTAGGGCTCTAATTTAATTTTTTCCCCAAATGTGTATCCTGTTGTCCAAGTGACATTTATGAATATTCTTTGAAATGCTGACTTTCTTATATGTGCATTACCCATTTAGTCATTTATTTGCTCTTAGACTCTATTCCTTTCCCTTGATTTATGTCCATAAATAGTGTCTATAAAGAATGCCAATTATTTATTTGTCCATAAATAGTGCATCTATAAAAATACAAATACTGTCTTAAAAATTAATGTATAGTATGTTTTGATATGTGGGAGGAGTAATCATTCTTTATTGGTCTTGTTTTTAAATATTTATAAGTTAGTCTTGTTTCTTTTTCACTTTCCTTTCAGGCTTGAAAAATAGTTTATTGAGTTCCATAAAAAAAAATCATGCTGGAATTTTGTCTGGCATTGCATCACATCTATAGATTATATTAATGCATAACTGACATGTTTATATATTGATTCTTTCCAACCAGGAATATAATATGTCTTATTATTCATTTAGGTGTCCTTTTATGTTTTTTAGTAAAAATTTTAGTTTTATCTATGTTGATTGTTTACTTGTTGGTTATATCTTCCCTGCCTCTTTCTTCCCTCCCTCCATCCTTCTTTCATGTCCTTTCCTTTCACTTATGTGCCAAGCACTGTAGCAACAATATGGTGATAAGTATAGAGGTCTGCGTGGGCTTCACTGCTGACTCAGTGGTAAAGGGAGAAGGCAATGGCAATCCACTCCAGTACTCTCTCCTGGAAGATCCCATGGGCAGAGGAGCCTAGTAGGCTACAGTCCATGGGGTCTCAAAGAGTTGGACACAACTGAGTGACTTCCCTTTCACTTTTCACTTTCATGCATTGGAGAAGGAAATGGCAACCCACTCCAGTGTTCTTGCCTGGAGAATCCCAGGGACGGCGGAGCCTGGTGGGCTGCCGTCTCTGGGGTCGCACAGAGTCGGACACGACTGAAGTGACTTAGCAGCAGCAGCAGCAGTGGCAAAGAATCTGCCTGCCAATGCAGGAGGTGTGGGTTTGATTCCTGGTCTGAGAAGATCCCCTGGAGAAGAAAATGGCAACCCACCCCAGTATTCTTGCCTGGAAAACCCCATGGACAGAGGAGCCTAGTGGGCTGCCGTCCATAGGGGTCACAAAGAGTTGAGCACAATTTAGCAACTGAACAACAACAATAGAGGTCTGTGGCCCCATTAAGTTTGGAGAGGGAGACATATATTAAGTTGATAATCATAGAAGTAGGTATAAAAGCACAAGTGCTATGAAGGAAAAGATGCCATGATGATGAAGATGTGTGTTAGGTGTATATTGTTTAGTTCAGCCTTACTTAATTTGGCCTTCCTAAAGAAGTTAAGCTCTGAAAGTTGAGTTAGAGTCAGTGTGTTAGGAATTTAATTGCCTTGGTTATTGTGAATGGAATCTTTGTAATAACATTATTATTATTATTTTTGGAGGAGATGGGAGGAAGTCTGGGAATTCAATGTTATGTTGACAGTTATTTTTCCTACTCCACAAAAGATAATATTCTGCTCTGTTCTGGGGAAACACTGATGTTAAAAAGTCATCTCTTAGCCTAGCTGTTATTCTTTTGCTAGTTTATCAGTCTTTTCTCTATTGCTTTTAACAAATTCCTTTTCTCTTTGGTGTTCTGCAGTTTCTCTGTCAGGCATCTAAGGGAGGATTTATTTTTACTTATCCTATTTGCAATTTATTTGGCTTAAACCTAGATCTTAGGATTGATGCTTTTTAACAAGGGCTTCCCTGGTGGCTCAGAGGCTAAAGCGTCTGCCTCCAATGTGGGAGACCCAGGTTCGATCCCTGAGTCGGGAAGATCCCCTGGAGAAGGAAATGGCAATCCACTCCAGTATTCTTGCCTGGAGAATCCCATGGACAGAGAAGCCTAGTAGGTTATAGTCCACGGGATCACAAAGAGTCGGACACGACTGAGTAATTTCACCTTGGAAAATCTTCAGCTGTTATTTCTTTGAATATTGCCTCTTTAAATTCTCTTCATTGTCTCATAATGAAAACTCAATTAGGTACATCAGACCATCTTATGTTATTGTTCATGTCTCTTTCTCTCTCACTCTTTTTGTTTTTTGAATAATTTTATTATTTTTCGCTGTACTGGGTGTAGTAATTTTATTCTTTGTTGATAATTTCAATGAATGAAGTCTTTGCAGTTCCTATGCTGCTTTCTAGTATTTTTGCTGTCTCTTGCTGATATTGCCTCCTGTTCCTTGTACATTGGGATTTTTGCCTGTGAAGTCATATTCTTGGAACTCTATCCATGGGAATGATTGGTGTATTTCTTCAAAGATTTGAGTTTTCTTTGTCAGTGGCTTTGTGGTGCTTCTCACTCAGGATCACTTTATACTGACTTGACAGATTGAGGCTTCTTAGGCAAGTCAATAGAGTGAATTTGTTCTGAAAACCCACATTAAGATCAGCTTGGGGTTTGTGAATTCTTAGGCGAGAATGTTCTCCTTCATCTTGTTCCAAGTTTTGAGATATGCATTTTGCTTTCTCTTGGGCATGTGTGTGTGTGTGGGGGGGCGGTTGGGGGGTGGGGGGTTGGTGGGTGGGGTGATGCTATTTCTAAGTTCTCCTTACTGTAAGAGTAAAGCTCTTTGTGGTCTTAGCTTTATACTAAGGGGAGAAAGATAATATTCAGGCTCAGTTGGACTTCCTACGTAGAATGGGCCCCACTGTTTTTCTTCTTTACCGTATGACATTTTGAGACTATGACAACAGATGCACTGATGCTGAGGGTACATGGATTAGGAGAATGCCCCAGGAGCTCTGTTTACCTTTATGGTTCTCACTTTCACTCAGTGTTTGGCTCCGGAATTTTATTTACCGTTTTTAAGGGGAGGCAGCATATTGATATACTCAAAAATACTGCTTTTAATAAACATTTTACCCTGTAATTTTATTGGGAGAATGAGGGTTTTACCTGTTGTTCTCATCTACTTATTTTATAATTTGTTTAGTTTATTTGCCTCTTTAAGCAATCCTTTTAGAAATAAGACAAGAATAAATAAATTGCAGTGAGGAGTTCACCAAGGGGCTATATTAAGTTTTGTCTGCCAAAGTGAAATCTTTAACATCTTATATTTAAATCTGATGTGATTTATCAGCATGTGCGTGTTTGTGTGCTCAGTTGTGTCTCTTCGTGACCTCGTGGACTGTAGCCTGCCAGGCTCCTCTGTCCATGGAATTTTCCAGGCAAGAATGCTCCAGCCGGTTGCCATTTGTTACTCCAGGGGATCTTCCTGACTCAGGGATTGAACCCGAGTCTCCTGAGTCTCCTGCATTGGCAGGCAGATTCTTTACCACTGTGCCACCTGGGAAACCCCATTTATAAGCACCCTGAATGTATTTGTGATGTTCGGCTATGTTAAATTTGAAATCAGAAAAGAATTTTCAGATTGTCATTAGAGTATCTATTTTATGCATAGTTTTCAGTCAGAGAAGCAGACTAAGAATTAGGCTTGAATTCTGGCTTGGCTGCTTACTGGTTGTGTGTCCTTAACAAACCATTGAACTTTCCTGAGCCTTAGGTCTCTCTGCAGTCTAATAACAATGATCGTTCTTGATCTTCCCAAGTTACAGAATAGTTGCTAGAGATGGATGTGTTAATAATATATGGGCCAGTGCTTGTAACCTGCTATTGTTAATTTTGAATTCTTTGATTTACTTAATCTCATGAGATTTCTATGAGAGAAGGTTGTCACTGCGTTCAGAAATTGTTACTATGCAATCTCTTGAAACCCACCTCGGTTCTTTCAGTTCAGTTCAGTTCAGTTGCTCAGTTGTGTCTGACTCTTTGCGACCCCATGAATCACAGCACGCCAGGCCTCCCTGTCCATCACCAGCTACCGGAGTTCATGCAAACTCACGTCCAGTCCATTGAATCGGTGATGCCATCCAGCCATCTCATCCTCTGTCGTCCCCTTTTCCCCTGCCCCCAATCCCTCCCAGCATCAGAGTCTTTTCCATTGAGTCAACTCTTAGCTTCTTTAATTTCCTCTTTGTATGACATTCTAGCTCAGTTAACCCTTTAGGGCATAGAGTAGACACCAAGAAATTTGAAAGCCAGTTTAGAAAGATCTATTGAAATACATATGGAGTGTTGCCTAGTCATACCTGTCTTTCACATTTATGTCAGATGGAGATATATTTTAGTGTTTTAGGATATAAAGTAAAACTAGTCTTTGATAGAGAATAGTAAAAGCCCATGTGATATCCAGTTAGTGGCAAAATTTTTGAAAAGTTGATTGCTGTTTGATAGGATTAGATTCTTTGTCTATTTGTCAGCAGAGGGAGCCTTTGCCTCACTTTTTAATTCCAGAAACCTGATAGTGGTAAGTTTGTAAAGAACCAACCTATTGTGAAAAATGCTTGTTTCCTTATCTAACCTAGGTCTCAATAGGTTTTAAACCAGTTTTTCCTTTCTTCTTATAAAGCAAAAACTTTTGATGCTTGTTTTCTGAGTTTTTTTTTTTTTTTTTAATTACTAGGCAATGGCACCCCACTTCAGTACTCTTGCCTGGAAAATCCCATGGACAGAGGAGCCTGGTAGGCTGCGATCCATGGGGTCGCAAGAGTCAGACATGACTGAGCGACTTCCTTTCACTTTTCACTTTCATGCATTGGAGAAGGAAATGGCAACCCACTCCAGTGTTCTTGCTTGGAGAATCCCAGGGACGGGGAGCCTGTTGGGCTGCCGTCTATGGGGTCACACTGAGTCGGACATGACTGAAGTGACTTAGCAGTAGCAGCAGTGGTTTATAAGTGCTAATATGGGGAGTTCTTTAAAAGTGGTTCATGCTGGGATAAGCTAGTGGCTCTCAAATGCTATGCCCCATTAAAGTTTTAAATGGTCTTACGGTAATGAAGAAAAATTAAATAATATAGTAAATTTTCCATAAAGCTAAAATTTGTACAATTAAAGGGCTATGCTTAGTACTGACATTTTGTACTTCGTACTTATTTATTTTGTCTATATAGATAATGTTGGTGATGATAGTCTTTTTTTTTTTTTTTTAATCTCCTTATTGGGCAGTTTACAACCTATGATATTCCCCAGTAGTTTCTCAAATGTTATACATCAGTGAGGTTCAAGAGCCTGGGATCACTGCTTTAGCAAGGACTTTAGCAAATAAAGATTGGAACTTCTGAACTGAACCATTTCCAACATCCTGGTTACTTTTAGTTCTAACTTTTCCCTGAGATGTTTACTTCCCTTTTACACTTAAGGAGAGAGACTTAATGACTAAACTACTGTTATCTGATATTCAAAAGTGTAGGTACTAGGGATAGTTGTTTGTTTGTTTTCTTTTAAGTGTGCTAAATTTGGAATTAAGATTGACATGCATTCCTACCATGTTCCAGATCCTACACTGGGTAGTTTGCATATGTTCCCTTCTTTAGTCTTTACAGCAACCCAGTGGGGTACAGAGATTGTGATAAGGATTATTTTGCATGTGAAGAGACAGAGAAATTAAAGTAGCCAAAGTTACATATCTAGAATATGTCAGAGCAGGGTTTAGAACATGACCATGTGGTCTTTTTAATTCAAAATCATTGCTCCTTCCACTATGTATTTTCCACTACTTTGTACTATATTTGTTACTTTCCCCATGTTTACTCAGTTTGTTCTTTTATGATATACCATCTTGATCTAAGAACAAGAAATACTTGAAGAGTATCCTATTTAATGGGGCTTCCCAGGTGGCTTAGATGGTAAAGAATCTACCTGCAACTTAGGAGACCTGGGTTCGATCAGGTCAGGAAGATCCCCTGGAGGAGGGCCTGACAACCCACTCCAGTATTCTTGCCTGGAGAATCCCCATGGATAGAGGAACCTGGCAGGCTACAGTCCATGGTTGCAAAATGTGGGGCATGACTGAGTGACGAAGCAGCAGCAGCAGCAGCAGCCCAGGTGGCTCAGTGGTAAAGAATCCGCTTGTAATGCAGGAGACGTGAGTTTGATCCTTGGGTTGGAAAGATTCCCTGAAGAAGGAAATGGCAACCTGCTCTAATATTTTTGCCTGGGAAATCCTATGGACAGAGGAGACTGGCGAGCTGCAGTCCACAAGGTCATAGAGAGTCAGACATGAATGAATGACTGAGCAAGCATGCGTCCTGTTTGGTACCCTTTTTGGGATACTTTTCCTGTGGTGATAATTGTTTGCTTTATATTACCCAGAGAAAGAATTTATTCAGTGCTCTAATAATTACTAAAGCTTTTAGGCTTAATGTGTGTATGGTTTTGAAGTTAGAATTTTATAAAATACTGATGGATTTAAAGATCATTCTTTTTCTTTTGTATCCTCTTTGGGCTGCCACAGTTTATTCTTGATGGTTGAGTGATTTCCCTTCCCATGCATATATTTTCCTTTTGCTATCCTCCGCCACCCCACCTGTATCTTCTGTGTCTTTCTATTAGGCTTTTATCTTTCTTAAAAGCAGTGTTATCCTTAATCTTTTCCCCCTCTGCTTAGTATTTCCTAGTGTCTCTAATGTTGTGCATATAGTAAATACTTTGTCTTTTGGCATAATACTGAGCCCTGAAATAATTTAGAATTTAGTTTCTTAAGTGTCATGTGTTAAAACTAATCGTTTCAGGGCCTTTTTCATACCACATTTACTTTGCTGCTGTTTGTTCATTCAACAAATGTTTATTGACTTCTGCTATGTACTGGGGACTATTTAGGGTAGAAAGGTGTGGTGAATACAGCATGATGCTGGGCTTTCATGTGACTATGATAATATTGTCAGATATCTTGGCCTACTTGATGATCATTAGCATGCTCTATCTAGTACTACAGTTTGACATGGTTTTCTATTTTCTTGAGGATTCAGTTGACTTGAACAGGTGTTTTTGGAGTACCAATTATAAGGGACTATACTCAATTCTGTGAGCTAGACAATGAAAACAAAATTGACTTACCTTCAAGGCTATTATTATTCACTTATGGAAGTTGAGGAGGGGAGAGAGATATGCCAAATTTAGCTGTGTTGCCAGGAAAAAGTAATAACAGGCAGTGATGCAGAATGTACTAAGAAAGAAAAGAAGGAGAATGGATTATTTATGCCTGAAGGGGATTGGAGAAAGCTTCAAAGTGGTGGAGTTGGATCCTGGGGATGGAGCACATCTAGAAGGATTTTATGAGGTTAAGATGGGGGAGTGGTACCTGAGGTGCATTGGACTTACAGTAACAGACACATAAGGGCCTTTGGACAAGCTTATGTTACCTGAGAACCCCATGTTACCTGAAGTATTTGGTGGTTGGGATTGGGTGAGAGGGAGTAGTTAGAGTTCATTTAGCAGATACATTAAAGAGTTCTTTGGATATCCTACTTCTTAATTTTTACTTATTTCTGAAGATGCTGGTGTACTTTTGAATTTTTTGAGTTGGTTGATAACATGATTGCATCTATATATTAAGATGATTACTTTGGTGTATTTGTTTTTATGACTTTAATTCAGGATATGATATTTTAACTGCTTCTTTTAGGAGAGTCCAAGGACATTTAATAGACCAAACAGTGGTTAAGTGGCATATCGAACCTTGTGATAAGAATTGACAGTTCAAGAAATTTAAAGTCCTTGTTGTCAGTATCCCCAATTCATTTTGATTTGCCTTTTAAATTGTATGAGTTGAGGTGAAGTTGAACTTCAGCTAAGAATCTCCTGGCATTATTTTTTTCACAACCTGATTTAATTGGCTATAATGAATTCAGGAATGTAGACTTTTAATACACTGATGATTTTAGGACTGAGAGTTAACAATATACAAAAA
Source organism: Nanger dama (assembly GCA_917880005.1). Taxonomy (NCBI): domain Eukaryota; kingdom Metazoa; phylum Chordata; class Mammalia; order Artiodactyla; family Bovidae; genus Nanger; species Nanger dama. The sequence continues at coordinate 34,299,148 of CAKJTW010000022.1, forward strand.
GCAAATATTTAGCTTTTGAAGTTATTTCTTTATGGAACTGATAGTATTTGCAAATAAGTATTTATACAAAATACTTAAATTTTTTTCTTTTATAATATTTTTGGGGTAAGAGTTTTCTGGATTTCTTATCATGGCTAGTTGTTACCTTGAGAAATTTATCTCAGTTTCAAACCAGTTATTAAAAAAAATAGATCCTCAACCCTCACTGTTTAAGCATTTTCCTTTTGGATGAGAGACAAGAAAGGAATGCTAATAAATAATGGGCTCTGCTGTATGATATCATCTATCTTGTCTTTCTTATGTCATCCTGCAAAAACATCAATAAAAGAGAGGCAGGGTGGAATTCGGGGAAGAATTTGGGTATGTGTGTGTTGAGGGAGGGAACAGAAGCAGGGGCAGCTCATTGACAGAGAGGGCTTTCAGACACACTCATAATGTACTTCTTTAGAGATTTCAGTAGTGACCATGTTACAGAAGTTGCTGTATTGAGGAAAGTAAGTTTAAAATAGACAGAAAATCATGTTGGATAGACAGAAACGCACACAGACCTAGGTTTTGAGAGATTTTCCATAGTTAAACCCTTTGCTTTGGCAGAAAGGGTGAAGTTCTGATTTGGTGTGTGCTCCTGCCCACATTAAATTTTATCCTTTTGGTCCGAAGGATTTTTTTCCTTCCAATTTTAAATTATTCACATAATTTGGTCTGTAAGAAACTAGTAATCCAGTAACATTAATTACTTACCATTTGTTGAAAGCTTACCAGGTACCAGCCAGTATGTTGTTTTTTTTTTTTTTTGTCCTGATTATAGCATCATACAATCTTCTCCTATACAAATGCTTTGCAGACAAGGAAACCTGCTAGAGCTTTCAGAGCTGAAATAAGTTTGCGGCAAACCTGGGCTTCAGCTGTGGCTTTGCCATCAGTTCTGATGAGAATCCTGCCATCTTCATCAGCAGTGTCTCCCACCACTCAGCGCCCTCCCTCGGTGCTTGCTGATCTTATTCCTCTTTAAACATGGCTCTTTTCTAATCCTGTAATCCAAGACTTTGAATGGTGTGCTTTCTGCTTTTGCTTTCCTGAATGTCTGGCAAACTCCTTCTCAGCCTGCAAAACCCAAGTGTTATTTCTGTTCTGAAGCTTTTCTTAATTTTTCCAGATACTGTTAATCATACTTCTGTACATAATCTTTTAAATTATTTTAGTATGCCTCTGTTTTCACATTGTTATAACTCCCATATTCTGAGAGTGGCAACTGTCTCTCCTAGTACATGCTAGGTACAGTGAATGTTTGTGGTATTTGTTCAATTAATATGAATTCTGAAGAGTATTATCAAATCTTTCATGATCATTGCATCTGACAATGTAATTCACTCAATATTTTGTGGATGCAAGTGATAATATAATGTTTAGAACCTCCTTTTAAACTATAACACTGCATTCATATTGAATCTGTCACATGTAATGCTAATTTAATGAATGGTCATAATTTCTTTATAATATGTTATTAACCTTGTTCACAGCTTGGGGAGGGGGGTGGAAATTGTGATAAATAACTTGGTGGAGCACACACTAGTGGTCTTTGTAAACCCATTAAAGTTCCTATTAAAAAAGACACATTAAAATGTCAAAAGGCAAGTTCCTAGGAAGAGTTAGTATGTAGTCCCAATTTTTATTTTTTGAGTATTAAAGTAATTACTCTCATGAAGTTATTTATTGGGGTAACACTTGAATAATAGTTGAGAATTTGTAAAATTTTTCCCTGGTACATACTTAAAAATGTTAGCCATTTAGCTCAACATATGTGTCCTATTTATTGATTTCCCTGTTTTCTTAGGGCTTTAAGAAATGATATTTAATGGCAAGTTTATAATCTTATAGGCTGTAGAAATCCACCTACTATTTGTTTTTAAGTCAGTATCTGTTGAAATCCTACTTTGAACATTTTTCCATCCTTGCTCACAGCAAACATGTTGTATCATATTTGAGTTAAGTTTGCATAAAGATTAATAAGTTAGCGTTTCAGTTTTTCTGTAACAACAAAACCTTTTTCCGTGCATGCATAAGGCAAGCGAGCGGAAGTTCCACAGACTTTTGGACTCTTCTGTTCGTATGCATCAGTCTCTTGATGTTTCCTGTCTGCCTTTTGGACTACCTATGCAGCTGTTTTTCATGTGTTTTTCAGACTTGGAGAAGGACCAAGTATTTTTGACAGCTGCATGCTGAACTGCAATATACGCTGGCCACAGGTCACGTTTGCATTTCTTCACTTGTATTTTTCCTCAGCGTGTAAAAGAAATATGAGCATAGAGAGATTCGGAAAGCATGTAGCATGCTGAGTAATGGTAGTCTCCTTTCATATATGCCCCTGCGCTTATTCTGCTACATAGATGCCATAGGAAGACAAAGACAGCCGAAAAATGGAGGAAATAGTATTCAGAACTACACTCTTGGGCCCCTTGTTGCTATAATAATGAATGATGGAAAATGCTCCAGGTCATGCATGGTGGAAGGAACCGCGAAGCGTGCACGCACGCATAGACACACGCACGCACACACACAGGGCTACAGACCATTTTAGTGAGTGGGCTATCATTTAGTAGAATTATAACTGTTAAACTAGCAGGCAATCAACACGTAATTGATTACCAGTTTATGCATCATGTTAAAGCTTTGACTGGATGATATTTTATCACCAGGAAATGGGATACACTTTTAATAAATATTCGTTTCATGAAGTTGCCATAATGGAACTTTCTTGCTTTCACTCACACATCCCCATAGTCACAGAATTTTTTTCTTTGTCTTTGGAAATGAAAAATACTGATTTCCAAAATTCTTTCAAAATGATTTTGCTAGGTCATTTTGTCAGTTTGTCCCTAGATCTTGGAATTAGCATTTCAAATCACAATGCTTATTTTTCTCTCATCGTGGTTAAGCTTAATGAGATAAACATCAGATTTTAAATTCTGATGAAAACTCCAAACCGTCCTAATTATTTCAACTTTAAAAGATATTTCCCTGTATTGTTTGGCAATGCTTTTTGAGGAAGCATCACTTAGATATTGTCATCTTTTCAATCTGTTGCTTTTACATTTCATGCCCTATTGGTAAAACTTGGATCCATTCCATTGTATCAAATCTAGCTGCCTCTGTATCTTTTCCTAATATGTTCTTTTTTTCTCTTGCAGAAATTTCCTCTCCTTTTCCCTTTGATTGCTTTTCATTCCACCTGTCCTCAGTCTAGGCATTCTCAGGTGAGAGGTAGGACACATCCTGCCTCTGTCATGAAGCCTTTCACAGGAAACTCACCATGATGAAGTCCTTTGGTTTTCTATGATACTTAGTCTGTTTCACATCACTTAGATAGTGTTTGTTAGCATACATTATTTCAAAAATGGATCTAGTGTGCTATAATGGAGTCAGATTCTGGTTTGAGCGTTGTCATTTTTTAATTCTTTGGCATTAGACTAATTGTTTAAGCTCTGGGGTTTTCAATCTTCTCATGTGTAAAATGAGACTACTGTTAGTAAAGCATGTAGCTATATGCTGGGCAAATGTTTAGCACAAGGTGGGAATATAACAGGTGCTCAGTAAATGGCAGTAGTAATTTGCTGCTCTGTGTTTCTTACAGCTCCTAATATAATACTGAGCATGTGGTAAAGGCTGAGTATGGTTCATGGCTAGGTCATTTAAATAGCTCCTGAAATCCCATCGCTTTTATAAGGCTTCCTGTTGGCTGAGTATTAGAACTACAAAACTTTCATGGCTTCTCTAGACCGTTCTTTCTTTTCCCATTATCTGTAAGGGGAGCCTTTGGTATGTTTTCTGAAGTGACTTCCAAAACGGTGATTGGAAGGAATTATTTATTTATTTTTGAGTAATGTTTTGGATTGATCCCTACATTTTTCTGAACATCAGTGGCCAGGATTGTAATAAATAAAGCATTTTTCATGTACTTAAAATGCCGTATGTGAAACACATAGAATAGTCTCAGCTAATCTGTGCTGCAGATGAATAAATTCTTCTGCCTAGCTTACTTCAGCTCAACAGATATTTATTAATGTATCTCCTATGTTGGATTTACAAAGATGAGTAAGGTCTACCTTCCTGGCTTTGAGTTTAACCTAGAGTTAATGAGAGACACAAAAATAGATCATTTCAGTCAGTCACTAGTTGTGAGGTGAAGGTAAGGGTGGGGCTCTCAGGGATCACAGTTGGAGGGTAATTGAAGGGAAAGAGAAGGTTTCTGGAAAGACACGAGCTTCAGCCTGTGATGTCTCTCAGAGGACAAATGGTTTGATCCACTTGGCTCAGGGACAGAGACCCAACTCAGCTTCAATATTCATGAGAATTTATTACCTGTAAAGTTCATGAAAAGGTTTGGCTCCAAGTGAGACTTGATGCACTAGCTCAGACAGTTAAGAGCTGATCTCTTAACTGCACCCTTGTAAAAGTCAAATGGCTTCTGTGACTCCAGACCTTATCTGCCTCACATGTGACTCCCCGGGGGAAGAGTAGGGTTTTCTTTAGTTTCATCTCAGTTTAAGGATTTAGTTTCTTTCATTGGCTGTAAATTATAACCATCCTTTAACCAATCACTGTAACTAGTGGGATACTAATTAGTTTACATAACTCAGGGCCTACCTGTCCTCAAGTTTAGAATGAAGTCAGTCTCATTCAAGCTTTGTGGCTAAAGATGGGAGGAGAGGGGAATGGATGACCAGGATGCATCCAGTATATATTCACTATCCCAGAGGAAGAAAATTGTGAGGTTTTTTTGGAGAGGTAATAATATAGGCAAAAGCAAGGAAGTGTACACCAACATGATGTGCGTGGGGAACAAGTATTTAAATATTAATACAGCATGTAGTGTGAAACTTAGAGAATAATTATAAAATAATAATGTGATGCAGTATTTAACCCCTGCTGGATCTTCTGATTTTCATACATTGCTTAATTTAATTCCTACAACACCTAACTAGGTAGGTACATCATCTTGTAGATAAGGAATCTGAGCCCAAAGTAACAGCTAATAATTGGTTGAGCTGGACTAAACTCAGATTATCTGACTCTAGAGGCAGCCCACGGGGACATGACAGTATAGTACTTTCCTCTGTATTGCTAGAGTTTCAGCAAAAAGACTTCATATATCACACTAAGGAGCCAAGTTTTCTCTGGGGCTCAAGTTTTCTTCAAGCTCTAGGTCTGTTGTAGAATGCAAAAACAGTGGTTCTCAAACTTGACCATGCATCAGATAACCTCTTGTTGTTGCTTAGTTACTAAGTTGTGTCCAACACTCTTTGGACCCCATGGACTGTGGCCTGCCAGGCTCTTCAGTCAATGGGATTGTCCAGGCAAGAATACTGGAATAGGTTGCCATTTCCTTCTCCTGGGCATCTTCTGGACCCAGGGATCGAACCCATGTCTCCTGCATTGACAGGTGGATTCTTTACTACTAAGTTACTAGTGAATACTGAAACAACCTCCAGGGGCTTGTTAAAACCTAGACTTTTGGGGCCCTAACGTCAGAGTTTCTGATTCCACAGATTTAGAGTGGGACTTTAGGATTTGCATTTCTAAGAATTTCCTTAGACAATACTGATGCTGGTGGTCTGGGGGCCACAATTTGAGGAGCACTCCTTTGAGGTCTTTGGAAGGCTTTGGCTCACTGACATTCAACATATTGAAATGAACTTAAATTTTACTGGTACTTTTACTTGGAGGTATACATGTCTTGATCTCACATTCTTTAACAATACAGAGACTATTTTTGGTTACAGTAGTATCCTCCCCATAGGTCAATGAAACAATGTGTTTCATTGATTGGATGTCTTCTGTCTCTGATTCTTGACTTACTAAGATTAAATGTATTGCTCTCCTCCTAGGTCCTGCTCAACTTGCCAGTGCTCACTATTCTCCCTGATGGTTTAAAAAAGTACATTTGTATACAAAAGGAATATATTTGAACACTTTACTTTGTTTACATTTTTATTGTGAAAATATAAATATCAGAATAACATGAGTCTCCATATTAACACCATTGAGAGTCAACAGTTGTAAATGTTTAACATATACATGTATACACACTTTTTAAATGAATGATTTGAAAGCAAATTACAGATCTTGTGCCACTTCACTCATAACTGTGGCAACACATATTTAATGAGAACATTCTCTTATGTAATCACACCATGATCACACTTAAGAAAATTAACTATAATTCCTACTGTTATCTAACATGCATTCATATTCCAATTTCCCCACTTGTTCCAATGTTTTGTATATCTGGTTGTGTTTTGGTGCCAGGGTCTAATCAAGTGAAATTAAATTTTAAGAGTCAGCAAAGCTGGATGGGTCTTTATGCTCAGATAAGTTCTGTGTTATTTAAGATACAAATTTGGTTGCTTTAATAAAGACCCAACTTAATTAAGGAAGATGTTTATTTCTGTCAGATTTGATCACTTTGAGATGAAGTGGTCCAGGACTGATAGGCAGCTCTTCTGCTTTTATCTCTGAGGCCAGGATAGCTGTTCCAGCACTATCATCATGCTGGGAAGAGAGGAAAAGAGTGTATACTCATTCCTTTTAAGGGTATATCTGGATGGTGCACATGTCACCTTGTTCCTGTCTCATTGGCAAGAAAGTAATCATATGATGTATCTGTTATACAGGCCTGGAGATACAGGCTTTAATTCTGTCTGGATGACTGTGTGTCTAGAGGTCAAGTACATATAGCATCCATACAAACTCATACCCTATGGTTTGAAAACTTTAATATAATTAGTAGATAAAGAATAGATAAAAAAACTTAAAACAGTGACTGAAAAGCCTACTATGCATTATAAAAGAATTTGAGCATTGAGGGAATACTCTTCAAAACAGCATTAACAGGAACAATTTCTTTTTCTTTAGAGATGCCAGAGTGAAGCAGATGTGTGTTTAGTGAACATATGCTAAGACAATATTCAACCTGAAACGTTTCTCAGACTATTTAAAATGGTTAAATTTATTGAATCAATCAAGATGGGGTGGAGTATGTTACAGTAATAAGCACTCAAAATCACAGTTTGTTTTCTTTTAAAAACACTCCTTTGGCAACACATTTTTCTTTTTAAAAATTGCCCTTGTTTCCATAATCAGATACAGTAATAAGATCGCCATCAATTTCTATACAATTTCATTTGTTTTTGAGTAAAGTATTCTTTAAATTTCAACATTTAGGTATATATACTATATTGACCCTGTTTAGTCGCTTAGCCGTGTCCAACTCTTTGCGACCCCATGGACTGTAGCCCGCCAGGCTCTTCTGTCCATGGAATTCTTCAGGCAAGTATAGCGCAGTGGTTTGCCATGCCCTTCTCCAGTATTGACCCTGATATCAAGGTAATATGAAATAGTTACTGTAGGACTTACTGTACACAGTAAGTATGAGTTAGAGATGACAGATTAATTAGAAGACTGACCTTTTGTTTATTCCCTTAGAGTAACTTGGGGCTTCCGTAGTGGCTCAGATGGTAAAGTGTCTGTCTGCAACGCATGAGACCTGGCTTCGATCCCTGGATTGGGAAGATCCTCTGGAGAAGGAAATGGCAGCCCACTCCAGTATTCTTGCCTGGAAAATCCCATGGATCGCGGAGCCTGGTAGGCTACTGTCCATGGAGTCGCAAGAGTCGGACATGACTGAGTGACTTCATTTCACTTTAGAGTAACTTGATTTTCCTTTGACAGAATTCTTCCCTTTGTGATATTTAGATAATAGTATACAGTAATCACACTAGCAGATGAGAAGTTATAGTCACTGGATCTTTCTCAGATTAGAGATACTATCAATTCAGTTGCTCAGTTGTGTCCAGTTCTTTGTGACCCCATGAACTGCAGCATGCTAGACTTCCCTGTCCATCACCAACTCCGAGAGCTTGCTCAAACTCATGTCCATTGAGTCAGTGATGCCATCCAACCATATTATCCTCTGTTGTCCCCTTTGCCTCCTGCCTTCAATCTTTCCCAGCAACAGGGTCTTTTCTAATGAGTCAGTTCTTCACAACAGGTGGCCGAAGTATTGGAGTTTCAGCTTCAGCATCAGTCCTTCCAATGAATATTCAGGACTGATCTCCTTCAGGATGGACTGGTTGGATCTCCTTGCAGTCCAAGGGACTCTCAAGAGTCTTCCCCAACACCACAGTTCAAAAGTATCAATTCTTCAGTGCTCAGCGTTTTGCACAGTCCAGCTCTCACATCTATACATGACCACTGGAAAAACCGTAGCCTTGACTAGACAGACTTTAGTTGGCGAAGTAGTATCTCTGCTTTTTAATATGCTGTCTAGGTTGGTCATAGCTTTTCTTCCAAGGAGCAAGTGTCTTTTAATTTCATGGCTGCAGTCACCATCCACAGTGATTTTGGAGCCCAAGAAAATAAAGTCTGTTACTCTTTCCATTGTTTCCCCATCTATTTGTCATGTAGTGATGGGACCAGATGCCATGGTCTTTGTTTTCTGAATGTTGAGTTTTAAGCCAACTTTTTCACTCTCATTAAGAGACTGTTTAATTCTTCTTTGCTTTCTGCTATAAAGGTGGTGTCATCTGCACATCTGAGGTTATTGATATTTCTCCTGGCAATCTTGATTCCAGCTTGTGCTTCATCCAGCTCGGCATGATGTACTCTGCATATAAGTTAAATAAGCAGGGTGACAATATACAGCCTTGACGTACTCCTTTCCCAGTTTGGAACTAATCTGTTGTTCCATGTCTGGGTTTAAATGTTGCTTCTTGACCTGCATACAAATTTCTCAGGAGGCAGGTCAGGGGGTCTGGTATTCCCATCTCTTTCAGAGTTTTCCACAGTTATTGTGATTTACACAGTCAAAGGCTTTGGCGTAGTCAATAAAGCAGAAGTAGATGTTTTTCTGGAACTCTCTTGCTTTTTCTGCGATTCAATAGACATTGGCAATTTAATCTCTGGTTCCTCTGCCTTTTCTAAATCCAGCTTGAACATCTGGAATTTCATGGTTCACGTACTGTTGAAGCCTGGCTTGGAGAATTTTGAGCATTACTTTGCTAGTGTGTGAGATGAGTACTATTGTGAGGCAATTTGAACATTCTTTGGCATTGCCTTTCTTTGGGATTGGAATGAACACTGACCTTTTCCAATCCTGTGGCCACTGTTGAGTTTTCCAAATTTGCTGGCATATTGAGTGCAACACTTTCACAGCATCATCTTTTAGGATTTGAAATAGCTCAACTGGAATTGCATCACCTCCACTAGCTTTGTTCGTAGTGATGCTTCCTGAGGCCCACTTGATTTCACATTCCAGCATGTCTGGCTCTAGGTAAGGGATCAGGGTTATCTGGGTTGTGAAGATCTTTATTGTATAGTTCTTGTGTTTATTCTTGCCACCTCTTAGTATATTCTGCTTCTGTTAGGTTTCTATACATATGTTAGACATACTATTTCTGTCCTTTATTGTGCCCATCTTTGTATGAAATGTTCCCTTGGCATCTCTAATTTTCTTGAAGAGATCTCTAGTTTTCCCATTCTATTGTCTTCCTCTAGTTCTTTGCATTGATCATGGATGAAGGCTTTCGTATCTTTCCTTGCTATTCTCTGGAATTCTGCATTCAGATGGGTATATCTTTCCTTGTCTCGTTTGTCTTTAACTTCTTTTCTTTTCTCAGCTATTTGTAAGGCCTCCTGAGACAACCATTTTGCTTTTTTGCATATCTTTTTCTTGGAGATGATCTTGATTCCTGCCTCCTGTACAATGTCATGAACCTCCGTCCATAGTTCTTCAGGCACTCTGTCTATCAGATCTAATCCCTTGAATCTGTCACTTTCATTGAATAATCATAAGGGATTTGATTTAGGTCTTACCTGAATGGTCTAGTGGGTTTCCCTACTTTCTTCAGTTTAAGTCTGAATTTGGCAAGGAGGAGTTCATGATCTGATCCACAGTCAGCTCCTGATCTTGTTTTTGCTGACTGGTTAGAGACTGTACTGTAGAAATGATCATCACTGTCATCTTCTCAGTGTATTTGAAGAATGATGAACCTTGTAGTTAATATTTTTATAGACTAATAGTAGAAAACACTTCATAATCTGTTTATAGTTTGGGGGCTTCCCTGGTGGATCAGCTGGTAAAGAATCTGCCTGTGATGTGGAAGATCTAAGTTCGTTCCCTGGGTTGTAAAGATTGCCTGGAGAAGGGAACCGCTACCCACTCCAGTCTTCTGACGTGGAGGATTCCATGGACTACATTGTTTAGTCCATGGGGTCGCAAAGAGTTGAACATAACTGAGCGCCTTACAGACTAATGCTGCTGCTGCTGCTAAGTCACTGCAGTTGTGCCTGACTCTGTGTGACCCCATAGATGGCTCCCCCATCCCTGGGATTCTCAGGCCAGAATACTTGAGTGGGTTCCCATTTCCTTTTCCAAGGCATGCATACAGGCTAAGTCGCTTCAGTTGTGTCTGACTCTGTGCGACCCTATGGACAGCAGCCCACTAAGCTCCTCTGCCCATGGGAGTCTCCAGGCAAGAGTACTGGAGTGGGTTGCCATTTCTGTCTCCATTACAGACTAACACTTACAGATTAATAGTAGAAAACATTTCAAAATCAGTTGATAGTTGATGACAGTCAATGATTAGTATTATTCAGTATTAATTGTTTCCTCTCTCAACCGTCTTCAACACTATTTGTATAAAACTGGTGCTTAATACATGTCTATGGATTTGCTGTAATGTTTGACTGATGTTTAAGTCTTGTGAAAATATGGGCTGACATACTATGAAGACGAGAAATAGCCTGGTGCAGAACCGTTTATAGTTCTGATTTTGAAAAAATAATATCTTGCAGAGTCATGACTGTTCTCAGGGGTTATCTTGAGCTAGAAATTTTAGCTCATGTAAATGAAAACAAATATATTTAAAACTATAGACATGAATAGTGAAAAACTGGGAAATGTGTATACAGTGAAATACAATAATCCTATAGCTTCATTGGTTTGCATTCTAAGATTTAAACTGCTCATTTTGCCCCTAGGGGGAAAAATTAACTTTGTTTTGAACAGCGATAAAATCATTGTATTTATAAAATGAATATGTCATTTAATTTCCTTTAATTTTTCTTTAGGTCGTGATTTAATTTGTATCCAGTCTGTGGATGGGATGCTGATGGTGTTTGAGCAGGAAAGCTACGCTTTGGGAGGTTTCTCCCTGGCTCTCTTTTACCCGGCCCTCTTGTTTACAGTTCCCGAACAGATTCCTTCATTACTGCTTCTTCCTGCCATCAAGTGGAAAGTTACAAGTGAGTATGGATCTTGAATCTTTGGAATCATGATTTTTTTTTGTGTGTGTGAGTATGCTGCTGACAGCAGAGGATGAGATGGTTAGATAGCATCACCGACTCAATGGACATGAGTTTGGGTAAACTCCAGGAGTTGGTGATGGACAGGGAGGCCTGGCATGCTAGGATTCATGGGGTTGCAAAGAGTCGGACTTGACTGAATGACTGAACTGAACTGATACTGCTGATAAACTCTTTTCCACAAAGAACTTGAATATTGCAAATAAAAGGAGAGTGATTTTGTTATTATAATGTAATTGTGGTGACTTAGTGGATATAATTTACATATAAAATATTTGCAAGGCAGTATAGTGCAGAGATTGAGAGGAAGGATTTGGAAAGAGGTACACGTAGATTGAAGTCCTGATTTTGCGACTCTCAGCTGTGTAAGACAGTGGCCTTATCCTGAATGTAAAGGAGATAGCAACATTTTTTCAACGGATTAAGAAGGATTAAGTGTATGTTAAGTTACCTTGGGGTGTGTGTGTGTGTGCGCGCGCATGAACATGCATGCTCACTCGGCAGTGTCCAGCTCTTTGCAACCCTATGGACTGTAGCCCACCAGGCTTTTCTGTCCATGGAATTTTCCAGGCAAGGTTACTGGAGCGGGTTGCCATTTTCTTCCCTAGGGGTTCTTCCTAACCCAGAGATAGAATCTGTATCTTTTGTGTCTCCTGCATTGGCAAATGGATTCTTTACCCATAGAAAATGTTCAATAATTATTGCAATTGTTCTCTGAATTATAAATAATAAAACACAATGTGAATTAAAAAAACCCAGATACAAATACATATATAGAATGACTGTATAACAAAAAAAGAATGTATGTGACATGAGAAGAATACTGGGAAGAAATACAAGTGTTATGAATGTTTTTAAAAGAACAGTTCACAGAAGTGAAGTATGAAAATGACCCTTTTCGCTAGAAATTTTTATTGATTTTGGTGAATTGTGTTTGAGAGAGGCCCTTTTTCTTCTACCAGCTAAGTTTCAATAAGAATTATGGTTTTGAGTTTTGAGGCTATGCTTTTTGTTGGAAGAGAGAATGGGGAAAAATGTAGCTATCCATTCTGGGAAAAGAAATAGTCTTGGAGAATTATAATATCTTCAGTAACTTTATTGTTGTTATCTTACTGATGGCAGCATTTAGAACTTTAAACATCTAGGCAGCACTTCATTATAGCCTTTCAGTATTGTTTTTGGCCACATGATTTTTCCCAAGGCAGGAAGGAAGTATATAAATTCATCAGGCAACAGCTGTAAATTTTTGCCTCAAGTTTTATTATTGTGTATATTGCAAGTTAACGCAGTTTTCCCTTGATAAGTGACCATCTACGCTTTGAGAATTATTGTTAAGGCAATGAGGATTTAAAACTCTGAAAATAAGCAAATATTTGTGACTAAACAGAAGTTAACGGATGGAGGTAGTGTATCATTATGTCATATTCCTTCTACGATGCCTATGGCTCTTGTCCAAAGGAGATGAATAAGTTGTGGCATTGCTACTGGTAATAAATAAAATATTATAATTGTTTTGAAACACTGAAAAAAACTGTATAATTCATTCAATCCTGCCAAAACTTAAGCAATATTGAGGAGATCTGGTTTTCAGCTTTCCACCCTAGTTCTTGCCAAATAGTGTGATACTAGCAGTGTTACACTGGGGTCACAATATAAAGATTTGAATGTCCCATGACTTACTTTTTGAAATATGTGGAATTAATATGTAATACTCTTCGAAATATGTAGGAATTAATTTGGTAATAACTCCAGGAGTGATTAGTTGAGGAAGCCATGTGTAGGTTTCTTTAATGTGAAGGTTTAATCTCACAGAAACTCATACTGTTTTAACTGTGGTGATTCTCCAGCATACTGATCTATTAAATTGGTCTTCATCTAGAGCTAAAAAGTACACACTTTATTATGTGAATTTTTCATAATGGTAAAATGCATGGGATTTGTGATTATTATGAAATGATGACAATCAAGAGGGTTTATAACATTAAGTGCTATATTGTATTTATATACACTTTTAAGTATAATAGGTTAAATGATAATCACAGTTTTAAATGATAATCACAGGTATAATTTAGGATGGGAGAAAGCATGAGAACTGTAGTTTTGCTCTTTGGAGGCTTCATTAAATCTATAATCAGTTAATATAAAAGGCTTTTGAGACATAATTCATCTTCATTTTTGATATTGATCTTTAATTACTTTGAACACAGATCAGTTATGTTCAGATAGGAACTGGAGAAGGCTATGAGTCTCAAACTTTAGTGTACATAAGAATCATCTGGGCCTTCTTTTATAAAATGTATGTTTGCTGATTCTCAAGCTCCAACCCTGTAGATCTTGATTTAGTAGGTTTGGGAAAAATATCCAGAAATCATTGTAAATACATGTTCCAGGTGCTTCTAATTCAGGGACACACTTTGAATGTTGTTTTTCTTTGAAAGTGAGAGAATTGCTTTTTCTTTTTTTGGTAGAGAAGAGGCCTATGGCCATTCCCTTGGCCATGTTTTTGCCAACTTGGACCGTCTTTTATTTTTCTCTTTCTCTCCTTGTCAGAATAATTTAGACAGTAAATCTTGATTTGTCTATGTTTTTTCCCCTCTTACTCAGCTCTTGCTTCGCATTCTGATTGACATTCAGGTCTTTATATTTTCAGTTGGATTTCTGTTTTTGTTATCTCTAATCTAGACTTTGACGGGCCTTTCTGATGTCTATTCTTTTAAAGTAGATGTTTAACAAGATCTACTTGTTAATGAATGAAAGAATGAAGTGTTAATGTTATGTTAACATTATGTTAATGAAATGTTAATGTATGAAGGAATGGAAAGTTTATGAGGAAACCTTCTATTTTGTTACTGGAATCTTTGAATGAAAATGATTCTCACTAGCACAATCAAGAATGTTTTAGCTATAGTTGGAATGAACATAGTAATGCTTTGTATCAGAGCTTCCAATTCTAGTAGAATTCTACAGGTTAAATTATCAAAGTTCCCAAATCTCCTGGCACACTTTCAGGTGACAGCTATTTTTCATTAGAAAGTAAATGATTTTGGAGGGTTTACTTTTGTATTTCTGTGACACCTCAATCCATCTTTTAGTTACTTGCTGCCGTTTTTATGATGTGATACAGAAGAGCACTAAATTATATGGTTGAGTTTGTCATTGTGCTCTATGGGACCTGTTAAGCATTTGTGACTATTGGTTCAAAAAATACCATGGTTCACCTGTACTTCCTTGCTGTATCTGTGATTAGTGCCTTTCTGTTCTGAAAAATATATATGACAGTCTTTCATGAAAAATTTTTTACATTGGATCTGATTATTCTTTCAGCACTTTTAATAAGGGAATTTTATTCTTTAGCTTATATCACTGAACACTTGAGTGATAAGAAAAATATCCAAGTGTTTTATTTCAGAATTTCCAAGTCTGCTTGGAATTGTTCAGTTTTGGAAACAGATTTCCATGTACATTATTGATCCCAGTTAAGCAAAGAATTGTAAAATAAATGCTATTGGAAGTTTATCGTCATCTAAATTTATTGCCAGTTATGCTTAGTAATAAAATTCTCTTCTGAGCTGTCTTCCAGAAAGAGAATTGTTCTGGATTCAGAAATCAGGAGTGAATTTTGGCTGTGTCTCTGCATGTTGTTTTGATGTTAATGAGACCACTTTAGGGGTTCACTTATGCCTCAGATGAAATAATAACTCTCTACAGTTATATAAAAAGCTTCAAACAGCTCAAAAGCTTTGGACTTTTGCAACAACCTCATTAATATCCATATTATCCTCTGGTAGGTTGGTGTCTGCAGGAAATGAACTGCCTATGTTAATTATTGCCTGAGGTTAGATCCATTAGGACTGGTCCATTAGAGCTGGTCCATGAGGACCAGCTCTGGACTGATGTTTTAGTCACCAGTGCACACTATTTCTGTTATCATGAACCAGGAAGGCTAAAGGAATCCTATTTGGTCAGAGTGTGAGGTGTAATTATTTGGCAGTTTTGAAGACCTAGGGATATTGAAGGTCATTCTCAGATGGTATTTGCTGCAACTGCCTATGGAACTTTTAGCATGTTTTTTTTTACAAGGTTGAGATCTTCAGCCTGCTGCTGTTTTTGGGTCTCATTTCCTGTGACTTATGCTTCTCTGCCAGGCATCTCTCCTAAGCTCCTGCCATGGCCTTTGATGTCTCTTTTTACTGCTGCATGCCTTTGCATGTGTTGTTTGTTTTGCCATAATGTTTTTAGTCTTTAACAGCATGATGAGTTTTCACTCTTTCTTCAAAACCTAGCTTTCTCCTCCTTAACTGATACCAAGAACATATATATTTCCTCCACCTGTTTCAGGAAGGGGGACCCCTTCCAGGCCCCGAAACTGGGCTCTTGTCTAACACTTGGAAACGAATTGTCCGAGGAGACACATGTGCTGACAAAGCAAGAGACTTTATTGGGAAAGGGCACCCGGGTGGAGAGCAGTAGGGTAAGGGAACCCAGGAGAACAGCTCTGCCATGTGGCTTGCAGTCTTGGGTTTTATGGTGATGGGATTAGTTTCCTGGTTGTCTTTAGCCAATCATTCTGAATGAGAGTCCTTCCTAGTGGTGCATGCCTTGTTCAACCAAGATGGATGCTAGAGAGAAGGACTCTGGGAGGTGGTCGGACATGTGATGTCTCCTTTTGACCTTTCCTGAACTCTTCTGGTTGGTGGTGGCTTGTTAGTTCCATGGTCCTTACCAGGACCTCCTATCATAAAACAACTCATGCAAATGGTTACTATGGTGCCTGGCCAGGGTGGGCTATTTCAGTCAGTGTGCTTACCCTAACATACCCATGTTACCTGTTTCTGCCGTCATATTCCTTTGGTACTTATGGACATACCAGTCAGCACAGTGCACTCTGTGAGTTAAACTTATTTGTTTCTATTATATATGAATCTCCTCAACTACTTTGGAAGGTCCTGGTGGATATAGGTCATGTAGTAGTTTTCCCCCTTGTTAATGCTTGTATGAGATCCCTACTGGACTTCCTGGTGGCTCAGATGGAGATCCCTTCTATATGTTTATTGAATGAATGAACTTTATATGCATTAAGCTTTTTATTAACTGGAAGACCAGTTTTCATGAATGTACTGCAGAATCTATCAATTCATAGTCATTATTCATTCACTGAAAATTGGAGGCTTTTACAAATGAAATATTGCTGACTAATAGAATACTTTACGAGTTGGTATGTAACATTGAAATACTAGTGTACATTTTAGTGCTTATTTAGATATTCTCCATTGCCTTTCTTCATTAAGGTCCCTGATGTTTACACTATCAGACATCTTTCTCTTAGACAATAGTAGCTATCTGAATATATTTCTTTACTAATTTTTCTCTTACTCATTGAAGTTAGAAAGGGATCTATGAGCCTAAAATTTCTTCATTTTGAGTAGGATTATTACTCTAAAAATATACCATAAATTAATGGAAATTAGGGAATTTAAACTTTATTGTCTAAATTAATCATTTCTAAATTGAATGATATTTATCAGTTGATTTGAAGGATGATCTGAGCTAAATGTTATAATTATAAAAATTAATTTTACTGTATTTTAATTGATTTACAATGTCGTATTAAATGTTGCTGTTGAAATAAAATACTGATAGAAAGTCCTAATGTCCATAATGTCCATTATTGAGAACTTATTACATACCAGATAAATTACTAGGTGATTTATCTCTGTGTATATAGAAATCTGTATATCTTTGTCAACCTGTCAGTCAAAAACTGGGTATCTAGTGTATATCAGATATTGTGCTGTGCTTAGTTGCTCATGTCCAAGTCTTTGTGACCCCATAGACTGTAGCTCACCAGGCTCCTCTGTCCATGGGGATTCTCCAGGCAAGAATACTAGAGTGGGTTGCTCTGTCCTTCTCTAGGGAATCTTCCCAACCCAGGGATCGAACCCAGGTCTCCCAAATGCAGTCAGCTTCTTTGCCATCTGAGCTACCAGGGAAGCCCAAGAATACTGGAGTGGTAGCCTATCCCTTCTCCAGGGAACTTCCTGACCCAGGAATCAAACTGGGGTCTCCTGCATTGCAAGTGGATTCTTTACCAGCTGAGTTACCAGGGAAACCCTATCAGATACTGTACCAGACATTTAAATTATTTTTTAAATTCTTCTAACAATGCTTGAGTTAAGATTATTATTATTCCCATTTTATAGATAAGAAAGATTAAGGCATAGAATGATTAATTTTCAAAAATTTTCTCAACTAGCTAATGGTTCAGCTAGGAATTAAACTCAGACCTTCTGGGGTCCACAGATATTAATAATTTCTGCTGCCACTTTTTGGGGGATGGTTGCAGTAACTCATCTGGTTGTTTTGCATTATTTGTATTTTTTTCTATTTTGGGTTTTGGTCCTTGATCTTTATTGAGTATTGTTATTTATCACATAAAATTCTAATGGGAGATACTTTGACATTTGGCAGAGCTATTTCCCCAATATTGAATTTTGGGACATATGGTTACAATTTCGTTATCATTACAGTTTTACATAGTCTTACGCCACAGTACAAGTTCATCATCATTCAGTAGAATTCATTACTAAATTCATTCACTAAATTTTACAATGTTTAAAATCAAGGAGAAGGTGATACATAAGATTTGTAGATTATGTATATTTAAAAATTTAATTATATTGAGATTATGTACTTTTTTACACGTTTTAACTATAAAGTCACTTACAGTTATTCCATATCTTTTAAACAGATACCAAGTACTTGCTTTTGCAACGGATGCAGATAAAAGACAAGAGACTGAACAACAAAAACATGGGTCTGGAAAAAGACTAGTTGTAAGGCCTTTTTAAAATATTAAAAATTTTGGTAATGTTATATGTAATCACAGATGTTTGTTCAGAATAAGAATTCCTGGGAAGAAAAATTTAAAAAATATATTTCAGCCATTTTCTGTGTTAAGGTTATGACAGTGATCAGAGAATTTAGTTGGCTGTTATTGAGCAATGGAGACACATGCCTACTCATGGTAACAATGTACCAGATTATAGAATTGTGCCACTAGGATTATAAATGTCCAGATGAGGTCACTTTGAACTGAAATGATTATAAACTAACAAAATAAAAATTAAAAAATTCCTTTAATAGACAAAAAAGTTGCTACTAGTATAGATGCATGATGAAATATGAGTAAAAGATGAAAATTTTTCACAGCCTGCAAAGATTAAGTTTGTGCACAAGTGAAATTTGGTAACTTTGAAAAGTAGTTTGAAGAAAAAATGTTCGAGTTTTATGGTTTTGGGACTTATATTTAGATATTTAATCCACTCTGAGTTTATTTTTGTGTAAGGTGTGCTGAAATGCTGTAATCTCATTCTTTCACATTTAGCTGCCCAGTTTTGCTGGCACTGCTTATTGAAGAGACTGAAGTGCCGCTGCCTGTGCATGCACCAATCATGACTGTCCCCTCCCTGCTTAGACATTGCTTTGGGTCTTAGCTGCCTTTATGTCTCATGGCTGGGTTCTTTCCACGGTCACGTTAGCTCTCGCTCCAGTGTGGAGCTGCAATATGACATAAGTGGGGCTGGAACATTCAATTTGTTCGTGGGGCAGTTGTGAAAAGCCAGTCAGCTACTCACAAAGTTTTGATCTGCACTTTCTGCCCTGTTTCAGGAGTGAACAAACATGTGTGCACACTCCTTCGGGAACAGAAGGCTTTCCCCAGCCTTCCTGTTAGTCCTACCAGCACTCCAGCCAGTCAAGAGGCTCCTCTTCTTTGTGGAGAACCCAGGACTGGGGTGCCTAATATGTAGCTCCAGCTGCTCACTTCCCAGGGAGGATCTCTGCCTGTGAAATCTCTCTTCTCCTCTGAGTCCTCTCCCTTGGGTACAGGTGATCGTTTCTCTTCCCTTGCTGCCTCATTACATGTGAATCTCTTTCTCAGCCTTGGTTATACCGGAGTCTTTCTGCCAGTTTCGTTATTTTTTGCTGAGAATTGTTCCACATATGGAGGTATTTCTGTTGTGTTTGATGCAGCAAGTAAGTTCTACATCTTCCAACTCTGCCATCTTGATTTCCTCCTCTAGGACCAGAGATCTCCTCCATCTTTTAGCTTGCATTGTTCCCATAAGAAATCTTCCATCTTATCTTGGTTCCTTGGTACACAATATCTTTTTTCTCCATGTGTTTTTTTGGTGCTTATAGATTTGTTGAACTTAATATACTTGTGAATTTATAGTTTTGATGAAATTTAGAAAAATTTTCAGCTATTCTTCAAAGGTATTTTTCTGTTCTCCATCTTTTCTCCTCCTCACTCAATTACACATACACTTAGGCTACTTGAAGTTACCCTACTGGTCATAGATTTGCTCTGTTTTAAAAAATTCTTTTTTCTATTTCATTTTGGATAATTCTCTACTACTGTGTTTTCAAGGTCACTAATATTTTTTCTGTAATGTCTAATCTGGTATTAATTCCTGTCTAGTATAGTTTCTATCTCTACAAGTTCAGTTTAGGTGTTTTAGAAAATATCTTCCTTGTACACTTTTTAAATTAAATAGATACAATTTATTTAACATAAGTATTATAAACTGTATAGTATTATAAACTGTATGTAATACAGTTTATTTATCTCTACATTATGGATCACATTTTCCTGTTTCTTTACATGCTTGATAATTAAAAAGAAAAACTAAAACTACTAAAAACCACATTTTGCGTGGTTCTTTCCCTGGCTTTGAGTAATTTTTTGCATGAATGTGCTGATATGTACTCAGCTTATTTGAGAAGATTCTTAACAGATCTGAGTTCTGCCTCTGTGCTGCTGTCTAAATATTTATCAGATGCCAGGATATTGGTAGGCTGCAGTCCATGGGGTCGCAAAGAGTCGGACATGACTGAGCGACTTCACTTTCACTTTTCACTTTCATGCATTGGAGAAGGAACTGGCAGCCCACTCCAGTGTTCTTGCCTGGAGAATCCCAGGGACGGGGGAGCCTGGTGGGCTGCCGTCTATGGGATCACACAGAGTCGGACACGACTGAAGTGACTTAGCAGCAGCAGCAGGATATAGTCAGTTTTACTTTGTTTGAAGCTACGTACTTTTATATTTCTATAAATCTTTTTGAGCTTCGGCCTGGAAGACAGTTAAGTTACTTGGAAACAGTCTGATTCTTTTGGTCTTGCTTTTAAGTCTTGTTAGGTGGGACCAGAGCAGTGCTCATTCTGGAGCCACTTGTACCCCCTCCTGAGGTACTACCCTTTTAAACGTTCTTTCCAACTCCCTGTAAATTATGAGGTGTCCCAGTCTGGCTTGTGAGCACAGACAGTATTCCAGGCCCTGTGTAAATGCTGGGCACTGTTACCGCTAATCCTTTTGGGTGGTTCTTTCCCTGGCTTTGAGTAATTTTCTACATAAATGTGCTGAAAAGTACTCAACTGAATATCTGAGAGAATTCTTAACAGGTCTCAGTTCTGTCCTTGCGTTGCTCTCTCTTTCTTAGCATGCTGTCTTGTGAACTCTAGCCGCCTTGGTTTCTCTCAACTTTAGCATTCATCTCCTCAATCCAGGGGGCCTTGTGGGCTTTGCCTGGGTTTCTTCTCCCTGTCCCATGGTCTAAAAACTCTCTCATGGCTGGGGCAGTTATACCACTCACCTCATTTGTTTTCTGTTTTCAAGGGATTGCTGTCTTTTGTTTTCTGATCTCCAATGCTTCACAAACGGTTGTTTCAAACATTTTGTCCATGTTGTGGTTGTTTCAGGTGGGACGGTAGAATTTTTTTCCTGTTGCTGTATCATGGCTGGAAGTGGAAGGATTTTAAAATGATTGTTCTTAGTAAACTACTGTGCATTTTGAGACTTGTTAATTTAGAATGTGGTATATTTCTTAAGGGAAATTTGCAAAGAGTGGCACTCTGTACCTAGTGAACTGAAAGTATTTAGTGGCTGGATCGCAGCCTGTGGCCTCAGAAACTCTGCTTATCCACTCTGCATGAATGTCATCTTTCAGAGTCAGGGACACATCAGCCTGATTTACAGGTACTGGCAAATAATGCTAGAATGCAAGTCTATTAAATTGTAATGAGAAATGTAACTACCTTAGGACTTGATGTTCATGTCTTTTGTTCAGTGGAATCTTTCTGCATAGGTGAACCACACTTGAACTAAGTGATAATTGAATAATTTATGTTTTTTAAAAAATATTTTTAAGATTTTTGACTGTGCTGGGTCTTCCTTGCTGTGCAGGCCTTCCTCTAGTTGCGGCAAGTGGGGCTCCTCATTGTGGTGGCTTCTCTTGTTGTGGAGCCTGGGCTCTAGGATGCATGGGCTTCAGTAGCTGCATCACGTAGGCACAGTAGTTACAGTTCTGGGGCTCTAGAACACAGGCTCAATAGTTGTGGCACACAAACTTTGTTGCTTTATGGTTTGTTGGATCTTCCTGGTCCAGGGATCAAACCTGTGTCTCCTTCATTTATAGGTGGATTCTTTTATCGCTGAACTACCAGGAAAGCCTGAATGATTTGTCCAAAAAAAATTTATTTGTTGTTGTTGAATCCTAATTTAGATGAAGATTATTTGATGCATAAATGTGCATAAATGCCTATATGCCCTGTGCTATCCCTCTCTTCCAGATTCTTCTTATATACACACTGATGATATTTGCCTCTCTGACTAGTCCCATTTAGATTTTATACCTTCTTCGGATACTTTAATCCAAAAGTAGATAGATTAATACCTAAATCATTTTTGGATGGTATGAAATTTATATGTATCTTTAATGTATCTTTAACCTTTTCTTTTGTTGATTCTTGATTCTTGCTTCAAAGCCTAACTTTGAGGGTAGTCTTACTTCTTCTTTGTCCAGATGCTTTTGTATATTCATCTCACTATCACTGCTGTTTACAATGTATGCCTATCATCCAAAGCTTTTCAAAATAGTATGTCTTTGCTCCTTCATGTTTTCTTGATTTAGAAACATTAATAATTGATTGGGGACTGATCTCTTCTTTATATGGCCATTTTACATTCATTCCTTCATTATTTTAAGAAACATTTATTAAACATGTTCTGAGAGATGAAGATACCCTGGAAGAGCTCTTATGTATAGAGGACCCTATCTGTACTACTATAGTAGCTTGACAACTGCTCAATATTATTGATATTCTCAAAATTGTTTCTATATAAAAGCATACTTATAGCAGTTTGACTGTAGGTTTTGTTGATTTTTAAATTTGATTTGAAAAGTAAATGCCACAGCTTTCTTATGGAAAAATTTCAGTGGAGCCAGACATCTTCTTTATGTGTATTTTTTTCAATAAGCCATGGACCCTCCCCTTCCTGTCAGGACCTTTATACAGGCAGCTTATTTTACATACAATATTCTTTCACCCTCTTCTCTACCTGCCTTTTTTCCTTTTAGCCTTATTGATATATAATTGACAAATAAAATTATGTAAACCTACTGTGTACTGTGAGATGTTTTGATATATGTATAAATTGCAAAATGATTGCCAGAACTAAGCAAATTAACTTATTTGTCTCCTCATGTGTATGTATATATGTGTGTGTGTGTATGTGTATATGTATTTGTGGTAGGATCATTAAGATCGCTTAACAAATTTGGAGTATACAATACAGTATTATAACTATATGTACGTTAGATCTTCAGAACTAATTCATCGTGCATAACTGAAACTTTGTATCCCTTGACCAGTATATCCTCATGTCTCCCATATCCCAGGCCCTGGAAGCCAAAATTCTACTTTCTGCTTCTATTATTTTGACTTTTTAGATTCCACAGATAAGTGAGGTCATATAGTATTCATTTTTCTGAGCCTGACTTATTTCACTTAGCATAATGTCCTCCAGGTTCATTCACGTTACTGTAAATGAAAAAATTTTTTCATTTTCAATTCAGTTCAGTCACTCAGTTGTGTCTGACTCTTTGTGACCCCATGGACTGCAGCACGCCAGGCTTCCCTGTCCATCACCAACTCCTGGAGCTTGCTCAAACTCATGTCCATTCAGTCAGTGATGCCATCCAGCCATCTCTGCCACCCCCTTCTCCTCCTGCCTTCAGTCTTTCCTAGCATCAGGGTCTTTTCAAATGAGTCAGTTCTTCACGCCAGATGGCCAAAGTACTAGAGCTTCAGCCTCAGCATCAGCCCTTCCTGTGTCATGCTTTCATGACCATTCAGCCATCATTGGAAGTTAGGTGGATTTCACGTTTTGGCTATTGTGAATCATGCTACAATGAACATGGGATGGCAGATATCTCCTCAGTATTCTATTTTCACTTCCTTTGGATACATGCCCAGAAGTGGATTGTTGGGTCATATGGTAGTTCTATTTTTAATTTTTTGAGGAAGCTCCATATTGTTTTCCATAGTAGATGTAATGTTTTATATTCCTACCAGCAGTATACAGGGTTTGCTTTTCTGCACATTCTCACCAACACTTATTATCTCTTTTCTTTTTGATAATAACAGTTCTAAAAGATGTAAGGTGATATGTCATTGCATTTCCCTGATGGTTAGTGTTGGTGAGCATTTTTAAATATATCTATTTGTCATTTGTATGTCTTATTTTGAGAAATAAGACATTTAGGTCTTTTGCCCAGTTTTTTTTTTTTTTTTTTTTTTTGGTTGTTGAGCTGTCTGATATTAACTCCTTATTGGATATATTTTCTCCTATTCCATAGATTGTCTTTTCACACTACTGATAGCTTCCTTTGCTGTGAAGAAGCTTTTTAATTTTTTGATAGAATAAAAGACTTTAAATTCTATAATGCTTTACAATTTTCAAAAGTTTCACATATATAATTTCATATAATCCCATAATAAGCTTTCCCTCTCTCTTTTTTCCACTGTAGAAGCTTTTAGTTTGGTGAAATCCCCTTTGTATATTTTAATGTTGTTTGTACTTTTGAGGTCATATCTGAAAAGTCATTGAGCTTTTCCCTATGTTTCTTCTAATGATTTTACAGCTTTAGTTCTTATATTTAAGTCTTTAATCTATTTTGAATTGGTTTTTGTATATAGTATGAGATAGGGGTTCATTTTCATTCCACTGCATATGGATATCAAGTTTCCCAACACCATTTTTTGAAGATACTGCCCTATTCTGCATTGTATGTTCTTGGTACCATTGTTAAACTAGTTGACTGTAAATGCAGAGTTTTATTTCTCAGCTCCCTCTTCTGTTCCTTTGGCCTAGATGTCTATTTTATTATGACAGTTCCATGCTGTTTTTATTAGAATAGTTTTGTAGTGTATTTTGAAGTCAGGTAGTATGGTGCTTCCAGCTTTGTTCTTTTGCTCAAGATTGTTTTGGCTATTTGATATCTTGTGGGTTCACATGAACTTTGCACACTTTTTCTATTTCTGTGAAAAATGCCTTTGTAATTTTGATAGAGATTTGCATTTGTAGATCACTTTGAGTAGTATGGACATTTTAAGGATATTAATTCTTCTAATCCATGAATATGGCATATCTTTTCATTTTTACACTTCAGTTTATTTTGTCAATGTTTTATAGTTTTCAACATACAGATCTTCACCTCCTTGATTATACTTATACGAGTGTTTGAATTGCTGAATAGTTAATATCACATGGTTCAGTTCAGCTCAGTTAAGTCACTCAGTTGTATCGAACTCTTTGTGATCTCATGGACTGCAGCATGCCAGGCTTCCCTGTCCATCACCAACTCCCAGAGCTTGCTCAAAACTCATGTCCATAGAGTCAGTGATGCCATCCAACATCTTATCCTCTGTCATCCCCTTCTCCTCCTGCCTCTATCTTTCCCAGCATCAGCATTTTTTCCAGTGAGTTGGCTCTTAGTGTCAGGTGGCCAAAGTACTGGAGTTTCAGCTTCAGTATCAGTCCTTCCAATGAATATTCAGGACCAATTTCCTTCAGAATGGACTGGTTGGATCTCCTTGCAGTCCAAGGGACTCTCAGGAGTCTTCACAGTCATCACAGTTTTGAACTGTGATGCCACAGTTCAAAAGCATCAATTCTTCAGTGCTCAGTTTTCTTTATAGTCCAACTCTCACATCCATACATGACTACTGGAAAAACTATAGCCTTGACCAGACGGACCTTGGTGGGCAAAGTAATGTCTCTGCTTTTTAATATGCTGTCTAGGGTGGTCATAGCTTTTCTTCCAAGTAGCAAGCCTCTTTTAATTTCATGGCTGCAGTCACCATTTGCAGTGATTTGGGACCCCCCCTCCCAAATAATGTCTGTCACTGTTTCCATTGTTTTCCCATCTATTTGCCATGAAGTGATGGGACCGGATGCCGTGATCTTCGTTTTCTGAATGTTGAGTTTTAAGCCAACTTTTTCACTCTCCTTTTTCACTTTCATCAACAGGCTCTTTAGTTCTTTGCTTTCTGCCATAAGGGTAGTGTCATCTGCATATATGAGGTTATTGACATTTCTCCTGGCAATCTTGATTCCATGTTGTGCTTCATCCATCCTGGCACTTTGTATGATGTACTCTGCATATAAGTTAAATAAGCAGAGTGACAATATATAGCCTTGATGTACTCCTTTCCTGATTTGGAACCAGTCTATTGTTCTTTGTCCACTTCTAACTGCTGCTTCTTTATCTGCATACAGATTTCTCAAGAGGCAGGTCAGGTGGTCTGGTATTCCCATCTCTTTAAGAATTTTCCACAGTTGTTATATCACATGGTAAAAGGGCAAAAACTACTAGAGTCTACAGAATATCAGAAATACGGTAATAGGAGAAAAAAAGAATAAGGATTAATCTTTATGCCTGCTTTTTGTAAAACATTTCTTAATTGTATTAATATCAAAGTGAATGAAATGTTATATTTTTAGCAACGCAATTGATCATAAGTTTTCCTTTGCAGGTAGATTGGACTCTGAATATTGGAGAGCAAGCCATTGATATATGTATTGTGTCTTTCATTCAGTCAGCATCTTCTGTTTTTGTTCTTGGTGAGAGAAACTTTTTTGCCTTAAGGATAATGGACAAATTCGATTTATGAAGAAACTTGATTATAGCCCAAGTTGTTTTCTCCCATATTGCTCAGGTGTGTAGAAAGATTTTCTTTTATCTTTTCCATATGTCGTTACTATGTTATATACACCAGAAAAAGCCCAAGTCACTCACATATATTTTAAAGAACTAGGAAAATAGTTTTATACTGAACATGTAATGGAAATTTTAGCTTTTAAAGTTTGAATAGAGGTTTGATATAAAGCACACATTTGGTTTTGTCAGTCATTTTACTTTGTACAAAATGATTTGTAGAATTGACCTCAGGTATATAATAATGCTTTCCAGGATGTGGCTATTCAAGATGCTTCCAAGAGAACATCAGACTCTTTTATAAGGAGAAATGAGCATAGTAATGACTCATAGAATAACTTATCTGTAGTGAATGTCTAGTAAATCAATAACTTAAATATGTTAAATATATTAATCAAGTTCATCCTTTTAGATAAAGTGCAAAAATGTTGGCCACTCTAGTTATAGTTTCTCTAGTTATATATATAGTTTTTATATATTTATAAATGATTAAAAAATTTTTTGGTACTGGTACCTTGAAATTGAAAAACCATGTTTTATTATTTAAAATCTTTATGCATTAAGTCAAGATGTTATAATTAATTTGTATCATAAATCCTCTAAAAGGAATGTAAAAACTGTTGAAAATGATTTTTTTCTTACTATTCTTTTTCTATCTTCCATCCATAGTTTCTGAAGGAACAATAAATACTTTGATTGGAAACCATAATAATATGTTGCATATTTATCAAGATGTGACATTGAAATGGGCCACTCAACTTCCTCATGTTCCTGTAGCAGTAAGAGTGGGCTGTTTACAGTAAGTGGTTTAATTTAAAAGAGTATCTTAAGGAATTCACTAGAAGTTTTATGAAACAGTGGCAAATGATTTTACTAAAAACGGCAAGTAAAGTTGAATATCAACAATGAAGACAATTTAAAATATAAATTTTATTAGAAAGAAAGTGAAAGTGAATTCACTCAGTCATGTCTGACTCTTTGAGACTGCTTGGACTGTGAGACCCCTTGGGCTTTAGCCTACCATGCTCCTCTGTCCATGGGATTTTCCAGGTAAGAGTACTGGAGTGGGTTGTCATTTCCTCCTCCAGAGGATCTTTTCAACCCAGGGATCGAACCCAGGTCTCCCACATTGTAGGCAGACCCTTTACCATCTGAGCTACCAGGGAAGTCTTTATTAGAAAAGGAGAATATAAAAAGCTTTAATGAGCACCTTTAATCATTTTTATTTAGTATCTCTAGCAAGATATTCTTTATAAATTTAAGATTTCAAGAAAATAGTTTACCTGATAGATAATTTTCTTTAAAATAAAAGAGGATTTCTGTAAGCATTTAATGAATCCCATTTAGAGATCGCTTATTATTAGACTGTGAGGATATTACACTTCAAGGCTTGTTTCAGAACTTACTGTGTCAAATGGTGCAGAACTGCTAATGATTATGTGTTTAAGAGAGTGTCAATTTTTTTTCAATTTTTTAAAATTGGAGTATCGGAAAAGGCAATGGCATCCCACTCCAGTACTCTTGCCTGGAAACTCTCATGGACGGAGGAGCCTAGTAGGCTGCAGTCCATGGGGTCGCTGAGTCAGACATGACTGAGTGACTTCTCTTTCACTTTTCACTTCCATGCATTGGAGAAGGCAGTGGCAACCCACTCCAGTGTTCTTGCCTGGAGAATCCCAGGGATGGCGGAGCCCAATGGGCTGCCATCTGTGGGGTCGCACAGAGTCAGACATGACTGAAGTGACTTAGCAGCAGCAGCAGCAGCAGATTGGAGTATAATTGCTTTACAGCATTGTGTTCCTTTCTGTTGTACAATGAAGTGAGCCAGCTATATGTCTACAGATAATATTCCCTCCCTCCAGAGCCTCCCTCCCCTACCCTCACCCCATCCCAACCCTCTAGGTCATAGCAGAGTGCTGATTTAAGTTCATTTTTAGTAAAGATCCTTGAAAAGAAAAAGCCATTGAGACATAAAGGGATGAACTTTAGTACTGGGATGGAAATCTGGGTACAATCCTGCTGCATGTAGGGGGCAGGGTTAGACATTAGGGTAGCAGTTTCTCCTGATGGTGCCAGGAGGAAGCCAGACAGCTTAAGTTTTAAATGGGGGCCTTAGGCTTCCCTGGTGGCCGAGACGGTAAAGCGTCTGCCTACAATGCAGGAGACCTGGGTTTGATCCCTGGTTCAGGAAGATCCTTTGGAGAAGGAAATGGCAAACCAGTCCAGTGTTCTTGCCTGAGAAATCCCATGTACAGAGGAACCTGGTGGGCTACAGTCCGTGAGGTCACAAAGAGTTGGACAGACTGAGCAACTTCACTTTCACTTTTTGCATTTAAAATGAAAGACAAAATTCGTGTCTTAACATGAACTCTACAAAATCTATCAAAAATAGTAATAGTTTGTCAGTATATGAAGCAATATCTTGACAGACTCTGTAGCATCTCAGATTATGTTTAGAATTAAAAATCTCGATAAATGTATACAAACCAACTTTCTATAAAGCTTCATGGATTCCCAGATCTATTCAGTTCTGCTTATTTAAATAATTTTATTGAATGTTTTAAAACCATATGGAGAATTTGTCAGTAACGCTCATAGTATTTGATCAGTGTGACTAATCCCCCAATTTAAGAGGCTGAATGTAGAATATTACTGTAGAGGCTCTATGAAAGTCCTTTATATTTATATTAATGGTTAATCTGAAGCTTACATATTGGAAAAATGAAAACAATGTTTTGAAAACATTGAATATTTTAAAAAGAAATTGCTTCTTATATTTTATGAGAAAATGCTGTGCACTTAACACAAATTACAGTTCTTTTGTATCTGAAGAAAAATTTAAGATCTTGAGGTTAGGTTTTTCAAAGTCTACCAGATGGTGTTTTGAGTTCAACCAAACACTCAGATTCACCAGACATTTTATATCAGTTTTACTTACAAGGATTTAGAGCAGGAACAATATCTTGCCAGCAGGGCAGTATCAAGTATTTGTCTTCTGGGAGAGTAATTCTTGCAGCAGCTCATGTATCCGCTCAAGAGCTGTTCTGTTTGGCCCCCAAGTGACAGCTCAGGTGCAAGAACACAGATTCACACTGGTGGGTGTGTGACCCGTCCTGGCTTAGAGTCTCAATGCCCCTAGGAGCCAGTATCTTTAACTACTACAAACTCATTGTGGTCTTTGTGTGTATGTGGGCCATGGGAGAGTAATGGGTAGAAAGACCTTATAGAGATAACATCTTCAGCTGAAATACTTACAATACACTTGTAACTTGTATTTACAAGGGATGTGCCTATTTTAAGAGTTACCATACTCATACAGAAACTCAGAGATATGGTTTCTCCATGGATATTTATGGTTAATTTATAGTTTCTGGTCCAGTTGCAGCTTACAAGTCAAGAGTCATATAATAACTGGAAATATCTTGAGGGAGGGATCAAATTTCTATATAGTGTGTGCTGCAAGATGCTTATATTCAAAATTTGTCTGTCAGACCTAAATTTAGGTGTTTGTAAGTGAAACTTCCTGTTTCTCATAGCTTTTTAAAGATCATAATTATAAATAATTAAATGCAACTATTACCATTCATGATTTCCAGTTAATATATAGTAATAATTTCTAATTATTCATTGGAAGATTTTTCTTACGTTTATGCACTTTAATGTAAAAGTATAGGATTAGACTGAAAGAATTTCATTGTAATTTTTACAAAGTTAAAAAAAATTGTTACTGACTTAACTATAGCATATCTGTATTTAGAAGTTATTTTTGAAGCTAGAACACTTAAATAACTTTGTTTCTGCTTTTATTACCTTGAGGGTTAAACTTTTTAGGAGAAGCTTCCTTGGCTGAATGTGTTTATTTGTAAAGGAAATTGCTGCTATTTTAATATGTTTCTTTTCAATGAATAAGAAATGTTGGATTGGGATCAAGTTGGTGCAATTGTATGTAATAACAGCAGTTTCTTCAGAAACTACGATGCTTTATTTCCTCCCACTCCCTTCTACTTGGCAGTCTTAGTCCTCTCTACCTTGTTTATTATAAACCAACTTTAAATCTGTCTGGGTTTCCTACTTTCTTTTCAGGATAAATGGCGCTCTTGATTAGAGTTTTTAGTCTAATTCTTTTTAATTTTTGTGTGTTATACTGTAGGAATGTGAAATAAATATAGTGTACAGAATCAGAAGAGCCCAAATGTGATAATGTTCTTTAAATTCTTAGCTGTCACTATTTAACTCTCATTGCTTGAAGTAGCTGTGGAAGCCTGGCCGAGTATCTTACCTCTGCTACGGTCAGTTTCCCAAATGGCAAATAAAGATCATTGTTTATCGGTAACGTTATTCTCTCCAGAGATATGAAATGTATCTAAACGTGGAAGTCTATTTGAATGGACATTCAAAGTGATGGGAGTCTTTCCAGACTTTAGCTGGCAGCCACAGCCATTGTGCTTTAAAATCTTGTTACAACTCATTTTGTAGTATAAACAATTTGGTCTAGTACTGTGTTTTTCTTCCTAGACTGTATTTCCTTATAGTGACTTTTTATAACTATCAGTATTCAACATTTTATTCTTTAGCCTTCATTGATATAGTATTATTAACCAGAATGTTTTTCCCATTTCTTTTCTGGATTTTCAGATTTCTTCTTTGAGTCGTAACAAGTCACATACATAAGCCTTTTCTTCCTACCCTGATCTCCTCCTTTGAATTTCTGGAATGTTCATAGTATGTTGGTGACTCCTCTTTGCTTTTCCTCACTCCTTAATTTGATCATACAGTGTTTTAATGTAGGGACTTGTTCTGCTTTTGCATACCACATTGAATAATCAGTCAGAAAGCTGAACATATTGTATATGCTTGGTAGATACATAAAAGTCATTGTAGTTTGTGTATGTCAGGGTACGGGGTGGCTAGAAAGACCTTATAAGGGTTTTTCATTTAAAACCCTTTTAAATATGAAAAAAATTGAGACTCATAGATAGGATATTATTTTCTTTGAAGACATTTATTAGAGATTTTAAATTTTAAAGAGACTTTTTCTTTCATTTTTTAGTCCAACATTTGCAGTTAATTTGTCTTTTTTCCCCCTTTGTGGTTTGTAGAAAGAATGTTGGCTTATATATACACTTTTTGCTATATTTTTAATGATTTCCTTTGTGGCTTAATATTCCACATAATATTTGTAAATATTCATAGAAGTAGGATGGAACATAGATTGTGACTTTCAGAGCCTGTGCAGTCTTATTGATATTTTCCTCTATTAATCTGTTCTAGCTTAGGAGTAGAATGTTTGCCTTACATTACTATATTTTTCTGTCAATTTTTTGTTGACTATCTAAATATTTTTAACTTATATATTGTAGTTTTATGTATTCAGCTTATGTTTGTGATATTTATTTTATTTTTTGGTTAGTTTAAAACATTTTGCCCATATAAAGTGATCTTTTTTGGTGTATGAGCTTTCATTAAAAAAACATTTTTTTGTTTTGTTGCTTTTTGTTTGCTTTGAGTTCGCTTTGTTATTAATTATTGGCATGCTGTTGTCTATGGTTTTTAACCTGTAACGTTATTTCAGGTGTAACTCTTATAAACAGAGTTTGATTGGATTTTTCAAGCCATTTTGAAGGCTGTTGTCTTTTAATCCATTTAAAATTGCTACATTTGGTGTATTCTGTCATTTTTCATCTTCTGTGATATTCTCTGTTTTCTTTGGTTTCCATTTCTTATATGTGAGTTGTGGTCTCTTTGCACTTGGATTCTTCCATGTATTAGATATTATATACACATACATATCTCTTTATTTTTATCAGCTATAAATTATTATTGTTAAATTATTCTAATGGTTTTTTCGAGAATGTTTTAAAGTTGCTTTCAGTTTTTATGTAGACAATATAATGACTTTAATATATTTTTTCTATGTCTGTTAAAGATTGTGAATCTATTTCATGAATTATAGTTTTTTGACTTATTAATTTTGCTTCATCTCTCAACAGGATGATTTAATGTTCCTCAAAATGATAGAAGGTGTTATATTGTATGGTAAAAAATTTTCATCACATTTCCCTCATACTTTATTGATGTTGCTCCTTTAATTTAAAAAAATAACTTTTGTGAAAAAAATAATTGTGCTTTTGCAAAAAGTATAGAACTGTGTGCACTATTTAAGATTCAAACATTATCTGGAATTCCCTGGCAGTCCAGTGGTTAGGACTTAGCACTTTCACTGTCGTGGGCTTGGATTTGATCTGGGAGCTGAGATCCTTCAAGGCATGCAATGTGACCAAAAAAACCAAAATCCCAAACAAACAAACAAACAAACAACAGAAAGAGAGAGTTAAAACTTAAGCATTATTGAAAGGTACAAGTAAGAAAACCAAAAATAAAACTAACAGCTATTCTAACCAAAGTTGTTCCAATCTTACCATCGGGAATTAACATTTGTTAGCACCTATTAAACATCAAGCCTGGTATTTTTGTCTAAGTGTTAGTAACTCAGTCGTGTCTGATTCTTGTGTCCAATTCTTTGCGACTCCATGGAATGTAGCCCACCAGGTTTCTCCGTCTATGGAATTCTCCAGGCAAGAATACTGGGAGGGGTTGCTCTCCCCTTTCCAGGGTATCTTCCTGACCCAGTGATCAAACCTGGGTCTCCTACACTGCAGGCAGATTGTTTACCATTGAGTCACCATTTTTGTCTACAGATTTACCAATTAGACATAGAGTAACATTCACAAACTAGAATCATGGGTTTTATATTTAAATTTATATCCTAACAGAAAAAGAAATAGATGAAATGGAAGGAATAAATGAGTTTTACATAAATATTTGTTCACAACAACATATTTCAGTTTCTAAAATTACCCCCTGAAGGATAGAAAAAAAAGTAAAAACTTGATATTTCAGTTTTTTAAAGTGGTATTTCCAATTTTGGCAGTGCCCACTGACACTTGTTATAAAAAAATAAAAGCAGCATATTTATTCTTTCTTCTTCCTCTCTTCTTATTGAATTCTGACAGTGTTGGTAACTTACTATTATTTTGTCAGAGTTTAAAACATTCACATGCATTTTAATAATCACTGTTTTTAGTCTTTTCATCGTATCCACTCAGAGCTCACCACTAATTCTTATACTGTTCCTGAATTATCTTGATTTACTTCTTGGATAGTTGAATTTAATCACCCAGTAGATTTGAGGAAAGCCTTACAAGTCTTCTTGCATTCTTGAAAATTGTTTATTGCTTTTATACTTGAAGGTTATCTTAGTTTCTATCAGAATTTTGGGCTTTCCATTTGGTGTTGACAGTTACTGGGGTAAAGTGTGAGGCTGGCTGAAATTTTTTAAAAAACTTCTTATTGACTGAGTTATTTTATTCTTCCTGGATGCTCATATCTGACTTATTTTTAAATCCTTAAAAGACGGTAAATTCACTAGCAATGTCTTTAGTCAGTTTATTTTGTGTGTGTCACTTTGTTCCAGAACAAGGTAAGATTCGACAGATTTAAGTTTTTATTAATTTCAGAAAAATGTTCTTCATAATACCTTTGAGTATCAGTTTTCTTAATCAATATCATTATTATAAATTATTAACCTTACATTGTCTTCCAAATCTGGCATCGTCTCATTAGTTGTCTTTTTGCTCTTTTGATTTGTATGCTTTTTATCCATTTCTCTTTACCTTGTTTGTTTTTAGTTTATTCTGTTTTTCCTTGTTATTGCTGCTAATGTGGTTTTCATCCCTCCAGTTGTGTTCATACTTTTCAAACAAAGAAAAAATTACGTTTCTTTCATTTCATTAATACAGTGGTAGCTTGTATGGTTTCTTCTTTCATTTTCCTGGGAAGTTCTTCTTGCTATGGATATTTTCTGCTTATGTTCCAGTCTCCCTCATCTCTGTCTCTTTTACTTGATTTGCAATTGGCTCATCTGGTAGAATCTGCCTGCAATTCAGGAGACACAGGAGATGCAGGTTCGATCCCTGGGTCAGAAAGATCCCTGGAGGAGGAAATGGCAACCCAAACCAGCATGCCTGAAAAGTGGAGCCTGGTAGGCTACAGTCCAAAGGGTCACAAAAAACTGGACACGACTGAGTGGTGCTTAATATCAAAAACACAGATGTCCTCTATTCATTACTTTGCAATTATTGCTCATTTTTAAAACGATGACAGCAATTTACTTAAGAATTTTGGGCAAGTGATAGGAGAAAGGAATGAACTCAGACCACCTGAGTCTTTTACCTTCCTATTGTGTTTATTTCCTCCTTGGCCCCACTGGTCCATCTCCCTCAGTTTTCAGGGTTTAAGAGGTGGATGAGTCTAACAGAGGTCCCCCTATATCCCTAGTAACAGACGCTTGGTGTCAAAAATTGGTGGCTGCTACTTGTTCTCTTACCTTCAGTGGTTGGGAAGGCAGCTGACTGATATGTGCATCTTATACTTCTACTGTGCTTTCTTTTTAACATTTTTTAATTGAAATATAATTGATTTACAATATTGTGTCAGTGTCAGATATATGGCAGTGATTCAGTTATATATATCTCTATATATATACACTATTTTTGAGATTCTTTTCTATTGTCAGTTCTTATAGTCTATTGAGTACAGTTCCATGATTGCAGTATATAATAGGTCTTTCTTATCATATGTAGTTTTCATGCGTTCTAATTCCTGAATCCCACTCGTGCCCTTAGATCTCTATATTAGTTTAGAACCTGACTCTTTATCCCTCTATACTTGAGGTCTAATGAATATGTGTCAGCTCTTGGCATCCTATCCTATTATTTTTGTTGTTCAGTTGCTAAGTTGTGTTCCACTCTCTGTGACCCCATGGACTGGAGCACTTGAGGCTTCCCTGTATTTCACTGTTTCCCAGAGTTTGCTTAAACTTATGTCCATTGAGTCAGTGGTGCCATCCATCTCATCCTCTGCCACCTTCTTTTCCTCTGTTCCTCAGTCTTTCCCAGCATCAGGGTCTTTTCTAGTGAGTTGGCTCTTTGCATCAGGTGGTCAAAGTATTGGAGCTTCAGCTTCCACATCAGTCCTTCCAACGAATATTCAGGGGTGATTTCCTTTAGGATTGACTGCTTTGATCTCTTTACAGTCCCAGGGACTCTCAGGAGTCTTCTCTAGCACCACCATTTGAAAGCATTAATTCTTTGGTACTTAGCCTTCTTTATGGTCCAACTATCACATCTGTACCACGACTACTGGAAAAAGCCATGGCTTTGTCTATACGGACCGTTGTCAGCATGGTGATGTCTCTGCTTTTTAATATGCTGTCTAGGTCTGTCATAGCTTTTCTTCCAAGGAACAAATCCTATTATGGTCTGCAGTTTAAAATGTTCAGCCCAAATAAAATAGATGAACAGCTAGAACCTACAGTATAGCACAGGTTCAGTTTAGGTCAGTTCAGTCACTCAGTTGTGTCCGACTCTTTGTGACCCCATGGACTGCAGCACACCAGGCCTCCATCACCAGCTCCTGGAGCTTGAGGTGAAGTCGCTCAGTCGTGTCCGACTCTTTGCGATCCCGTGGACTGTAACCTACTAGGCTTCTCTGTCCATGGGATTCTCTAGGCAAGAATACTGGAGTGGATTGACATTTCCTTCTCCAGGGGATCTTCCCAACCCAGGAATCGAATCTGGGTCTCCTGAATTGGAGGCAGACGCTTTAACCTCTGAGCCACTTACTCAAACTCAAATCCATTGAGTCGGTGATGCCATCCAACGATCTATTCAATAGGTTGTAATAATGTATAACAGAGAAGAATCTGAAAAAGAATAGACATTTGTGTATGTATTACTAGATCACTTTGCTATATACCTGGAAATTATGTCAACTATACTTCAATAAAAATTAAATATTTGTCCTTAACATTTGTTGATTATGATTGTAGTGATTTTCTTGCTCAGTTTCCCTCCCCCTTTTATAATGGGGTCACTGGTTGTTATTGTCATACTTTCTACTGTTTTTGATAAGTTTTGAGGAGTTTTGCTGTCCGTCTTTGGCTGGAAGTCATTTAAAAAAAAATCAGTTGATGTTTATAGTTGCTGGGGAGAGAATTATGGAAAACTTGATTTTTGTCCTGTAGCTAATTCTTTGTGTCTGCTTGCTTGAAGAATGGTTTTCATTGTTTTTTCAGTAAGTGCCACATTTGTCACTATGTACTTGTGTTATACCATTTTTTTTTGATTTAGTTGGGAATGTGGTGGATTTAATTGGTTTAGACTATTTCTTTGATTGCTGAAGAAAGCTTCCTTCTATTGTGTGTTCCGATTATTCATCCAGTTTTATTTGGTATAGTCCATACTTCAGGGAAATGAATGTCTTCTGTTTGACTATTTATTTTCTGTTCCTTATATCAGCTATGTTCTTCCTCATAGTTTTTATTTTGTCATTTTTCTTCCTATTTTCTGGGAGATTGTCTGAATTTTGTGCTGTGTATCAATGCTTCCACAGCACTGGTTTTACTCTTTTTAATGTCTACTATTGAAGATATTTTAAGTCTGCTGAAGTGCTAGCTTCCTCCCTTCTGACATGCCTCTCGCCTCCTGCATCACTGTTATTAACCAGTGGAGTGCCTGGCAGGCTGCAGCTCCCATGATGGACTTGTACCGGGAGGACTTCCCAGGTGGCTCAGTAGAAAGAATCCCCCTGTCAATACAGGAGATGCAATCCCCTGGAGAAGGAAATGGCAACCCATTCCAGTATTCTTGCCTGGGAAATACCATGGACAGGGCAGCCTGGTGGGCTACAGTCTTTGCGGTCTCAAAGAGTTAGACATGACAGAGTAACAAGTATGCACACACTTGTACCGGGTATGTCTTACTTTAAAACATGTGAGTATTTATTTTGGGGTTCTATTGCTGAGCATATAGTGTGCTACTATCAATTTCTATCCTTTATTTGTTTTATAGAAATTGTTACCTCTGTCTAGATGTAGTGCAGAGAGGCCAAGGGCAGTTGCAGAAGTGGGAAAGATTCCGATGGGATAAAATACCTTGCTTCCATAATGGGTCAAGTTTGAGTAGTAAAAGATGTCAGCCAAGTTTTATGGAACCTGGGTTTCTGAACTAGATTAGGGTAGCTATTGAGCTAACGGAAGAAGGATAATACATCCTCCTGCCTTTGTTCAGCTGATCTCTATGAAATGAAGCTGGGGTGTGGCATAAGCTAAAGCTATACTTTTGGCTTTGTCTACCTGATAATTAGTTTAAATTTCTTTTAGGTTCTGAATTTACAATTTTCAGGATTGTTTTTTATACTTTCTTCCCCATTTCTTCCTTTTCTCAATGATTTTGTGTCTGTGTGTTTCTTTCAGTTCTTGTATGGCTTTTTTAGTTAGCTATTGGAGTAGTTGCTTGAGGACTGTTGCAGTATTGAATCAAAGATTTCAGGGGAGCCTTAGAGTCATATTATTAAATGGTAGAAAAAATTCTAGTTGGAAATTAGATTTGAATAATACTGAATTTAAGTTTTGTTTTTTTTTTTTAGGAGTTGGCATTTTTTTCCAGTTCTGACTACCATTTACTTTTTAAAAATAATTTCTGTTCAAGCTAGAGATTGAGCAGTATAGTGAGATTTTTGGGAAAAGTTTTAAAATGGAAACCTTTTAAGAAAGATATAGTCCTTGAAAGGTGGCTGCACTCTTAATTTTACTCAGAATATATCACTATCTTTAGTAACTGGTTATCTCACTGTCCTTTCTGACTCGTTCATATTTGGTTTTATTTCCTGCAGTGCTCATTATAGCTAAATTCTGATCAACGGAAGAGAATTTGAATACTCTTGTAAAATTTAACATAGTGGGTTTTGTCATTAATTTGATTGTTTTCCTAACCTTCCATTTTCCTCACTATAAGTCAGAATGTATATTCTTTTGGTGACTGAAAAATTTTTTATTTGATTAAAATTGGTGTTTTTGTTACTGTAATTAAATTAAGTTTAACTTAACTCATTTTACTGTGATGAAGCTTACTGATTTTCAATGTTTTCATTATTATTCTATCCTGAAAAGTCTAGTTCCTTCCTCTGTTTTTTATTTGCTTGTTTAATTTTTGTTTTGTTTTGTCTTTTCACTTTATTTGAGAAGTAAAAATATCTTTTCTGTGTTAATAGTGATAAATCAGTGTTAAAGAAACCCATTGTGACTTGAGTGGCATAAGTTTATAATTTGGTTGCTAATTAATATGATATTGCATATTATGTTATAAATAGAGCAAGAGAACCCCTATCAGAAAAGAGAAGTTTCAATATGAGACCTGATGGATCTGCCAGGTGTCTTCCCAGGTAGCTCAGTGGTAAAGAATTCATTGTATAATACAGGAGACACAGGTTTCATCCCTGGGTGGGGAAGAGCCCCTGGAGAAGGAAATGGCAACTCACTCCAGTATTCTTGCCTGGGAAATCCTGTGAACAGAGGAGCCTGGTGGGCTACCGCCCATGGAGTTGCAAAGAATAGACATGACTTAGTGACTGAGTGTGCATGGGCCTGCTGTGCTGTGCTTAGTTGCTTAGTTGTGTCCTGCTCTTTGCGACTCCGTGGGCTGTAGCCCTTGAGCCTACCAGGCTCTTCTGTTCACGAGATTTCCCAGGCAAGAATACTGGAGTGGGTTGCCATTTCCTCCTCCAGGGGATCTTCCCCACCCAGGGATAGAACCTGCATTTCCTGCATTGTAGGGCGAATTCTTTATCACAGAGCTACCTGGGAATTCCACGTGTAACACAATTGATTATAACTTAATATAAGGAGATACGGTGGAAGGAAGAGAAGGAAGAACAGAATTTATCATATTTGGTATTTTTTTATCTACTGCTTATGATTGATACCTCAGTAACCATGATGTAGACAAATTATGTCAATTCTATTGAAGCATTTTGGGGGTAAAGTGAATTGCATTACTTTTGATGGTCATCATTACTTGTATGCATATACAGTATTTCCATTGTGTATGGTCAAGGTCTTTAATGAGGTGATTTCTAGGTTTTATATTGATTGGATTTTATGTCAATTGAATAAGAATTGTGCTTGTGAAGTTCTTATAGTCATGTAGCTAAACCGTGGTTGACCTATGACCTGTCATTTTTTATGTTGCTTTATAACTGTAGTGTTGCTCTTTCGATAAGATTTTATTCACATTGAAACAACTTGCAGTAATCATATAAGTAAATTAAAAAGTCATATATTTATTGTTATTTATCACTTGGGGCTATAATCCTCAGAAAAACTTTTCTTATGAAAGTTAGAAATCTTCCATTTGTGGCCTCATGTTTTCATTATCATTTGGTTTTTTTAATGTAGTAATGTGAAACACAGCATCTTCCTTTCTCATGAAAAGTTTAATAGGAATTACAGTTGCAGATTGTTTGACTTTGGTACGTTCCATAGTAGGTCTGTCTGATTTGCCTTCCAGAGGCTTTAAAAACACTGTACAGCCAAGGTAAGGAGTTGCACTCAGAAGGCCAGTTAGGTTTATTCTTTTCTGTTTTATAAATTAAATGTTTTAACGGTAGAATTCCTCTTATTATTATGTATTTCCACTGAAAAGTTTTTTGGACATACTGTCATAGAGGCTGTGAACTTCTCTTAAAAAGAAGTGCTCAAAGAAAATGATCTATGTGGAAGAGCTTTGTGTTTAGTTTTTGATTTCTATCCTATACTGATATGAGAGTTAGTTTCATAGTGGGTGAGGGGGCTGGCAGAGGGGTCAGTTGTGCAGGAGAGTGGTAGCAGCAGGAAAGTGTTATGCTTTTCACTCATTAGGGTGAGTTTTATCTTTCATTAAACACAGCTTCATGACACTTTGGTCTTGGAGATCATTTGTATTAGTTGGTGACTTTGCTTTCATCTTTCTGGAAAATACATCCTCACTTCAAATACTCTGGTTTCAAAGATAAAATGAGGTTTTAAATTTGTTTCTAAATTATTAAAAATTATTTGTGTTTCCCAGAGGAAAATAGTCCCAGAGGAAAATAAGTTACTTCCTGGAGAATATTGAAGGGAAAGAAAGTGATTTTGGGGGGTATATTGGGTTATATGCTGCTGCTAAGAACTTTGGAACTTTTAGGACTTAGTTCTTTCAACTTGTTAACCAGTACATGGTCTATATATCTGTACTAGCATTGGAGTGCATATCTGGGATATTGCCAAGATGAAAAAAAGTATTTGTAAATATATAAATCTTAACTGTATAAGCTAAAATTGATGCCTTGAGATTAGAATCAGTTGTTATCTGAAAGAATGCATCAATGCTTATTTATTGCCTGTTGTATACTGGCATCATAGCATCATTAGGATCTTAAATTCTAAACAGAACTACATTAGTAACTCATTTGAAACTTATAAAATGTTAGTAGTTTAGAAGTCTTCACTAACTCCCTACATCTTTAAAATACTGATTGGGAAGAGTGATATTGCATTATTTCATCTCAAGATACTAGAAATTACAGAAGAAAATGGGGCTGAAAAAATAATATAGTCAGGTAATCATGTTATCATTTAAGTCCTCTATATAATTTTAAGTTGGAACTGGTAAGTAAATGAAATCTCACCTGCAAAAATAAGGCTTTAACTCTCAATTATCTGGCTTTCATGACCCATGGAATCTGTCACTGAATAGAGTGTTACCATATATTGTACAATTGGGGATCTGTATTCACTGGTTTCAGAGAAGGCAATGGCACCCCCACTCCAGTATTCTTCCTGGAAAATCCCATGGACGGAGGAGCCTGGTAGGCTGCAGTCCATGGGGTCACTAAGAGTTGGACACGATTGAGTGACTTCACTTTCACTTTTCACTTTCCTGCATTGGAGAAGGAAATGGCAACCCACTCTAGTGTTCTTGCCTGGAGAATCCCAGGGATGGGGGAGTCTGGCGGGCTGCCGTCTATGGGGTCGCCCAGAGTCGGA
The DNA here is from genome assembly GCA_917880005.1 of Nanger dama. Classification (NCBI taxonomy): domain Eukaryota; kingdom Metazoa; phylum Chordata; class Mammalia; order Artiodactyla; family Bovidae; genus Nanger; species Nanger dama. The sequence goes on from CAKJTW010000022.1 coordinate 34,340,467, forward strand.
CACGATTGAAGTGACTTAGCAGTATTCACTGGTTTTCCTGCCTGTAGATAAAGTCTACTAACTTTTGTTCACTGAAATACAGTTTACTATTTAAAATAGGTGTAAAATAGAAACAAAGTTACTCCCTGTTTTATTGATATACTGCAAAAGAAAGATTCAGGTGTTGATAAATTTGTTTTGAATGTGTAAGATTTAAAACCGTAGAGAAAAGTGTACTAATTAAGTGTTAAATTGTTTTGCTTTAATTAAGTAGAAGATGACAGGTGCCATCATTGAACATTAATTCATTAATGGAGAACTTATGTTCTAAGTAGAACTTATGTTTAAATCTTGATAAGCCTTGGCTATGTGAAAACTTTGCTTAGTGCAGAAAGAACGATTTATTGTACAGTTTCCCCTTGTAGTTTATCAAAGTCATCTTAAATTTTCAAATGTTTTTAGAGTGAGAGTATTTTAATATTTGTAGGAAGTATATATGATGTATTATGAAGATGTTTTAGAGCATATGTTGATTGTCCAATTGTTAATGTGTTCTTTTACTGTAACACTGTTCCAAGAGTCCATATGATAATAATAGCTGATATTTATCTCACTTTGGAGAAGGAAATGGCAAACCACTCCAGTATTCTTGCCTGGAGAATTCCATGGACCAAGGAGCCTGGTGGGTTACGATCCATGGGGTCCCAAAGAGTCAGACAGGACTGAGTGGCTAACTTGCACTCGCACTTGCGTTTCACTTACTGTGACCAGAAGGTGGTCTAAATATTTTATACATAGTAATTTATTTAATTCTTCTAAGAATTGTTATTGTTACTAATATTATTACTATTTCTATTTTATAAGTGATAAAACTGAAGCATGGAAAGATCAAGCATATGCTGAGTTCATAATCAAACATATAAACAACTAATTATAGCATGTATGGGTTAATGCTGCTAAGTCACTTCAGTCGTGTCTGACTTTGTGTGACCCCATAGATGGCAGCCCACCAGGCTCCTCTGTCGCTGGGATTCTCCAGGCAAGGATACTGGAGTGAGTTGCCATTTCCTTCTCCAATATGGGTTAATGTTCTAACATTAATAGAAGAGCAGAAAGTGCTAGGGTCCTTTAGAGTATGTAGTCTACCATGCTACTAGAAGTGCGAACTCTTTTGTTTCTACTAAAATCTCTCATGCCTTTCTTTTCTCCAAAACAACTGTTTCCGTTTCAGATGAGTGCTATCCAATATTCCATGTATTGAAAATATATTGTTTGAAATTAAAATGGTAAATATTTGAAAAACCAGAAGGTACAAGCCTAAAACAAAAGTAATTACTTTTGAACTGTGGGACTGAGGGGTGGAAGAATCAGGATATGTTTTTAAACAGCTTTTAGAAAGCCTCAGGCATTCTAAAAATCAGCTTCAGTCTTTGGAAAAATAATGTTGCTGCCAAGGCTCTTTCATTTAAACCAGAATAGTTTGGATATAAACATAATATTTTTGAATGAATAAAAAATGAAAGGTAAATTATTAAGTGTTTTAATTAAGAAGAACAATATTGTAGAAACTTGGACTTTTTCTTTTTATTTAAAAGTTATGGTTTGTAAATTAGAAATTACTAGTTTTCAATGGTTAAGATACCATGAAAAAAATTCTACCTTCTATTTTTCATTCATATTTATTTCCAACAGCAAATTTCTCTCCTCTTTGTATCCGATCTTGTTACTTTCACATTTCAAATAAGTGGATACTGTTCATATTATTTGAACATTTAAAAATTTTTCTTGAAAAGAAAGTTATTCTGATTTGGACCATATAACAGTTCACCTTTAGCAATGAATTTTCTGTTAACATTGAACATTTATGAGTATAAAGGATCTACATTTCCTTTCTTTTAAAAAACTTTGTTAATGATGGAAAAACATATATAACATCTGTCAAGATCTGTAGTTAAAAAAAAAATTATCTACTTTGCAAAGCGCCAGCAATGCCCATACTGTGTGAATGCAGCATGGAACTGGTGTGTGAGTGATCGAGCAGTAGGAGCAGTTTCTGTGGAAACAGTATTCAGAGTATTTAAAGTTTAGCAGATATATGAAAAATTAAAACATAATCACTTTGGGAGTAATGGGTGGATGGAGATAAAAAGGTTATCTTGCTGCTTTTTCAGTTTCTTCAGGCTTCCAGATGGTGGGAAGAGCTCTGTTCTTCCATCCAGCCCATCCGTTGTTCTTTAGTGTAACTGACATCACTACAACTACTGCCACCATTAAAGCATCATCATAGAAAAATGGCAAAAATCAGAACTTATTGTGTAGTTTTGTGAAAAGATTACAATAATCAAAGCTCTATAGTTTGTTGAAAGATATGCTGTTTTATTTTTTTTTTTTTTTTGGTGTGTGTGGCATAGCTGTATTATTAATAGAAGTACTAGAAGTAACGCCCAGGAATGATGTACTCTAAGAGTAGAATGTGTGTGTGTGTGTGTGTGTGTGTGTGTGTGTGCTCAGGCATTCCGTCATGTCTGCCTCTTTGTGGCCCTGTGGGCTGTAGCCCGCCAGGCTCCTCTGTTTGACAGTTTTCCAGACAAGAATCCTGGAGTGGGTTGCCAGCATAGATTTTCCTTGTTTGAGGTGCTTGAGTCTGTGCATGCTCAGTCGTGTCCAACTGTTTGTGACCTTATGGATTGTAGCCCTCCAGTCTCCTCAGTCCATGGGATTTCCCAGGCAAGAATACTGAAATGGGTTTGCCATTTCCTCCTCCAGGAGATCTTCCTGACCCAGGGATTGAACCTGTGTCTCCTGTGGCTCCTTGCGTTGGCAGGCAGATTCTTTACCATTTCATGACTTAGAATTAAGTATAGGGATTTCATTATATATCATTGAAAGAAATTACTTTGTGAGTAAGGGATATAGTGTATGTGATTCACTAAACCTATGTATTTATTTCTTTTCCCCCAGACTATTTGTTTTTGCCAGGAATCAAGATGTATATTACTATTTTCTACACAAAAATTACTTTAAAGAAAATATTAACAATGATAGTAATAATTATTTGTGCCAGTTTCAGTTCAGCAAATATATAATTTTTGTAGTTTACAAATTTAAAATAGCTAAGCAAAATAAATTTCTCTTTAAATAACATAAAATATTATAAAATAATTTTTATTTATTGGTGTCTCCCCAGAGGCAGATCTCATTAATTTTATTGTTATTTTTCTGGCACTTTTATCAATTTGTGTTTCCTAGAATATGATTCTTGTCTTGGTTACTTTTGCCTATTTTTATGTGCTATAATTTAAAAATACTTTAGAAAGTCAAGCAATAGTTATATGTTGCTTTTTTTTTTTTAACTTTTTCTTATGTATTGCTTTTAGGGAGACTCTGTTCTCTTTCTTGCATTATTGCCCACGATTATGTATCTTCCTTCCAACTTGTATATATTTTTTAAAAATTCATATTTATTTGAAAAAGTCTTCCAAGATTATGTTACATTTGAGCTCAGGGAATCCAGCTTTGACTAGAAGTATTCTTTAACATTAGCAATATGAAAATGAATTAATATAGTCCTTTGAGTTTTGGCAAATCTCATCTTTAAGCAGTTTGAATCTCCCAACTAATACTCAAATATGTAGTGAAATTCCCTAGTTCCTAGAAGCTCAGTGTCTACAATGTTTGGTTTTTTAAAAACAAACTAAACTGAACAGCAGTATTAAGTGAAGTTCATTCAGAATGCCATGTATCACAGAAACAAGTCATTTGTCTTCAGGTGTGAATTGTAATAGAACTTAGTTCCCCAGTCTAGGTTCTTTTTTGGGTCAGGACTGTGGTCCTATTATATGTAGTCTTTGAAGACATGTTGGTTTCAAGTCTGGGGATACTACCTTCACCAGCTGAGATTTTTCTCCAGGAAATTAGCTTATAGAATGAGCACCTCAGATTGTGACTGGTTGTTAGGGGTGAGGGGATGAAGCGATTCTGGTCAAATGGTACAAGGCTTCAGTTAAAAGATTAATAAGCTCTAGGGATCTAATATACAGCATGGTAACTGTAGTTAATAATACTGTGTTGTATACTTGAAATTTGCCGAGAGAGTAAACCTTAAGCATTCTTAACACACACACACACACACACACACACACACACACACGAACACACACACGAACTGGCAACTATGTAAGGTGATGTATGTGTTAGTCTGATTGTGATAATCATGTCACAAAGTGTATGTATTTCAATCAAATAATCACATTGTATACTTTCAGTTAAGTTCAGTTGCTTAGTCATGTCTGACTCTTTGCAACCCCGTGAACAGCAGCACTCCAGGCCTCCCTGTCCATCACCAACTCCCGGAGTTCACTCAAACTCACATCCATGGAGTTGGTGATACCATCCAGCCATCTCATCCTCTGTTGTCCCCTTATCCTCCTGCCCCCAATCCCTTCCAGCATCAGAGTCTTTTCCAATGAGTCAACTCTTCTTATGAGGTGGCCAAAGTACTGGAGTTTCAACTTTAGCATCATTTCTTCCAAAGAACGCCCTAGGGCTGATCTCCTTCAGAATGGACTGGTTGGATCTCCTTGCAGTCCAAGGGACTCTCAAGAGTCTTCTCCAACACCACAGTTCAAAAGCATCAATTCTTTGGCGCTCAGCCTTCTTCACAGTCCAACTCTCACATCTGTGCATGACCATAGGAAAAATCATAGCCTTGACTAGACGGACCTTAGTTGGCAAAGTAATGTCTCTGCTTTTGAATATGCTATCTAGGTTGGTCATAACTTTTCTTCCAAGGAGTAAGTGTCTTTTAATTTCATGGCTGCAGTCACCATCTGCAGTGATTTTGGAGCCCAAAACAATAAAGTCTGACACCGTTTCCACTGTTTCCCCATCTATTTCCCATGAGGTGATCCTTTTCTAGTTGCTTTAGGTGTACAGTTAGGTTATTTATTTGACTTTTTTCTTGTTTCTTGAGGTATGCCTATAATGCTATGAACTTTCCCCTTAGCATTGCTTTTATAGTGTCCCACAGGTTTGGGGTTGTTGTGTTTTCATTTTCATTCGTTTCTATGCATAATTTGATTTCTTTTTGATTTCTTCTGAGATTTGTTGGTTATTCAGAAGCGTGTTGTTCAGCCTCCACATGTTGGAATTTTTAATAGTTTTTCTCCTGTAATTGAGATTTAATCTTACTGCATTATGGTCAGAAACGATGCTTGGAATGATTTCAATTTTTTTGAATTTATCAAGGCTAGATTTATGGCCCAGGATGTGATCTATCCTGGAGAGGGTTCCGTGAGCACTTGAGAAAAAAAGTGACATTCATTGTTTTGGGGTGAAATGTCCTGTAGATATCAATTAGGTCTAACTGGTCTATTGTATTATTTAAAGTTTGTGTTTCTTTTTAATTTTCTGTTTAGTTGATCTATCCATAGATGTGAGTGGGGTTAAAGTCTCCCACTATTATTGTGTTATTGTTAATTTCCCCTTTCATACTTGTTAGCATTTGTCTTACATATTGCGGTGTTCCTATTTTGGGTGCATATATATTTATAATTGTTATATTATCTTCTTCTTGGATTGACCCTTTGATCGTTATGTAGTGTCCTTCTTTGTCTCTTTTCACAGCCTTAGTTTTAAAGTCTATTTTATCTGATATGAGTATTGCTACTCCTGCTTTCTTTTGGTCTCTGTTGGCGTGGTCTTTTTCCAGCCCTTCACTTTCAGTCTGTATGTGTCCCTTGTTTTGAGGTGGGTCTCTTGTAGACAACATATATAGGGATCTTTTTTTTTTGTATCCATTCAGGCAATCTTTGTCTTTTGGTTGGGGCATTCAGTCCATTTATGTTTAAGGTAATTATTGATAAGTATGGTCCCGTTGCAATTTACTGTATTGGTTTGGGTTTGGGTTTATACACTTTTTTGTATTTCCTGTCTAGAGAGTATCCTTTAGGATTTGTTGGAGAGCTGGTTTGGTGGTGCTGAATTCTCTCAGCTTTTGCTTGTCTGTAAAGCTTTTGATTTCTCCTTCATATTTGAATGAGATCCTTGCTGGGTACAGTAATCTAGGCTGTAGGTTATTTTCTTTCATCATTTTAAGTATGTCCTGCCATTCCCTCCTGGCCTGAAGAGTTTCTATTGAAAGATCAGCTGTTATCCTATGGGAATCCCCTTGTGTGTTGTTTGTTGTTTTTCCCTTGCTGCTTTTAATGTTTGTTCTTTATGTTTGATCTTTGTTAATTTGATTAATATGTGTCTTGGGGTGTTTTGCCTTGAGTTTATCCTGTTTGGGACTCTCTGGGTTTCTTGGACTTGGGTGATTATTTCCTTCCCCATTTTAGGGAAATTTTCAACTATTATCTCCTCAAGTATTTTCTCATGGTCTTTCTTTTTGTCTTCTTCTGGGACTCCTATAATTCAATGTTGGAGCGTTTCATATTGTCCTGGAGGTCTCTGAGATTGTCCTCATTTCTTTTAATTCATTTTTCTTTTTCCTGTCTGATTCATTTATTTTTACCATTCTATCTTCTATTTTACTAATCCTATCTTTTGCCTTCGATGTTCTACTATTTGTTGCCTCCAGAGTGTTTCTGATCTCATTTATTGCATTATTCATTATATATTGACTCTTTTTATTTCTTCTAGGTCCTTGTTAAACCTTTCTTGCATCTTCTCAATCCTTGTCTCCAGGCTGTTTATCTGTGATTCCATTTTGATTTCAAGATTTTGGATCATTTTCACTATCATTATTTGGAATTCTTTGTCTGGTAGGTTCCCTATCTCTTCCTCTTTTGTTTGGTTTGGTGAGCATTTATCCTGATCCTTTACCTGCTGGGTATTCCTCTGTTTCTTCATCCTGTTTATATTGCTGAGTTTGGGGTGGCCTTTCTGTATTCTGGCAGTCTTTATTCTGGAGTTCTCTTTATTGTGGTGTTTCGTCACTGTGGGTGGGTTTGTATCAGTGGCTTGTCAAGGTTTCTTGGTTAGGGAAGCTTGTGTCGGCGTTTTGGTGGGTGGAGTTGGATTTCTTCTCTCTGGAGGGCAATGACGTGTCCAGTAATGAGTTATGAGATGTCAGTGGTTTTGGAGTAACTTTGAGTTGCCTGTATATTGAAGCTCAGGGCTGTGTTCCTGAGTTGCTGAAGAATTTGCATGGTATGTCTTGCTCTGGAACTTGTTGGCCCTTGGGTGATGCTTGGTTTCAGTGTAGGTATGGAGGTGTTTGATGAGTTCCTATTGATTAATGTTCCCTGGATTCAGGAGTTCTCTGATGTTCTCAGGATTTGGACTTAAGCCTCCTGCTTCTGGTTTTCAGTTTTATTTTACAGTTGTCTCAAGACTTCCCCTTCTATATCACATGATTGATAAAACATCTAGGTTAAAGATGAAAAGTTTCTCCACATTGAGGAACACCCAGAGAGGTTCACAGAGGTACATGGAGAAGAGAAGACGGAGTGGGGAGTTGGAGGTGACCTGAATGAGATGAAGTGGAATCAAAAGGGGAGAGAGCGAGCTAGCCAGTAATCACTTCCTTATGAGTGCTCCACAGTCTGGACCGCTCAGAGATGTTCACGGAATTATACAGAGAGGAGGAGAGGGAGGAAGGAGACAAAGGTGGTCAGGAGTATAAAAGAGAGGAATGAAAAGGAGAGAGACAGATCCAGCCAGTAGTCAGTTCCTTAAGAGTTTTCCACCGTCTGGAACACACAGAGATTCACACAGTTGGGTAGAGAAGAGAAGGGCGAGGGGAGGAGACAGGGGCGGTCTAGTGGAGAAAAAGGAGAGTCCAAAGGAGGAGAGAGCAGTCAAGCCAGTAATCTCGCTCTCAAGTATAAATGGGTACTGAAGACTGGGTTTTTGAAGGTACAAAATTGATAACAAATACCAAAAAGCAAAGACTAAAAATCTAAAATGAAAAAAAACATTAAAAATCTAGAGTAGAGGTTGGATTTTCAAAAATACAATATTAAGAAATAGAAGAAGAAGGGAAAAAAGTCACAAGAATTATTAAAAAATAATAAAAAAATAAAATTAAAAAAATATATACGAAGTTTGCTTTAAAAATAGGGTCTTTTTGTGGGGGAAGTAATAGTAGGTTATAAAAATGAAAACTAAAGGAGAAATAGAGGACTTAAAAATTAAAAAGTGTTAAAGAAGAAAAAGAAAAGGAAAACATCAAAAAAAGAAGAATGATCATAAAAATGGTAAAGATATATCTAGGACTTTGTCTGTTGTTGTGAGCTGTGTGAGGTCAGTTCATTTTCGAATAGTTCCTTGGTCCAGCTTATATTTCTCAAGATCTATGTGGCATAGCCAAAGACTCCGTATGTCAGTCGTGTCCGACTCTCTGCGACCCCCACGAACTGTAGCCTCTGTAACCAGGCTCCTCTGTCCATGGGATTTTCCAGGCAATAGTACTGGAGTGGATTGCCATTTCCTTCTCCAGGGGATCTTCCCTACCCAGGGATCGAACCCAGGTCTCCCGCATTGTAGACAGATGCTCTATAGGCCCTTTCCTATGTAGTGGGTACTAACGACAGGATTTTAATCTATTGCTTCTGTCACTTCCAAGGCAGTTTCCTCTGTTTTAGCTTCTTCTATTTGCTGGTCTCTTCAGTGATTTCCGCCCTGACACAAGGGGGGCGGTGGAGGACTGTTTTTTTAGGCTCACTTGTTCAGTCGTGCTGTGGGGAAGGAGGGATGCTGCAAACAGATAACACTGGTGAGTGCTCGCAGTGTCCCACCCATGCTGGGCCTGCCCCCGCTCAGGGCGCATACAGCTCAGGCTCTAGGTTGCTCTGCCAGAACCGTCTGAGGCCGGCCCTGGGTTGCATGCACCTCCCAGGTCTAAGCTGCTCAGGCTCAGGCACTCATGTAGTCCCCAGAGGTGCAGACTGGTTGGGCCTGCGTTTTGTGCCCTTCCCAGGTCCGAGTAGCTCACGTGTTCAGCAAGCACGGTCGCTGTGATTTATCGCCTCTCCCGTCCCTACTGCTCAGTTTTCTGGGTGTACAGCTGGCGTACTTTCTCAGGCGGATGATGACTGTCCAGAACCCCAAGGAGTCTTAGTTAGCAAAGAAGCCTGTTTGCAGTTTCGTAGGTAATGTCTCTCTGGGGCTGTGATTGCCCACTTCTGGCCCCTTCCGACTCTGGCTGCCTGTCACTGGAGGGGAAATGGTCTGCAGCCGGCTAATTCTGTTCTGTCCTTTGTTCTGTGCGTGGTCCTGGCGGTGTCTTATGTTAGAGCTTTTCCCGTGGTAGCTATCCCACAGCCTGGTTTGCTAGCCCCAGTTAGCTTGCTCTGGTTACACTCAGGGCCCGCGCCTCCCTGCCCAGCCCCTGCTTGCTAGTGGTGGATGCAGGCATCTGCGCTGCTTCTCCACTGGGGGAGTTACCATTGGGCTGTTAATCTGTGGGTTTTAATTATTTATTTATTTTTCCTCCCTGTTATGTTGCCCTCTGTGCTTCCAAGGCTCGCCACAGACTTGACAGTGAGAGTGTTTCCTGGTGTTTGGAAACTTCTCTCTTTTTAAGACTCCCTTCCCAGGACTAAGCTCCCTCCCTACCTCTTTTGTCTCTTTTTTTTTTTTTGTCTTTTATATTTTTTCCTACCTGTTTTCGAAGACAATGAGCTGCTTTTGGGTGCCTGATGTCCTCTGCCAGCGTTCAGAAGTTGTTTTGTGGAATTTACTCAGTGTTGAAATGTTCTTTTGATGAATTTGTATGGGAGAAAGTGGTTTCCCCGTCCTATTCCTCTGCCATCTTAAGACGGCCTCTTATGGTTTGTTTTCCATTTTCTCTTTTCTGTGTGTCTAAATAATATTGTATTTTGTTTAACCAACAGATTAAAAACCTATATCTGTAGACCACTGGGTCTTTGTGATTTGTATACTTTTTAGAAAATATATAAAAATTTATTTATTTTAATTGGAGGTTAATTAGTTTACAATATTGTCTTGGTTTTGCCATACATCAACATGAATCCACCACAGGTATACATGTGTTTCCCATCCTGAACCCCCCTTCCCCTTCCCTCCCCTTACCATCCCTCTGGGTTGTCCCAGTGCACCAGCCCCAGTCATCCAGTATCATGCATCAAACCTGGTACTGCCACAAAGACAGAAATATAGATCAATGGAACAAAATAGAAAGCCCAGAGATAAATCCACACACCTATGGACACCTTATCTTCGACAAAGGAGGCAAGAATATACAGTGGATTAAAGACAATTTCTTTAACAAGTGGTGCTGGGAAAACTGGTCAACCACTTGTAAAAGAATGAAACTAGAACACTTTCCAACACCATACACAAAAATAAACTCAAAATGGATTAAAGATCTAAACATAAGACCAGAAACTATAAAACTCCTAGAGAACTTAGGCAAAACACTCTCCGACATACATCACAGCAGCATCCTCTATGACCCACCTCCCAGAACACTGGAAATAAAAGCAAAAATAAACAAATGGGACCTAATTAAACTTAAAAGCCTCTGCACAACAAAGGTTTCATATACTTTTAATTTCAGTAATTATTGAATGAGTAATATACTTAATTCACCCAATATCTTCTTTTAGTCTTTGTTATATACCTGTTTATTTCATCACCGTCTGCCTCTGGGAGACTTAAGTTTTTTCCTATATGAAGAGCTTGAACACATCTTATGTGTTACTTTAATGTGCCTGTTTAAAATATCAACATTTTAATGCTACCTCATTTCTCAGTGGAGCATGAATTACATTGCCTTAATGTGTGTGAGGGGAGAGATCTTAAGGCTATTTTTTCCCTTTCTCTCCAATGACCTGGAATCTCTGAACTAAAAGCACAGAAACATCAGACTGTGAATCTTATTTTCATGTATATTTCCTAAGAAGCCGCCTCCGGATGAATTATTTATTCTGTATTATACGACGCTGTTTAGCTTTGACCTGACCAGCTAGTAGCAATAAGACTAATTCTAAATATATTTCCATTTGGCGTTGTCTGCTGTTGCCATCAGCAGCAATGCCCTCTCTTTCCACACACAGAACACTTTCATCTATGTATGTATATATGTTTGTATGTATGTAGGTACGTATTTATGTATTTATCTTTCCTCCCCTCACAGTTGGCAGGTTGTGGGTGGCTTTCTCAAGAGGGGATGGGGAGGAAGGCCTTGGCTGTGGCTGCTGTTGATTTAAGGCAGTGGGCATTATTAATAGGCAGCATCTGCCCTCTCACTTGCAGTAATGCAGCTGACCCTTTTAGCTGCTGGATACCCGAGCTTTAAGTGGCAACTTTAATGTGATACCTTAGAGTTATCTCCTTACTGAATAAATCACATTTAGAAGCTTTTATGTTATCTTAGTCATGCTTGTATTTTAAGAAATCTGAACATGATAAACATTAAAAATGAATTTATATTCATGAAGCAAAATGTGATTTTCTAGGTAATTACCAATTCATCTAGAAGTTCAAATGGTTGCTTTTAGTGTTCATCCATGTAAATGACACAATAAAAAAGGAAAGCTATTCTGTGATACCCTGTGCTTCATTTCAAATGATTTTTCTTGATGATACATTTATTTCATCTAAGACTTTTTCAAATAGATGCTTCTTTCCTAAGTAGAGCTTGCTGTAGTTAGAAATAATTTAATATGTCTATTGTTAGAATGAGGCCAATATAACCTTTTACTTAGTCTTTTATTTAGTAGATTTAAAAATTTTGTAACCTCTTGAGTGAGCATATTGAACTTTTGAAATATGGTTGTAGATGAAAGGATATACAGAGATATTATATAATCTACTTTTAAAGCAAGTAGTGTTGAGATTTGTACTTACGTGATGTTGGATGTAAAATGAAATCAAAAAGGCAGAAATTCAGAGAGGTTTTTCCCTAATTAATAAAATTAGAGAAAGAGAGAGAGAGGTGAATTGCCACTGATTTTTAAGAGTTGTTAGTCATGTAACTTTTTGTTATTTAATTTTAGGTTTGAAATGGGAAATGATCAAAAGCATTTCTTTAGTGGTAACTTAAAGATTATAGGCTATATAGTTAAATTTTTAATTGTTGAAAGATGCAATAATGTGAGCAAAATTAATATATATATATATATATTTTTTTAAAGAGTCAACATTGTATGTGATACCTAAATTTTAAACTTCAGTTCTACTTTTAAATCTTAAGTCCATTTCTATTTTTTCCTTATCATTTTGAATGTCTTTATTTTTCTCTACCACCTCCAAATTAAAAAAGACAGTCTAGACTTTTATTTCAGAAAACACTGACTTTGAAGAAAATATATGAGTATGTAAAACATGTAGTTGGCAGAGAAATCAAGAAAAAAAATTCTGAAAATACATTACAGTGTGATTTAATCAGCACACTTATAAGTGTTTAAACCATACTGTTGACAAAACAGCCCAGAAAATATTATAAATAGTGACTGTTGATGATACCTTTCTGATGGCTTGGAATTGATTGGTACTTTAAATGATAGAATTATGGAAACTATTACATATCATATAGAATGCTGTATCATCAGATTTTAATTTGTGAATAGACATTTGATAAGGTTTTATTAATATTATAAACAAACATGACACCCAGTTAATTTAAAGCAAGTATTTTTCATAAATTAAATTATTTAGTGTGCTTTCATTTTGGGTTTGTAATTTGGTAAATCTTTAAGTTGGAATGATCACTTGCTTTGTTGAGATTGTGGTAATCTAAAAAGAGCAAGGCGGAACTCCTACTTAAATTAGACCTCTGACCCAAACTTGGCAGTTCTCTCAGCTTGCCAGGGAAAATACTTGCCAGGTTCACTATTTTCTTCCGTCATCTTGAGAGAGTCTACCCCATTTTTCTCCTCCATTGACTAACCTTTGACTTCCCAAACCTGTATTTCTTTCCAACAGGAGTGAATAAACACTCTTGGTATGTGAAGATTAAAGGTCCATGGACCCTGCAGGTGCCCTGAAGCAAATTTGCTCAGAATTAATTTGGTACCTCCAGTTGTGGTTTGTTTAGGATAGGAAACCAGATAGAATTCAATAGTGTATCTTGAATCTTAGAACTTAATACTTCTGTTACAAACAACAGGGAAGAAAAAAGACCAAGTGCCAGTAACATTTACTCTTCAAAGGAAAGTTTTTGTCTTTCTGTGCCTGGTTATCTTCAAGAGTTGCAGAGTAAAAAGAAAATTTCAGTGGAAGTATATTTCAGCCCTGATATAGAAAAGACCTTTAAAAAGAGTCACTGTTGACATGAAAGGGAAAACATTCTGATTTTCTGGGATGTAAGCCTTAGAAAACAAGCCAGAGTAAAAGAACATGTAGAAATGAAAAACTTATGGCTCCAGAGATGACCTGTTGTGAATTATTTCAGAATTCAGTGGATATCTCTGATGGTTTATTTTTCTCCTATGAATCCTTGCTCTTATGAATGTACTGAGTGGGTATCAGCTTTGTTTTAAAGTGAAATAATCACTATAAAGAATATCACTGTTCTGAAAACATAAACAATTGCTTTAGAACATTAACGTAAAATATGTACTTGTAAAGAACAAAATGTATCTATATGAATAAAGAATATTAAGAAGTGTTTCTCTAAGAAATTATAACTGTTGATTTTTCTTTAGTTGTAGGTGACTTGGCTTAGGAATTTCCGAATCTAAAGCTAGTAGATGCATTTTGCCAGTTACACCTAGGTGATTCTGGCAACAGATATAGCAGTCTGTAAATGACAGAGGAATTAAGAAGCAGAGAAGCATGAGGGAATAGATCCTTTCTTAGGGACATGCTTTCTACCTTTGTTTACAAAATAAAGTGTTTAACAAAAAATGTTTCCCAATACTGTGGTGCAGTGCAGTCAGTGCAGCGGACTCCTGGAGTTCTGCTGACTATGTTGTGTTAAAAATAGAACCAGTTAAAAACATACATTTGATAATATATTTGGTAAGTTCTGAGTTGAGGTGGTAGACTAGTGCATTCAAAAGTGTGAGAGGATGCTATTATTATTGATGTTTTTAAAATGTTTTGAAATGGTTTTATTGGAGTGTAGTTGCTTTACAATGTTGAGTTAGTTTCTGCTCCACAGCAAAGGGAATCAACTATATGTATTCATATATCCCATCTTTTGGGTTTCCTTCCCATGTCGGTAGTATCCCACGCAGAGAGTATGGAGTAGAGTTCCCTATCATATATAGTAGGTTCTCATTAGTTATCTGTTCTATACATAGTAGTGTCTATGTGTCAATCCCAGTCTCCAAGTTCATTTCCTTCTCTGCTTGGTATCCATACGCTTGTTCTGTATGTCTAGGATGCTTCTCTTTAAACATCAAGCATAGGGAAGAATCGATTTTGTTAGATCCAAGCACCATCATGCTGTTGAAACTTGTTGAATAATTGGGTACCTTTTATAAATAGTTATCAAATTCAGTTTTTCAGTTCTCTACATTTTTACCATAGCAAGTCTTCTGAAACTTGATTGTTTAGAAATCTTAAGATAGCTTTTTCTTTTTAGGAGAGATATGTTCAGTTCTCTTTATTTGTTTGAAAACTTAGCTCTGAATAGTTAATTTGAGGATAAATAGAAGAGAGAGGAGAGAATAGATATTTAGAAGAACCTTAATCAGTTCTGTAATATCATGGTTCAGGAATATTTTTAAAAGCTGTATTTTTTACTGTTAAGGTATCACAATGGTTAAAGCAGAGGAAGTTTACTCACTTACTCACTAACCCTGAGACCTTGAGCAAGGTATTTAAATTCTTTGTGCCTCAGACCCCCTCTCTGTAAAATGGGGCACAGCGAATTTAAATACCTACCACATGGAGTTGTTATGAGAATTGGATAAGTTAATACAAGTACTAATAGCACTACTCTATATGTTTTAGCCAACACTGTTATTAGACTTGGTGTACTTGCCAATTTTCTCACTTGATGATTGTTTTCATTAGAGAGCCTATAACTCTGTGTGTGTGCAGTCGCTGTGCTTAGTCACTCAGTCATGTCTAACTCTTTGTGACCCTTTGGACTGTAGCCAGCCAGGCTCCTCTGTCCATGGGATTTTTCGGGCAAGAATACTGAAGTGGGTTGCCATTTTGCTCTTCCAGGGGATCTTCCTGACCCAGGGATCCAACCCGCATCTCCTGTATCTCCAGCATTGCAGGGAGATTCTGTACCTGCCGAGCCATCGGGAAAGCACACATAACTCTCTAGTTATTGAATTAAATTCCTTGCAGAAATATATCCATTGTCTCTGAATTATATTTCTCTTAAAAGATTGGATCCAAGATAGAAAAGTTAGGCAAAACAGTTAGATATTTCCTGGTACATTTTATGTAACAGGTCACTTAGTCAACAACATCATTTAGTGCCCACATGTGTACAGAGCTTTTTAGTCTCCTCTGTTTGCTGGGTTGCATCAAGTTCAAACAGTTCAAATTGGAGGGATTTGGAAATTGTGTTTCTTAGAGGAATTTAATTCAGGAAGGCAACTCATTGTGGTTTTCAAGATCAAGGA
Organism: Nanger dama; assembly: GCA_917880005.1. Taxonomy (NCBI): domain Eukaryota; kingdom Metazoa; phylum Chordata; class Mammalia; order Artiodactyla; family Bovidae; genus Nanger; species Nanger dama. The sequence continues at coordinate 34,355,946 of CAKJTW010000022.1, forward strand.
CTTGAACTGGAATGTACATGGAATCCACCTTGAACTTGAACCTTGACACAGTACAAAGGAAGAAGTCATACTTTTATTTTAACCTATTGAACCTGTACCATAATCAACTTGGAAAAAAAAATTCATTTTATGATTTAAATAGCAGTCAGCGGTCTTTTATTGTTGTTGATACTTAGAGAAAATTTGGAAGATGGTTATCTCTTTAGTGCTGCCAAATATATTGTTATTATGCAGACCCTGCAGGCACCAGCTGCAGTTGTTTTCCAGAGGACATGCAATCAATCTAGCTATCGTGCACCCAGCTTTAGTATTACTGGCTGCATTTGGTCTTTTTACTCACAGATGCATGCATACTGACACTTGTCAGTATGTTAAAATTGAAGGATGGTTGCTATATTTTGATGGTCTTTATCTTCTCTTTCATCTGTTCTTGGTTTTAGTTCCTAATTACTGCTATTATTCTTGGGCATTTCTGGTCAGAAGCAAGCATTCAATTTCTATCTAATATATCCCTCGTTATGTAAGTGTATGATGTACTTAAATGATTTGCTTTCACTTGACCCAGTTAGAATTTACTTTAAGTTTTGAGCCAGCTAAAGTAAGACTGAGCTGATTTATCCCACTATTTTTTTCCCAGTAATGTTGAACTGGAGCAGAACCATTTATTGTGCTAATGCTCACTTCTAAAATATACAGATGCTTATTTACATAGAGAGAAAACATATACATACTAGTTACATTTTAATCTTGGAGTAGGCAAACTAGAATGTTGTAAAAGGTACAGTTTGCCTCTTTGGCGTGGCTTTCTGGTATGAAACTTGATATATTAAAAAGTAACCAAAATAAGCTGAATTGGGGTGAATAATTTATTCTAGAATTTGTAGTCATATGGTCAGCTTTATACCATACATATGAAGCAGTAGTAATCAATAATAATAATGACAAAAATAATATCCTTTTAACATGTATTAAGCCCTTACTTTGTACCAGGCACTTGGGTTAAGCTCTTTACATTAAATAATTCACACCAAACAACTATTTTTGAAGCAAGTACTAGGATTACTTTTTAATTTCATAGATGAGATAAGAGAGGATTAGAGATGTTAGCATACTATCCAAAACCACACAGTTTTGGGGCAGGGATCCAATTTTCATTGTTTCTGACTGTAGAGAGTCTGAGCTCTTAGTATTTGTTCTATTTTGACTACTTTCCATGTTATATATTGACCTGCAGTTACATAGATCAGGGTCTTGGAAGCAAATAAAGTGAAAGTGAAGTTGCTCAGTCGTGTCTGCCTCTTTGTGACCCCATGGACTGTAGCCTACCATGCTTCTCCGTCCATGGGATTTTCCAGGCAAGAATACTGGAGTGGGTTACCATTTCCTTCTCCAGGGGATCTTCCCGACCTAGGGATCGGACCTAGGGATCGAACCCCGGTCTACCGCATTGGAGGCAGGTGCTTTAACCTCTGAGCCACCAGGGTCTGAGCTTTTAGTATTTGTTCTGTTTTGACTACTTTCCATGTTATATATTGACCTGCAGTTATATAGATCAGGGTCTTGGAAGCAAATAAAGTGAAGTGCAAGTCACTCGGTCATGTCTGACTCTTTGCGACCCCATGGACTATAGTCTATAGAACTCTCCATGCCAGAATACTGGTGCGGGTAGCCTTTCTGTTCTCCAGGGGATCTTCCCAACCCAGAGATAGAACCCAGGTCTCCTGCATTGTAGGCAGATTATTTAACAGCTGAGCCACCAGGGAAGCCCAAGAATACTGGAGTGGGTAGCCTCTCTCTTCTCCAGTGGATCTTCCTGACCCAGGAATCAAACCGGGGTCTCCTGCGTTGCTGAGCTGTGAGGGAAGTCCAGAAGCAAACAACCCCAAGGAGTTGGTTACTGGATCTTGAAAAGTGAAAGTGAAAGTGAAGTCGCTCAGTCGTGTCCAACTCTTTGCAACCCTGTGGATTGTAGCCTACCAGGCTCCTCCCTCCATGAGATTCTCCAGGCAAGAATATTGGAGTGGGTTGCCATTTCCTTTTCCAGGAGATCCGGCATTGCAGGCAGATCCTTTAACCTCTGAGCCACAAGGATCTTGAAGGGTGTGGTTTTAGTTGTAGGAGAAGATCATCTGACAGCTGCTGTGGTCTTACGTTGAGGGACACAACCAACTTTGGTGACCTAGCAGGGACAGAACTGAAGAAATAAATGCCTTGATCACATTTTCCTCCTCTCTCCACTTTCTTGCCAGTGATCCTCATTGGCCAAACTCAACTGGAAGCCACAGGAAAGGGGACCCTTTGATGCAATAGTTAACTTCTTCTGGCTTACAGGAGATTGGAAACAGATGAAAATCTTCCAGCACAAAGAGAAAATATCTAGTTCACAGATGCACTACCAAGAACATAGTTTCTCAATGTCAAAGCATTAGTAAAGGCCAAAATTTTCTGCTTAGCTCTAATCATTGGACCTGCTTATTCTCAATTTTAATGTATTATTTTGTCTTTCTGAAACAGCTTGCTTTGGTATGGGGAATCTAGACCAAGATTCTTTCCTTGCAATTGCCAAGGTTACCTTTAGGATTTTAAACAAATTAACTTTGGATATGTCTCAGCTATTTTCTTCTTTAAAATATGAACAGCAATATGAATACTGTTCTAGGTGTTACAACTCTTTGTGACTCCACGGACAAGAGGAGCCTGGTGGAGTTGCAAAGAGTCAGACATGACTTAGCAACTGAACAACAACTGTTCTAGGTAGATACAGTAAGGGTTCATGAAATAGTAATAAATTTTGGACATTTAATTGTATATAGTTGTCTGTATATATATGTGTGTGTATGTGTATTAGTTTTGGGGCTTCAAACAGTTGGTGCTAGTGGTAAATGAACCTGCCTGCCAGTGCAGGAGCTGCAGGAGATGTAGGTTTGATCCCTGGGTTGGGAAGATCCCTTGGAGGAGGATATGGCAATCCCCTCCAGTCCGCATGCCTGGAGAAACCCATGGACAGAAGGAGCCTGGCTGGCTTATAGTCCATGGGATCACATATTTTAAAAATTGTCTGATTCCCAAGAAACCCTTACATCTGAAATTGGCCTAGAATGCTTGGTCTACTGAGTTGCCAAAACCAGCCAGTGCTGTTGAGGGTAGGGGAAGGGGTCACAAAGAGTTGAACACGACTGAAATGACTTAGTGTACACACACATATGTATGTTTTACCTTTTTACTGGTCTTTTTTTTTTTTTCCTAAATCTTTAAGCATTTATCTGAGATCATTTTCCTTCTGCCTAAAAACTTCCTTTACTATTTCTTTTAATATGGGTCTGCTTGGAAGCTTTTTGACTTGTTTTGTCTGAAATGAAATGATTTCTTTATGTTTATTTTGAAGGGTATTTTTGCTGGGCATAGTATTCTAGATTAGCAGTTATTTTCTTTCAAATATTTAAAAATATTAGTCATTTGATTATTTATTATATATTAAAATATACACAAAAATTAAATATAAATAAAAAATTAGAATATATTAAAATGTATAGTCATCTGACTTATATAGTTGCTATTGAAACATCAGGTATGTTGTTCTAACAATTACTTCTTTGAAGGTAGTCTGTCCCTTTTAGTTGTTCTTAAGATTTTTTTCACTTTGATTTTCAGAAATTTTGCTATGATTGGCTTAAGGTTATTGATTTATTCGCAACTTGCTTCTTTCCAAAGCACTTATTTCAAGAGGATTCAAAAGGTTGAAGTGTTAATTAATTGTTATTTTTAAATAAATAAGTAAAAACCCAATAGCTAATGAGGGCTGATGTAGATAAGTTAACAGGTTCTCTTTTAAGTACATTTACATATTTCTCCTTAACATTCTTTCTTTTTCAGCTTTATTGAGGTATAATTGACAAATAAAATTATATGTATTTAAAATATACAATGTAATGGTTTGATGCATGTTTACATTGTGAAATGTTTACCACAAGCTAATTAACACATCCATTATCTCACCCAAGGTACCATTTGTGAGAGTGTGTGTGTGTGTGTGAACCTTGCTTCTTAACAGAATGATGATAGTGCAGTAAGTCAGAAAAGGTTAAAGAGAATCTAACAAGGTTCACTCTGTCCCTTATCTAATGCCAGGAATGTAGAAGAAGGAAAGAATAGATTTATGTCAATTTAGAAGTATTATACAAAGTGAAGGGTTTTGAAATAGTAGAAAGTTTTTATTGTAAAAGAAAAATTATTTTATGCAATGAGTTGTCAGTCTATAGCGAAGGCCATCATGCTACTGAAGCATTTTTCTTTCCGTACACCAAATTTATTTCATACTAGCATCAGCAGAATCTCCCATTGTCAATCTTGTTACTCAGGACAATAAAATATATAAAAAGGACAACAAGAAACTTTATGATCTAAAATGTAAGAGTCTTTTTATAATCATTAAACTGTATTGGAGTGAAAATGATGAAATCCTTTTTATGGGATAGTAATCTTACAAAGTTTGTGTACTAAGTCCTGTGAAGCAGATATTTGAGTTATTGGATTGATATTGCAAAATGGGAAGTATCTGAAGCATTCTGATTTCTTGAAAGGTTATGTTGTGAAAAATTTGTTTTGTAAGAGTAGATGTATAAAAGCATATGTTGTTGTTATTACCTAGAATCCAATAAGAGATAGCTTTTGCAAATTATTAACATGTGTGTAGGAGTTATTTTCACAGTTAGGTTATTTTAGATAGCAGAATAATTTGTTTCATATTTTAAGCATTGGAATACCCCTTTAAGTTCAGTATTCCCATGACTCCAGCATGATATATAATAGAAATAGCACAGAATAAAATATTTTGGCAAGTAATTGAAATAAATTCTGTGTGTAGTTGAATGAAATAATGATAGTTACAGGGACACTGTTAGAGTGCAATATCTGTAAGAAGACTTCTCCTAAAGCTACTAAATTTAAGACATGCCCATAAACCATATAATTAAAAAGAGGAAGAATATAAAGCAATTGACAAAGAATGATAAAGCAATTCAATGTTGACCACAAACTAGTACATTTTTAAACTTTTAACTTGTAACCTATATTTACTTTTAAAGTATCATTTAGCTGTGCACAGGCAGTAAAAAATTAGGATTTTTCTTCTTGCAGTCTGTATTTATTGGATTTTAAAGTGATGGCAAAACTCTGAAGTCATTTGAACCCTAATGGAATTTATAGTGTGTAATCATAATAGTAGTGGCAGAAGAATTAGTAACCATAAAGAAGGCTATTCTCACTTCCCACTTAGAGGGCATATGACTTGTGTGATCCGTTACAGTTGATGGCTTATCATGGGCCATCTAGAATTTTTAAATTTCTTACTAGTACTAAATGTGCTTAAAATTTGGCTTTCAGTTTAGAAGTATAGTCTTTGCCTTACATACTCCAATTTTGCTATATTTGTTACTAGTGATTCCTTGATTGCAAGGCCTGATAGTCATTGAAGAGTATTTTATTTTGATAAGTTAAAGATGTTACTAGGTTGGACTAAGTTCTAATAGACTTAGATAATTTGTTTATAGTTAAGTATCATTGAAAATAAATTAGTTCTGTAGGCCTATAAAAAGGAGACAGATTTGTGTTGTAATGAAACATTTGATACTATTCAAATTACATTTTGTTGGAATAACATCACTTTATACTCTACCAAAATGAAGTTGTAAAACAAACCAATTGCTAGATATTGTTAACAGATCTGCAGAATGGCCTCAATCACTGAAGGAAAAGAAAAGTCAGAAGCCAGGGGGTAATGAAGTACATGTGTTCATTGGAGTATATAATATGTCTAGTGGGGTGGGAACTGAAGATGTACAAGTGAATGAATGTCTTCTTCTGACTGGTAAAAGATAAAGTGACAGAATGCTGTTGGTTGGGTGTTCTCAGCAGCTTAGGCAACTAGCTAAGTGTATGCTTCACAAAGACCACAAGGACCACATGTAGCATCCGTAGGGAAACATGGAATCAAGTTAGGAAGGACTGGAGTTGGAGGATGCAGAATTAAGGTTAAATTGCCTGGAGGGAATTGTGAAAAGAATTTTAGAAGTTGATTTGTCAAGATTAGTCTAAACTTTCAGGCAGGAGTAAAGTAGGTTAGAAAATACACATCAGTGAGTTTTCAGAATTCTTTGCTTTAACTGGATGTTTCTACTAAGGTATCTAACCATAAGATTTTCTTGTTCAGTAAAGATCTGATTGTAGTGATGTTGAAAGAGATGGAGAGGTTTGAAAGGGACCAGGTTTATGAGAAAGAAAAGTTTAGTTATCAGTGTATTGAATTTAAGGTATTGATGTTCGTAGGTGGAAATAAATGTGTGCAAAAGTTCTTTTTAAACTTAAAAGACTCATACATGTTCAAGTTAATGTAACTGAAGTGAAAATACTCAGAAGTGATCTGGCCACAAGTATTTGAGATTACAGGCTAGGAGTGAGACTGACAATTGTGAGCACAGAGGTAATAGCTAATAGAACAAATTCAGAGTTAACGGAGAGTGGGAAGAAGAGAAATGTGAGTAGTGTTTGTTGTTTTTCAGTTGCTAAATTGTGTCTGACACTGCAACCCCATGCACTGTAGCACGCCAGGCTTCCTTGTCCTTCACTACCTCCCAGAGTTTGCTCAAACTCATGTTCATTGAGTCTGATGCCATCCAAACTATCTCATCCTCTGTTGTCACTTTCTCTTCCAGCCCTCAATCTTTGCCAGCATCAGGGTCTTTTCCAATGAGTCAGCTCTTCCTATCAGGTGGCCAAAGTATTGGAGCCTCAGCTTCAGCATCAGTTCTTTCAATGAATATTCAAGGTTGATTTCCTTTAGGATTGACTGGTTTGATCTCCTTGCTGTCCACAGGACTCTCAAGGGTCTTCTCCAGCACCACAATTTGAAAGCGTCAATTCTTTGGTGCTCAACCTTCTTTATGGTTCATCTCTCACATCTTTACATGACTATTGGAAAAACTATAGCTTTGTCTGCTTTGTCGGCAACCTGATGTCGCTTGGTTTTTAATATGCTATCTAGGTTTGTCATAGCTTTTCTTCCAAGGAGCAAGTGTTTTAATTTCATGGCTACAGTCATCATCTGCACTAATTTTGAAGCCCAAGAAAATGAAATTGTCCACTGTTTCCATTTTTTCTCCCTCTATTTGCCATAAAGTGACAGGACCATATGCCTGATCTTAGTTTTTGAATGTTGAGTTTTAAGTCAGCTTTTTTCACTTTCCTCTTTCACCTTCATCAAGGGACTCTTTAGTTACTCTTCATTTTCTACCATTAGAGTGGTATCATCTACATATCTGAGGTTATTGATATTTCTCCTGGAGATCTTGATTCCAGCTTGTGATTCATCCAGCCTGTCATTTTGTGTGATGTACTCTGCATATAAGTTAAATAAGCAGAGTGACAATATACAGCCTTGACGTACTCCTTTCTCAGTTTGAGCTGGTCCATTGTTTGATGTTCGGTTCTAACTGTTGCTTCTTGATCTGCATACAGGTTTCTCAGGAGGCAGAAAATGTAGTCTGGTATTCTCATCTCTTTAAGAATTTTTCAGACAGTTTATTGTGATCCACACAGACAAAGGCTTTAGCATAGTCAATGAAGCAGAAATAGACGTTTTTCCTGGAATCTCCTTGCTTTCTCCGTGATCCAACGAATGTTGGCAATTTGATATCTGGTTCCTTTGCCTTTTCTAAATCCAGCTTGTACATCTGGAATTTCTCAGTTCACATACTGCTAAGTCTTAGCTTGAAGGATTTTGAGCATTAGCTTGCTACTATGTGAAATGAGTACAGTTGTACATAGTTTGAACATTCTTTGGCACTGCCTTTCTTTGGGATTGGAATGAAAACTGACCTTTTCTAATCCTGTGGCCACTGCTGAGTTTTCCAAATTTGCTGGCATATTGAGTGCAGCACTTTTACAGCATCATATTCTAGAATTTGAAATAGCTCAACTGGAATTCTGTCACCTCTGCTAGCTTTTTTCATAGTAATGCTTTGTAAAGCCCACTTGACTTCACACTCCAGGATGTCTGGCTCTAGGTGAGTGATCACATCATCATGGTTAGCTGGGTCATTAAGACCTTTGGTACAGTTCTGTGCCTTCTTGTCACCTCTTCTTAATCTTCTGCTTTCATCAATTCCTTGCTGTTTCTTTCCTTTATGGAGCCCATCTTTGCATGAAATGTTCCCTTGGTATCTCCAATTTCTTGAAGGCATCACCAGTCTTTCCTATTCTCTTCTTTTCCTCTATTTGTTTGCATTGTTCACTTAAGAAGGCTTTCTTATCTCTCCTTGCTGTTCTGGAAGTCTGCATTCAGTTGGGTATATTTTTCCCTTTCCCTTTGCCTTTTACTTCTTTTCTCAGCTATTTGTAAGGCCTCCTCAGATAACCACTTTGCCTTCTTGCATGTCTTTCAAAGTCATTGAGTTTTTATCATCTTTAATTTTTATCATGAACCACTTTTCCATATGAATACTCTTGGGGAGAATACACTTTCTGACTGATAGAGACAGGTGACAACTTATTACGCTGTTCCACTGTTCGGGAATGCCCTCCCTAGCCTATGCAAATCATGCCTTTCCCTAGGTTCAATTTGAGTCTTACTTTACCTTTTTATTTTTTCTCTGTAGCACCTGTCATCTCTGAACTTATTATATAGTCATTTCTTTTGTTCATTGCTTTTGCTCTCTTTACCAGCATGTGAGCTCCTAGAGAACAGATTTCTGTGTCATTTCTTCACTGGTATTCTCACTTTGAGAACCATCACTGATACATTGAGACTGAAATAGATATTTGTTGAATATCTATTTGGGGCTGGCTTTAGTTAAAACACTTACTGAATGTCCTGTACCCTGTGCAAGCAGGGTATGTGTGTGTGTATGTGCCCATGTGTGTGTGTGTGCCCATGTGTGTGTGTGTGCGTGTATGCACACGTGTGTGCATGCTCTTTAAGGAGAATTTTATTGGAATGTCCTGTTTCTTTTCTTATCCAATTTCTGCTTGTATTTTTCTCTTTTAGAAAGCACTCTCTATGTTCACTGTCTGATTTTTATTTTCTTTCACTTTGTTTTTGTTGGCCCCCTTGTTTATATCCATCATTCATTAGTGCATGCCTCATACATTTCATACATTCTTATTTGATTTGCATATCTGTAATTGCCACTGTACTTTACATTCTTTGAGGATAATGACCAGTGTAACCTGTCTATAAAATCTAGAATGATGTGTAGATACAGTAAGTTCTAAATACATACTTATTTTTCAATAATGAAGGAGTTAGAGTTGAGTCAAGTCCTTATAAACATATTTTGCTTCCCCAGTGAAAAATAGGCCCTTCTACAAGTCATGTCTTTTTTTTTTTTTTTTTCTGGTTAGTAATTTACCTGTTTAGTCTTGTGAACATAATTAACCAGATTTAGCAGTCTTGTGTTGACTTTCTAGTAAGTCTAATAAGAGTTAGGTTTGAAAGAACAGGCTTAGCTCTGAGTTTTGGATGCTTAGAAATTTCTTTACTGCAAAAGGTATTTTGTTCATTCTACCCGACTACAACCTTTGTAATTTCTGCAGTTTGATGTGACAACTTCTCTTTGCAGAGTTATTTCTATTATGATGCCTGTGGACTCTGGCCTTGGCTTCCCCATTTTACTTGTCCTTTCTTGGGTATTCTAATTACTATGTCTCTTCTATTAAATAATCTAGCTCTTGATTATTGAGGCTAGTTATGGATAGCAATAATAACTGAAAACCATTTACACAAACCTCAAATTACACCTTAACATTGTTTTAAATGTTCCATTCGTGGGAAGTTAGCATGGAAAGATTGGCCAAAAAAAAAAACACCAAGCCTGTCTGTGAATGAGGAAACTTAGGTTCTATGCTTGATTCCTTTAGCTCCTAGATTTTATATTCAGTATGAACTGTGTATGTTAAATGTATTGATATGAAGCTTTGCCTGAGAGATGGTCATACAGAGAGGGACAAACAAGGCCTAATTATTTTTAAAACTTGCAAAAGTAACTCCTCAACACATAAGAGCTAAAAATACACAGGTGGTTTCCTTAATGCCTGACTTAATTCCAGTAAGGGCTTAATACATTAGAAAATTATGGCACCGGATCATGTCTTCTTTCATACATCAGGGAAAGACTCCAACATCTAGTTTTATTTATGGAAAGATTCATTGCCTTGAACTTTTACTTTAGAAAACCTTCTTTTCCTTGGGAAAGAATATATTTGCATACTACTTTTCTTGGCATTCATGTGTTCAAGGCTCAGTGCCAGGTTAGAGCTACCACATGCATACTCTATCTTCACATCCCTTTTGGCATTGCCTTATTATTTGATGATTAGAAGGAATAATGAAGGGATATTAGATAATTGTAGATAAAGTTGGTTTTGTCTTATATTGATCTCAAGGGTTCCATTTAAAGTATTATGGACATTACAGAGGTCTTCTACATTTACTTGTTAGTCTGTAATTATTGACTGATACAATTGAAATGTTGTGGTGTTTTTGTATTTGCTTATAACTTAGTACTATAAGTGAATTTGGAATTCTTTTTGAAAATTTCATATAGATGAAGTCATTGTATCTGGCATTGAGGGTTACAAACTCAGTGTTATATAATGCTTGCCATTAGGGAGTTAACAATGTGGTCAAAGGTGACAATCATGAAAAAATTTAAAGTAATGCTATAACATTTTGTAGTGCTGTTATAGAAGTATTATTTATCAGGTATAATAAGGTAGTCAGTTTTTATGAAGGTGATAAGATTGGCTTTGGAAGAGATAATATTAAAAAGAATGAGTATTTCCAAGGTTAGCTTTGCTATGTAGGAAATCATCTCACAATTTAGTAGCTATGGCAGAAAGTGAAGAGAAACTAAAAAGCCTCTTGATGAAAGTAAAAGAGGAGAGTGAAAAAGTTGTCTTAAAGCTCAACATTCAGAAAACGAAGATTATGGCATCCGGTCCCATCACTCCATGGGAAATAGATAGAGAAACAGTGGAAACAGTGTCAGACTTTATTTTTGGGGGCTCCAAAATCACTGCAGATGGTGACTGCAGCCATGAAATTAAAAGATGCTTACTCCTTGGAAGAAAAGTTATGACCAACCTAGACAGCATATTGAAAATCAGAGACATTACTTTGCTGACTAAGGTCCATCTAGTCAAGGCTATGGTTTTTCCAGTGGTCATGTATGGATGTGAGAGTTGGACTGTGAGGAAGGCTGAGTGCCGAAGAATTGATGCTTTTGAACTGTGGTGTTGGAGAAGACTGTTGAGAGTCCCTTGGTTTGCAAGGAGATCCAACCAGTCCATTCTGAAGGAGATCAACCCTGGGATTTCTTTGAAGGAATGATGCTGAAGCTGAAACTCCAGTACTTTGGCCACCTTATGCGAAGAGTTGACTCATTGGAAAAGACTCTGATGCTGGGAGGGATTAAGGGCAGGAGGAAAAGGGGACAACTGAGGATGAGATGGCTGGATGGCATCACTGACTCGATAGATGCGAGTCTGAGTAAACTCCGGGAGTTGGTGATGAACAGGGAGGCCTGGCATGCTGCGATTCATGGGGTCGCGAAGAGTTGGACATGACTGAGCGACTGGACTGAACTGAACTGAACTGAAAGACATGGAAATACCAGACCACTTTAACGGCCTCCTGAGAAACCTGAATGCAGGTCAAGAAGTAACAGTTGGAACTGGACATGAAGCCATGGAAGATTGTTTCAAAATTCAGAAAGGAGTACATCAAGATTGTACGTTGTCACCCTGCTTATTTACCTTACATGAAGAGTACCTCATGCGAAATGTCAGATTGGATGAACCACAAGTTGGAATCAAGATTGCTGTGAGAAATATCAGTAACTTCAGATATACAGATGACAGCAACCTAATGGCAGAGAGTGAAGAGGAACTAAAGAGCCTCTTGATGAAAATGAAAGAGGAGAGTGAAAAAGCTGGCCTAAAACTCAACATTCAAAAAACAAAGATCATGGCATCTGATTCCATCACTTCATGGAAAATAGATAGGGAAACAATTGAAAGTGACAGACTTTATTTTCTTGGGCTCCAAAATCACTGCAGATGGTGACTGGAGCCACAAAATTAAAAGATGCTTGCTCCTTGGAAGAAAAACTATGATAAACCTAGACAGCATATTAAAAAGTAGAGACATCACTATGCTGACAAAGACCTGTATAGTCAAATTTATGGTTTTTCCAGTAGACATGAATGGATGTGAGAGTTGGATCATAAAGAAGGCTGAGCTTCTTTATTAAAGAATTGATGCTTTCTGTGTTTCTGGAGAAAGAAAGACTCTTGAGAGTCCTTGGACTGCAAGGAGATCAAACCAGTCAATCCTAAAGGAAATCAATCCTAAATCAATCCAATGAAGGATTGATACTGGAGCAGAAACTTCAGTACTTTGGCACCTGATGTGAAGAACTGACTCCTTGGGAAAGACTCTGATGCTGGGGAAGATTGAAGGCAGGAGAAGGGGACGACAGAAGATGAGACGGTTGGATGGCATCACTGACTCGAAGGCCATGAGTTTGAACAAACTCTGGAAGATAGTGAAGCACCAGGAAGCCTGGTGTGGTACAGTGCACGAGGTCCCAGAGAGTTGAACATAACTGAGTGACTGAACAACAACATTTTCAGTTTTGAGCTGGGTTTAGCTGGATGATTTTTCTGCTCTGTACTTGTGTATTGCTTAGCTGGGAATACTGTAAGAAATTCCAACAAACTTGGTACTTAAATACAATTTTGTTGTTCAGTTGCTAAGTTGTGTCCAACTCTGCGACACAGTGAACTGCAGCACACTAGGCTTCCCTGTCCTTCACCACCTCTCAGAATTTGTTCAAACTTATGGCAGAAAGTGAAGAAGTACTAAAGAGCCTCTTGATGAAAGTGAAAGAAGAGAGTGAAAAAGTTGCCTTAAAGCTCAACATTCAGAAAACTAAAATCATGGCATCCGATCCCATCACTTCATGGCAAATAGATGGGGAAACAGTGGAAACAGTGGCTGACATTATTTTATCCAAAATCACTGCAAACGGTGATTGCAGCCATGAAATTAAAAGATGCTTACTCCTTGGAAGGAAAGTTATGACCAATCTAGACAGCATATTAAAAAGCAGAGACATTACTTTGTCAACAAAGATCCGTCTTGTCAAGGCTATGGTTTTTCCAGTAGTCATGTACGGATGTGAGAGTCAGACTATAAAGAAAGCCGAGTGCTGAAGAATTGATGCTTTTGAACTGTGGTATATTGGAGAAGACTCTTGAGAGTCCCTTGGACTGCAAGGAGATCCAACCAGTCCATTCTAAAGGAGGTCCATCCTGGGTGTTCATTGGAAGGACTGATGTTGAAGCTGAAACTTCAGTACTTTGGCCACCTGATGCGAAGAGCTGACTCATTTAAAAAGACCCTGATTCTGGGAAAGATTGAAGGCACGAGGAGAAGGGGACGACAGAGGGAGATGGTTGGATGGCATCACTGACTCAATGGACATGAGTTTGGGTGAACTCTAAGAGTTGGTGATGGACAGGGAGACCTGTCGTGCTGTGGTTCATGGGATTGCAAAGAGTTGGACATTACTGAGCGACTGAAATGAACTGAACATGTCTATTGAGTCAGTGACACCACCCAACCATCTCATCCTCTGTCATCCCCTTCTCCTCCTGCCTTCAATCTTTCCCAGCAACAAGGTCTTTTCAAATGATTCAGCTGTTTGCATCAGGTGGCCAAAGTATTGGAACTTCAGCTTCAGCACCAGATCTTCCAGTGAATATTCAGGGTTGATTTCCTTTAGGATTGACTAGTTTGATCTCCTTGCTGTCTCAGGGACTCTCAAGAGGCTTCTCTTTGGAACTCAACCTTCTTTACAGTCCAATTGTCACATCTATACATGACTACTGGAAAACCTGTAGCATTGACTACGTGTACGTTTGTCAGCAAAGTAACATATCTGCTTTTTAAAATTTTTTAGTTCTTTTTTAAAATTTTAATTTCAATCTATTTATTTTAATTTGAGGCTAATTACTTTACAATATTGTATTGGTTTTAAATACACTGTCTAGGTTTGTCATAGCTGTTCTTCCAAGGAACAAGTGTGTCTTTATTTTGTCTTTTGTTGTTGCTGTTGTTTATGTTATTGTTTTAATATCTTTTTCTTTTAAAAATCAATTTATTTATTTTAATTGGAGGCTAATTACTGTACAACATTGTAGTGGTTTTTGCCACACATTGACATGAATCAGCCATGAGTGTACATGTGTCCCCTATCCTGAACCCCCTACCCACATCCCTCCCCATCCCATCCCTTAGGGTTATCCCAGTGCACCAGCCCTGAGCACCCTGTCTCATGCAGCAAACCTGGACAAGCAATCTTTTTCACGTATGGTAATATACATGTTTCGGTGCTATTCTCTCAAATCATCCCACCCTCCTCTTTTCCCACAAGAGTCCAAAAGTCTGTCCTTTACATCTGTGTCTCTTTTGCTGTCTCACATATAGAGTCATCATTACCATCTTTCTAAATTCCATATATATGCGTTAATATACTGTATTGGTGTTTTTCTTTCTGACTTACTTCACTCTGTATAATAGGCTCCAGTTTCATTCACTTCATTAGAGCTGATTCAAATACACTTTTTAATAGCTGAGTAATATTCCATTGTGTATATGTAGCACAGCTTTCTTGTCCATTCATCTGCCAATTGACATCTAGGTTGCTTCTATGTCCTAGCTATTGTAAAGAGTGCTGTGATGAACATTGGTGTACATGTTTCTCTTTCAATTCTGGTTTCCTTTGTGTATATGCCCAACAGTGGGATTGCTGGGTCGTATGGCAGTTCTGTTTCTAGTTTTTAAAGGAATCTCTACACTGTTCTCCATAGTGGCTGTACTAGGTTGCATTCCCACCAACAGTGTAAGAGGGTTCTCTTTACTCCACACCCTCTTTGTAGACTTTTTGATAGCAGCCATTCTGACCATTGGAAAGTGGTATTTCATTGTGGTTTTGATTTGCATTTCTCTGATAATGAGTGATGTTGAGCATCTTTTCATGTGTTTGTTAGCCATCTAGATGTCTTCTTTGGAGAAATGTTTGTTTAGTTCTTTGACCCATTTTTTGATTGGGTTGTCTGTTGTTCTGCATTTGAGCTGCAGGAGCTGCATGTATATTTTTGATATTAATTCTTCATCAGTTGCTTCATTTGCTATTATTTTCTCCCATTCTGAAGGCTGTCTTTTCACCCTGCTTTTAGTTTCCTTTGTTGTGCAAAAGCTTTTAAGTTTAATTAGGTCCCATTTGTTTATTTTTGCTTTTATTTCCATTACTCTGGGAGGTGGGTTGTAGAGGATCCTGCTCTAATGTATGTCGGAGAGTGTTTTGCCTATGCTTTTCTTCTAGGAGTTTTATAGTTTCTGGTCTTACATTAGGATCTTTAATCCATTTGGAGTTTATTTTTGTGTACGGTGTTAGAAAGTGTTCCAGTTTCATTGTTTAACAAGTGGTTGACCAGTTTTCCCAGCATCACTTGTTAAAGAGATCGTCTTTTTCTCCATTGTATATTCTTGCCTCCTTTGTCAAAGATAAGCTGTCCATAGGTGTATGGATTTATCGCTGGGCTTTCTATTTTGTTCTATTGATCTGTATTTCTGTCTTTGTGCCAGTACCATCCTGTCTTGATGACAGTAGCTTTGTAGTATAGTTTGAAGTCAGGCAGGTTGATTCCTCCAGTTCCATTCTTCTTTCTCAAGATTGCTTTGGGTATTTGAGTTTTTTTTTGTTTTTGTTTTTAAATTTACATACAAATTGTGAAATTATTCTAGTTCTCTGAATAATTACTAGAGATAGTCAATGAATATTGTAAAGTTGCAGGATATAAAATTAACACACAAAAATCCCTTGCATTCCTATACACTAACAATGAGAAAACAGAAAGAGAAATTAAGGAAACAATTCCATTCATTGTTGCAACTAAAAGAATAAATTACTTAAGAATAAATCTACCTAAAGAAACAAAAGACCTATATATAGAAAAGTATAAAACACTGGTGAAAGAAATCAAAGATGACACAAATAGATGGAGAAATATACCATGTTCATGGATCGGAAGAATCAGTATAGTGAAAATGAGCAAAGCAATCTATAGATTCAATGCAGTCCCTATCAAGCTACCAATGGAACAAGCTTCTTTTAATTTTGTGGCTTCAGTAACCATCTGCAGTGATTTTGGACCCCAGGAAAATGAAATCTGACATTGTTTCTACATTTTCCCATCTATTTGCCATGAAGTGATAAGACTGGATGCCATGATCTTAGTTTTTTGAATGTTGAGTTTTAAGTCAGCTTTTTCACTCTCCTCTTTGACCTTTATCAAAAGGCTCAGGATCTAAATCCTCTTCACTTTCTGCCATTAAAGTGGTATCATCTGCATATCTGAGGTTATTGATATTTCTTTTGCCAATCTTGATTCTAGTTTATTATTCATCCAGCCTGACATTCTGCATGATGTACTCTGCATGTAAATTAAATAAGCAGGGTGACAATATACAATAGAAAAAAGTATAAATGTATTATTTAACAGTTTCCATAGACAGAAGTCCAAATCAAAGTGTGAATGAATATTTCTTTTAAAGGCCCTGAAAGTGAAGTCGCTCAGTCGTATCCGACTCTTTGCGACCCCATGGACTGTAGCCCACCAGGCTCCTCTGTCCATGGGATTCTCCAGGAAGAATACTGGAGTGGGTTGCCATTTCCTTCTCCAGGGGATCTTCCCAACCCAGGGATCGAACCCAGGTCTCCTGCATTGCAGGCAGACACTTTATCCTCTGAGCCACCAGGGAAGTCCCTGAGGGAGAATGTATTCCATGGTTCTCTCCCAGCTTCTGTCTGGCAACCTTTGCTATTCCCTTGTTTGTAGATACATTACGCCAATGTCTCTCTACCTCTGTCTTTTCCTGATCTCCTCCTTTGTTTCTCTGTCACTTTTCATTTTTTGTCTCTTTTAAGGACACACATAATTGGGTTTCTAGCCATTCAATCCAAGAGGCTCTCATTATTTTCTTAGCCTAAGCAAGAGACAGGTCTAGTCCAGATTGAAGAGGTGAGGGACTAGGCTGCAATCCTTGGTGAAAGAAGCTATACAGTCACATTGCAAGAGCTGTGGATACATAGCAGGAGAAAATTTGGGCTGTATTTCCAATCTACCACACTGATAAAGAGAAATGGGCAGAATGGAAGAGAGAGATGAATAAGGGTGGGAATGGGTGCTAAAGTATGAGACAGATCCCAAGTCATGTCAAGGTAGATTGCATTCATTATCACTACAAGTATTTAGTGTTGCTGGTATCATTTTATACATATTTGTGTATCTATGTATGCATTTTATTTGCTTTTAAACCCTCCAATTTTTCTGTTATGGAAATGCTTAAACATATACAAAGTAAGTGGACGGTATCGTGAACTGCCTTGTATCCAGTGCCCAGCTTCAGCAATTATCAGTGTTTATGTGGCATTTGTTGTTGTTCAGTCACTCATTCGTGTCCAACTCTTTGTGGCCCCATGGACTGCAGCATGCCATGTGTCCCTGTCCTACACTGTCTCCTGGAGTTTGCTCAAACTCATGTCCATTGAATTGATGATGCCATCCAACCGTCTCATCCTCTGTTGCTCCCTTCTCCTCTTCTCCTCAGTATTTCCCAGTATCAGGGTGTTTTCCAGTGAGTTGGCTCTGGGAAGTCTTCTAATAGTGATTTTAATTTTCATTTCTTAATGACTAATAGTGGGCTTCCCTGGTGGCTCAGAGGTTAAAGTGTCTGCCTCCGATGTAGGAGACCCGGGTTCGTTCCCTGGGTTGGGAAGATCCCCTGGAGAAGGAAATGGTAACCCACTCCAGTATTCTTGCCTAGAGAATCCCATGGACAGAGAAGCCTGGTAGGCTACAGTCCACGGGGTCGCAAAGAGTCGGACACGACTGAGCGACTTCACTCACTCACTCACTACACTCACTAATGACTAATAATATTGAGGATTTTCCTTAGTTTGTTGACAAGTTTTATACTTTACTCTGTAAAGTGGCTGTGGAGGTTTTTTCCAGTTAAGTTTGTTTTGTGTGTGTGTGTGTGTGTGTGTGTGTGTGTTTTCATTTATTTTAATAGTTCTTTGTGTGTTTTTAAGGGTTCTTTTGATAAGAAGCTTTGAATATGAAATCTAACTTGTCATTTTTCTTTATGATTTTTATTATCTACATCCTAAGAAATCTTTTATCTATTCCAGGTCGCAAAGATATTGTTCTATATTTTCTTTAAAAAGCGTATAGTTTTTTTTTAACTTATAGATTTAACTGTTATGTTTAGTTCAGTGATCCATCTCAAATTAATTTCTGTGTATACTGTGAGTTTTATTGTTTCCATATGGATACCCAGTTCTTCAAACACCATTTATTAAAAAGACTTTCCTTTCCCCATTAAATGCCTTTGGCATCTTTGTTGAAAATCAGTTGACTGCATGAGTGCAGGTTTGTTTCTGGAGTCTCCTTTTGTTCCATTGATCTATTTATCCTCATGTCAATACTGCATCATCTTGATTACTCTAGATTTATAATGTGTCTTGAAGTCCAATTATGAAAACCCTCCATCTCTGTTCTTTTCTCATTATTGTTTTGCCATTCTAGTCTTTTTGGCATTTCCATAGAAATGTGGACATCTGCTTGTCAGTTTCTACAAAAAAAGAAAAAAATGTCTTGGATTTTCATTTGGATTACATTGCTTTATGGATTATTTTGGTAATAATTATTTTAAACATCTTTTAGAGTACATCTTTTAAAACCATATTTTTGCTGATGTCACTCACTAGCTCAAAAGCCTTCCCTGGTTCCGTAATTATAAGGACTAAAGTTTAAGAGCTTTAGATGGCTTTATTCCCAAGAATTTGTTCCTCTTTATTTGATCCACTGAATGTTGTATCCAGGCTGCTTGTTCTTTCTCTTACATAGTCTAAACTTTTCTCCCTCTTCTTCTCTCATTTTCTCCATACTAGATTTTCTTCACATCTGTTCTCCAAATCCCAAAGGCTCCAATATTACAATTATTTATGTTATAATGTAATAAATTACAAATTAACAATAAGGAAGCTATAAAAATAAATTGCCACATTTAGAATGGATAAACAATCAAGTCTTACTGTATAGCATAAAGTATATCTTATCTCCTGGGATAAGCCATAATGAAAAGAATATTAAAACATAATGTATATATGTGAAAAACTGAATTACTTTGGTGTACATCAGGGATTGGCACAGCATTGTAAATCAACTATATGTCATTAAAAAACAAACAAAAAATAAATTGTCACAGGGCAGATCATTTAAAATTTATACAGTGGTAATTAGAGCACCAGAAAGTAACAAAACCTAATCAAACCTACCAAATAAAAAAACCAAACCCAAATAACAATCATATTAAAATAGGACTTTACTTTTAAGTAGAAAGATGATGATAATCTGAAAAAGGGTGGAGGATGAAACAAGAAGAAAATACACACTGATCATGAGAACCATGTAAGAAGCACTTTCAATCCAGGACATATTTGCAGACCGAGCCGCGAAGAATAGTGGAATGATGCTGCCTTGTGTATAGCCATGTGCTTTATTTCTTTGCTACTGCTTGGAAGTTCAAAACAGTCAGGTGATAGGAAAAACAGTATAAATCAACTTCACAGTTCTATTTACATTATTTCCTTGCTTACACATCACATGTGAATTAATTCTGGAAATGAGAGGCAAATAGTAAATAAAAAGACTAGAAGAATAGTATGCTTTTTCCTACTTTTTGTTTTCTGTTTTAGTATGATTTTGGCAAAGGCATGAAAGAATCCAAAATTGGCTTAACCATAAGAGCAATTATAATATGAAGTATTTCTAGCATGAAAATTATTTCTCTTTTGTTTAAGGCATAATGTCTTCACAAGAACTAACCAGAAAGCCACATCCCTGTTAGATTCTGTAGATACCTATGAATCTACTTTATAACTCAGATAGTTTACAGTTGATAATTCTCATCCAAAGATATTTAAAATTTCATCTTATTCTTCAGAGTTGGAACCTGCTGACAATTCTAGCTTCTAAATGGCTATCAAATATGCTTTTACTACTAAATTTCAAATGGTTTTGTCAGCTGTTAGGTTGGTGCAAAAGTAATTGCAGTTTTGCATTGTCAAAATTTGCCATTTGATATTGGAATACATTCTTAAATGTGGTTTTGTTATACATCATTTTAATGCACTTTTCTTCCTTTGTTTTTTGCTAGTGAACTACTGCATGTTGTTTTATTTTATATGTATTTTTGGTTATGGAAATGATGTTAGACAAAAAGCAAATTTGAGCTATTTTTTATTCAAGTTTAAAATGGGTTATAAAGTAGCAAAGACAACTTGCAAAATCAACAACATATTTGGTCCAGAGACTGCTAATGAACATACAGTGCAGTAGTGGTTCAATAAGTTTTTCAAAAGAGACAAGAGCCTTGAAGATGATGAGTTCATTGGCCGGCCATTGGAAGTTGACAAAGGTCAACTGAGGATCACTGAAACTCATCCTCTTATAACTACAGGAGAAGTTGCCGAAGAACTCAGGGTTGACCATTCTCTGGTCATTTGGCATTTGAAGCAAATTGGGAAGGTGAAAAGCTCAGTAAATTGGTACCTCATGTGCTGACTGCAAATAAAAAAAAATCATCGTTTTGAAGTGTTGTCTTATTCTATGCAACAACAAACTATTTCTCAATTAGATTGTGACATACAATGAAAAGTGGATTTTATATGATAACCAGATATGACCAACTCAGTGACTGGACAAAGAAGAAGCTTCAAAGCACTTCCCAAAGCCAAAGTTGCACCAAATAGTTGCACTGTTTGGCAGTGTCTGATTCACTACAACTTTCTGAATCCTGATGAAACCATTACAGCTGAGAAGTATGCTCAGCCAATCAAGATTCAGTGAAAACTGCAGTGCTTGCAGCTGTCATTGATCGACAGAGAAGGGCTCAGTTGTTCTCCATGACACATCGTGGTGTGCCTAAACATCTGTGTCTACACTGACTGCACATCCCACAACCAGCGCGTCAGAAGTTGGAATGAATTAGGCTATGAAGCTTTTCCTCATCTGTCATTATTCACCCGGCCTCTCGCCAACTGAGTACCACTTCCTCAAGCACCTTGACAACTTGTTGCAGGAAAAATACTTCCAGAGCCAGCAAAAAATGCTTTCCAAGAGTTTGTTGAATCCTGAAGCACAGATTAAAAAAATTAATTTATTTTTAAATTGAAGGATACTTTTTAACAGAATTTTGTTTTCTGTCAAACCTCAACATGAATCAGCCATAAGTATACATATGTCCCCTCCCTCTTGAACCTTCCTCCCATCTCACTCCCCATCCCAGCCCCGTAGGTTGATACAGAGCCTCTGTTTGAGTTCCCTGAGACATACAGCGAATTCCCACTGGATATCTATTTTACATATGATAATGTAAGTTGGTTTTAGAAAAGGCAGAAGAACTTGAGATCAAATTGACAACATCCACTGATTCATTGAAAAAGCAAGAAAGTTCCAGAAAAACATCTATTTCTGCTTTATCGACTATGCCAAAGCCTTTGACTATGTGGATCACAAAAACTGTGGAAAATTCTGGAAGAGATGGGAATACCAGACCACCTGACTTGTCTCTCAAGAAATCTGTATGCAGGTCAGGAAGCAATAGTTAGAACTGGACATGGAACAACAGACTGGTTCTAAATAGGAAAAGGAGTATGTCAAGGCTGTATATTGTCACCCTACGTATTTAACTTATATGTAGAGTACATCATGAAAAACGCTGGGCTGGAGGAAGCACAAGCTGAAAGGAGAAATATCAATAACCTCAAATATGCAGATGACACCACCCTTATGGCAGAAAGTGAAGAGGAACTAAAGAGCCTCTTGATGAAAGTGAAAGAGGAGAGTGAAAAGTTGGCTTAAAGCTCAACATTCAGAAAACTAAGATCATGGCATCCAGTCCCATCAGTTTATGGCAACTAGACAGGGAAACAGTGGAAACAATGGCTGACTTTATTTCTCTGGGCTCCAAAATCACTGTGTATGGTGATTGCAGCCATGAAATTAAAAGGACGCTTACTCCTTGGAAGGAAAGTTATGACCAAGCTGCTGCTGCTAAGTCGCTTCAGTCATGTCTGACTCTGTGCGACCCCATAGACAGCAGCCCACCAGGTTAGATACCATATTAAAAAGCAGAGACATTACTTTGCCAACAAAGGTCCGTCAGGTCAGTTCAGTTCAGTTCAGTCGCTCAATCGTGTCCGACACTTTGTGACCCCATGAACCGCGGTACGCCAGGCCTCCCTGTCTGTCACCAACTCCCAGAGTCCACCCAAACCCATGTCCATTGTGTTGGTGATGCCATGCAACTATCTCATTCCCCGTCATCCCCTTCTCCTCCTGCCCTCAATCTTTTCCAGAATCAGAGTCTTTTCAAATGAGTCAGCTCTCCGCATGAGGTGGCCAAGTTCAGTTCAGTTCAGTCGCTCAGTCAAGTCCAACTCTTTGCGACCCCATGAATCACAGCACGCCAGGCCTCCCTGTTCATCACCATCTCTTGGAGTTCACTCAGACGCACGTCCATCGAGTCCGTGATGCCATCCAGCCATCTCATCCTCTGTCGTCCCCTTCTCCTCCTGCCCCCAATCCCTCCCAGCATCAGAGTCTTTTCCAATGAGTCAACTCTTCGCACGAGGTGGCCAAGTTACTGGAGTTTCAGCTTCAGCATCATTCCTTCCAAAGAACACCCAGGGTTGATTTCCTTTAGGATGGACTGGTTGGATCTCCTTGCAGTCCAAGGGACTCTCAAGAGCCTTCTCCAGTACCACAGTTCAAAAGCATCAATTCTTTTGTGCTCTGCTTTCTTTATAGTCCCACTCTCACACCCATACATGACCACTAGAAAAACCATAGCCTTGACTAGATGGACCTTTTGGCAAAGTCATGTGGTCATGCAAATAAATTCTTTGGTACCATCTTTCTAGATTCCGTATATATGTGTTAGGATATTAGATTTATCTTTCTCTTTCTGACTTACTTCACTCTGTATAGTAGGTTATGGGTTCATCCACCTCATTAGAATTGATTCAAAGTCATTGCTTTTTATAGCTGAGTATTATTCCATTGTTTGTGTACCACAACTTCTTTATCCATTCATCTGTCGATGGACATCTAGGTTGCTTCTGTGTTCTAGCTATGTAAATAGTGCCGCAATGAACGTTGAGGTACATGTGGTTTTTTTCTTTTTTTTTTCTTTTTAATACTTTATTCTACATTACAGTACTGTATTTGTTTTACCATACATTGACATGAATCAGCCACAGGTGTACACGATCTCCCAATGCTGAAGCCCCCTCCCACCTCCCACTCCATATCATCTCCCTGGATCATCCTGTGCACCAGCCCCAAGCATCCTGTATCCTGTATTGAACATAGACTGGCGCTTCGTTTCTTACATGATAGTATACATGTTTCAATGCCATTATCCCGAATCATCCCACCCCTCTCCCTCTCCCTCAGAGTCTAAAAGTCCGTTCTTTACCTCTGTGTCTCTTTTGTTGTCTCACATAGGGGTCATCATTACTATCTTTCTAAATTCCATATATATGTGTCAGTATACTGTATTTGTGTTTTTCTTTCTGGCTTACTTCACTCTGTATAATCAACTCCAGTTTCATCCATCTCATTAGAACTGAGTCAAATTTATTCTTTTTAAGGGCTGAGTAGTATTCCATAGTGTATATGAACCACAGCTTTCTTATCCATTCATCTGCTGATGGACATCTAGGTTGCTTCCATGTCCTGGCTATTATAAACAGCGCTGCAGTGAACATTGGGGGTACATGTGTCTCTTTCGATTCTGGTTTCCTCGGTGTGTATGCCCAGCAGGGGATTGCTGGGTCATAAGGCAGTTCTATTTGCAATTTTTTAAGGAATCTCCACACTGTTCTCCATAGTGGCTGTACTAGTTTGCATTCCCACCAGCAGTGTAAGAGGGTTCCCTTTTCTCCACATCCTCTCCAGCATTTATTGCTTGTAGACTTTTGGATCGCAGCCATTCTGACTGGTGTGAAATGGTACCTCATTGTGGTCTTGATTTGCATTTCTCTGATAATGAGTGATGTTGAGCATCTTTTCATGTGTTTGTTAGCCATCCATATGTCTTCTTTGGAGAAATGCCTATTTAGTTCTTTGCCCCATTTTTTGATTGGTTTGTTTATTTTTCTGGAGTTGAGCTGCATAAGTTGCTTGTATATCTTTGAGATTAGTTGTTTGTCAGTTGTTTCATTTGCTATTGTTTTCTCCCATTCAGAAGGCTGTCTTTTCACTTTGCTTATAGTTTCCTTTGTTGTGCAGAAGCTTTTAATTTTAATTAGATCCCATTTGTTTATTTTTGCTTTTATTTCCAGTATACTGGGAGGTGGATCATAGAGGATCCTGCTGTGATTTATGTCAGAGAGTGTTTTGCTTATGTTTTCCTCTAGGAGTTTTATAGTTTCTGGTCTTACGTTTAGATCTTTAATCCATTTTGAGTTTATTTTTGTGTATGGTGCTAGAAAGAGGTCTAGTTTCATTCTTTTACAAGTGGTTGACCAGTTTTCCCAGCACCACCTGTTAAAGAGACTGTCTTTACTCCATTGTATATTCTTGCCTCCTTTGTCGAAGATAAGGTGTCCATAGGTGTGTGGGTTTATCTCAGGGCTTTCTATTTTGTTCCATTGATCTATATTTCTGTCTTTGTGCCAGTACCATACTGTCTTAATGACTCTGGCTTTGTAGTGGAGCCTGAAGTCAGGCAAGTTGATTCCTCCAGTTCCATTCTTCTTTCTCAAGATTGCTTTTGCTATTCGAGGTTTTTTGTATTTCCATACAAATCTTGAGATTATTTGATCTAGTTCTGTGAAAAATACTGCTGGTAGCTTGATAGGAATTGCATTGAATCTGTAGATTGCTTTAGGTAGTATACTCATTTTCACTATATTGACTCTTCCGACCCATGAGCATGGTATATTTCTCCATCTATTAGTGTCCTCTTTGATTTCTTTCATCAGTGTTTTATGGTTTTCGATATATAGGTCTTTAGTTTCTTTAGGTAGGTGTATTCCTAAGTATTTTATTCTTTTCGTTGCAATGGTGAATGGAATTGTTTCCTTAACTTCTTTTTCTACTTTCTCATTATTAGTGTATAGGAATGCAAGGGATTTCTGAGTGTTGATTTTGTATCCTGAAATTTTACTATATTCATTGATTAGCTCTAGTAGTTTTCTGGTCTAGTCTTTAGGATTTTCTATGTAGAGGATCATGTCGTCTGCAAACAGTGAGAGTTTTACTTCTTCTTTTCCAGTTTTGATTCCTTTTATTTCTTTTTCTGCTCTGATTGCTGTGGCCAAAACTTCCAGAACTATATTGAATAGTAGTGGTGAAAGTGGACACCCTTGTCTTGTTCCTGACTTTAAGGGAAATGCTTTCAGTTTTTCACCATTGAGGATAATATTAGCTGTGGGTTTATCATATATAGCTTTTATTATGTTGAGGTACGTTCCTTCTATTGCTGCTTTCTGGAGAGTTTTTATCATAAATGGATGTTGAATTTTGTCAAAGGCTTTTTCTGCATCTATTGAGATAATCACATGATTTTTATTTTTCAATTTGTTAATGTGGTGAATTACATTGATTGATTTGCGTATATTGAAGAATCCTTGCATCCCTGGGATAAAGCCCACTTGGTCATGGTGTATGATCTTTTTAATGTGTTGCTGGATTCTGATTGCTAGGATTTTGTTAAGGATTTTTGCATCTATGTTCATCAGTGATATTGGCCTGTAGTTTTCTTTTTTTGGCATCTTTGTCAGGTTTTGGTATTAGGGTGATGGTGGCCTCATAGAATGAGTTTGGAAGTTTACCTTCCTCTGCAGTTTTCTGGAATAGTTTCAGTAAGATAGGTGTTAGCTCTTCTCGGAATTTTTGGTAGAATTCAGCTGTGAAGCCGTCTGGACCTGGGCTTTTGTTTGCTGGAAGATTTCTGATTACAGTTTCAATTTCCATGCTTGTGATGGGTCTGTTAAGATTTTCTGTTTCTTCCTGGTTCAGTTTTGGAAAGTTGTACTTTTCTAAGATTTTGTCCATTTCTTCCACGTTGTCCATTTTATTGGCATATAATTGCTGATAGTAGTCTCTTATGATTCTTTGTATTTCTGTGTTGTCTGTTGTGATCTCTCCATTTTCATTTCTAATTTTATTGATTTGATTTTTCTCCCTTTGTTTCTTGATGAGTCTGGCTAATGGTTTGTCAATTTTATTTATCCTTTCAACGAAACAGCTTTTTGCTTTGTTGATTTCTGCTATGGTCTCTTTTGTTTCTTCTGCATTTATTTCTGCCCTAATTTTTAGGATTTCTTTCCTTCTACTAACTCTGGGGTTCTCTATTTCTTCCTTTTCTAGTTGCTTTAGGTGTAGAGTTAGGTTATTTATTTGACTTTTTCTTGTTACTTGAGGTATGCCTGTATTGCTATGAACTTTCCTCTTAGCACTGCCTTTATAGTGTCCCACAGGTTCTGTGTAGTTGTGGTTTCATTTTCATTCGTTTCGATGCATAATTTGATTTCCTTTTGATTTCTTCTGTGATTTGCTGATTATTCAGAAGGGTGTTGTTCAGCTTCCAAATGTTGGAATTTTTGATAGTTTTTCTTCTGTAATTGAGATCTAACCTTAGTGCATTATGGTCAGAGAAGATGCTTGGAATGATTTCAATTTTTTTTGAATTTATCAAGGTTAGATTTATGACCCAGGATGTGATCTATCCTGGAAAAGGTTCTGTGTGCACTTGAGAAAAAGGTGAAATTCATTGTTTTGGGGTGAAATGTCCTATAGATATCAATTAGGTCTAACTGGTCTATTGTATCATTTAAAGTTTGCGATTCTTTGTTAATTTTCTGTTTAGTTGATTTGTCCATAGGTGTGAGTGGGGTATTAAAGTCTCCCACTATTATTGTGTTATTATTAATTTCCCCTTTCATGCTTGTTAGCATTTGTCTTACATATTGCGGTGCTCCTATGTTGGGTGCATATATATTTATAATTGTTATATTTTCTTCTTGGATTGATCCTTTAATCATTATGTAGTGGCCTTCTTTGTCCCTTTTCACAGCCTTTGTTTTAAAGTCTATTTTATCGGATATGTGTATTGCTACTCCTGCTTTCTTTTGGTCTCTATTGGCGTGGAATATCTTTTTCCAGCCCTTCACTTTCAGTCTGTATGTGTCCATTGTTTTGAGGTGGGTCTCTTGTAAGCAGCATATATAGGGATGTTGTTTTTGTATCTATTCAGCCAGTCTTTGCCTTTTGGTTGGGGCATTCAACCCATTTACATTTAAGGTAATTATTGATAAGTATGCTTCTGTTGCCATTTACTTTATTGTTTTGGGTTCGGGTTTATAAGCCCTTTTTGTGTTTCCTGTCTAAAGTCTATCCTTTAGTATTTGTTGGAGAGCTGGTTTGATGGTGCTGAATTCTCTCAGCTTTTGCTTGTCTGTAAAGCTTTTGATTTCTCCCTCATATTTGAATGAGATCCTTGCTGGGTACAGTAGTCTTGGCTGAAGGTTGTTATCTTTCATCACTTTAAGTATGTCTTGCCATTCCCTCCTGGTCTGAAGAGTTTCTATTGAGAGATCTGCAGTTATTCTTATGGGGATCCCCTTATATGTTATTTGTTGTTTTTCCCTTGGTGCTTTTAATATTTGTTCTTTGTGTTTGGTCTTTGTTAGCTTGATTAATATATGTCTTGGGTTGTTTCGCCTTGGGTTTATCCTGTTTGGCACTCTCTGGGTTTCTTGGACTTGGGTGATTATTTCCTTCCCCATTTTAGGGAAGTTTTCAACTATTATCTCCTCAAGTATTTTCTCATGATCTTTCTTTTTGTCTTCTTCTTCTGGGACTCCTATAATTCGAATGTTGGAGCGTTTCATATTGTCTTGGAGGTCTCTGAGGTTGTCCTCATTTCTTTTAATTCATCTTTTTCCCTCACTGATTCATTTATTTCTACCATTCTATCTTCTATTTCACTAATCCTATCTTCTGCCTCTGATATTCTACTATTTGTTGCCTCCAGAGTGTTTCTGATCTCATTTATTGCATTATTCATTATATGGTGACTCTTTTTATTTCTTCTAGGTCCTTGTTAAAACTTTCTTGCATCTTCTTAGTCCTTGACCCTAGACTATTTATCTGTGATTCCATTTTGATTTCAAGATTTTGGATCATTTTCACTATCAGTATTTGGAATTCTTTCTCAGGTAGATTCCCTATCTCTTCCTCTTTTGTTTGGTTTGGTGGGCATGACTCCTGTTCCTTTACCTGCTGGGTATTCCTCTGTCTCTTCATCTTGGTTATATTGCTGCATTTGGGGTGGCCTTTCTATATTCTGGGTATTTGTGGAATTCTCTTTATTATTGAGCTTCCTGTCTGTGATTGGGGTTATATCAGTGGCGTGTCAAAGTTTCTTGATTAGGGAGGCTTGTGTTGGAGTTCTGGTGAGTGGAGCTGGATTTCCTCTCTCTGGAGTGCTGTGACGTGTGAAGTAATGGGTTATGAGATGTCAGTGGTTTTGGAGTATTTTGAGCTTCCTGTATATTGAAGCTCAGGGGCTTGTTCTTGTGTTGCTGGAGAATTTGCGTGGTATGTCTTGCTCTGGAACTTGTTGGCCCTTGGGTGGTGCTCAGTTTCAGTATAGGTATGAAGGTGTTTGATGAGCTCCTATTGGATGATGTTCCCTGTATTCAGGAATTCTTTGATGATCTCAGGATTTGGACTTAAGCCTCCTGATTCTGGTTTTCAGATTTATTTTTACAGTAGCCTCATGATTTCTCCATCTATACAGCACTAATGTTAAAACATCTAGGTTAATGATGATAGGTTTCTCCACCTTGAGGGTCACCCCTAGAGGATTGCTGAGTTACTTGGAGGAGAGAAGAGGGAGGGGGTATTTAGAGGTGAGTGGTATGGGATGAGGTGGAATCAAAAGTGGAAAAAGCAAGCTAGCCCGTAACCACTTTCTTGTGTGCGCTCCAAAGTCTGGACCTCTCAGAGGTGGTCACAGAGTTATACATGGAAGAGGGGAGGGAGGAAGTAGATAGAGGTGGCCAGGAGGATATAAGAGGGAGATGCAAAGGAGGGATACAGATCCGGCCTGTGACCAGTTCCCTGAGAGTTCTCCACCTTCTGGAGCACACAGAGATTCATAGAGTTGGGTAGAGAAGAGGAGGGGGAGGGAGGAGACAGAAGCCACCTGGTGGAGAAAAAGAGAGTCCAAAGGAGGAGAGAGTGGTCAAGCCAGTAATCTCGCACTCATATAAAATTGGGTACTGAAGATTAGGTTTTTAAAAGTACAAAATTGGCAACAAATACCAAAATGCCGAGATTAAAAATCTGGAGTAGAGATTGGATTTTCAAAGATAAAATATTAAAGTAAAGAAGGAGAAGGAGAAAAAATAAAAACAAAATAGAAAAAAAAAAAGACTCCAGAATTATTAAAAGACAACAGCTTCCACCACCAAAAGGACTATATATGGCGTTTGCTTTAAAGATAGGTTTTTTTTTTTTGAAAAGTAATATTAGGTTATAAAAATAATAATCAAAATATAGAGGACTTAAAAATTTAAGCAAGTTTAGAAACAAAGACAAAAAAGAAAAGAAGAAAAAACAAATTTAAAAAAAAAAAAATTTTTAAGAAAAAAAAATTCTTAAAAAAAAATCACACTTCCACATCACCCCCTCCAAAAAAAAAAAAAAAAATTGATCATAAAAGTAGTAACGGTATGTCTGGCGCTTTCTCTGTCGTTGTGGGCTGTGTGGGGTTGCTACCAAGGCAATTCCCTCTGTTTGACTTCTCTGTTTGCTGGTGTCTTCTGTGTCTGATTTCCGTCTTGACACAGGGATGGGGGTGGTGGACTCTGCACTGGGCTTGCCCCTTTCGCGGCGCATACCACTCAGGCTGTCTGTTGCTAAGGCTTCATGCACCTCCCCGGTCCAAGCCGCTCAGGTTTGGCACTCAGGAAGCCCCCAAGTCTCGGATTTGGTTGAGCCTGGGCTTTGTTCCTTTCCCAGGTCCGAGTAGCTAGGGAGTTTGGCGCGCGCAATTGCTGTGACTTCTGGCCTTTCTGGGTCGCTCAATTTTCTTGAAGTACTGCTGGGGCTCTTTCTCCGGCAGATGATGACTGTTCAGAGCCCCCCAGAAGTCTTAATTAGCAAAGAAACCTGCTTGCAATTTGGTAGGTAATGTCTCTCTTGAGCTGCGATTGCCCCCTTCCAGCACTTAAGGCTCTGGCTGCCTGTCAACGGAGGGGGATGGTCTGCAGCCGACTATTTCTGATCCGTCCTTTGTTCTGTGCGTGGGCCTGTCGTTGTCTTATGTTCGAGCGTTTCGCCTGTTAGCTATCCCACAGTCTGGTTTGCTAGTCCAAGATAGTTCGTTCTAGCCACGTGCGGATCCGATTCTGGCCCCATTACGACCGATTCTCGAGAAAAGCCCTGCAGCCTACGCCTCCCACGGCCCAATTCTTAGAAAGCACTGTCGCTGGCGCCTCGTGCTCCTCCCTGCCCAACCCCCACTGCTACTGTCAGAAGCAGGCGTTTGCACTGCTTATCCGCTGGGGGTTTTACTGTTGAATTTGTAATCTGTTGGTTTTAATTATTTATTTATTCTTCCTTCCTGTTATGTTGCCCTCCGCGCTTCCAGGGCTCGCCCAGACACGGCTGTGAGAATGTTTCCTGATTTTAGGAAACCTCTCTTTTTAAGAGTCTCTTCCTGGGACGGGATTCCCCTTCCCGGGACGGGGCTCCCTCCCTACCTCCTTTGTCTCTATTTTCATCCTTTATATTTATTCTTACCTGGTTTTGAAGCCAATGATCTGCTTTGCTGGATGCCTGATGTCCTCTGCCGGCAATCAGAAGCTGCCCAGTGGAATTTACTCAGCGTTGAAATGTTCTTTTGATGAAGTAGTGAGGGAGAAAGTGTTCTCCCCATCCTATTCCTCTGCCATCTTTTTCCCCCTCCTGTTTTTTTTTTCAATTTTGGTTTTCTTAGGGTATTTGCCTAGGAGTGGGATCTTTGGGTCATATGGTGGTTTTATCCCTATTTTTTTTAAGGAACCTCTGTACTGTCTTCCATAGTGGCTGTATCAATTTATATTCCCACCAACCGTGCAAGAGCATTCCCTTTTCTCCACACTCTCTCCAGCACTTATTGTTGTAGACTTTTTGATGATGGCCGTTCTGACTCATTTGATGATATATCTCATTGTAGTTTTGATTTGCAATTCTCTGATAGCAAGCAATGTTGAGCATCTTTTCATGTGTTTGTGAGCCATCTGTATGTCTCCTTTGGAGAAATGTCTGTTTAGGTCTTTTTCCCACTTTTGATTGGGTTGGGTGTTTTCTGGTATTGTCTTTTATGAGCTGCTTTGAAAGTTAATCCTTTGTCACTTGTTTCATTTGCTATTATTTTCTCCCATTCTGAGAATTGTCTTTTCACCTTGCTTATAGTTTCCTTTGCTGTGCAAAAGTTTTTAAGTTTAATCAGATCCCACTTGTTTACTTTTGTTTTTATTTCCATTACTCTAGGAGGTGGGTCATAGAGGGTCTTGCTTTGCTTTATGTCATAGGCTGTTCTGCCTATGCTTTCCTTTAAGAGTTTTATAGTTTCTGGTCTTACATTTAGGTCTTTAATCCATTTTGAGTTTATCTTTGTGTATGGTTAGAAATTGTTCTGATTTCATTCTTTTACATGTAGCTGTCCAGTTTTCCCAGCACCACTTATGGAAGAGGGTGTCTTTGCCCCATTGCGTATTCTTGTCTCCTTTGTCAAAAATAAGGTACCCATAGGTGCATGGGTTTATTTCAGGGTTTTCTATCCTGCTCCATTGGTTTATATTTCTGTTTTTGCCGAAGCATAGATTTGGATGCTACAGGAATAAACAAACATTTCTCATTGGCAAAAATGTGTGATGATAATGATTCCTATTTTGATTAATAGACATGTTTGAGCCTATTTATAATGATTTAAAAGTCACGGTCTGAAATAGCAATTACTTTTGCATCAGTCTCAATGTGAGGAACTAACTGTAATCATTTTGCATTTAATTTTGTAGATTAAAACAAATATCATTCACATGACCTTGGAGAATTTGTCTCTTTTAGTTTTTTATTTGCCATATTTGACTCTTGAATACTTAAGCATTTTGTTTGAATAAAAGCTCTTCTGTACTTCATTTAAAGTACAGTTCAGTTAAATGTGAAATCGTTTTGTTTCTTAGCATTTAATATTTGCTGAATATATAACACACTCTAAAAAATCATTTTGTATGAAGTGTTATTTGTTGCCTTCTGAGGGCAGCTATATAGAAATGGAAATTTCATATCTGATGCCAGAAATTCTGCAGCATTTTGCAGCTGTGCTTATTATCTCCTAGTAACCAATCTCTATTATTTTCTGTTTTTCCAGGGCTTCATTATTCTTCTTTTTATTTTTTGTAAAATGAAGGCATATGAAACCTCTTTTCATAAGGTTATTGGGGTGCTTAAGTGAGATAATGTGATTATATCTTCTAAATATGTTTTTATCTTTCCCTTTTCTTCATTCTCATTGTCCTTGCCTATCCTTCCTGTGTTAACCCCATCCAGAGTAGTCTCTCCCCAAGCAATTAGAATAGATCTTTGTCAAAGATGCATCAGATCTTGGTGCTTCTCACTCTTCTACTTTAAAACCTTTTGTAATTTCTTATTTTTAAGTATAAAGTTCACAATTTTTAACAGAGTTTACAAGAGCCTGTAAGATTTTACTGTATGTAATTCTGTTGTTATTGTTTAGTCACTAAGTCATGTCTGAGTCTTTGTGACACGATGCACTGTAGCCTGCCGTGCTCCTCTGTCCATGGGATTTCCCAGGCACGAGTACTGGAGTGGATTGCCACTCCCTTCTCCAGGGGATCTTCCCGACTCAGTGATGGACCTGTGTCTCCTAGTTTGGCAGGCAGATTATCACTGAGCTACCTAGGAAGCCCATGTAATTTCTATATCCCTCTGAACTTTCTTCAATCTAACCACTTTGAGCTTCTTAGTTTCACTGCTTTTGTAATACATTTCGTTTTCTTGGAAAGATGAAAGGCTTAAGGAATAACATATTTAAATCAGAGAGAAGCAGCCAAAATCGGGAGCTCAGTTGTAGCCGTGTCCAGCTTTAGATGTCTATTCGCCTTCCAAGTAGAGATATCAAGTAGACCACTGGATGTACACAGTTTGACTTCAGGTGAGAGGTATGTTTGGAGATATAAATGGAGTTGGCACAAAAAGGGTATTTAAAGTCATGGGATAGAAAGAGTTCACCAAGGCCAGAGTCTTCTGCCTTTAGTCTGTTCACTTTTTCTTTTTCTTTTTAAAATCTCTGAGAATCTACTTATAAGTCAGGATCTAGTTTCTGCATCCTTTGCCCAGTGAAGACTTGCTCTGCTGTTTCACGTATGGTCATTATACTGCACTCTTCATATAGCATCTGGCATGTTCTGTTGCAATTGCTGTTTTTTTAAATAGGTTTTCCTTTGCAATTAGACCAGTATTTTTTTTTTTAATGGAGTCAGCACCATATCTTATTTGTGTTTGTAACTCTGGTATAGCAGATGCTTAATAAACATATCTTAAACAAATGATTACAAAGTGGCTCAAAATATGTTCAAGTGATCAAGTCTAGCCTCTTGGGGCTAAGGAAGGACTGCCTACATTGAGTCTGCCTGCTGTGTGTAAGGAAATTGCCTTTAAATCATGTGCTCTATATTGAGGCAGAGTAAAAATTGAGTATAATAAGTAGTATTTAAGTTTTTAAGATTTCTGTGATATCTATATCTCATAATAAAAACCACGCTGAAGATTTGAGAGCTTGAAATATTTCTATTTTGTATAAGGTGCAGCTGGACAAGAAATCATTTGATTCAATGCATGTTCTTTTCATGTGTTTTTAAAGCTATTATTCATTTGTTTTTATTAGTAAAAGGAAGTGTTCATTTTTGTTTTTTTGAGTATTTCAAATACTTTCAGATTGTTAATTTTATAGCTTGGCCTTGTCAGAAAAAGAACTAGATGAAAGTTTTTAATTCCATATATTACTCAACCTTTAAGTAGCTGATTCAAGTGAATTGTATATTCCCTTCGATTTTTTTCTTTGTGGATGTACTCATATTTTCATTGATTTGTAAGAGTTCTTTACATGTTAGATGAAATATATTAAAAAATGTTTATAGGTCAAAACCAGTAAATATCCACAACCTCATACAGTTCATCTTAAATCATATATTTTATGTTGGTTGCCAAGGTTTTCCCCAGTTTGTCTTTTGTTCTTTTCATCATGATGTTATTTTTAAAGCGTATAACAAGTTTAAAACTTTCTTTGTGGTTTAATTTAGAGATCCTTTGCTTTGTAGTTTCCTCTATTGCTTTTTCACAGCAAAGTTCTTTCCATCTCAAGGGCAGATAAATATTTTTGAAGTTTCATATTTTTAAATTTAACTTTTAAAATCCATCTGGAATTTTGTTTGAATGTATTGTTAGGGCCAGGATCTGTTTACTGAATGATGAAACAATTACTTTCAGATTCCTGAGCTAGCTCTATTGTTTAATTTCATGCTCCATTGCTAAAATCACAAAATTATTATGTCCTAGTAATATAACATCTTTGACCTTGAGTCCTTGTAAAATACATTATTCTTGTTCCTTGGTTTAGCTGATGTATTTCAAGGACCACTAATAATCCTGAGACTTAATTTGGCAGTGTTAACTCTACTTTAAATGTGTAAGTAATGGGGTACACAATACTTGGTCTACTTGATGACATCTTCCAGCATAAAATTCTGTCACTCACAACACTTTAAACATTGTCACATGGACAATAAATATTGTGTAAGAAGATATTTTTAAGTAGAAAGATTTTTAAAAATATCTTGATTTTTACATAAAAAATGTAAAAATACATTTTTTTACATTTTTACACTTTACATTAAAAAAATCAAGATTTTAAAAAATCTTGTTTTTCTCTTTAATTTGGGTTTTATGCTTAAGTTGGGCTTAACTTTGGAAATGACATATATGTATATTAAAATTTTTCCTTTGTGCTTAAGATAATGAATGATGACGTTACTTATATGTTAAGAACTACTATAGGCCTGTGTCAAACTGTCTGTCCCATCATAGACAGAAATTTCACTCATTTATTCTAAAGTTTTTACAGCTTGTATTAGTGTTACTATGGAATAAAACATGCAATGTTAAATGAATTCAGCTATTCTAAATTTTTGTTATTTGATCCAAATGGTATGTAATGGCTCTAATGCCAATGATAAGAAAACAGTAAATTGCTTAAGTTTTGTAATTTAGTGTGAAGGCATTCTGGAGACCCTTGGTAAGCTGTTTCAGTAAGGAAAGATCCTGGCTCCTCTCTTTTCCTTTTGAACACCTCAAAACATCAGTAAAGAATTTTTTCTTTTGAGACACTGAAGAGAATATGTGTATATACCAGTATCAAACTCTGTCTGAACTCAGAAACTTAATAGATTCAGATAAATTTTTAGATAAATCCCTGGGCTTAAATTATTGCTTTTTGCCATCTAAAACAGTGGGATGTAACTGATTCTCTAATAAACTATCCAGTTCAAAGACCAAATAAATTTGGATAGTAAAGTATACTTATATTGGCTCGTGCTAGGTTTCCTTTATAATGGACCTCTCAAAGGGTGAAAATGAAATGGATATAACCCTTTTGGATTCAAAGAGTTGATGATTACCACATTATCTGAGAACCTCTGCCTTTTAGTTTCCTAGTGTTTCCTTAGGACTTATTGTGTTCCCAGACTTTAGTAGGTCTGAGTAGAATGGGGAACAGACTAACTCAATAGGGACAGAGGTTTACCCTCTTAAAATGTTTGTCTGAGCTGGAAGTTGAGATTTCTATGGCCACTAGGTGGCTTCAGTTGCCTGAAAAGAAAAGGTCAGGTTCAGAGGTTCTATAGGGGTGAAAACATTTTATTTTAGGCAAATAATTTTATTTGGCAGTATTTATTTTCTGAGCTAGATCAGCAGAACAAGTTTGTTCGACTTAAAGACCTTTGAGGATCACCTACTACCTTTGAGGATCACCTACTTTCACCTTCTCATTTCAGAAATAAGGGCATTTAGGAAGACTTCACCAAGTGGACTCAGCTACATTGGGCAGAGTTAGAGCTAGAACCTAAGTATCCTTTTAGTTTTTAGCTAATTTTTTAATCTGTTGAATCAGTGATAACAATCTATTTTTTTATTATTATGAAGTCACAGTACAGAATTATGTATAGGCTCTGGAGAAAGACTGGGTAGGAATATTGTGTTTAAAGCAGATGGTAAAGTTACTGGTGGCCACCTTATGGGATGGATTGAGCAATGATAGTGTTTACTCTTAGTCAAGCTGAACTTTTAGATTAATGAGCTACATTTTTTCATGACCAAAAGAATTAAAAATTTCTTATTTGTTCTGAATGAATCCTAGACCCTTATATATATACTAATTCCTTTCCTTCAGATGAATAACCACATTTTTTCCCAAGTTATTGTCTCTCTCAAGTTTTCTGCTGTTTTGATTAATATTTAACCTTTATAATAAGGTTGGAAAACTTTTGCAAAAATCAAAGGCCAGTAGAAAACACAACAAACAAAGTCATTATATATCAGTTCAAAATGACTCATGACAATATTGAGTTTCTTTCCCTTTGAGCAGGATGGGAAGGATGCAAATAATATCGTTTCATCTATTTCTATAGTAAGTTCAGAAAAACATACAACTTTTATTTTTAAACATTTATGCTTAAGTTATCTATAATTTATATATTATGGCTGTTTTCTAGAGAATAACAGAGATAAGGGAGACTTTAAGAGAGAAAAAAAAGGCTGAAAGCGTGGGGAGAAAAAGAGATAATCAGGATGATAAGTGATGGGGAATGAGCTAGTAAGTGAGAGAAAGGGAGACTTCTATCTAAAAGTGAAGGGAGAGAGAACAGACCAGAGAGCTCCTTGAGTAGGAGTGCACGTGAAGGAAGCCGTGGTGAGTGGACCTGGGGAGCATATGTCCCAAGGGTAGAGAGAAACAAAAGGAAAAGAGAAGGGCCCACATTTCCCTTTCACGACCTCCTCCATTTTCTTAATGGTATGTTGAAGCTGAATTGAACGAAAGTGTAGTTGGTCAAGTCTGAATCCATTAAACATTTTTAATTATGTCTCATTCTCTCCCCCCCGCCTTTTTTTTAAAGTGATTTAAAGGGAGTGATAGTCACTCTGAGTGATGATGGTCATTTGCAGTGTTCATACCTGGGGACAGATCCTTCTTTGTTCCAAGCTCCAAAAGTTGAATCTAGAGAACTAAACTATGATGAACTTGATATGGAGTTGAAAGAACTTCAGAAAGTCATCAAAAATGTTAACAAATCACAAGGTATCTCATTTTCAGCTTTCTGTTATAATATTCATTGTAAAATTCTTATTATTTTGTATATGTATAGTATTTTGTACGTGTTGATTTTCTCCCCCAGGCTTAATTAAAGTCATTTTTGTAAAAACAGCATTGCTCTTTAACATACTAGTCTTTGTGCTTAATTTGTATATTATAGCTTCTGAAAGATATGTCCTATTTAAGGTAATACTTTTGTTAATGTGTTTCACAGACAGTGCTATCTAGGTTTTTTTTTCTTTAAACTCTAAGAAAGGAACATATATTTCTTCAGGTAGTGATTTTAGGCCTTTAGAAGAACATTAAAGTTTAGAGTGATCATTTATTAACTTCTAATATCCCTGAAAAATTTTAGTTGCTTCTTTTAAAGGAAACCAGAGCAGTACATGAGTTACTAAAAATGTAGTCATTTGCAGCCCAGTGAGATAATTTATGTTAGTAGTTAATTAGCCATCCAAATGGAGTGTAGCTTGTGGTATGCTGATTTCTAGTGACTCAGAGGCTGATGATATTTTCAGTTCCTGAGTTTTGTATAACTCAATATTATCTTACTTTGGGATTCACAAGGGTATAATTTTATTATAAATTAAAAGGAGAAACAAAACACCAATCCTGCAGTTTGAGTTGGACATGTGAAAAGCATTACTTTAAGTTCTCTTCTCAGGGTCAGGTAAAAGTATTTTTTAATGAGAAAAAATATGGACTATTTTCACATAAAAGAAATGTTAAAACAAGCAGGAATAATAAAAGAAGCAGAGCATCAAAAGCCAACCAAAACAACAGAGCCAGTCTTAATCCTGGTCCAGTCACTTTCCTAGAGTTATGTATTTTTGAGTCTATATTACCAAGAGAGATTCAGAGGAATTTAGATAATATATTTCAAAATGTGAATATTAAAATAAAATTGTTTTGTTTTGGTTTTACACTTTCTCTTAGAAAGTTTTGAAAGTAAACTAATGAAACTTGGGTCTTTTAAGTATCTCCAAATATTTAAAATCCTATTTGTTGTCAGCACCCTCTGGTCAAATAGAGAATAGTTAAAATTGGGTGTGTCATATTGCAATATACATGTTTCCCATTTTTGATACTAGTGTTTTGGGAATAATGGAATATAAGTCTCATTTTTTCATTTAAAAATATAATTAGAAAAAATATAATTGGGGAAGAGTGGCATATGTGTTTGTGTGTGTGTGTGTGTGTGTGTGTGTGTGTGTGTATATGAAACATGAAATTTGCAGACTTCATTAAATTTAATGTAACTTTTCACTCCAAGTTTTGTGTCTTGAGATTGTGGCATTTCTATAAATAATGTGCTAATGATATTTTGATTAACACTTGATTATGTAAAAATTTCTCAGAAAAATCCCTTATAGCTAAGTAACTTTTTGGTGGCCAAAATGATGCCCTTGAGTACTCCAGTCTTTTCACCTAGGGATAGGCTATTTTACTTGTCATTACCCTGATTCTTCTTTGTATATTGTAATAACTGCTAATTAAGCTAGGGATGAACCCACAGACTTGAGTGCAAAGTTTTTATTTACATAACATCAAAGTTAATATTTGAAGTTCTCTGCCCCTTCTTTGCCACCATCATTTGATTTTATTCATAAAAATGAAACAAATGCTCTTTAAAAAAAAAGGAGAGACTTTTAACATGGTTTATTTCTAGAATATGGAAAAAAATTTACTATTTTTTGCACTTATAAAATTGTGGTGTATTTGTTCATTAAAATACCTATATTATATAAAAGCACCAAATCATTTCACTATAGCAGATTATGAGAAGCTAAAACATCGAACTTTTGATGACCTCATTATTCATTTAAATGCCACCTATTTTAGTAGAGTGACTTTAACTTGCAAAAAAAAATCTTCATTTCAGCCTTGTGGGTTATGTTCAGCACGTAAAGTTTTTTTTTTTTTATTTCTTCAAAGCAATGATTGCAGCAAAATAGAAAGCCAATTTAAAGACTATATTTTGTTGTACACATGGTGTATATTATCTCCCATAGTAAAAGTGTTTTTGAAGCTGATTTTATGTGTGTCAGTTATATGAGGAATGTATGTTATAAGCATTAAATAATATCAATAGTAATAATTTCTGTGTGGCTCATGGATTTTGAAGCTTTTCATATTCAACTCATTAGTTAGAATCCTGCCTTGCATTTCTGTTACCAGTAGTCAACAACATTTGTTAGTAGACACTTTCAAAAATAGAGTTTCCTTGTGATTTATTTAGATAGTTGATATGTTCTTTCTTTGGGATAAGTATGAAGGAATGCGTACAGTATTGACATAGACTCCCACACAGCATGTTTTCAGGAAGGAAAAGAGAGCAGTAAGATATAGGCATATAACTGAAAGTCTACACCCATTTGAAATATGTCTAGGATAACTTAAGTTGCTTCTACCATTGAGCGGTAGAAACATTCATGCTTGGTAACCTTTTTGAAAATTGTGCTGTTCAGACTTATGTCTGGCTGTCTATAACAGAATACCCAAATAAGGTGGCTTAAACAGGCAGAGGTTTACTTCTTTTTCATGGAAAAGAAGTCCAGTAATGAGCAGTCCAGGGTTGGTTTGGCAGTTCCACTGTCATAAGGGACTTTTGAGTTCTTCTCACCCCGGTCTTCTGTTGGCTCAGAATGGCTTCTGGAACTCCTGCAGCTGAGTCGGCCCACTTAAGGATCTTTCCTGGAAGCCACACTCTGGACAACTTCTGCTCATGTCTCACTGGCCACTCCAAGCTGCAAAAGAGGCTGGGAAATTCAGCGTTTTGTTTGAACACTTGGGTTGAGTGCAGGATTAGGCTCCAAGCTTAGGATAAAATTGGACTCTTCTTTTAGTAAAGAAGAACCAAAGATTCATTACTGGGTGGGCAATGAGCAACCTTTCGTGTTCTACGTTGTGGAAATTCCTATTCCAAATATTGCCATTTTGGTGAGAATGTCTGGTGGCGGTGGTAGGCAGTTCTTTTTGTGAGACCGCGGATTCATGTGACATCATCCAAATGCTTTCTATATTTTCAGTCAGCCATCCTCAGGGTTTGGGGGATGTTCCCTCTCAAGGTCACAAGGTTATTTCAGCAGTTCCAGGCAACATGTACAAATAGGATTTCCAGGGAAGTAGACAGATATTTCTCCCAAGTCTCCCCATTTATTAGGGAGGAGTAACTTTCCCAGAACCACACACCAGCACCCCAACTCCCACCAGTTCTCACCTCACATCTGCCAGGATTAGGTTCCATGCTCAGCCCTGAAATAACAAAAGGTCAGGGGAATGAAATCACCATGCTTAGATTTGACCAATCCAGTGATTAAGATGGAAGTGAGTTAGGGGAATTTGATGGAAGTGAATTAGATGGAAGTGAATCAGCAGAATTAGGAGTCTACCACAAAGGAGGAGGAGAAGGCAAGAATGAATGTTAGCGGGGCAGCCAATAATCTGCACACATATATGTATTCTTATGTATTAAGTGAAAGTCACTCAGTTATTTCTGATGTTGTGACCCCATGGACTACACAGTCCATGGAATTCTTCAAGCCCAGGATACTAAAATACTGGAGTAGGCAGCCGTTCCCTTCTCCAGGAGATCTTCCCAACCCAGGGATCAAACTCAGGTGTCCCACATTCCACGTGGACTCTTTACTAGCTGAGCCACCAGGGAAGCCCTGTGTGTGTGTGTGTGTGTGTGTGTGTGTGTGTGTGTGTATGTATGTATGTGCATATGTATTATTTATGTTTCTTGTTTATTTAGGGTCTCTACAGCTTGTTCATAATATCTCATTATGTACTATAAATGTTTTTGAAATTATGAAATTTTAAGTTGAAAATAAAATGAACATGGTAAAAACAATTCAATCAGTACTGAAAGCATAAAACCCAGGTCTTACTTCTACTAGAGTGTTTCAATGTAACCTTTATTAATAGTTTTGTGTATTCTGTAAGAAAGTTTTCTATTTATATAATTGTTTTTACACAAATATGTGTGTATTAGAGACACTGTACTACATCTTGCTTTTTTAGATCAATAGCATATCTTGGAGTTCTTTCCTTGTCAGTATATAAAGAGATGGATAGCACTCTTAGCAGTTTTGGGTTTTGGACCATTGCATGGTATTGATAATGCCATAACTTAGTTAACTATTTCCCTATTAATAGAAATATAACTTAGATTTAGGCTGTTTTGTTTTTGATAATTACCAGCAACAGAGAAGCCCCCTGGACATGAGTATTGGGTAAATGTTTGAAAATAGAATTGTTAGGTCACAGGATATGTGAATTTTACATTTTTATTTGTTGCTTTTCAGTTGCTAAACTGTGTCCAACTCTTTGCAACCCCACAGACTGCAGCATGCCAGGCTTCCCGGTCCTTCACTATCTCACAGAGTTTGCTGAAACTCATGTTCATTGATTTGATGGTGCCATCCAAACCATCTCATTCACGCACTTTTCCTCCTGCCTTCAATCTTTCCCAGCATCAGGGTCTTTTCCAATGAGTTGTCTCTTTGTATCAGGTGGCCAAAGTATTGGAGCTTCAGTTTTGACATCAGTCCTTCCAATGAATATTCAGGGTTAATTTCCTTTAGGATTGACTGGTTTGATCTCCTTTCTGTCCAAGGGACTCTCAAGAGTCTTCTCCAGCACCGTAATTCAAAAACATAAATTCTTAAGCACTCAGCCTTCTTTATGGTCCAACTGTCACATCCATATATGTCTATTAGGAAAACTATAACTTTGAGCTTATGGACCTTTGTTGGCAAAGTGATGTTTCTGCTTTTTAACATGCTGTCTAGGTTTGTCATAGCTTTTCCTCCAAGAAACAAGTGTCTTTAATTTCATGGCTGTAGTCACCATCCGCGGTGATTCTGGAGCTGAAGAAAATAAAATCTGCCCTTGTTTCCATTGTTTCCCATCTATTTGCCATGTATGTGTGTGTGCGTATTAGTTGCTTAGTTGTGTCTGACTCTTTGTGACCCCATAGACTGTAGCCTGCCAGGCTCCTCTGTCCATGGAATTCTCCAGGCAAGTCTACTGGCGTGGTTTGTCATTTCCTCACAAAGTGATGGCAAACGATCTTAAGATGTCACGATCTTAGTTTTTTGAATGTTGAGTTTTAAGCCAGTTTTTCCACTCTTCCTCTTTCACCTTCATCAGGAAGGTCTTTAGTTCCTCATCACAATCTGCCATTAGGGAGGTATTATCTGTATATCTGAGGTTGTTGATATTTCTCCCGGCAGTTATAGCCAATTTACTCTCATGGATTATGCTCTTTTGGGCTTCTAACAGTACCTAAGGAGAGGGAATTGAAATTCCTAACATAGGTCAGTCAGTGGGTCACATCTTAGCTCATATCTTTGGGAAAAAAAGACAGTTTTTCTTTACAGTAATGTAGAGGGGAAAGCTTTTCATTCTGTATTGCATTATTTTTTTCAATATGCGAATACATTTATGGGATTGTCTTTTGATATAAGGTATAGACAAATCTTAAAACAACTTTATATAGCAATTTTACTTTATGATTAAATATCTTTTTTTTCTCTTAAAATTACAGATATTTGGCCCCTGACTGAGAGAGAAGATGACCTGAAAGTCTCTGCCATGGTTTCTCCTAACTTTGATTCAGTATCTGTAGGTGTATTTGCAGACTTTAAGAGGGTTTGTGATAGTGGTGGACTCTGATATATTGGAATCAGATTTTATTGGTTTAAAATCTGGGCCTCCAGATAGAAACTTCAGTGAAGATAACAAGTTTTAGGCCTTGTTACTTTCTAGAAAAAACATTTCTAGCATCTCAGTGTGATAACAAGTTTCTTAGGCAGATTTCTATCTTAAAAAGGGGAAGGGAAGGGGGTTTGTCAAAGAGGTTCTCACCATTACTCTGAATCCCCCTACTTTATTTTATTTTTTCAGACTTTTTCAGTAGTGGAGTATTGAGATAATCCTACTCCAGTTGAATAATACTGAGTCTACTACATTTTCGTTGAATGTTCAGTAAGATAATGTTATGAAAGGCATGACTCAGAGTTTGATAATATATAGTCTTTATTATAGTGGCTGTGGTGGGCGAGTAGTTTAAGAATAAAGAGTTGGGCCAGGTTTTTCACTCATTTCTATTTGTGTGACACAGAGCAAGGTATTTAATTTTTGTCTCAATTTTCTCTTCTGTAAAATGGTAATAGTAGTAGAATCCACTTTGTTGAATTATAATAATTAACTAACAAATCATTATAATAATATTCATGATCATCAACCCTACCACAGCCATCACCGTTCCAGTTGTCTCATGTGTGCTCAGTTGCTGAGTCATGTGTGACTCTTTGCGACTCTATGGACTGTAGCCTGCTAGGCGCCTCTGTCCATGGAATTTTCCAGGCAAGAATACTGGAGTAGGTTGCCATTTCCTTCTCCAGGGGATCTTTCCTAACCAGGGTTCAAACCAATGTCTCTTGTGTCTCCTGCATTGGCAGGCAGATTCTTTACCACTGCGCCACCTAGGATAATTGATTGCCATTTCCTTAATGCCAGTCACATAATGGGTGTTACATATTTGCTCTATAAATGAATCAGTTCAGTTCAGTCGCTCAGTCATATCTGACTCTTTGCAACCCCATGAATCACAGCACGCCAGGCCTCCCTGCCCATCACCAACTGCTGGAGTTCACTCAAACTCATGTCCGTCGAGTTGGTGATGCCATCCAGCCATCTCATCCTTGGTCATCCCCTTCTCCTCCTGCCCCCCATCCCTCCCAGCATCAGGGTCTTTTCCAATGAGTCAACTCTTGGCATGAGGTGGCCAAAGTATTGGAGTTTCAGCTTTAGCACCAGTCCTTCCAATAAGCACCCAGGACTGATCACCTTTAGGATGGACTGGTTGGATCTCCTTGCAGTCCAAGGGACTCTCAAGAATCTTCTCCAACACCACAGTTCAAAAGTGTCAAGGAATAATAAAGCTGAAAAACCAGAAAGGGGGTGTGTCCTTGGTTACATTACCTTATG
Organism: Nanger dama; assembly: GCA_917880005.1. Taxonomy (NCBI): domain Eukaryota; kingdom Metazoa; phylum Chordata; class Mammalia; order Artiodactyla; family Bovidae; genus Nanger; species Nanger dama. The sequence continues at coordinate 34,400,584 of CAKJTW010000022.1, forward strand.
TCTTTGTTTAGTCTTCTTTAAGCACTTGTTAGATTATGGTTGGTTTTCTCTCACTGCCTGAAGTCGGCCAAAATCTATCTAGTTTATCTATGTCTGTACCAAAGTTGATCAGTTTGGGCAAGTGATCAAATTCACTCATTTTACTGTATTTGAGATCTATATCATATGACTTTGCTTAGGAAATGACTTTGATATTTAAGTATCAGAACACAATATAGTAAGTAATTCCATAGCTTTTTGAAGAATAATCTTAGTACAAGCAGTGAACCCAAGTTGTGATAAGAATTGCATTAACATTGCCTTAGTATAGTAAGTTGGATATTCTTTAAAAAAAAAAAGTAGGACTATATATGAAAGAAACATTCACCCAGTTGAGTCACATAGTAGAGGTACTGTTCTAAACACTGGATATTCAGCACACCATTTCTCACTCTACCTGAAGGGTGTAGTCTGAGTGGAACATTTTTGCTTAGTTAGCTGACAAATGTACACACATTTTCTTGCCTTGGAAATGATTCTTTTTTTCCTTTGGACAACTTATATAATTTTTTTCTAGGTTTTCCTCTTAGACATAGGCTATTTGAAATGAGGAATTCCCTTTCTGTTCTTTAGCAACTTTTGATCTTTGTGAGTAAAGGCTTTATGTAATAGCACTGTATTTTAATATGTATTTCCCTACTGGTAACCTGAAGTGCTTTTTCCTCCTAACTAGGTATCTCTTTCCAGCTCCATTTCCCCCATCTCACAGTTTTTTTCCTTCTTAAGAAAGGAAAGGATTCTTAAGAGTATCATATTTATCTCATTGGAAACCATCAGTCCAATGATTTATGTGGCTTTGGTGCCATATTGTCTTCATATAGCTATTTCTCTCTGGCTATAATTTCATGTTTCCAAAGGACTTTTGTCCTTGAAATATCAAGGTGTTTAGGCATGGATGGAAAAGAGTGAGAAGCAGGAGATGTTGGTTTCTTTTCTAGATTTGCCGACAGCTAAATGTAAAACATTTCCTGGATTTTAGGTAATATGAGAGCAAAAGCCTGGCTTAATATTTTATTTTCAGTCATTATTGTGAAAGCATACATCCAAAAAATAATATAATTTGTGCTAGACTGGTGTCTTTTATAGAAGAGAAAAATATTGCTATCCTCTCTTCTTGATTGAGAAGGTGAATCAGAGTTCATATACAATTTCCTATGGAATCATATATAGGATATGAATATCCTTACTCTTAATTATGCTGATGACCATGACATCATACCAATCCCCACTGCTTAGAAGAGGCTTAATTTTTCTCAGTAAAATAATTCTAAGTAGGCTAATTTAAAGTACAATGGATTTATTCACTGGTTGGACAGAGACTTTATGATCATAATTGTTCCCTTAGGAATCCATGTGGGTATTATTAGAAAATATGTTACCCTTTGATCTTATTCTGTCATATAGTGATCATATTTTTTCCTCTCAATCTACTGCTTTAAAAAATAAGTTATAAATTCTGAGGAAATATTTGCTGTATTATATTCTGAATTCTTTAAGAGAGAGTACCAGTTAACCCAGGCTGATTCTCAAAGAGTGAAATAATTTATGATATTTACTGGTAAAAAAATAAACTACTGCTTTTGTTTTATTTTCTAGATGTGTTTATATCATTAATTACATGCCTTAGATACATATTACTAATTAGAATAAAGCATACCTTTGACAAGTTAAAAACACAAGGACCTAAAAAAAAAGGCATAATGTTTATATAGAAAATATATAGAGGTCTTGTTTTATATAATATAAAGAATGAATTAATAGAATTAGTTTCAATTTTTAAGGAAGTTTGGCAGTAGTTTGATAATAAAGTATGTGAACTTTTCTTCCTTTTTTGGTGGGTGTGTTTTTTAATATTGGTTCATGACTTTCCAAATGAAGCCATCCAAAAAGCCACACTGATTCTTTTAGTCTGTCATCAGAGTGATAAATCCTTTTGCCCCCCCTTTTTTTTGGTGGTGGGAAGTATATACCAAACCCACTGTGTTTACTTACTGATATATAGTACTTAAACAATTCTTTCCTCCCTTTAATTTTCAATTCTGTGTTTACAGCAAGCTACTGATGTTGGAGTGGGAGCTGACCTTGTCCCTTCAGTCACAGTGAAGGTATTGTACCTTAGTTCTAGGCTCTAATGTGCAAGCAGTACCATGCATTTCATCACATCTGTTGCTGTTGTCACCCTATAAGTAGCATATGGAAAAAGAAACAGTTGGTGGGCAGAAGAGCTAATGCACATTTTTCCAAAGAAAACATCAAAATGGCCAACAGATGTATGAAAAGATGCTCAGCATCACTGATTTTCAGGGAGATGCACATCAAAATCACAAGAGATGTCACTTCACAACTTAGAATGGCTATCATCAAAAAGACAGAGATAACAGGAGGATAAGGATGTGGTGAGAAGGGAGCCCTTAAATATTGTTGGTGGGAATATAAATCGATCCAACCAGTATTGAGATCATTTGGAGGTTCCTTAAAAATTAAAAAAAAACTTCTGTATGATCTAGCAACTCCAATTCTAGGTATAAATCAAAGGAAATGAAAACAGTATTTCCCATGTGATATGTACACTCTCATGCTTATGACAGTTTTAGTCACAAAATAGCCAAGATATGGAAATAACCCAAATGCCCATCAATGGTTGAAGGGATAAAAAAAAAGATATGGTACATTTACACCCTAGAATATTATTCACGTATGAGAAGGGAGGATATCCTTCCATTTGCAACAACATGGGTGGATCTTAAGCACATTATGCCAAATAAGATAAGATGGACAGAGAAAGACAAGTACTATATGATATCACTTATATGTGGGACTCTGAAAGAGTTAAGCCTGTAAAAACACAGGGTAAAATGGGCTTGAGGCTTCCCACATGGCTTAGTGGTAGAGTCTGCCTGCCAGTGCAGGAGCTGCAGGAGATGTGGGTTTGACCCCTGGCCTTGGAAGATCCCCTGGAGGCGGAAATGGCAACCCATTCTAGTATTCTCACTGGGGTAATCCGTGGGCTGCAGTCCATGGGGTCACTTATCAGGAGTTTGGGTAGGGTTAAGAGTGGTGATTTGAAGGGAATACAGGAGTACACTTGTAATGAGTAGTAAATAAACTATAAATATCTGATGCACAGGGTAATGAATATAGATAATAATATTGTACTATAGTTATGTGATATGATAAATTTCACTGGATTGGCAATCATATTGGCAGTGTGTAAGTGTATCAAAGCAATGGCTATGATCCATAGGGTTGCAAATTGTCAGACACGATTGACGTGACTTAGCACAGCACAGCACACAATGTGCTGTACACCTTAAATATGCACAATATGACACATTAAATTTATTAAATTAAAAAGGATTTCTTGGTTAAAAAAGTAAAAAAAGGAAAACCCAAACATTTGACATTTGTAAGTTTTCCTTAGCTTTGGGAAGTAAATAAATAACCCTTATCATTTCCTACAAATATAAAACTAGTATTTATAGCAGTATGTATATAATAAAAAATTGTTATGACTTATTCCTACCTTTAGTTAAATGTGTAGTATGATTTGGGGTTATTTTTTAGAAACTATTTAAATATACTAAAGGAATTGTGTCATCACATTCATAGTAGACTGAGCAGCTCACTTCAGTATTATATATATATATAGGGGAATCATGAATATTAATAATATCTTTCTTTTATATGTGTGTTTGAAAAGAATTTCCAGCCATCTATCTGCCATAATATTAGCTTTAAATGGATGTATTTATAGCAGGAAAATGCTAAATGAAGAAGCCACAGAGTAGTGACAAATTGATAGTGCCCCCAAAATACAATGTGAACGATGTGGTTTTGGTTAAGATTTTTAGTCCTGCCATTGTAGAAGTTTAGAACTAGGACTCAAATGTAGAACCCTCTTAAGGCATTTAGATTAAAGTGTGGTAATCAGTCAGCACATTATTAAGCTGAAAATATTTATCACTGCCTAGACGTTGGAGCCAGGGAAAGTTGTGGATCTTGGCGATTCGCTAAGTCAAAACTTGGACGGGACTTTATATTTTCTTAGATTATGGGTTGCTGTCCTTGGAGGAGCTTGACAGGGCACCAGGCTTTAGCAATTGTGTTCGCTTACACTGGACCCAGCGGGTGGCCCAAGTGTGGGGATCTTTGGTAGAAGCTGAAGGGAGCCCAATCTTATAACTGTTTCCTAAGCTAATTTTTTGGACTCTTGCCACTGGAAACAAGGGTGGTCTTTTCCCAGTCTCCTTCCCCCTATCCAATCAAAGGCTCTATCTCATTAATACTTCTGAGTCTGGAAAAGCTTTAGTGGCAAGAAATCAAACATTTAAGATAAAAAAATAACAATCCTGCAGTGTTCCAGGAATGATCTGTAGACTATTGTGTAGGGAAATCACTTTTATATCTATCTACTGATATTGTTCTGCCACATACATATAATAGTTCAGGAGCATGTTGTAAATTTCAAAAGAAATCTTGTACCTAAACCAGATAACATTGCTCATGGTAATTTTCCCCCTAACTACTATTAATTGCTATAAATAAATACACTTTTCCCTCCTATGCAGTTCTTAGGGTTTCCTGTATAACAGCCACCTTCAAATGATGGCGTGACACTACTGGAAATTTCTCCTTCATTATGGAAATTTAACTGTGTTTGAGAATGACGAAGTTACACGCTCTTCCTTATTGCCATGATAAAAGAATAAGAAAGAATGCGATGCTCTAGAGTTACCCAAAATCAGCTTGACTTTCACGGCGGACACTGTGACTTCCTGTTTCTGCCTGACAGCGCCTATACAAATTTCTGTTATAAATCTCTCGTTATATCCTTTAATAACAACAGCAGCCAAAATATATAACCATACAAGTTTCCGTCATAATAAATCCTGTTAATTGAGAAAAGTTTCCATCCGTTCCAAGTGAATGAAGATGTGGCCACCTTGAGTATGTGTGCATGGTGCGTGACCATCTGTTCCAGGCAGCCAAGGCAGAGTGGTTGTTAATACCTGGCCTTTGGAGTCATGTTTATATATCTAGGATAAAAATTTGGTATTACATTTCCTAAGGATCATATTTTATTTTGTTAGAAATGGAAAATAGCATGGAAAATGCTCATATTCATGTTTCATATTTTCCCCTTAATATTCTATAATTATTTTTCTCTTAAAATGTGAGGTTTATGATCTAGCCAAGTCCTTAACTTTTTATTTTGGCTCAAACACAACTCTTCTTTGTTACTGTGGTTATTTTTGTCACACATCATCTTGATTCATATTTGAAAGTGCCTAGTCCATTGTTGGGATTCAATAAATCTATGTATGAGAGTTATCACCATCCATCTTCCATCTAAACTAAATGCAAACACTTGTAACAATGTAAAATTGTATGATTGTTGTCTAAGTATGCATTGTTATACCTAGCAGAGTCAGAATGTCTGCTGCTTTAAAAGTGGCTTATTACTACTTTAAGGATTTTTCGTTTTCATTTTTAAAACTAAGCTCTCGTGAGACCTTCTTGGTCATTCTTTTCGGCTCACTTGCATATATTGGCTCACTTGCTCACTTAGATGTGTTTTTGAGTTTCTCTGAACCTCTATTTTTAAACTGTAAAATGGGGGAACTTTTTCATTTGCAGTTATTTTGATTCTTAATTAACCACAGTTAATTAAGAGCATGCGCTCTGGACTCTTGACAGACAGAAGTTAAATGGTGGTTCTTCCATGTATAATCAGAGTTGCCTTGGTCAAATTATCTAGCTTCTCTGAGCCACATTTTCTCTTATGTAAAATAGGATGTAGTGATAGGTAGTACCTGCTTCACAATGTTGTAATGGGTAAATGAGATAATACATACAAATAATTTATTAGGATGTTTCCATGAATATAGAAAGCTGCTAATAGTTATTATCATTAATTTTATTTAAAATATATGTACAGAGTATGGCAAAATGGTTGTCTAAGGAGGCCTTACAAACAGGTATGAAAAGAAGAGAAATGAAAGGCAAAGGAGAAGAGGAAAGATATACTTATTGAATGCAAAGTTGCAAAGAATAGCAAGGAGAGATAAGAAAGCCTTCCTCAGTGATCATTGCAAAGAAATAGAGGAAAGCAATAGAATGGGAAAGACTAGAGCTCTCTTCAAGATAATTAGAGATACCAAGTGAATTTTCATGCAAAGATGGGCTCAATAAAGGACAGAAATGGTATGGACCTAACAGAAGCAGAATATACTAAGAAGAGGTGGCAAGAATACACAGAAGAAGTATACAAAAAAGATCTTCATGACCCAGATAATTATGATGGTGTGATCACTCACCTAGAGCCAGACATCCTGGAATGCAAGGTCAAGTGGGCCTTAGGAAGCATCACTAAGAATGAAGCTAGTGGAGGTGATGGAATTCCAGTTGAGCTATTTCAAATTGTAAAAGATGATGCTGTGAAAATGCTTCACTCAATATGCCAGCAAATTTGCAAAACTTGGCAGTGGCCACAGGACTAGAAAAGGTCAGTTTTCATTACAATCCCAGAGAAAGGGAATGTCAAAGAATGCTGAAACTACTTCACAATTGCACTCATCTCACACTCTTGCTCAGAAATCTCCAAGCCAGGCTTCAGCGGTACATTCAGCCCAATCGTGAATTTCCAGATGTTCAAGCTGGATTTAGAAAAGGCAGAGGAACCAGAGATCAAATTGCCAGCATCCGTTGGATCATTAGAAAAGCAAGAGAGTTCCAGAAAAACATCTATTTCTGCTTTGTTGACTATGCCAAAGCCTTTGACTGGGGGATCACAACAAACAGTGGAAAATTATTAGAGATAGAAATAACGGACCACCTGACCTGCCTCCTGAGAAATCTGTATGCAGGTAAAGAAGCAACAGTTAAAACTGGATGTGGAACAAATAAGATATGGACTGGTTCCAAAAAGGAAAAGGAGTACGTCAAGGCTGTATATTGTCACCCTACTTATTTAACTTAGGTGCAGAGTACATCATGAGAAACATTGGGCTGGATGAAGCACAATCTGGAATCAAGATTGCCAGGAAAAATATCAATAACTTCAGATGTGCATATGACACCACCCTTATGGCAGAAAGTGAAGAAGAGCTAAAGAGCCTCTTGATGAAAGTGAAAGAGGAGAGTGAAAAAGTTGGCTTAAAGCTCAACATTCAGAAAACTAAGATCATGGCACCTGGTCCCATCACTTCTTGGCAAATAGATGAGGAAACAGAGGAAACAGTGTCAGACTTTATATTTGGGGGCTCCAAAATCACTGCAGTTGGTGACTGCAGCCATGAAATTGAAAGACACTTGCTTTTTGGAAGAAAAGTTATGACCAATCTAGACAGCTTATTAAAAAGCAGAGACATTACTTTACCAACAAAGTCTGTCTAGTCAAGGCTATGGTTTTTCCCATAGTCATGTATGGATGTTAAAGTTGGACCATAAGGAAAGCTGAGCATCAAAGAAATGATGCTTTTGAATTGTGGTGTTGGAGAAGACTCTTGGGAGTCCCTTGTACTGCAAAGAGATACAAACATCTTAAAGTCCATCTTAAAGGAAATCAGTCCTGAATATTCACTGGAAGGACTGATGCTGAAGCTGAAAGAAACTCCAATACTTTGGCCACCAGATGCGAAGCAATGACTCATTTGAAAAGACCCTGGTGCTGGGAAAGATTGAAGGTGGGAGAAGGGGACAACGGAGGATGAGATGGTTGGATGGCATCATCGATTCAATGGACAGAGTTTGAGTGAACTCTAGGAGTTGGTGATAGACATGGGGCCCTGGTGTGCTGCAGTCCATGGGATTGCAAAGAGTCAAACATGACTGAGTGACTGAACCGAACTGACAGTCCAGCATGTAGGTGTTGATTGCTCAGTCATTATACCTTAGACTGTAGCCTTTTGCGATACCATTGACTGTAGCCTTCCAGGCTCTTCTGTCCATGGAGTTCTCTAGGCAAAAATACTGGAGTGGATAGCCATTCTCTTCTCCAAGAGATCTTCCTGACACAGGGATGGTACCTGGATCTCTTGCATTGCAGTCAGATTCTTTACTGTCTGAGCCACCAGGGAAGGATTATTATTATTAAAATATTTAAATTATATTCTATTTATTTAAGGAATAGCCATTAGAAAGAATGTTGTCTGTAGTACTTGCATAGTTCTTCCTGTAATTACCATTAGGGTTTTACTAAAAAGGTATTATGAATTTTATAATAAATTTGTTCTCCTAATAAACACATTTTTCTGCTCTACTTTACTAACTCAGTGGTGTGCTTGTGTGAATGAATGACACGGCCTGTGCAAACCAAGTGTGGAGCCCTGCTTGCAGTTCTAGAGTGACCTCATACAGCTTATGGCAGAAACCTGTCGGGGGTTTATACCAACCTGCCAATGCCAAGAGGCACCCAACGTCTCCTTCGGGGACTGACCAGAAATGGGCAAAATGTGTGGACCCATCTCTCTTTTCTCAGTCAAATTTTCCAGTCTCTTTGACTATTTCATAACTTCGTGGGAATTAGAGGTACTAACCTAATCTGTCGGATCATAGACTTTCAAGGGACTTGTGATCTATGCTGTTACTGTGTGTACTGTTACGCAGATTTCCCCCATACCCAGGGCTCATAAAGTGAAAATCTGAGGGTTCATTGTTTATTTGCTGTATTTAATGTGTTTATTTTCATCAATTATTGTCCTTTAAAATTTTTACTTTGCAAGTCAAAAATTTTATGTTTATTTTTAAATGGTAAAGAATACACACATCAGTTAAAATTAATACATTTACTGAATCTAGTTGTATATGGATAGTGTTTGTAGGCCAGTTATACTTGTATATTATTTTTCTATCTGTAATTTGTATATATATGTGTGTATGTATATATATAATTAAGGTATATTCGATACATGCCTTTTACCTAAGAGAAAATTAAGATGTCTTTTCTTAAAAATTAAGTATGCCCTTGCTTGTGCCCAGTCACTAAATCATGTCCAGCTATTTTGTGACCCCCTGGACTATAGCCCGTCAGGATTCTCTGTCCATGGGATTTCCCAGGCAAGAATAGTGGGTTGCCATTTTCTTCTCCAGGGGATCCTTCCAACCTAGTGATCGAATCCAGGTCACCTGGATTGGTAGGCAGATCTTTATCACTAAGCCACCAGGGGAGCCATGCCCTTACATTATGCTAATTAGTAGTGAAATGAATCTGTCTTGTACACTATAGAGGCAAGACTGAATTGCTCCAAGGCGAAAAAAGCCATGTAGAAGAGAGCTTCGATTCTGGTTGTACATAGGTCTTACCTGGGGAACTATTAAGAAAAATACCAATACCCAGGTCTGCCCCCTGAGATTGTGACTTAATTGGTCTAGCAACGCTACCCGGCTAGTGACTGTAATAAATCTGGCTTACCATGTGGATAAACTTATCCAAAGGAGATGATTCAAAGAGGCTGGGATGTTTAGGAGTCAAAATCCAAAGAGAGAATGTTCCCAATGGAAGCCAGATCTTTAAGCTTTTTCTTTGATTCCCTTAGTGCTTTGTGGCCCAGCAAAGATCTTTGGGCCTGATGAATTCGGCTGTTTCTCTTAAGGGGGAGTGAGAGAAGTCCTGGCTATCTCAACCCATACTCACCCTATTTTTGAGGTAGTCTATTACTCCAGAATTCTAGCTATTAATTCCAGTTGGAATGGGAGGGCTTTCTTAGCATCATCAACCAAGAGCACCAGTTTGGAAATACAGCCAGCTTAGAAATGTAGTCAATTAGTCAATATTGCCATTCTTTGATGTTTTCTAGGGTAGTTATGTCAGCTATTTTTGCTGTTAAGCCATAGATGAAAATATAGTATTTAAACTACATATGTATTTAAACTAGTAAATACCTACCTAGTAAGGAAATCTTTTAGAGAGCAATTAACTTCTGAAAAAGGTGATATACTGATAGTAGATAAAATGAATAATTCATGATGCCATATCTCTAAAGAATAATTAACACATATAATATTTTATGATGTAATTATTCACCAGATATGAGGGAAGATTTTTGGGTCTGCTATTGATAGAATATTTTTAATATTTTTATTCAGTTATAATTCACATACTATGCAATTACAGGTCCATAGGGTCACAACGAGTCACACACGACTGAAGTGACTTAGCATGCACACATGCACAGAATGATCACCACAATTTAATTTTTGAACATTTTTGTCCTCCCCCAAGTCTTAGCTGTCGCTTTCTTTTCTCTCCACACCTCCACCTTCAATCCTGCTACCACCCCCAAGCAGCTGCTAATCTATTTTCTGTCTTTGTAGATCTGCCCGCTCTGGATATTTCATATAAATTGCACCAAATAATATGTGGTCTTTCTGTGACTTCTTTCATTTAACATATTAATAATGTAATGTGCCCATGTTGTAGCATGTATCAGTACTTCATTAGTTTTATTACTGAATAATATTTCATTGCTTGGATATTCCATATTTTATCACTTCATCAGTTTATGGACACTTGGGTTGTTTCTAATTTGAATAATACTGCTAATACATGTGTACAAGGTTTTGGGTAGACATTTGTTTTATTTCTCTTCATAAGGAATTATGAGGTTAAATGATAAATTTATGTTTAATTTTAAAAAAACTGTCAGACCTTTTTTCTAGATTAGCTATACCATTTTACATTTCCATCAGCAGTTTATGCAGGTTCTTGTTTCTCCACATTCTTAGTAACACCTGTTTTTACCTTTTGATTATAGCATATTAGTGGATATACAGTACTATTCAGTGTGGTTTTACTTTGTATTTCATACAGCGATTTTGAGCATTCTTTCATATGTTTGTTGGCTATTTGTATATCTTCTTGGAGAAAAAGTCTGTTCGATTCCTTTGCCCAGTTTCTAACTGGGTAGAACTTTTAATCTACTACTTATGTTACACATTATGTTTTGTGATAGCTCATTTTTTTCTTAGATGGTATTTCTCTAATTAGTTGTTATTTTTTAAGTAGTTGTAGTAGTCTATCAGTTTGGAAAACATGTAGTTTTCTGTTAATAGCAGTTTCTATTTTCTCAGGTCACACTGAAGAATCGAGTAGCATTGCAGAAGATCAAATTATCAATCTATGTGCAACCACCTTTAGTACTAACTGGTGATCAGTTCACCTTTGAATTTATGGGTAAGTGTTTTCTTTTGGCTGAAGGTCTGTTATGGTGTGAGGGTTTTTTTTTTTAAATTTATTTGTTTATTAGTAGATTTATTTCATGGCTGTATTTATCTGAATATATCAGGTATTTTCCTGAAATTAATGTGTTGTTTTGCTTATATTTCCTCTCTAAACATCAGTCATGGACATTCAATGAATGGCTGTTGAGCCATAGTAATTACAGATTTTCAAGCAATTTTCTTAACTAAATGGACCTGCAATTGTAGTTAATTACTATATTTTAGAAGAATTTTTAAATGGTGTTTCTATAGTGAGCTATTTGTTGAGTCACTAGAAAGTATATTTATTGGCTTTGGAGTGTGGCCTGAATTTGAATTTTGGCTCTGACACTCAAGGGCTTCCCTTGTTGCTCAGCTGGTAAAGAATCCCGTCTGCAATGTGGGAGACCTGGGTTTGATCCCTGGGTGCAGAAGATCCCCTGGAGAAGGGAAAGGCTACCCACTCCAATATTCTGGCCTAGAGAATTCCATGGACTGTATAGTCCATAGGGTTGTGAACAGACAGGACTGAGTGACTTTCACTTTCACTTTCTAACACTCACTCAGTGTAACCATGGGCAAGCTGCTTTGGTAATTAGATGGAACCTCAGTTTTTGTTTTTGTTTTTTTAATCTTCAGAAAGTGGATAATGATATCTGTCTTTCAGAACTATTTTAATTTGAATTTAATCAGAAAATTGATTAGATTTAATTAGAAAATGAATCTATGATATCTATAATAATGCTTAAAATAGTAGACAGGTAATAAATGACAACTGTTTGTAAGATTTACTTGTATAGAGTCTCTCTTACCACTTACATCCAAGTTGTCATTAGTTCTGATAAAATGACATCTGAATCATCTTTCAACTCTTTTTCTGTTTTTCTTTATGCCACTGTTTAGATGGGAATCCTGTGTTTTACCCATAAAAATCAAGACCACCTCTTTTTTTTCCTTTATATAACTAAGTGCCTGGCAGATAGTAGAAACTCAATAAGTACTCATTGAATCAGTGAATGAGTGGTTAGTGGTTGAGGTAAACTTGTAGGTGTCATCTTTTATCTGCAGAATTTTCACAGTACTTCCAAGTTGTCTTTCTAAAACACTCTGGATAGTTAATGTTTTCCAGTTGAAAACTTTTTATAGCTCTCTAATACATGTTGGAGATCAAGTACATGAATATGGAAGGCTATGTACAATCTGCTAAGTTGCTACAGTTTTAGTTACATCCATATCCAGTTCCCTCTTACATTTTCTCCTGCAGTCTGTGTTCTAGCCACGATAAAGCACTATTTCCCACTCCCAAATTCCCTTTCCCTTTGTGTACCTTTTTCTTTGTTCATCCTGCCTGTTCGTCTGAGTAAAGAGAGGCAGTGGTGTGGAATGGTAGATACCCTTGTTTTGGAGTCAATTCCTACCTCTGTCTTAACTATATGACCTTGGGAAAGCTTTTTAATCTCTGTTGCCATTTTCCTCATGCACCAAAAATGGGGATAATAATAGTGACCATCATGTAGGGTTATTGTGAGGATTAAATGAATTAATCTCTGCAGGTGTTATGTAAAATGCTTAAGACAGTAATTGGCATGCAGTGAATATCTGATTTCAGTTGTTTTTTTAATTATTATTAAATTTATTTTTTTAATTACAATACTGTATTTGTTTTGCCATACATTGACACGAATCAGCGATAGGTGAACACAATCTATTGCCTAAAATTATATAACATATTATTTTTACATTGCTTATAGCACCAGAGATGACTAGAACTGTAGGCTTTTCCGTTTATCTAAAAGGAAATTATTTACCACCTGAATTGGAAGGAAATGCTGTTGTTTCTTATTCCAGACCAACAGGTAAACATACAGTTCACAAATTTATAAGCCTAATAATCACTTCTTTTAAATTATTGGAGTTGTGGGTTAAATGTTAAGTATTTAAGATGAGAAAACACATTGTAAATATTATTAAAAGAAAAATATTATTACATAGTGTTAAATTTAAAATATCCATCTAAGTTACTTTCATGTGTTATGAATAATTAGTGATAAGTATATTCAGCTGATTTCTATATGTAATGTTTGATTCTATCTTTTCAATTAATAGTGAATATGATATTTTTTATTCTCACTAGAAGAGTGTTATCTAGTCAGACTTCATGTATTTGAGCTAAACAGAAAAGCCTAGTCTGAATTAGTAAAAATAGCCATATAGGTTACTCTAATATTAAGGCAGTCTTTAGAGTTTCAGACACTGCTTTAGTGATTAAATAAAACTCTTTAGTATCTTACATGTTAAACTACTTAAGAACAGGATCTGTATTATTTCAAGGAACTAATAGATCAAAAAGTTCTCTTTAGACCAGTAGAGATCCAGTTATTATAAATTTCAAGTTGGATTCAATTTTATAGTTTCTTTGTGTGTTTTTGTATAGTAAGTTTTTCATAGTAACAGTTGGACAATTAGTTGATTGATAAATAATAATTAGTCATTGCTTTTTAAAAAAAAAAGTTTAAGTGTAGTATAACTGATAGGATAGTTCAGCAATGTTGCATTTGTGTTTTTAAGCGTTTCTGTACCATTGTCTTAGTTTAAAAAGCCTTAGAGATGCCATATTCATATTTTTTCTATTGATATCCACTTTGGTTATTTAGCAATATTTTTATGTAATTGTCACCCTTCCGACTGTGCTAATGAGGTACCTTGGCAATGTTCTTAAAATTGTAGGTCTTATTTTGTCTCAGTGAATTTTCTGGTTTATGCATTGACAACTCTATACTTGGAGGTGTTTTTTTTTTTTTTAATAACTTTAGTACATGTTTTCAAAATCTGTTTCTTCTTTGTAAATAATTTTATTTTAAATTATAAAAATCATTTTTAGCCAAAAATGACCACTTTAACCTTTTACCTATATTTTCAAAATATGAGGTAGTATAAATATTTTATGTTTAAGCAGCTTTGAGAAAGCTGGCTTCAGAAAGAAATATAAGACTTCCATAAGGGATCAAGAAATGATGGACATTTTAGTTGGATATTTCTGAAAAGAATATTGAAATGCTCAGTGAGTTGTGAAATAAAAAATAGGACATGTTGGCTAAAGTCTCTAGGTAATTTATCATTAATTGGACATCTCAATAATTATAGGTGTTATTATACTTTTTATCTTTGTTACTCCTTGAAAATATAGTTGTAGAGATAGTTGATGCCTTAATTCAACTAATTATTTCATTTATCTTTAAGGAAAAGCAGTTGAAAATAAATTTAAAATAAATAAATGGAATACCTAGCAAGTAGACAAAAGCTTAAAACTATGCTATAAAGTTATTAAATCATTTGGTGAGCTTATGGTTGCACATACCATTTTTCGCTATTATGCTTTTGTAAAGATGGACTTTGAAAGATTATAAATTATTACTAAAACAAAGAGCATAGACAATAATTGGTTGAAAGCTAATTAGAAATTAAAGTAAGAACAAGTCTATAAAAGTAAAAGAATACCAAGACAACCTGAAAAAAAACATTGTTCCATAATAATATCTACTAATTAAAGTTATAATATAAGCAAGGCTAACTGGAAATATTAATTATATGAATTTGCCTTTAGCTCATTTTTCTTCCCCCAAATTCATGTAATGCTCTTGATGTCATTTACATATTGAATCTGGTTTGTTTTTGGATAGATCATATATCTTTACCTTTTTTTGACACATTTATACTAGAATAACACCCTTTCATGGACTTGTGAGAATGGAAGAGCAAATATATTATTAGATTTCAGTTATTCATATTATATTCTTCAGCTGTGAATTGGCTTATATTTATTGGATGGCCATTTATGTCATCTGTATGAATCTTTAAAGTTTTAATTTATATTTTAAGCAGATGAGCATTAAATTTGTGCTGTAATTTTATGACATAATTTGTTGTATTCTTTTTCCCCTATCCCTTTTTGCATTGCCTCTGATGGATAGAGCGAAATCCTGATGGTAAGTGAAAAGATAATTTAGAACAAAATGAATTTCAGAAGTGAAATTTGGTTAGTAATTGAATTGTGGTATTATCCCTTGAATAAATTCTTTTATGGATTGCTGTTTTGACTCTAGCAACCTCTTTAGGGTGATTCAGTGCCTTGATTTGGCTACGGAGAAGACAATAGATGTTTCCATAATAGATACCTGTCATTCATTATTAGTTGTTTCAGAGTCATTAGAAACAATGAAACTTCATGACACTTTTGAACAAAACCAAAGCTGTCATTGACTACTTGTGTCTGTAAGTTACTCGTGATTTGCCTGTATGCTCTGTTATCTTAGTTTATTTAAAAAGAGTAAAGAAGACAATTCTGAATTGTAAATTGTCTAATTCTGTATACCCCCAAAATTCACCTCTTTCTCTGATCAGAATGCCATACGTACTCATTCTGTGGGCCTATTTCTTGTGTTGTTTAGAATTTGTGGGGAAATAATTTTTAACAAGAATCTGACCCTTGAACTTGCCTGGGTCAGTGTTGTCACCTTTTGTCTTCTCCAAATCCTTTATGACTTTGCTATAATACTTATCATAATATGAATTTCATTGTTTGTTCCTTAGGTCTCCCTAGTAGATTTTTGAGCTCTTTGAGAGCGGGATTCAAGTCCCTGAATTATACAGTATTATGATTATATGGGAGGCACTCTAAAAGTATCTTCTATTTTGATTATTTTTCCTTCTAGACACAGACTTAATGGGATGGTATGTCTTAGTTTATTAGCCATTTTAAGATTAATATTAGATAATATTAATTGTAATTAATATTGTAATATTAGATAAATAAAATACTTAATGGCCTTAATTACTCATATAGTTGTGCTACCAATAACCTGAATAGCATAGTGTCTGGAAAGTGAATATATATTTATATGAGAAATATTTTAATAGAAATAAGCTTTTAGCTTACATAAAGTATACTTGTCAAATTAGAGTTTGGGTTATTAAAAATATTAATAATACTTACATTTTATTTTGCAAGATTGCATGTAACTGATAAGATTTTGCAATAACTTTTAGAAAATTCTGTATTATTATTTAAATTATTTGTTTTGAGTTAAAAAAATCTGTAAAGGTTATTATTGAAAGTAATTTATTCCCTTTTACTATAAATTCAGATCAAACTATGAGAAAAAAATCACAATATATGGAAATTTTAGTATTTCAATGCAAAGCTAAAGCCAGTTTGAATAATCTCTTATGCTATATTTAAAAATATTAATTAAGCTTCAGGAGTAGAGTTGAAATATTCAGCTTCACCTAGTACGCAAAAAAATATGTT
This sequence comes from Nanger dama, assembly GCA_917880005.1. Lineage (NCBI taxonomy): Eukaryota > Metazoa > Chordata > Mammalia > Artiodactyla > Bovidae > Nanger > Nanger dama. The sequence goes on from CAKJTW010000022.1 coordinate 34,417,130, forward strand.
GACAACTTAGATCTTACTTACACATTTCACATTAGCTTCACATTTCAAAGACTGTTCCATTTTATTGACCTGATCTGTTCAGACTGTATTGCAGATAAGCAGTTCTGCTTTTACATGTGGAAAAAGAGAAGCAAATGAGGTTTTATGTTGTCCCATAAGAGTAAGTCTCCATTATTTCTGCATTAGAGTTACATGACATGGGCAGTGTAAAACATGACTGCAGATGGAGCACAGTACGTAGCCAGACATAACAGGAAGGGGTCGAGGAAGTCCTGGCTACCAGACTTTGCTACTGCTTTCGAGCCCCTTGCTTTCAACACGAAATGACTCTAGCAGGCCCCTGGAAGGAGTTCTGAAGGCATTATATAGGTGTGTAATGTATAGTTGTTCTGCTCTGGCGTATAAGTTCTTTTTCCCTTTTTTAAAGCACATTTTGGCTTCCCTCTTGACAGTGATACTGGTCTCTTGGGTGTGCCAGGGGTAATTAGAATTCTCTTTCTGGAAAAACTGTTCTGTCAGGAGTGATTTTGATGTGAATTTTGTCTCTAAGTGTTAAATAATTTTGTGATTAATTGCACCATAGTACTTGTGACTGTCCATTTCCTCTAGTAAGCTAGCAGGGGAAGTATTGGAAGGAGAGGTGATTATATTTGTTAAAAAACTGTAGAACAAAGCCAGTCTGATGAGTGAGTAGGCCAATATTTGTGTATTACAAATGACCAAATTTTCTTCTCTCTCAGCATTATATTCAGAGAGTTGAATAAGCCAAATAGCCTGTTTTGCCAACAAAATATTGCTGATGGTAGACAATTAGGGCAAGTTAGGCTCTTTTAACTAAGCTGAAAGCTACCCTACTAGCAACTTTGGCAAGTCTTCTAATACATATAATTTTTTTCGTTCCTTATTATACACATATGCATACCCTCACACATACCTCTACACATCTCCAGCTTCAGGTTCTTAGGTACAATTATAGCCTGAAGAGTAATGGTAGACAAATTTACATTTCAAGTTTCTTAAGAAAATGTAAACCTCAATAGAAATGTGCCTCTGATAAACCCCATGTTTAAATAGTAGACATTATATTTTGAAATGTTTAGGTTTTAATTTGATGGGAAGTATTCTAAAACACTGGCTTTGTAATTTTTATTTTTAAAGATTTGGTTTCCTTAAACTCATTTCTAAAGGATTTCATATTCTTTTTTTCTTCCCTAATGGTAAAACTTCTCAAGCTGCCATCATTTAAAAAATAGCCATAATCATTTTATTAAGTATGTGTCATCATTTCTCAAAGTAATGTTTTCCAAATGTCCTATGAAACAGGTTTATAATTCTTGGAGAGAAAAGAAATTCTGGAGAGGTTCTACAAATCTTAGCAACTGCTGACCATTGCCCTAGTGTGTGATATTGTCATTAACTGACCTAACTGAACTGTGAATTGAGTTATAATGTATTACCCTTTTTGGATTTATTAGTGCTTGCAATCCATTTGTTTTAATTTCTGAAAATATGTATATACCACTAGTTTCTTTAGCTCTGGGTTCTTGGAGATTTAGGGCAATAATCTTCAAATATATATAAGTAATATAAAGCTAGCGTTGATCATGATTAATTTTGTTTTACCACAAATTCAATCAGTACCTGGTCCAAGTGAAGCTGAGCCACAGTTTTAGCAGTATAATTTTAAAAGAGTGTTTACAGCTAAATTTTATTTGAACAGTTAGCTCAGACTTGGTTGAAAGTACATAGATGATAGCTTCTCTTTGTGCATGTACAGAATTGTCAGAAGATGAAGTGTTTTTCTCCCCATTACTCTATTCATTTAAAATGAAGGAAATGGAAATAGGCTTCAGTTTCCTGGTTCTTTCCAGATTGCATCTATTAATTGAGGCTGTAATTTATATATTGTAGAGGAAGCATATTAGCAGGTATATTTTCATAATTTGGGAATATATGGAATATATGAAGTTGGAAAGAATAATACTTTGTGATTTTTTTAATGGTGATATTGATACTTGTGGTTTGAGCAGTAGCTTAGATCATGTTACCATAATATTTTGAGTCAAAACATTTCATCACTGTTAAGTACAAATACACATGCCTCTAAAACCTCACAAAATGTCAGGAAATAATACCCTGGGACTTTTCTGAAGAGACACCAGTTATAATTTGCATCTAGGCTTCCAGGAGAAGTGAATTTAACATATGTTGGTTATGAGCAAAAAATGAGCTATGTAAAATTTGATGGATAATAGATTATATTGAAGAGAATGACAAATATGCTCCACATGCTCTGAAAAAGTATTTAATTGACCTCATATATCAATATGTTTGCCATTTTTGATGATATCTCACTATCCTTGTGAATAAGTAGTACTGAAAAGCATACTCCCAGCTTGGTTGTAGAATAAACCACACAACTCCAATTGGCATTAACAGAATATATTGCTAATTCTAGGAATCCTACTTTGGGATCATGTCTCCAAAATTTCTTTCTTCTGCTTTCCTATTTTTAAGCTGCTCTCTGACTCCACTGTAAAAGGAATAAAGGAATTACAATGTGGATCCATTAGGTAGAATAGAACATTTTGTCTTCCCTTTCTCTACAGTAGTTTACTAAGATATAGGTTTCTGTATATTATTTTTTTATCCTATCCAGTCAAAAATAGAATTCTAGATTAAAAGGAGAGAAAACTAAAGTTGTAGGATTGATTTACTTTATTTATTAGTAGAGAGCCTAGTTTGCTTTGGTTTCAGTTTCATTTTTCATAAAAATATTAAAAGGAATGGCTTTTTAAAACTTTAAATTTTGATATAAAAATCTTCATTGTTATTTATTCATGAAATTGCCTATTTCAGTATGCTTCTATACTTTCTGAAAAAAATTTAAGAATTGAGTGACTGTGTAAACCTTTCAGAATACTGTTTAAAAGTGATATGTAAAGTTAAATAAATTGGGAAAAATTAATTTGTATGAAAGTAATATTCTTAATGTTGATATGTAAAATGACATGAAGTTTATTAGAACTTCAGTAGGACAAATTCAGCTTTCATGCTCATAATTTATTACAAATTGTTAAATGTAGTTTGAATATTCAGTAAATAAAAAAGCTAAACATTAAAAGATTGGGGAGATAGAGAAATGATTAGATATGGTCATACAGAGTATTCCTGATATAAACATATTCTTTGCTCATTTTAGCTGATAGTCTTGGATTAGGACTAGAGCTTTGAAGGTCTTAAAGACAGTTTAGTAATTGAATATAACTGCATATAATGTTTTATATAAATAACATTCAACTGTGAATTTTTAAAAATGATATTATTATTAAAGGCAGAGCTTACACTTATGCTCCTTTTAAGATTTTATTTTTGCCTTGTACCTTTGGATAATAATGTAAATACATAAATTATGATAATGCTTTCCAGTTATTTCAGTTGTGCTGGATGAAATGGTCAGGTAGCAAACATTTAAACTAAGATATGTTGCTACCATGTACTACAATTAGTGAAGTAATACAGTTTTTTTCTTATTTGTCAAATTTATGAGTATATATTTCTCTCTTTTTAATTTCAGGCATTCCTCGAGTTAGCCAATGTAAGTTTAGACTTCCCCTGAAATTAGTCTGCTTACCAGGCCAGCCTTCAAAAACTGCAAGCCACAAACTAACTATTGATACCAACAAATCTCCAGTCAGTCTTCTCAGTCTCTTTCCAGGTAGGACTTTTGAAGTAACATGCCTGTAACATCAGAAATGTTAAGAATTTAGAATGGAATCCTTCATCAACAGGTAATGATAGGGTAATTATCAGATAATTGTTAAGTCAGAATATAAAAATACCTCAAGGGTTTTTTCCTCTTGTTTGCCTGTTCAAAGGCGAATGGCTTATATCAACAAGGTAATAAAGTATACCTTTTAAGTTTGATTAAAATTATTATAATCATTATTTTGCTTCAGAATACAGAAATGAAAACATCAAATGTTTCTTTTTAGACTGTGGGATCTTTTGGCTTGGAATGTAAATATTTATTATTCATCTTTACTGTAGGTTTTTGAATATATCCCTTTTCTAAGCATATAAATATTTATTATTCATCTTCATTGTAGGTTTTTGAAATGTACCTTTTAAAAGTATATTCTTATGCCTCTGCAAAGTAATCTCTTAAGTAGGTGTTTGTGATTCCGCTGTCATTAGCAGTTGAAAGGGACAGTGTTCATTCTCTGCCTCTGATGTTTTAGAAGGGGTTTCATGTATAAAGCTTGAATATCACAGTGAACATTTGGGGTAATTTGTGAAGGTGTGACTTTCTCCAGGTGTTGGTTTTTTTTTTGAGTAAGTTAGAAAACAGAGAAGCACTGATTGGATCAAACATCTTTAGTTGCCAGGGTTTCTAATGTGTCATATCTATTAACTTTCTCGGTGATGAGGTGGAATTAAAAAAATATCTGGGAATTAAATCAACCCTTTTAAATCCATCATTAAAATTCAGCACTGTTGACTGTAAGATGCATCTTCACCCGTGCATTAGTGGATAGGATTTAGAATAGAAAGTATTTCCCACAAGGTTTAGAAATTTATGGTAAGTCAACTTTTGTGTTATTAACTACTTAAAGTGATTAACATTTACTTTTCATTAATTTGAAGTCTTTTTAAAAGCCTTATTTATATATAACTCTATGAAAAATCTCCAAGATGCTCTTTATTACACTTAATCTATTCTTTAGTTCAAATGAATTTGAGCAAATGAGCATATGTGTGTGTGTTTGTGTGTCTGTAGTTAGCAAGTAGTTTTGTGCCTTTTGGTTTCTTATTCCCTTCCCTTCTCTCTCTTCTAGTCAATTTTCTTGTAACAGATTTGGATTATAAAAAGGACAGAGTCACTGCTTTTGTAGCATCTTATACAAACATACTAGTTTGTCTACTATCCTGGCAATATAAATTGTATATGCTGCATGCTAAATTTATTAATATCTGAAAAATGTTTAAGACTGGCTTCTGAGTGGTCGATCTTTACTGTAGATGGCTGAAACCAATAGAGATTAAATAAGAATGTATGCTTTTGACCAGAGAAGGAATCTCTGTAAGCTCTGGTTGGATAGAAGTACTAAGGAACGCTTAGCTAGCTCATTCATTTCTGTTCTGGACTGATTCTGGACTTAGTTGTTTTGATGTATCTTAGGTTCATCAGCATTTATTTGCATCTTACTCATTTTAACGATGGGACTCAATGACAAATTTTAAAAAATTTCCCTAAGATTCAGTTTATGAATACAGCATGTTCTCTTTTGAATTTCCAGATTTATGTTTATATTAAACATACTGAAATCCTATAATTATTTAACATACATACTCTTGCTACTTTTTACTTTACATAATATATTCATTTTTGCTATATGTGACTTTTATATGTTGATATTAAAGTTGCTATTGCAAATTTATTTTTTAATGGAAATAAATGAATGCTCTTCATAGAGAAGAAGTAAAACAACTTTTAGTCTACATTTCTTTCTATTTGTTTATTTCAGTGCTTTTTGTATATTTAAAATAGGTTTAATTTTTCTGGTTACAAAAGATTTCTGAAATTTAGCAATGGATAACCAAGAAGAAAAACACAAAAGTTACTGATAATTCTACCACCCAGCAGTATCTACTTATATTTCATTACATTTCCCTACTCTTTTAAAAATATTTTCTCTAAGCATTTCATCCTGCCAAAAATATTACTTTGCATATTGATTGTTATGAAACACCTTTCTATGTAATTAGATTTTTGTTTTATGATTTTAATAGTTACATGCTATTCTGTCATAAATCTGTACTATAAAATCATTTGCCCAGCATTATAGTCTTCTACATTTATGTTGTTTTCAGTTTATTAATACTGTAAATATATTACATCAGTGATTCTCTTAATTTATTATTATTTCTTTGATGAATATCTAAAAGCAGAATTACAGAGTCCAACAAAGGGTAATATTTTTAAAGCTTTTGAAACATAATGTGAAATTGACTTTCTGAAGGGTCATACTAGTTAACTTTATCAACAGTGTTTGAATGGAGGTGTCTAGTGCCCCAAATCCTGGCTAGTAAGAATATTATAATTATAAAAACTTTAATATGCTTAATGGCTATACAGAAAATATTTACATACATACATATATATAAATAATTGTCTGGGTGATTTTGGCTAAATGTGATTTAAGCAAGATAGTATAAAATTTCTTGATCTCGATTGAAGAGAAGTCCAGAAGTGGGTATGAAAGCTGGTATAATGGTTTGTGAATGTTATCAAAGACTCAGTTTTTTTTTCTCTTTGCAGTGTACATTCTCTAGTATGTTGGCTTCTTCCATGGCAACAAGATAGCTACTTTGGATTTGTTGTTGTTCAGTCGCTGCGTCATGCCCAATTCTTTGCAACCTCATGGACTGCAGCAAGTCAGCCTTCCCTGTCCTGCACTATCTCCTGGAGTTTTTCAGATTCATGTCCATTGAGTCAGTGATGCTATCTATCTCAACCTCTGCTGCTCTTGCCTTCAATCTTTCCCAGCATCAGGGTCTTTTCCAGTGAGTTGGCTCTTTGGATCAGGTGGGCAAAGTGTTGGAGCTTAGCTTCAGCATCAGACTTTCCAATGAATATTCAAGGTTGATTTCCTTTAGGACTGACTGGTTTGATCTCTTTCCTGTCCAGGGAACTCTCAAGAGTCCTGTTTAGCACCACAATTCAAAAGCATCAATTCTTTGACATGCAAACCTTCCTTACGGTCCATCTCTCAAAATGGCAACTCAATCCAGTACTCTTGCCTGGAAAATCCCATGGACGGAAGAGTGTGGTAGGCTACAGTCCATGGGGCTGCAAAGAGTCAGACACAACTGAGCCGACTTCACTTTTACTCACATCTGTACATGCCTACTGGAAAAACCATAGCTTTAATTATACCAACTTTTGTTGGCAAAGTGATGTCTTTCCTTTTAATATGCTGTCTAGTTTTGTCGTAGCTTTCCTCCCAAGGAGCAAGCATCTTTTAATTTCGTGGCTGCAGTAACTGTCCACAGTGATTTTGGAGCCCAAGAAAATAAAATCTGTCACTGCTTCCACTTTTTTTCCTTCTATCTGCCATGAAGTGATGGGACTGGATGCCATGATCCTAGTTTTTAGAATGCCAAATTTTAAGTCAGCTTTTTCACTCTCTTTTCACTCTCATCAAGAGGCTCTGTTTTCCTCTTCACTTTCTGCCATTAGAGTGCTTTAGCTTAAGTCATCTAACTATAGGGCAGGAAGTAGAGGAAAGAGATAACTATGGCAATAACTTAACTTTTATCAGAAAGGCATGTTTCCATAAAGTTCATAGGAGATTTCTACTTATAGCTCAGTAGCCATAATATTGTCACATGGCCTCTTCTGCAGTAAAGGGAACTGAGAACTAATGTAGATGGGCTAAGAAAAAGGAGGTTGGGAATAGATGTTAAGTTAGCTGACATTCAGTGTATGTCATGATACCAGAAATTTTACAGAAAAAATTAACTTAAATGTTATAACAAATAGCATGCTGTTATAGCAGTCTTTTATGGTACTCAAATACATGGCTATCTTTGTGAATAAATTTGTATTTTAATATTAACGTAATATTCTATTGTTTCCCTGGTGGTTCAGATGGTAAAGAATCTGCCTGCAATGCAGGTGACCTGGGTTCAGTCCCTGGGTTGGGAAGATTCCCTGGAGAAGGGCAGGGCAAACTACTCCAGAATTCTTGCCTGAAGAATTCCACGGACATAGAAGCCTGGTGGGCTACAGTCTATAGGGTCACAAAAAGTCAGAAATGACTGAGCATCTTTCACTTTCTGTTGCTTGGAGGTACCATGTACATAGCTTTTTTGTACTTCTCTGTTTTTCTTTGGAGGAATTCCTGAGTTAAAGGATATGCACATTTGAAAACTATATTCAAATACCAAAGTTATTTCCAGAATAATTATATGAAGTTACACACCCAACATCAGGGTTTGTACCAAGTAGCAGCTGGATTTAAATCTTTTAAAATTTTTGACATGGTTATGTGAAAAATGACATCTCTTTTTAAAATTTGCATTTCTAAATTATTTGTTAGCATAGAAATTTTGTAATTTTTATTAATTACTTGTGCTTTTTAAAGTTTTTGTTTTTAGATCATAAAATTTAAAGTTTCATTTCATTTATTTTTAGTTTCAAATTTTCATGTTGTGCTTAGAATGATCTCTATTTTAACATTATAAAATATTTACTTATCTTTCTTCTGGTACATTTTAATACCTTCTTTAATTCTCAAACAGTTCTAGTGTATTTTTTTAATAAAAACTTTATTAGAGTATAACTTATTTACATGTACACATGTATAAAGTGTACAATTTGCTAAGTTTTGATGTTTATGTATACCTTTGAAACCATCCCTACAATCATGATGCTGAAAGTATCCATCACCCCAAAGAGTTTCTTTGTTCTGCTTTGTTATCCTTTCCTCTCCATCCCCAGGCAACACTTGTTTTCTTCCTGTCACTATAGATAAGTTTGTATTTTCTAAAATTTTGTAAAATGGAACTACTCAGTATGTACTCTTTTTTTGGTCTCCTTATCAAATTATGTGATTTGTAAATATTTCCTCCCAGTCTGTGGTGTATATTTTCATTCTTTTAACAATGTCTTTGGAAGAGCAGAAATTCTTAATTTTGCTAAAGCCCAACCTATCTTTTTTTTTTTTTTTTATGGATCATGATTTTAATGTTATATCTAAAAATTTTTGCCTAACTCAAGGTTACAAATTTTTTCTCATGTTTTTTCTATAAGTTTTCTGGATTCATGTTTTGCATTTAGGGATCTTATTTATTTTGAGTTGATGTGTGTGTATGGTGTGAGATACGGATAAAATTCATGTTTTTGCATATAAATATCTAATGTGCCAGTACTATTTTTGAAAAGCCTATTCTCTTGCACTGAATAGTCTTTGAAAAGTTGTTGAAAATCCTCTGACTATACATCATAAGACTATATAAATAATTGGAATGTATATATATATATTTCTGCTCAGTTTGTTCCATTTATCTATCTTTGTCCATCATTATTTCTATACACCAAACAGTGTCTTGGGGCTTCCTATGGCACCATGCAGGAGATGTAAGAGACTAGGCCTAGTTCAATCCCTGGGTCAGGAAGATCCCCTGGAAGAGGGCCGGGTGACCCACTCCAATATTCTTGCCTGGAGAATCTCATGGATGGAGGATCCTGGTAGACTACAGTCCACAGGGCCACAAAAAGTCGGACACAACTGAAGCAACTTAGTACACACAAAATAGTGTCTTAATTACTATTTATAAGTCTAGAAATCAGGTAATGTAATTTATCCAACTTTATTTTTTTTTCCAAAGTTGTCTTTGAAACTTTGATCAGTTACATTTTTACATGAATCTTAGAATCAGCTTATCAATTAAAAAAAAAGCCTCTTGGGATTTTGCTTAGAATTGGAATTGCCTTAATTCTGTAGATCAATTTGGAGAGACACAACATCTGAACAATATTGAACATGGTAAAATTTGCTCCACTTATCCTAGTTTCTTAAGATGAAAATAGAGACCTTCATTTATTTAGGGCTTATTTTATATTTCTCACTAAGAGTTTTTGTTTTCAATGTACCTATCTTACAAATCTTAAGCATATTTATCCTTAAGTATTTAATATATTTTTATGCATTTGCAAATTGTATTTTATTTCAGTTTCAAATTGTTCCTTCCTAGTACACAGAAATACAGATGGTTTTTGTGTATTGATCTTGTATCATGCTACATTGTTAAATTTATTTATTGGTTCTAAATTTATTGGTTCTACTACCTTTTTTTTTTTTTTTAAAGATTTAATCAGATTTTCATGTCATCTGCAAGTGAAAGCACTTTTATTCTTGGTTTCCAATCTGGAGATTCAGTTTACTTTTTGCTTGCCTTTTTTTTATTTTTTATTTTTTTAACCTGGGCTAGAACCTCTGGGATGATGTTGAATAGAAATTGTGAGAGCAAACATTTGGTCTTTAAGCATTAAATATGTTTTATTAATAGCTGTAAATATTTTGTAGATGTTCTTTACCAGCTTGAGGAAGTTCTCTTTTATACCAGGGTTGCTGAGTTTCATTAGGAGTAGATATTTAAGTTTTTCAATGCTTTTTTGATATCATTTGAAATATTTTATGTCATTTTTTTCTTTAGTCTGTTAATAGGTGGATTACATTGATTAATTTTTGAATATTAGCCCAACTGTGCATTCTTGAGATAAGTCACATATGATTATGATGTAGTTTCCTTTCAACAGGCTGTTGGATTAATTTGCTAAACTTTAGTTTATAATTTTTACATTTGTACTTATAAAGGATATTGATATGTAATTTTGCCTCCAAATGAGTTATTAATGTGGAGTTAATGGAATGAATTGGGAAATATTTACCTCTCTACAATATTTTTTTGAAGAGTGTGCTGAATTGGTATTATTTATTGCTTAAATATTTGGAAGAATTCACCAGGGAAGTTTTCCAGACCTAGAGTTTTGTGTCGGGAAAGCTTTTAAATTACAAATTCAGTTTCTTCAAAAGATATAGGACTGTTCATGTTATTTATTTTTTATTGAGTGTACTTTGCTGGTTTCTATCTTTCAGAAAATATGTGCTTTTCATCTGAGTTGTTGAATTTATTGGCATACATTTGTTGATAACATTTTCTTATCCTTTTAACATTAGTAGAATCTGGAGTGAAGACAACTCACTCATTACTGATTCTGGTAATTTGTGTTTTTCCTCTTTTTTTCTCCTGATCTGTTGACTAGAGGTGTATCGATTTTATCTCTTTCTGAAAAACCAGCTGTTGGTTTCATTTATTTCATCGTTTTATTTTTTTTTTTCTGTTCTAATTTCTCTGATTTTCTTCTGCTTACATTGGGTTTAATTTTCTTTTTTCTAGTTCTTTAAGGTGAAAGCAGAGACCATTCTTTTTAATGTAGTTGGTTAATGCTATAAAATATTTTCTAACTATTGCTTTAGCTGCTTCCTACAATTGTCAAATAATATATTTTAAATTTTCATTCTATATCAAATACTTTTAAATTTCTCCTTTTGTTTCTTTTTTTGATCCTAGTGTAATTTCAAGTATGGTCTATAGTTTTGAAACTTTTGGGGATTTTCCATAGAACTTTTGTTATTCATTTGGAATTCAATTTCACTGTGGTAGGAGAACATACTTTGTATGACTTGAATTCTTTTAAATTCATTGAGACTTATTTAGTAGCCCCATACTAGGACAGTTTTTGTGAATGTTTTATAAGCATTTGAAAATAATGGTTTTCTGCTATTGTAGGGTGGGATCTTATGAAATGTCAGTTAAGACAAGTTTTCTGATAATGTTTTTAATCTTCTATATCCTTACTGATTTTCGATTTACATGTGTCAGTTATTGAGAGTAGAGTATTGAAGTCTTCAATTACAATTTATTTTCTCTCTCTTTTTTGCATATCTGAAATTATATTTTAAATATTTTTTATATTTTAAAGTTCTGTTTTAGACATATAGAAGTTTAGGATTGTAATGTTGTCTTGATTATTATGAAATAGCCTCTGTCTTTGTTAATATTCTTTGCAGTAAATGATATGTATATATTCCCTCTTTCACCTTTAAGTTGTTTACATCTTTTATGTTTAAAGTGGACTTCTTATAGGTAGCATATAATTGAGTCTTGGCTTTTAAATGCAATCCAATATTATCTGTCTTTTAATTGGAGTGTTTAGACCATTTATTTTTAATGTGATTATTGAGATCATTGGTTTTAAATATATTAGTATTCTGTTGCATACTCAAAGAGGACTCTGCAGATTTCTGGAGTTCTTTTGCTGTAGTGTTATCCTCTCTCTGTCTTAAGAACTTCTGCCGCTTTGGCCTTTCCAGGTTCCCAACTCTTATCACCTCAACTCAGAAAGAACGCTGGGTTGCTCTTGGGCTCCCCTTCCATGTGATGTGGCTTGGAAATTTTCTCTAGGGGGTAAACTGGGGCAAACATAGGACTCATTTTGTTTCTTGTTTGTCAGAGATGACTGTTGTTCATTTGCTAATTTCTAATGTCTTGAAAAATATTGGTTATTATTATTTGGTTATACCCATTTTTTAATTAATTGTGATGGAAGGGTAAATTTGGCCCCAGTTTTCCAGGACTGATCATTTTGGCCACAGTACTTCATGAATGGTGGTATGTACTTTCAGCAGTGGGTAAATAATATATTTGTCTCTTTTTTGTGTGATTGTAATAGCTACTGATAGTCAATACTCAGATCCATTCATTCATTGGAAGTTGAAAAATGATGGTTTCAGGCTTTTTTCAATTTTTTAGCTGATGTATTTATGTACAAAGAATGTTTCCCTTATTTACCATTGATTATGTGGTACAGTTCAATAGGGTCATTAGGGTAAGTGCTTGATTCCTTGCCTTTGTTAGTGATTTTTAAAATGCTCAGTTGATTCTCTAGAATTCTTCAGTAGTGAGCATTTAGCTTTTCTCTTTTGTTTTTAGTGTAAATATGAACACACGCTTTTAAATATATTTAATGTGTTCTACTCCACTGCAATTATTATCTTTTTGATACTCAAATATTTTCATCTCTGGCCATTGGTAGTCTCTTTAAGATGGCTCTTATGTCCTTTTCATCTAGCTCTCTAGTCACTAATAGTTTTTTTCTGGTGTGACAGATATTCTAGGTTCATCTTGTGCATTTCCTGCCTCAGACCTAGAATGAACTAGTAGAAGAAAGGAAATTAAATGATTTTAGCATGTTCTTGTGAGGCAGAAATTTTAGCAATTGGAAGCAACTGTGGAAGTTAGTTAATATAGTCCACACTTGGATTTCAGACTAGACTAGTGCCATAAAAAGTACTCACCATCAAGTGTTTGCCTTGTGGTTTTGTAAGGTGATTTTTTTTTTCTTTGTAGGCTTTGCCAAGCAGTCAGAAGATGATCAGGTGAATGTAATGGGTTTTCGCTTCTTAGGAGGGTCCCAAGTTACACTTCTTGCTTCCAAAACCTCTCGTAAGTAAAGCCATGATATTATTGCTTTTGAAAACTTCTATTAAGAACACTACATTACAGATCATTGCCACATCAAGGGTTTCTATAAGGGTGATGTTAGATATTGAAAACTAAGAGCCATTATATTAGTCATGAAGATAGGGTCCTGTTTTATTAGAGATACATAACTTTGGTTTTGGGGATGAGGACGGTTTGAGAGAGGAATTTAAAGAACTGAAAAATCATGTTGATGTGTGGCAGAACCAGTACAATATTGTAAAGTAATTAGCCTCCAATTAAAATAAATTTAAATTAAAAAATAAAAAACGTTAAAAAAATAAAGAACTGAAAAATGTTTTTGAGATAGGTGTATGGTAAACTAGATTTTAGGAGTTACTAGAAACTGGAGTTAATTTTTGTGTGTGTACATATCCTAGCCTCCTTTTGGATATTGGTAAAGATGAAAGTGAATAACTTTTGTTGAGATTAATCTCAATAGAATGAAAAGTGCTAATTATATAGTCAAGTTTGAATTTCAGATAAATATTTGCTTTATTGATATGTTTGCTTCATATGAGAATAATTGTTGAAACTACTCAATGTACAGCTGATTTCTGGTGTATGTAGATAATGAAGCTACTAAGCTCACTGGGTTTTATACCCTTTCTTGGAAATAAATTATTAAGAGAGGAAGCTTTAAACAAATTTTAGGTACATATATTATATATATATATATTCATTCATATATATATATATATATATATATAAAGTCTGGCTGAGTACACTCCAGTTTTTAAAATTTTTGCCATTTGTACAATGAATTTTCACTTTCTACTTTATGCATTTGCAGTTTTAATTTTATTTTTTTATAATTAGAAAATATAGTAAAATGAGGATATACTCTTTTTGAAAAATAAAGATGTTAACAGCAGGAACATATACACATTCTTATTTTAGAAACTATAATGATGTCTCTGTCATAGCACCTTCTGGAATGTGTAGGTTGGTGACTAGTGAAATAGACTTGGAAATAACTAAAAATTAAAGAATAAGACACAAAAATCAAAGACAATTCTGAGAAGAATGAGAGAATTCTATACTTTTCATGGTCTTTTTGTGATTGGTCATGATTGGCGTCTTCTTTACATTGGCATCAATTTGTTTTGATTAGTTTTAATCTTCAGTTAGATAATGGAATCATTTTCTAGAATTTCTTTTGGTTAAACTGTTCTCTTTGTTTAAACTAAAAAGCTGTTGCAAACATTTCTTTGGGAAATTGTACACATCTGTGTGATTCCAGTTGATGATGCTGTATGATGAATCTGCAATTGAGACTATTTAAAAAAGCATATTCTTTGTGCAAATGGGGATATTTATATCCTAATGCATTATATTTATTCCTTTGCAGATGAAAAACTATTAGAACATTGTTTTTGCTTATAATTACTTTATCATTACCTAAATTTCACCAAATGTACATGTCTATAATTGATTTATTCATATTTTCTTAATATATTACTATGAGTGCCTTGACAAAGCTACAGTACATAATGGAAATGGACAGCGCTATTTAAATAAAGAATCAAATGAACTGTAAACTGAAACCTGAAGAGTAGCCATTACAATTCTCTGATGGTTTTTTTGACTTCAGTGATGCCTAGAATTCTACCTAGAGAAAGTCCTTGGGAGATTAAAGGCAAAAGATATGAAGAAAGTACTATTTTCTGGGGTTGAGGCAGATGTTGGTGCTCCCTACTGCTCTGTAAGAGTGTTCATCCCCAAAGAAGGAGTGAAATAATTTGTATCCAGTATGTGTTTGACATTTTTCTTTTTATGAAAGGCATGCAGTCTTTCATCTCAAAAATCTGGATGGATAGAAAAACCTAACAGATGGAGAGAACTTAGTGTTTTTCTCTAACAATCAGTCAAATGCTACATGTATCATATATAGTTGTCATTAGATCTTGGATAGTATTTTATGTGCATTTATTTATTTATTTATTTATAATCTATTTTTATTTTTTTTTATTCTACATTACAATACTGTATTTGTTTTGCCATACATTGACATGAATCAGCCACAGGTGTACACAATCTCCCAATGCCAAAGCCGCCTCCCACCTCCCACCCCATATCATCTCCCTGGATCATCCTGTGCACCAGCCCCAAGCATCCTGTATCCTGTATTGAACATAGACTGGTGCTTCATTTCTTACATGATAGTATACATGTTTCAATGCCATTCTCCCGAATCATCCCACCCTCTCCCTCTCCCTCAGAGTCCAAAAGTCCATTCTATACCTCTGTGTCTCTTTTGTTGTCTCACATAGAGGGTCATCATTACTATCTTTCTAAATTCCATATATATGTGTCAGTATACTGTATTGGTGTTTTTCTTTCTGGCTTACTTCACTCTGTATAATTGGCTCCAGTTTCATCCATCTCATTAGAACTGAGTCAAATGTATTCTTTTTAAGGGCTGAGTAATACTCCATTGTGTATATGTACCACAGCTTTCTTATCCATTCATCTGCTCATGGGCATCTAGGTTGCTTCCATGTCCTGGCTATTATAAACAGTGCTGCAGTGAACATTGGGGTACATGTGTCTCTTTCGATTCTGGTTTCCTCGGTGTGTATGCCCAGCAGGGGGATTGCTGGGTCATAAGGCAGTTCTATTTGCAATTTTTTAAGGAATCTCCACACTGTTTTCCATAGTGGCTGTACAAGTTTGCATTCCCACCAGCAGTGTAAGAGGGTTCCCTTTTCTCCACATCCTCTCCAGCATTTATTGCTTGTAGACTTTTGGATCGCAGCTATTCTGACTGGTGTGAAATGGTACCTCATTGTGGTCTTGATTTGCATTTCTCTGATAATGAGTGATGTTGAGCATCTTTTCATGTGTTTGTTAGCCATTCGTATGTCTTCTTTGGAGAAATGCCTATTTAGTTCTTTGGCCCATTTTTGATTGATTCGTTTATTTTTCTTGAGTTGAGCTGCATAAGTTGCTTGTATATCTTTGAGATTAGTTGTTTGTTAGTTGTTTCATTTGCTATTGTTTTCTCCCATTCAGAAGGCTGTCTTTTCACCTTGCTTATAGTTTCCTTTGTTGTGCAGAAGATTTTAATTTTAATTAGATCCCATTTGTTTATTTTTGCTTTTATTTCCAGTATACTGGGAGTTGGATCATAGAGGATCCTGCTGTGATTTATGTTGGAGAGTGTTTTGCTTATGTTTTCCTCTAGGAGTTTTATAGTTTCTGGTCTTACGTTTAGATCTTTAATCCATTTTGAGTTTATTTTTGTGTATGGTGCTAGAAAGAGGTCTAGTTTCATTCTTTGACAAGTGGTTGACCAGTTTTCCCAGCACCACCTGTTAAAGAGACTGTCTTTACTCCATTGTATATTCTTGCCTCCTTTGTTGAAGATAAGGTGTCCATAGGTGTGTGGGTTTATCTCAGGGCTTTCTATTTTGTTCCATTGATCTATATTTCTGTCTTTGTGCCAGTACCATACTGTCTTAATGACTGTGGCTTTGTAGTGGAGCCTGAAGTCAGGTAAGTTGATTCCTGCAGTTCCATTCTTCTTTCTCAAGATTGCTTTTGCTATTCGAGGTTTTTTGTATTTCCATACAAATCTTGAGATTATTTGATCTAGTTCTATGTTAGACTGATTATTTAGACTGTTATTTAGACTGATTTTAAAACCTGCTTGATATTCAGCTGATCTTGAAGTGTGCTCTATGGTAATTTTAGTTCAGTTTGGCATAGATCAGCCAGAGCAGACAAGCGCATGCAACTCATTGTCTCAGGTATGCAGTCGCATTCTCCGTGGAGTTGAATAGGTTTTTACTTCAGAAAGTAAAGATTCAGTGTAATTAGAGTTTATTGTATGATTCTGTAAAAAAAAAACACAAAGCTTTAAAGATAAAAATATTTAGGAAGAATACAGTAGCAAAACTGAAAATGATTTCCACAGACCTAAATTGAAAATAACACTGGTGATGGATATGTACATTACCTTGAAGATTATAGTAGCTTTACACGTATATGCATGAGTCTAAATTCATCAAATTGTAAATATTAAATGTGTATTTTTATATATCAATGATACTTTTATAAAGTTGTTAAAAATAACAAATGGGTCACATTTTATGAGAAATATTCTTATAATCAGAATTATAAAATATTTCCACATGGAAGTCAGTTATTTAGACTGATTTAGTACAGTGGTATTTCAGAAGAAATATGCTGTTGTCTATAATTATATATTCCTGCCATGCCACTTTCTTAAGATCCAGATCCACATTGTTATTACCTCACACAGCAAACACTACCACCTTACTCTATCTCTTCCTGTTCCTTTTGTCTTGATGCTTTTCTTGATCTTTCTTATATGTCTACTTTTATCTTTTTCTTTACTATATCTATTTGTACCTTGCCTCGTTCCACTTGTTTCTTAAAGTGTTTAAAATATATTTTAAAGTTACTGAAGAATAAGATTAACATACAATTGATATGATACTAACAGCATAGAAATAAAAGGAAAGCATTTTAGTTCCAATTTTCTGAATGCTCTAATGATCCAATTGAATCAGTTTAGGAGATGCACAGCCTGATACTGAGTCCAGGATGAAATTTCTCTTCTGAAAATCACAAAAATAGCTTCTTCAATAATGTCTCTGTAGCTTATTTTTGTAGTTATAATTGTTATGTAATTATACTTTGAATAACAAATTTCATAGAGCTTTAAAAATAATGATGAAACTCAGCTTACTAAATATAATTCTATATGAGTCCAAAGCAGTGCAGTCTAAGCTGCAGCTTCGTCCAAGGGTAAATTTAGAGTATCTATTAGTAGCACTACACGTTTTTAGTAACTAGCATTTTCAGTAAGAATTGGACAGTTAAACTCAGTAATTCCGAAGTAAAATGTAGCTGAAATGAGTTGTGGGTTTTGTTTTGAAATAAGCAATATTAGAGCATGTTAGTATTCTTGCCTGGATAATTCCATGGAAAGAGGAACCTGGTGGGCATGGAGTCACAAAGAATCAGACACAACTAAGTAACTGACGCTTTCACTTTTCACTTTCAGAACATGTTTACATATCAATTGATATGAGTTAGTAGGAGAGGCTGATGATCAGGAAGTAGAAGGGCATCACAAAGCAATGAAGTCCTTTAGAAGGAGAGAGGGGATGGGATACAGAACTTGGAAGGTAAGGAGAGTTGAAAGTTTACTGTGGCAGGATATAGATCTAGGGAGACTTTATAGATTTGTTGATGAAAAGATAGAGGAGCTTTGCTGATCTCTAAATGTGAAAAAAAAAGTGTGACATTGGTGTCTTGGAGAATAAGAAAGCAAACTCGTGAAATATAAGCAATGATGAGTTCCCATTAGAGTCTGAGATCCTGAATTTTAATGTGAATCCAGTCATCCTTAGACAATTTTATCCAGAAGTGATTTGTTTATTGTTATCCAAGCAACTAAAGTCAGGGTTGGGATTTTGAAACAGAATTGCAGATAAAATATTTTTATGAGAACGATTGTAATAATGAACTACCAAATCTAAGCTGAGAGAAATAAAGAGCAGACAAAAGTGATACATGGTGAAAAATTTAAAAGTTCAATAGATCACATATCTTGATTAGGTTCAAGAAGTACTGGGAGTTATAGAGCAAGTAAACCAGAAGCACAAAAGCTGGTGGTTAGAGAATGAGTGAGGTGTTGATGTTAAGAGTTCAGAGAGACTGCAGATTCTGATGACAGGCTCATCAAATAAGATGGGACATTTGGAGAGTGGGTTGTAAAGATGGAGAGAAAACCAATGGAGACAAAAATTTCTAGGAAAGGAAATGTCTCAGTTGTGGATATTGGAGGAGCCTGTTCAATGTTAGCACAATGAATGAGAAAAAGAAATACATATGAACATATTATTGTGAAAATTTAGAGCACTAAGGATCAAGGGCATATCTCCAAAGATTAGAAAGGAAAAAATAGTCATTCAAAGAAAATTAATCAAGAAGCCATTTAACTTTTCATTAAAATTATTAGATACTAGCTCAGTTCAGTTCAGTCACTTAGTCTTGTCTGACTCTTTGCGACCCTGTGGACTGCAGCACGCCAGGCTTCCCTGTCCATCGCCAACTCCCAGAGCTTGCTCAAACTCATGTCCATTGAGTCGGTGATGCCATCCAACCGTCTCATCCTTTCTTGTCTCCTTCTCCTCCCACCTTCAATCTTTCTCAGCATCAAGATCTTTTCCAATAAGTCAGTTCTTTGCATCAAGTGGCCAAAGTATTGGAGCTTCAGCTTCAGCATCAGTCCTTCTGATGAATATTCAGGTCTGATGTCCTTTAAAATTGACTGGTTTGATCTCCTTGCAGTCCAAGGGACTCTCCAAGAGTCTTCTCCAATACAACAGTTCAAAAACATCAATTTTTCAGTGCTCAGCTTTCTTTATGGTCCAACTCTCACATCCATACATGACTCCTGGAACAACCATAACTTTGACTAGATGGACCTTTGTTGGAAAAGTAATATCTCTGCTTTTTAATATGCTCTCTAGGTTGGTCATAGCTTTTCTTCCAAGGAACAAGTGTCTTTTAATTTCATGGCTGCTGTCACAATCTGCAGTGATTTTAGAGCCTAAGAAAATAACATCTCTCACCTTTTCCATTGTATCCCCATCTATTTGCCATAAAGTGCTGGGATAGGATGCCATGATCTTAGTTTTTTGAATGTTGAGTTTTAAGTCAACATTTTTACTCTCCTCTTTCACTTTCATCAAGAGGCTCTTTAGTTTCTCTTCACTTTCTGCCACAATGGTGGTGTCATCTGCGTATCTGAGGTTATTGAAATTTATCCCGGCAATCTTGATTCCAGCCTTTGCTTCATCTAGCCTGGCTTTTTGCATGATGTACTTTGCATGTAAGTTAAATAAACAGGGTGACAGTATACACCCTTGATGTACTCCTTTCGAAACCTAGAGGACGATGGAAAAAATTTCCCTAAAATCTGAGAGAAATGATTTTCAACTTAGACTTCTGTACTGTGTTAAACTGGTAATTAGCAATGAATGATGAGTAAATACATCTTCTTAGTGTCATGAGTAGCACTAAGCAATTGCAAATAGCAAATTTATGTTGCCTCAGGTAGGCCTTTGGAATATGGAAAGGGTAACTAATAATGCTAAATATTTCAATATCCTGAAAGAGTGTATCATGATAGAAAGAGTGATTGAATTGAATCAGGTCAAGTTTAAAAGTCCTTTGCTTTTCCATTTTGATTATTTTGCTTTCAGATATAATGAAAGGATTGTAGTCATGTATGTGAATAAGGGTTGAACCTTGAAAAAGACTTTCTTTTTGCATCTGTCAAAAGAAAGCGTATGTGATGTTGAACTGTGTTAAACAAAATATCTTCAGAAAAAGAAAGTGAGAGTTTTGCTCTACTCCATCTGGCTGGACTGTGCACCTTTGCTCATTTTTCACTTAGCAGATGTCTTTATATCTAATACATCTCATGACTCTTGTGGAGCTCCTGGACTAATTGGAGAAACAAACAGGTAGAGAACTGATCACAGAACACCTGGTGTGCTTATGAAGAAGTGAAGTGAAGTGAAGTCACTCAGTCGTGTCCAATTCTTTGCGACCCTGTGGGCTGTAGCCCACCAGGCTCCCTCCATCCATGGGATTTTCCAGGCAAGAATACTGGAGTGGGGTGCCATTTCCTTCTCCAGGGATCTTCCCAACCCAGGGATCAAACCCAGGTCTCCCACATTGCAGGCAGACGCTTTAACACTTTAGCTGCTGCTGGATTCCAAAAGAATGAGGTTCCATAAGCGATTTTATTAGTGAAGGATCTTTTGGAATGAATAGGAGATTTTTAGGTGGAGGGCATTTCAGGAAGAAGAGACGTCATCTTCAGATGCTTGGTAAAGTGTGGGATTTTTGTTGTCCAATTCAGTCACTCGGTCATGTCCGACTCTGCGACCTCATGGACTGCAGCACGCCGGGCTTCCCTATCCTTCACCATCTCCCGGGGCTTGCTCAAACTCATGTCTGTTGAGTCGATGATGCCAGCTAACCATCCTGTCCTCTGTCATCCCCTTCTCCTCCTGCTGTCAATCTTTCCCAGCTTCAGGGTCTTTTCTAATGAGTTGGCTCTTTGCATCAGGTGGCCAAAATGTTGGAGCTTCAGCTTCAGCATCAGTGCTTCTAATGAATATTCAGGATTGCTTTCCTTTAGGGTTGACTGATTTGATCTCCTTGCAGTCCAAGGGACTCTCAAGAGTCTTCTCCAATACTACAGTTCAAAAGCATCTGAAAGTTCATGGAGTAGGTACTCTGTGATGGTCCTTTAATGAAGCCTCCAAATTTAAGGACAAGTGTTATGATAAAGCCTCCCGAGATGGTGCTAGTGCTAAAGAGCCTTCCTGCCAATGCAGGAGATGCCTGAGACAAGGTTGGATCCCTGGGTCAGGAAGATTCCCTGGAGGGGGCCATGGCAACCCACTGCAGTATTTTTGCCTGAAGAATCCCATGAATAGAGAAGCCTGGAGAGCTACAGGTCATAAGGTCACAAAGAGTCAGACATGACTGAAGCAACTTAGCACAAACGCAGGTCATGAGAAAATCTAAACTCACCTGATATGCACCTCCTGCTGCTGTCATTGCTTTAATGTGTACAGTGATTCATCAGTATAATATTGTATTAATATTTATCTTAGAATTTCTTAGCAGTATTATTGAGGGACAATGGGAATATTACATAAATACACTTAGAAAAAAGCCTTTTGAAAATTAAATTTAGAGAAACCATCCATAGTTTGTATTAATATTGAAGAGGTTGTATATTTAGAATACTACACTAATATCTACTGATATTATTTATATTATTTCTTCCAACTTTTGATTTAAAAGCATTCATCTGCTTTTCCATTTCACATTTTAAAATTTCCAGGATAGCATAAACTATATTGATGCTTTATTTATGATGTGAATGCAAACATTATTTATATTGATGAACTTCAGATGTTCTGACATGAATTGAGACTGACGTTATGCATTTTTATGCCCTGCTTAGTTAAATATATTATTTTCTCCATTTCTAGTAGGGTGAAATGGCAGTTGACTGGGTTCCAATCTTTTAAATTTGTTTCATTTGGAAGCTGAAATTGTTATTTCCACTGAGCTGCTGTTGCAAGATGCAAAGGAAAAGAGATAAAAAAATTAATTGAATGTTCATTTTGGAAGCTATTTTAATTACCAATATTGTAAGGATGTATTTTAGAATACAGCTTTTTTCTTTCATGCTATATTGTCAATAGAAATTTTCATTTCTCTTTTCTATGTAATGTATACTCTGGAAAATCTCCTGGGCAATGTTTAGTATCTTGGACTACTAGAACCAAGAAAATGCTTAATAGTCAAAATAATGCCTTATAAATCTTTGACTCTTTGATTCTTGTTGATTTTTGGTAATCTGAAAAAATTCAACTTGCAGATACCATGTTTATATTTTTAAATCCCCAGTCTCATGGTAATTTTTAACATTCTGACACATTTCCCCCTGTATATGCTGATGAATAAGAAAATAATTGAAGCCTAAATTTGAAAGTTACAGAAAATATCAGACCTATTTAAATCTTTATTATTATGAATTTTACATTTTTCTTGTTTAATGATATTCTTGTATTCACAGCAGAGTACTATTTTAGTCCATTTGAGTGTTATTTAAAAAAATTACCATAGACTGGGTGGCTTTTACATAACAGAAATTTATTTCTAATAGTTCTGGAGGCTAGGAAGTCCAAGATCAGGGCACTAGTAGGTTTGGTTTCTGGTGAGGACCTGGTTCACAGATGTCTGGCTTTTCAGTGTCATGTGGCAGAAGGGGTAAGAGTGATTCTGAGGTCTCGTTTTTATAACAGTGCTGATCTCATTCATGAGGACTCCTTCCCCATGACATAATCTCCTCCCCAAGGCCCCATCTCCAGATATTATCACAGTGGATATCAGGACTAAACATAGGCATTTTGGAGTGACACAAGTGTTCAGGCTATAGCAAATGAAATAGAGAATTTTATTTATATTTAAGTTTTCCAGTGAGCTTTAGATTTTTTAACTTGTTTTATTCTATACTTTTTGTATCAAAATTTTAATTTTTTCAACCAATATATTTGGAATATCTAATTTTTCTTGATCTAAATTTTAAAATATAGGTGCTTTTCTGGTGATTCAGTGATTAAGACTCTGCACTTCCAGTGCAAGGGGTGTGGGTTTTATCCTGGTGGTTTTATCTTACAATACACGTAAGATCTTATGTATATTGTGGCCAAAAATATAATAATACAAAGATAAATTACACTTGTATAAATCTTTCCATATAACATTATAGTTGATCTTCATACTGACCTTGTGAGCTATGCTTTATTTTCCCCTTTGTGTGGATGAAGAAACTGATGGTTGGATGATTTATTTGTACTGAAGTCATAGATTAAAAAATTTACTACATTTTAAGTTTTGCTTAGGGATAAGAGCTGAGAAATGAGATTTCCTTCATAATGTGACGCCCTTAATTGCTTATATATGGCACCACTGTGTTGGATCATGGTTATAATGTCCTTAACTATGAGTCTATTTTTGTCCCTTTTCAATTCCTTTTCTATTTGACAACTTTTGTAATAAAAACGAAGAAACAAACAATTACAAATTTTATCATGCCTCTCTCCAGCTTAAAATCTTTTGTGTTGATAATAATATCAAAACTTTTACTAACTCTTATAGGTCTCCCTGTATGTTCTGGCCTGGCCTGATATCCAGCTTCATCTTTGGCCAGTTTTCCTTACTGTGACCTTCTCTCAGTTCTTGGTACATCTCTGACTTTTTCTCCCATAAAGTCTTTGAACTTGCCATTCCCTCTACCTGGGCTGTTCTTTCCATTGTAAGCTCCAAGCTTTATGCACAAAATGATTAGGAGTATGAAGTCTAGAATCAGATTAATAATTTAAATCCCTGCTCTGGTTTAGATTTCATATGAATGACTTTGAAAAAATTACAGTGCCTGTTTTTTCCATCTACAGAAATGGAAATAAAATAGTGCAATTATACTGTATAAGAATCAAATGAGATAATTCCTAAAAGCATGAAGCAATTTCCCTGGTACACTGTAAGTGCTAGGTAAATTTTAGCAGCTAGTATTATTTAGCTGTTGTGTTTTATGAAATAATAAGACTGTTTTACCATTAGTTTTATCATAGCACCCTTTTTATCTGCATCATAGTCCTTTCATAAGTTGTAATTATTTGTTATTTATTTGCTTATTTTCTACCATTCTCACTAGGATGCGGGCCAGGACCAGTGTGTGTTGTTCCCCATTCTTTCCCCAGCACTCACTGCTTAATACCTTTTGAATTGAATGAGTAGGTGCAGAGTTACTTAGAATCTTTTTTTTAATGGCTTTTATTTATTTATTTTTTTCATTTTTGTTTTTTTGGGGGGTTTACTTTTTAAAAATATAAATTTATTTATTTTAATTGGAGGTTAATTACTTTATAATATTGTATTGGTTTTGCCATACATCAACATGAATCCACCACAGGTATACACGTGTTCCCCATCCTGAGCCCCACTCCCCTCTCCCTCCCCGTGGGTGATAGTGAAAATGATCCAAAATCTTGAAATCAAAATGGAATCACAGATAAATAGCCTGGAGAAAAGGACTGGGAAAATGCAACAAAGATTTAACAAGGACCTAGAAGAAATAAAAGGAGTCAATATATAATGAATAATACTTAGAATCTTTTTTAAGACTATCAAATAAAGCTTGTCTTGCTTTATGGCTACTTTGTAAAGGGAATTATGTTTCATTTCTTTCATTTGTTCCTTGCCTTTTGAATCTATTGTCCAAGACTTTGCTCTGTTACTTTAGAAAGTGGAAGTCTTTGCCCAGTATGGGGGACTGAGATGGTTCTCCTAGAGAGTTCATCAGCCTCTGTTCAGATAATTCAAATCTTGATGAAAGATAAAGGGAAATGTTTAGACTTGCCTGCATTTCATTTTGTCAGATTGGGGGGTTTGTTGTCTTCCAGGAGTGAGGAAGGAGCTCCAGCTGTGGGCAGCAGAAATAAGATACTTTGTCTTTCCTGGGAAGCTTTTGGGCCCACTGCCTTTCTTGGCTTGCTCACAACATCCCTTACTCTGCTTAATGAAACACCCATGCCCACTATAAGCTGTGAATGGGAACTAAATCCCCCAGTTCCTAGGAGGTGTCAGGATAGGTGTCAATTGGATCTGTCTTTCCCCATCATCAGCTCAGCCCCAGGACAGCTGAATTTGGAGGTACTTGTTGGCATTTGGCTGAGTGTCCTCTCCACATTTCCTCCAGTTGTAAATGCTAATAAAATGTTTTACTTTTAAATAAAATTTAACTAATACAACTAACCTTTGATAGAGATGTTTAGTGCATTTACGTTTTTAAATTTATGACACATTTGTATCAAAAAATTACAGTTGAATGGACACACCTCTCCTGGTGTTGGCACAGGCCACTCTGGAGGACAACTTGCTCACCATCCAGTCTGTGGCTTTGCAGATGCTGCTCACAGGGAGGGTAGCCACAGTCAAGTATGGCAGTGCCAGCGTATATGCCCACTCTTGCTATCATATTCATCTCTGTTGCTCCAATAGTCATGATTGCATCTCACCGTCTGTTCTCTTGGGCCTGCATCACTGAAGCATGGAACTTCATCACCTACATCTGCTACGTCCAGCAAAGACTGGGCAGCAGAATGTAAAGTTTGTGTTTGGGGCGATCACAAAGCTGTGAAAGGAGATGTAACTGGCTCAGCTCAGTGTTGTCTAATAGAAGGCCAAGGGCATTCCCTGTGCCTGGATGGGGCCTCTGGGCTGGAGCGGATACCTTCCCCAAGATGGGCAGACGCAGAGAAAGACAAGGTCCTGAGACAGCCCTGAGCCAGAAGCCACCTTTCTACCTAAGAGGGACAAATGGCTGAGACCTGGAGGCAGCACTGAGCTGCCCAGTATGTGTCTCAGGATACACAGAGGGACAGATTGGTCTGTAACTCCAGAGATGGCCTATCTTCTTCCTCACTGAGTTCTACAACTCCCAAGGAGACTTTTAAGAAAACACCAATCACCAAGGAGCTCAGAGCCTTAAACACTTCCCAGGGCAGCCAACTCTTAATATCTATAATTATTAAACAGTTCTTATTGTGCCTTCTTCCCTTTGCTGCTCCCTTGTTATTGCCTGATTCTTCTGCTGTGTAATAGGCCTTCATAGACTTGAAAATAGTTGTATATCCCTTGGGGAAATCTCTGATATTTCTGTGGCAAAATCAACCTTAATGGGGTATCCCTGAGTCTCCTGAGTCAGTGATGGTAGAAACCTTGTTCATTCTTCTGCCATCACTGCATCTTTCAAGATCTACAGTGAACTACTTGAAGGCAGAGGCTCTTGCTTTATTCATGATTTTGTCTCCAGCATCTTGAACTGACTTATACAAATGAATAGAAGACAGAATAAATATCAGTCTGGGTTTTCTGTGTTGGATCCCAAGCTTGACTTAGGTAAGACTCCAGATTTATCACGAGAAACGCTGGACTGAAAAACACAAGCTGGAATCAAGATTGCCAGGAGAAATATCAATAACCTCAGATATGCAGATGACACCACCCTTTTGTCAGAAAGTGAAGAGGAACTAAAAGCCTCTTGATGAATGTGAAAGAGGAGAGTGAAAAAGTTGGCTTAAAGCTCAACATTCAGAAAACGAAGATCATGGCATCCGGTCCTATTACTTCATGGGAAATAGATGGGGAAACAGTGGAAACAGTGTCAGACTTTATTTTTGGGGGCTCCAAAATCACTGCAGATGGTGACTGCAGCCATGAAATTAGAAGACGCT
The DNA here is from genome assembly GCA_917880005.1 of Nanger dama. Lineage (NCBI taxonomy): Eukaryota > Metazoa > Chordata > Mammalia > Artiodactyla > Bovidae > Nanger > Nanger dama. The sequence goes on from CAKJTW010000022.1 coordinate 34,444,111, forward strand.
TACTCCTTGGAAGGAACGTTATGACCAACCTAGATAGCATATTCAAAAGCAGAGACATTACCTTGCCGACTAAGGTCTGTCTAGTCAAGGCTATGGTTTTTCCAGTAGTCATGTATGGATGTGAGAGTTGGACTGTGAAGAAGGCAGAGCGCCGAAGAATTGATGCTTTTGAACTGTGGTGTTGGAGAAGACTCTTGAGAGTCCCTTGGACTGCAAGGAGATCCAACCAGTCCATTCTAAAGGAGATCAGCCCTGGGATTTCTTTGGAAGGAATGATGCTAAACTGAAACTCCAATACTTTGGCCACCTCATGAGAAGAGTTGACTCATTGGAAAAGACTTTGATGCTGGGAGGGATTGGGGGCAGGAGGAGAAGGGGACGACAAAGAATGAGATGGCTCGATGGCATCACTGACTCGATGGACGTGAGTCTGAGTGAACTCTGGGAATTGATGATGGATAGGGAGGCCTGGCGTGCTGCGATTCATGGGGTCACAAAGAGTCGGACACAACTGAGCGACTGAACTGAATACTAGCATACTTTGTCATTAGCATTCTCCCTTCTACCTGTCTACTCACACTCCTCCATAATTGTACTCTAGTTTTCTTCTAAAGCATTAAACCTTCAGTGACAATTACCAAGAAAGGTAAAAGTTGTCATATCTGACCTTGGCCCTACTGTCTTTGATGGGGAAAAATGAAAAGACAACTGATCAGCACCATGGGCAGAAGCCAACAACATCCAGAATAAGACCAGAGTGAAAGGAGTGTGGGGAAGGTTCAGGGGAATGATACGACAGCAGAGAAGACCAGAGTGTTTGCATGTTCCATGGCAGGAATACTCAGTTTATTCTATTCCTTTTGTAATTAAAAAGAGTATGACTGGGGGAATGAGAGCAGATATATTCTTGGATTCTGGTTGAGGATGACAAAGTTAAAAACCAATTTAAAGTTGTACTATATTTATAGTACCATGGGAAGTATAAATAAATATTTTACATGCATGTATCATAGTACCTTAGGTTCTTTAAGCAAAAGACTGAGTTAATTTTTATACTCCCAAGATTTATTTCTCTATGAAACATAATAGATGTTCAATAGAATAGGTGACTTCGATCTCAAGAAGTGTATGGTCTCTTTGAGAGACCAAATATGATTATATGGAAAGTTAAATAAGAATACGTGGTTGTATGCAGTTAAGTAAACAGTAAACTGTAGATACTCTCTGTATAAATTCAGAGACATGCCGTGTTGTGAAGTGGTTAAGACTGATAGATAATCTTTGGATTAATAGCTGGAGTTCCAATCCTTGTTCTGTTACTAACTGGCTAGATGACCTTGCAGATATTTAAACTCTTCTGTGGCTAGATTTATTCTTCTGTAAAATGGGGATAACAGTATTTCCCCTATTGGGTGATTGAGATTTAAGCAAGAGAGTGAATGTGAAGTGCTTCAGATAGTGCCTGGTACATATAAGGCTGCTACATGTTAGTCAGTCAGTTGTGTTCAACTCATTGCAACTCCCTGAACTGTAGCCCCCTAAGCTCCTCTGTCCATGGAATTCTCTAGGTAAGAATACTAGAATGGGTAGCCATTCCTTTCTCCAGGCAATTTTCTTGTCTCAAAGGTTGAACCCTGGTTTCCTGCATTGCAGGCAGATTCTTTACTATCTGAGTCACCTGGGAAGCCCAAGGCTGCTATCGATGGTAGAGAAATAAAGTTTTCTTGGGGTAGTTGAGATTGAAGCCAAATCCTAAAGAAGAGGTCGAGTTTAGACAATCGGAAAGAAGGATATTTATCATAAATTCTAGCTCTGACATTTAATTTACTTTGTGACCTTCGGCAAGTCTCTGAGATTCTCTGTGCCTGGTTTTCTTTTTGTTGCAACTTGAGTGCTCGATGCATAGTTGGTGCTCGACATATAATAGTTGCTCTTAGCATAGATGTAGTTATGGTCACTACTGGCATCATCATTGCCATTTCTGTGATCATCATCAGCATCATCAGGTAAGAGGCAAGAATCTGGCTCTCTATGAGCTGAGGTTTCAGAGAATGGAGGGAACCAAGATTTATATTTGGGGGAGGGCCTTATTGCAAAATCTCTCTTCAAATGAAAGAACTACTAGAAAAATAGAAAGCTTTGATTTTGATAACAAGGGTTTAACCTGGCTGCTGTGGCCAGGATGTGGGGCTTTCTATAGAATAAATTTTATTTCAGATCAATTTTCTGAAACAGATAATGATACCAGGTATACTTTTGCAATGGCTGTTTTCTTACATTTTTTGTTTTATTCTTTGTTTTCTTACTTTTTGAGTAAAACTTTTTGGGAAGGATCCAATTTTTTGTTTTTTACTGAAACCTACCATAAGATGCATAGTTAAAGGGACCATACTCTGCAGCTTTGCACTGTGATCACATACCTTTGGAGTGAAATTTGAAAATGTTAAGTTATTGATGCAGAAAGTCACAATAAGGTCGTAAAATTATTTTTATTAAGCCAGTAGGAATTATATCTATATTCCAAAATGAAATCCTTGTCCTTTTCATTTTGGTGTTCATGTCAGAATTAGTGATAATTCATGGCATCACCGACTCAATGGACATGAGTTTGAGCAAACTTTGGGAAATAGAGAAGACAGGCGAGTTTGGCATGGTGCAGTCCATGGGATCACAAAGAGTCGGACACAACTCAGCGACTGAACCACAGCAATACGTTATTTCAGCTAGTAATTGTGTTAATAAGCCTTTTGCTTAATTGTTTTTCTCTTTAGAACGATACCGCATTCAGAGTGAACAATTTGAGGATCTTTGGCTTATAACAAATGAGCTTATCATCCGCCTTCAAGAATATTTTGAAAAACAGGGAATCAAAGATTTCACATGTTCTTTTTCTGGATCTGTGCCCCTTGAAGAATATTTTGAGTTGATTGATCATCATTTTGAGGTGTGTATGACCATAACCCATATCTTCTGTAGTTTTTCAGTATATGAAAGAGAAGGGATTCTGTAGAGGTAAGAATTCTAGTATACATGCTGTTAGGCAGTACACTAAGTTGTTATTCTTATGTGGGTGGTGGGGTTGTGAATCTTTTCCTGCCCTCTTGCCCAATTTGTGATCAATTGCAGACTTTTACAGAGTGGCTGCCTGGAGCTAAGCATGTGGTCTGGCCTCAGAACAGAGCTGGTTTAATTCTCCCACATGGGGATTTAACCTTTGACCCCAATAACCCAGTGCTAAAACTATTTGAGCTTATCGGCAGCCACTTGGCTAACTAATTCTAGCAGGCCATAAATGAGGTGTGATTATAAAGTAAAGTGATTTTTCTTTTTCATTTTTAACAAGCACACCAGAACTTCTGCATCTGAATGAGGGTTAATCACGTAAATTATTCTCGAGTATCTGGCACAATGGATGCTTGGTAAATGCTGAAGGATTAAATGTCTAAATCAGTGAGATATGCTAGTGACTTTGTTGCCTTGATATGTTTGCACTTCTTCTTTGGAATTATCTTCAGAGCCTGTGTTATATTTTCTTCAGTATCTTCAGAGTGTCACATCTTCATCCTTTGAAAATTGATTTGATATTTGGAAATAGTCAAGATTAATGTTTTTCTGAAAACAGTTATACAATGACAGTCATTGTTTTAAGTCCCATGTGTTTTAAAAAGAATTCACCAAACTTTACTTACTTATTTGCCTGTAAGTAGATCCTGTAGGGAATTACAAAGAGGAATTTCAAAAGGTTTTGAAAATTATTTAAGGAAGCATTGGTTCCCTAGAGTGGCTACTTTTTAAAGAATCCATAGGTTTTTGCATCTCTGCAAACTGGTGTGTGTGTGTGCAAGCGTGTATGTGGTATTGTAGAGAGAGAGGAAGGGAGAGAATATGTTATATAAATTGTCAGTCACATGAACATTCTACTTAATGTTCAGTTCCCTGAACATTCTAAGAGCATTGAACGGTCTAAGAGCATTTAACCTATAAATAAAGACTTCTTTGAATACACTGTCAACATAAAGGGAAATTTTCAGTGAGTACAGTCCAATTGCAGATAATACATTATCAAATAAATCAATTTGGGTTTTCTCTTATCTATGCTGATAATATTGTATAGGATAGTATACTTTGACCAAATTGTGGCACCAAAAGTCAGTAGTTTGGGAAATAACATTTAGGTACTCTGAGTATTGAGAACCTTTGCAATTCTCTAGGATATATCTGAAGAAATTCCTGCCTAACTATGTGAAACTGAGGTCCAGTGACTTACAGAAGAGAGTCCATAGAAAGACTATTCTGATCAAATATTTGAAACATTTAAAATCAAAAACATTAGTTTCTAATTGACTATATTTGACATATAGTCCATGTCCCTCCTGTCCTTATATTTGCTTGGCTAGTTAATCCTTGCAGTTTCTACACTGGGGACATTTCTTTTTGGGGTGGAACTTAGGGAATATGGTCAACTATATATACTTTTACTTGTTAAGTTAATAAGGGCATGCTTATATTTCCTTTACTCTCTGACCCCACTGTCTACCTTTTTAATACAACTTTCAACTTTAAATAAAGGTGGCTTTTGGATTCCAAGTGTCCTTTAGCATAAGCTCCATGAAAACAGGAATTTTTGTCTGTTTTATTCATTGTTGTAATTCCTGGTGCCTAGAACATTGCTTGGCACTAAGATCCATACATAATTGTTACGTGTTGAAATTCTGATATGTGAAAACATTTCAATCACTGCTGTTTTGTTACACATACAGACACCTGGCTGATGTCTCAATGTTGAAGATATATTTTTATTTCATGAATTGAGGAAATAAAATGTTATAGCAGGAAGTCATACAATTAAAAGTGAGTTATTTATAACTTTGTTCTCTGATTCCTCTGCCTTTTCTAAAACCAGTGTGAACATTGGAAGTTCACGGTTCACATATTGCTGAAGCAGGGCTTGGAGAATTTTGAGCATTACTTTACTAGCTTGTGAGATGAGTGCAACTGTGTGGTAGTTTGAGCCTTCTTTGGCATTGTCTTTCTTTCCGCTGGGTCATTGAAAAAGCAAGAGAGTTCCAGGAAAGCATCTCTTTCTGCTTTATTGACTGTGCCAAAGCCTTTGACTGTGTGGATCACAATAAACTGTGGAAAATTCTGAAAGAGATGGGAATACCAGATCACCTGACCTGCCTCTTGAGAAATCTGTATGCAGGTCAGGAAGCAACAGTTAGAACTGGACATGGAACAACAGATTGATTCCAAATAGGAAAAGGAGTACATCAAAGCTGTATATCATCACTCTCCTTATTTAACTTATATGCAGAGTACATCCAGAGAAACGCTGGGCTGGAAGAAGCACAAGCTAGAATCAAGGTTGCTGGGAGAAATATCAATAACCTCAGCTATGCAGATGACACCACCCTTATGGCAGAAAGTGAAGAGGAACTAAAAAGCCTCTTGATGAAAGTGAAAGAGGAGAGTGAAAAAGTTGGCTTAAAGCTCAACATTCAGAAAACGAAGATCATGGCATCCGATTCCATCACTTCATGGGAAATAGATGGGGAAACAGTGGAAACGATGTCAGACTTTATTTTTTTGAACTCCAAAATCACTGCAGATGGTGACTGCAGCCATGAAATAAAAAACGCTTACTCCTTGGAAGGAAAGTTATGACCAACCTAACTATCATATTGAAAAGCAGAGACATTACTTTGCCAACAAAGGTCCATCTAGTCAAGGCTATGGTTTTTCCAGCGGTCATATATGGATGTGAGAGTTGGACTGTGAAGAAAGCTGAGTGCCGAAGAATTGATGCTTTTGAAGTGTGGTGTTGGAGAAGACTCTTAAGAGTCCCTTGGACTGCAAGAAGATCCAGCCAGTCCTAAAGGAGATCCTAAAGGAGGTCAGTCCTGGGTGTTCACTGGAAGGACTGATGCTGAAGCTGAAACTCCAAATCGTTGGCCTCCTCATGTGAAGACTGACTTATTGGAAAAGACCCTGATGCTGGGAGGGATTGAGGGCAGGAGGAGAAGGGGATGACAGAGGATGAGATGGCTGGATGGCATCACCGACTTGGTGGACATAAGTTTGGGTAAACTCCGGGAGTTGGTGATGGACAGGGAGGCCTAGCGTGCTGCAATTCATAGGGTCGCAAAGAGTCGAACACAACTGAGCAACTGAACTGAACTATTGATAACTTTTGCAATATTCTTCTTAAAAAATTAGTTGTTATATCACTTTAAATTTTGGTAATGAATTTTTTTTCCCTTCAAGAGAATATTCTTTAATGTAGCTACTTAAGTGCTTCTTAAGTGCTGAAACTGGGAATAAAGGAGGGTTATAAAGTTCCAAGTCTTTCTCTCACTGTTTGCAGATGACATGATCCTCTATATAGAAAACCCTGAAGAGTCCACCAGAAAATTAATAGAGCTAATCAATGAATATAGTAAAGTTGCAGGATATAAAATTAACACACAGAAATCCCTGGCATTCCTATACACTAGCAATGAGAAAACAGAAACAGAATTTAAGGAAACAATTCCATTCACCATTGCAACAAAAAGAATAAAATACTTAAGAATAAATCTACCTAAAGAAACAAAAGACCTATATATATAAAACTATGAAACACTGATGAAAGACATCAAAGATGAAAAAATAGATGGAGAAATATAGCATGTTCATGGATCGGAAGAATCAATATAGTAAAATCAGTATACTACCCAAAGCAATCTATGGATTCAGTTGAATCCCTATGAAGCTGCCAAAGGTATTTTTCACAGAACTAGAACAAATAATTTCACAATTTGTATGGAAATACAAAAAACCTTGATTAGCCAAAGCAATCTTGAGAAAGAAGAATGGAACTAGAGGAATCAACCTTCCTGACTTCAGTCTATACTACAAAGCTACTGTCATCAAGACAGTATGGTACTGGCACAAAGACAGAAATATAAATCAATGGAACAAAATAGAAAGCCCAGAGATAAATCGACACAGCTGTGGACACCTTATGTTTGACAAAGGAGGCAAGAATATACAATGGAGAAAAGACAATCTCTTTAACAAGTGGTGCTGAGAAAACTGGTCAACCACTTGTAAAAGAATGAAACTAGAACACTTTCTAACACCATACACAAAAATAAACTCAAATTGGATTAAAGATTTAAACATAAGACTAGAAACTATAAAACTCCTAGAGGAAAACCTAGGCAAAACACTCTCTACCATAAATCACAGCAGGATTGTCTACGACCCATCTCCCAGAGTAATGGAAATGCAACCAAATATAAAGTCTTCTGGTCTCTGTGGGAAAAGACGAGGGTGGGATGATTTGAGAGAATAGCATTGAAACATGTGTATTATCATGTGTGAAACAGATCGCCTGTCAAGGTTCGATGCATGAGACAGGGTGCTCAGGGCTGGTGCACTGGGATGACCCAGAGGGATGAGATGGGGAGGGAGGGAGGGAGGGGGGATCAGGTTAGGGAAGACAGGTACACCCATGGCTGATTCATGTCAACGTACGACAAAAACCACTACAATATTGTAAAGTAATTAGCCTCCAATTAAAATAAATAAATTTTAAAAAATTCCAAGTTTTTTCCCCAATCATGTGTCTTTTCTCCACACATGCAATGAAAAAGAGGAGAGTTTGGTTTGATATCTGAAATGTAAACTATGTTTGATTTCCAAACATACTAAATATGATACTTCAGAAGTATTACGACTATTCTGTAAAGTTAAAGTAGCAGTTCACATGATCTGGTTTCATGGAGTGTTCCCTATGACTTTGATCAGTTTTTTTTTTTAATTTTAATAATATTAAATTCAAAAATTATGGAAAGAGTTATATGGAAAAGAGTCATTTCTGAGTCTCATCCTCCCATTATTTAATCTCTTTGGATGCAACTTTTGGTGTCCAGTTTCTTGTGATCTTTCTAGAATTGTTCTATGTGTTCACAACTATGTTACTGTACAAATTTTTAGAAAACATACATGCATGATATTCTGTATTTTTTTACTTTGCTTCTTTGAATGCATCTTTGGCTAGCATTGCTTATCTGTACCTAGTGGTCCTCTTGTTCCTGTATTGATAGCAGTTTGATTATTAACATTATCTTACTGTAATAGGAGCAGAACAAATTCTGTAATGAATATCTTTGCATGTACATTACTTTTTGCAAGCACACCTCTTGGAAAAATTCCTGGAAGTGCGATTGCTAGGTCAAAGGCTGTTATGTTTGAGAACTATTTGTATAAACTTTTCTGTGAATCTTGCCTACTTTTCTATTGGATTGGTACTCTTTCTGTTACTCATTTGTTTGGGTTGTGGTCACTTTTTTTTTTTATCAGTTTGTAGATGCTTTCTAGATATGGCAATCACATAGAACTTTTTAAAGTTAGTAATTTATTAGGTGTGTGTGTGTGTTTGTATATGTGTGACTTTTGGCTTTTGACTTATAAAGATCTGTCTCGTGCTAAAATTATTTTAAAAATACAATTTTCTAGTACTTTTATTTAAACTTTTGATTCCTCTGCGGTTGATTTTGCTGTAAACGCTAGGGGAGAGATTATAGATGATTATTCTTTTTTTCCATTGTATATTTAATCAGTTATCACAAAATGTTTATTAAATAATCTGTCTTTATCCCTTGGTAAGTGGGCCATTTTTACTAAATTTCTATCCAGCCTGTTTCACTGTGTCGTTTGTGTATTCATGAATCAAATATCATACTGTTTTAATTCTCTAAACTCTAATACACTTAAATTTCCTCTTCACTCTTTTCAAATTTTTATTGACGTTGCCAGTATCCCTACTTTAGACACATTTTTGTTGTGCACATTTAGCCTGAATTAAAGAAATTCTTCATTGTAGTTGCCGGATAAATGGTGAAAAATTAGAAGAACTCTTGTCTGAAAGAGCTGTACAATTTCGGGCCATTCAACGTCGGCTGTTAACAAGGTTCAAAGATAAAACACCTGCGCCCTCCAACACCTGGACACCTTGCTAGATGGAACTTACATGCAGGTAAGTATAATATCAGTGGCAGTTTTCTACTCCTAGAGTCACGTACCAGACTACCAAGGTTAGGTGTTTCTTTCCTGTGTATTATGAAACTGTGAACAGCACACAAGCTCAAGAGTCAGAATTTAGTCAAGTTCTGTCACTGTCTAATTATGTGACTTTGAGTAAACTAGAATAGATCCATCCATATTTTACTTTCCAGAGTTTTTGTGAGGATTTTCCGTCATTTCTTTGAAGCAGCCAGCATAATGCCAGGCATATAGTCTATGCTTGATAAATAGTAGCTATTATGGTTAGTGTGTTTATTGGACAATTCTTGGTATATCCCATAATTATCATAATTCTCAAGTTGTCTTTCAGAGCAATTGGATCATACTTCCAGTGTTTTGTCAGCTGATGTTTTAAGATAGAATTTTGTTTTTAAAATTCATTGATGTATAGTTGATTTACATTGTTGTGCTAGTTTATGCTGTACAATAAAGTGATTTAGATACACACACACACACACACACATCCTTTTTCATATTGTTCTCCATTATAGTTTATCACAGGGTACTTCCCTGTGCTGTATAGTAGGCCCTTATTGTTTCTCCATTCCATATACAGCAGTTTGTGGCTGCTAATCGCAAACCCCCAGTCCCTTCCTTCTCGAGTTATCCTCCCCCTTGTCAATGACAAGTCCGTTCTTTATGTCTGTGAGTCTATTTTGTAGATAAATTCACTTGTGTCATATTTTAGATTCCACATGTAAGTGATATCACATGATATTTATCTTTCTCTTTTGTCATACTTAGTATGATCATCTCTAGGTCCGTCTATGTTGCTGTATAACATTATTTCATTCTTTTTATGGCTGAGTAGTATTCCACTGTATATGTGTACCATATCTTTATTCATCTGTCACTGACCATTTAGATTGTTTTATGTCTTGGCTATTGTGAATCATGCTGTGAACATAGGGGGTATGTGTATCTTTTTGAATTATAGTTTTGTCTGGATATATGCCTAGGAATAGGATTGCTGGATCACATGGGAACTCTATTTTTGTTTTTGAGAAACCTCCTTACTGTTTTTCATGGTGGCTGCACCAACTTAAATTACCACCAACAGTATGGGAGGGTTCGTTTTTCTTTACACCCTCTATAGCATTTGTTGTTTGTAGACTTCTTTATTTTATTTTATTTTATTTTTTTATGGAGATTTGCAAACCAAAAAAGGGAGCATTTTTATTTATTTTTATTTATTTATTTTTAATACTTTATTCTTTATTACAATACTGTATTTGTTTTGCCGTACATTGACATGAATCAGCCACAGGTGTCCACAATCTCCCAATGCCGAAGCCCCCTCCCACCTCTCACCCCATATCATCTCCCTGAATCATCCCGTGCACCAGCCCCATGCATCCTGCCTCCTGTATTGAACATAGACTGACACTTCGTTCTTACAAGATAGTATACATGTTTCAATGCCATTCTCCCAAATTATCCCCCCTCTCCCTCTCCCTCAGAGTCCAAAAGTCCGTTTTATACCTCTGAGTCTCTTTTGTTGTCTCACATAGAGGGTCATCATTACTATCCTTCTAAATTCCATATATGTGTCAGTATACTGTATTGGTGTTTTTCTTTCTGGCTTACTTCACTCTGTATTCTGATGGTATGAGATGGTGCCTTATTGTAGTTTTGATTTGCATTTCTCTACTAATTAGTGATGTCGAGCATCTTTTCATGTGCCAGTTGGCCATGAGATGGAATTCTCAAATAGCCCTTTGTTCTAGCTCAAAAACTTTTTTCTTCCTCTTTGAGTCTTTCTTCTACCAATGGTTTATCATTTGCATAACTAGGGTTATCTGAGTCTTACTCTTAAGGTATTATATCTTTAAAAACTATTTAAAATTATCATCTCAGACTTGAAATAATAATTTTTAAAACTGAAATTTCATGGATAAGGCCTCTTCCAGTTCTACTATAAAGAAGCCAGCTTTGATTTACAACATTATGTCTTCTTACATATCTATACAATATCAATGATCCGTTTCAAAATCAGTGTTGATGATATGAATACTCTGTTGATTTTTTGACTGAATTTTTTGTTGAGATAGTTGTATATTCCCATGCAGTTATAACAAAAAGTACAGCTAGGGACTTCGCTAGTGGATAAGAATCTACCTGCCAGTGCAGGGGACACAGGTTTGATCCCTGGTCTGGGAAGATCCCAGATGCCTCAGAGCAGCTAAGCCCATGAGCAACCACTGAGCCTGATTGCTGCAATTACTGAAGCCTGCATGCTCTAGAGTCCATGCTCTGCAGTAAGAGAAGCCACTGCAATGAGAAGCCTCCGCACCAGAACAAAGAGTAACTCCTGCTGGCGGCAGCTAGAGGTAACCTGCAAGCAGCACTGAAGACCCAGCACAGTCAATAAATAAATAATTTAAAAAGAAACTATAAAAAATACAGCTAAATTTCATGTATTATTTACCCACTTTCTTCCAGTGGTATCATTTTGTAAAACTGTAGTATAATATCACAACCAGATTACTGACATTGATAAAATTTGTAGATTATTATTCAAATTTCCACAATTTTACCTGTACTTATTTGTGGGTGTATTAAGTTCTATACAGTTTTATGTAGGTCTGTGTATCCACCATCTTGTACACCAAGCAGCTCCATCGCACAAGACTTCTTCATGTTACATTTTATTGACAAAACCGCCTCCCCAACACTGTGCTTCTCTACCATGTTCTGCTGTTTTTGGAAGAATGAATCAGATATTGTTTTCATAGTTAGCTTTTCTAAAGGGAAAAACCATGAAGAAGGAAATGGCATCCTGCTCTGGTACTCTTGCCTGGAAAATCCCATGGACAGAGGAGCCTGGTGGGCTATAGTCCATAGGGTCACAAAGGGTCAAACATGACTTAGTGACTAAACAACAACAGCAACAGCAACAACAAAAAGAAGAAAAATAGCTTATTATGTGAACATCACTAAATGTATTGATAATATATTTGCTTCTTGAAATTTTCATGGTTATTTGAAAATCAGTAGCAATTGGAGGGACAGTCTGCAGCAATAGTAGATTTTTGGGAAGAACATGGGGCTTCAAGACCAAAGACCCCAGTTCTGTCACTTATTACTATGTGGCTTTTGGCAATTTCCTTACCTTCCCAGAACTTCAGTTTCTTTCCATAAAATGGAGCACATACTCACTGTCTTATTACAAAGATTCTATTTTATAGTGGATGTAGAAATGCTTGGTAAATTGTTCTACAAATATAGATTGCAAATTTCTTCTGTGCTGAAGCAATTACGTGACTCAGATCAGTAATGTACTAATCAGTACAGTAATGTACTAATGCTGTTTCTTTTCCAGACTTTTTTTTTCTCTCTTAGGTATATATATATATTTTTTTTTTATGTTCTTCATTTTCTTTCTTTTTTCCCCTCCTCCTTCTTCATATATCTTTGATGATCTATCTCATTCTTAGGCTTCCTGCCACATCTGCACTTGGAGCTGAAGAATCTTGTCTTTAATGGTGCTGTATCATTTTGCGGACACAATGGCAGAGGGATCTTTAAAGGGGTTTGATGAAGATGCGTCATTTAATGCTTTCCATATTTTCTCTATAGCAAGACTTTTTTTTGTCTTTTCTACATTCTAAGTTCTGGAGTTTATTTTTTTCTGCTTAAGTCTTAAGGGTGCTAGATGTCCAGGAGCTGCTATAAATTCCAATAAAGTTTTTAAGACAAACTGAGGGTAAAGCCCAAATCCCTTCATAAATGAATGATCGTATGTTGCTGTGTTTGTAGTGTGAAATAACTGATATGGTATTAATATATTTATTCATGTAATAGAGTCAGTGATGGTATAGTTGTACAGGTTCTGAGGTCAAAGTTTGGCTTACTATCTCTTCATTCAGTAATGGCAGCTGTTGTTATTTAGGAACCAAATATCAGTTTGCCAGGTATAGAGTGGGTAAAGCCAGGATGGGCAGGCAGTATGACCTCTGTGCCCTTGCTATTTCGCAGAAGCTCTTGGGTGTATGCATGCTCAGTTGCTCAGTCATGCCTGGCTCTTTGCACCCCCTGTGGGCTGTAGCCCGCCAGGTTCCTCTGTCCGTGGGATTCTCCAGGCAAGAATACTGAAGTGGGTTGCATTTCTTCCTCCAGGGGATCTTCCTGACCCAGGATTCAAACCCACGTCTCTTAGGTCTCCTGCACTGGCAGGCGGGTTCTTTACCATTAGTGCCACTTGGGAAGAAACTCTTGGTGCTACTAGCTTACACAGTGAGGCCAGTGAACTGAAGACAGTCTCTATAGTCTTCTAATGACCTGGGATGTAGGATCACGAGGTCAAGTGACTGTCCTCTCTGCATCCCAGATTGTTTCATCTGGATGTATTCTTAGAAGGAAGATTTCTCAGTCAAAAAATGTTTCTCACTCACAAACACACACACATCATACACACACACACACACGTGCACATACATATTACTTAGCAAAAATGTATTAAATTATAATTCTGATGGCAGTTTGTAAAATAAAGTTTGTTTTCTAGGTATTATTGTTTTTGATAGGTACAATTCTTAACCTGGTAAGATAATTTTACTGTTATTTTAATCTTTCTTTGCTTACCAGTGAGGTTGAACATTTAAAAAATGTTAACAGGCCATTTACCTTTCTTTGTGATTTACATGTGTAAAACCTTCTGGTCAATAGTTTATCAAGTAGTGCAGCTTTTTGTTACTTTGTGTGTATTAAGCTAGCAAGGTTTTAGCATACTTTTGTCATGCATAAAAAATACTTTGTGTATGTAAGGAATGTAATCTCTCTCCATATGTAAAATTTTACCAATTTGTCATTTGCCTTTTATTTTTAGACAAGTAAAATTTACAAAATCTTTGCATAGTAAAATCTATTCCTCTTTTTCCTTCAGATATCACTGTCTAGGAAAGTCTTCCCATGCCAAGAGTACATAAATATTGACTAAGAATTTATTTTAACATTTTTATGCTATCATTTTTTATATATACTTTTTAATTCATCTGGAATGTATTATGCAATTTAGTAGAAATCTGATCTCATCAAAAATGGTGAACTAGTTGTCACGGCCCCTGCTTATTGTATAATCCTTTTTTTTTTCTTACTGAGCTGCAATACTATTTGTAACATTTAACAATTTTACTGTATAGCTAACTCCAAACCTTAGTGGTTTCAAACAACAACAATTCATTATTGCTCAGGAGTCTTCAAATCAGCTGAGCAGTTCTGCTGACCTGGGCCATGGTTAGCTGTTCTTGTTCGAATTCACTCATGTGTCTCTGGTTAGCCAGTTGGTCAGCTGGAGACTAGATGTACTTACATATTTGTGCGTTTGGCTCACAGTTAGATGGAGTGACTGTGCCACACGTATCTCCTGTGTGGCAGGCTGGCCTGTGCTTGTTCACATGGTGGCTACAGGTCCCAATATACAAATACTCTTGAAGCCTCTGCCTGTGCTATGTCTCTAGTTCCCCATTGGTTTTGACCAACCCAGATCAAAGGGCTGGGAAAATAAACTCTTCATTATTGAAGGAGTAAAGGCTTGTGGGCATTTTCACAGTCTACCCTAAATTAGCATATAGTAATGGTGGCTCAGACGGTGAAGAATCCGCCTGCAATGTGGGAGACCTGGATTCAGTCCCTGGGTTGGGGAAGATCCTGTGGAGGAGGGCATGGCAACCCACTCCAGTATTCTTGCCCAGAGAATCTGCGTGGACAGAGGAGCTGATGGGCAGTCCATGGTGTTGCAAAGAGTCGGACATGACTGAATGACTAAGCACAGCACAAATTAGCAAAATGTTTGAAAAGCTAATTTTTGCAGCTTTCCTAGCCTTTGAACTTAGGTTTTTCTATATTTTTTACTTTGAAACCTATGTTTTTGGTTACTAAAATTTCATTAATTCATAATCAGTGTGGTCTATGGAGTCTAGAGATAATTTCTCCTGCAATTAGTCAGATTTAAGAAAATAGAACATCTGTGCTATTTTCAGGCTAGTGCCCCAATACTTGCCTATGTGCTAAGTTATAGTCAGCTGTTTTGGGGATGGAATCTGTTATTTAGTCTCCTGTAAGTCATCGCCATAGTCCTGTCCAAGGTGGGCTTTATCTATGCAGTCACAGAACCCTGTGTTTGGTTTGAATGCTCTGTGGTAGCCATCTTGGAATTCTTAAGACTTTTTGAACATGAGGCCCCATATTTTCATTTTGCTCTAGGTCCCTCAAATAATGTAGGTTGTTGTTGCTCTGTTGGGATTTCTAATGAGAACAAAACAATTGGGAGTTCAAATGTAGAGTATAATTCAAAGACTTAGTGTTTTTATTACCACTACCCCAAAATCACGTGTAAGTTTCCTTAAAGATGAACGGGAAGGGATGTAGTGGGCTCCTCTGAATAGCTCAAAAGTTTTTTTCTGGGACTGGCATCTTGGTTAACCGACAGTGAAGTGACAAGGGTTATCGCATTCAAGGTTATCATCTTGCAATTAGTTGTCTCTAAGCATTTGTGGGTGGCAGCCTGTGGGTCATTGGCTTCAAGATGCACCACGAATAGTTATGAATTTTGATGTACAAAGAGTTCAGCCAGCAACTTTTCTCCCATTTTTAACTGCAAGTTATTTCTTATATCTTGTATCTTTGATTGAATAGAACCCCCAAACCACGTCACCACATTATAATTTTAGTAGCATGCCTTTCATGTATCGTATCTACCTATCATCACATCAGACTTCACGGGGCATCCACCAACCCCTCTTTCCTGAGGTCATCCTACACCTGAGGCAAGGAGAGAGGACTAGCATGTTCACTCTGGAAAAGCATCTTGTGATTCTTACATGGGAAGGATCTGGTTTCCAATGAATGAGGCTTTTCCAGTTGCTCACCACAATTTCTATATCTCATTCTAGAATTTTGGGAAGAAAAGTCTTGACTTTGTCAAAGAACTTTCACCTTTACTTTCAGCTTTAGAGACATAATGTTGAAAGAAAGTAACTATGTCAAGAGTTTCTTTTTTCAGCAGTCAGAAACCTGTATTTCCTCATTTGGATAATTATAATACTGCTTTGTCAGTCACCTGAATATATTTTTGGAGGACCCAAGAAAAGTATGGGAAAGATGGGAGATTTGTGTTTAATGAGGATCTATTGAGTCTGAGGTACATTTCATTTATTATTTCGTGTAACATAATCATCTTATGTGGGTGGCATTCCTATTTCCATTTTATGGTTGAAGAACTTGAGACTTAAAGCAGGGTTAAATGACTTGCTCAGTGTTACACAGATATTAAATCATCTATTCCAAAGTCCGTGCTTCTATTATTTCCAGGTGAGACATAAACATCATAGGTTTTCTTTAGCAAATCTACAGTCAGGCTGACGAAAAAGGAGATTTGTGCATATTTGTGCATATTTGTACATATTCATGGTGTGTATATATATATATATATATATATATATTCTGATCATTCAATATTCATTTTATATGTACCTATCAGAAAGTCACAAAATCTGCTGGAGAGCTCCCCAAAGTGTGTATTACATCTGAAACTTGTGTATCAGAGGAAGAGGTGAGTTTGTTAATGTAACTAATGCTGAAGTTCAGTTTCTTTGCCATCAAATACCAATACTTCCTGCATTTGGCAAGAGAGCTTTGGAAAATAAATTCTCTTTGATGTTGTAAAATTTTCATGTGTATTTGTTTGTCAAAGCAGGACTGAATGGTTGAATTGAAATAGGGAAATTTAGACTTACTCTATAGTTTGGCTTGTGTTTTAATGCTTTTATCTGTACTAAGATTTTTTTTTCCTCCACTTGAACACTAACCCTCTGTTGTAACAGAGGAAAAGTGTTTACTAATCTAAAAGTTTAATTGTGTCAGATGACATACATGTAATGTAATGACTGATAGTCATTAATGTTCTAGAAAGGTATTTGGCTGATTTTTCCGTTCTGCAAAACTGAGGCTGTATTAGGCACAATTTTAAACAGAGATCCCTGTGGTTTCTAATTTTCTATTTGTTACTTTTTCTGTGCTTAAAACTTCTTTCCATTCTGTTTATTTGTGTGGTATTGATATATAAAAATCATTTAAAGTCACTCAAAATCTAAGAGCACTTTGGTCCGTGATTTTAAATGAGCATGATTTTGGCTGATAACACAAAGGAATATGTGATGAAACCATTCAGAGGCCTATTTGCCTCTTTGCATTGGCAAGTAAAAACTAGTATACTTATAGACTGAGAAGGAAGTATCAGGGATTTGATGATGTGGCTTCATTTTTTCCTTATAACTACTTAGAAGCTAAGAAGTTCTTTCTCTTCCCAAGGAGATAGAATAAACAGATGATAAAGGGAGTAGAGAAACATGTAACCATATATTTGGGATGATTGGGAGAGGTAAGTTTGAAAAAAAATTAAAAGGATGAGATGTTAGTGAAAAGATGGAGTTTGCATATTTTTACCTCATAGTTCTATCCTTGGATTTTAAGAAAGTAGTTTGCAAAGAAAAAAAACATTCATCAAGTTGCTCATTTATGGTATTAATCATTTTTGTAAGAAATGGTAAATCGGCTTTCTGTAGTTGGAAAATGATCAGATAATTGTAGTACTCTTATTTGATGTGTCTTGGGCTTCCCTGGTAGCTCAGAGGTTAAAGTGTATGCCTGCAATGTGGGAGACCTGGGTTCAACCCCTGGGTCAGGAAGATCCCCTGGACAGGGAAATGGCAACCCACTCCAGTATTCTTGCCTGGAGAATCCCATGGATGGAGGAGCCTGGTGGGCTACCATCCATGGGGTCACAAAGAGTCGGACACGACTGAACGACTTCACTTTCCCTTTCTTTTTCTCATCATTATCTTGTCTCATTATTTTAAGAACTGGAATAATGTGAAACATTTTTAAAAATTGAAAAAAGCAGGCTAGTGTATGCTACTGATGCTCAGTCGTGTCTGACTCTTTATGACCCCATGGACTATATAGCCCGCCAGCCTCTGGCCATGAGATTCTCCAGGCAAGAATACTGGAGTGGGTTGCCATTTCCTTCTCCAGGGGCTCTTCCTGACCCAGGGATTGAATCTGCTTCTCCTGTATCTCTTGTATTGGCAGGTGGATTTTATTTTATTTTTTTTTACTGCTGAGCCACCTGGGAAGATTAATATATATAATAACTTACAAATAGATGTAGCTATGATAGATGAGTATTGAAAGATTTGGAAGGAGGATAAAAATTGAAAATGATATACATTTGTTATATATGACTTTAAATTCTTAAATAACATTTAAGATATTTAAAATATTATTATCATAATTTGATAAGCACAGTTTTTTTTCACCATATGTGAATGTACTTAATACTACTGAACTGTATACTTAAAATACTTAAGATGGTAAATTTTATGTTCTGTTTTACCACAATTCATAAAATAATAACTTTTTGAAAAATTAGATGTGAGAAACTCCTGGTCTTCATTGGTTTTCTGAGGAAAGTATTTTCTCTCTCCTGTATATACCTTATAAGTTTATTTCTCCAGTCTCCTCATGTGTAGAACTTTTGAGTTATCTTGACATATACGAGTTGCCGCTGCTGCTGCTGGAGTCGCTTCAGTCGTGTCTGACTCTGTGCGACCCCATAGACAGCAGCCCACCAGGCTCCCCGTCCCTGGGATTCTCCAGGCAAGAACACTGGGGTGGGTTGCCGTTTCCTTCTCCAGTGCATGAAAGTGAAAGTGAAGTCTCTCAGTCGTGCCCGACTCTTAGCGACCCCATGGACTGCAGCCTACCAGGCTCCTCCATCCTTGGGATTTTCCAGGCAAGAGTACTATACGAGTTAGTTTATTTCTATTCACTTAAAAGAGAACAATTAGATAACTGGATGGTATACTTGAGTGAATATATGAGTAAGGATGTGCATTATCTTGCTCTCACTGTAACCTCACCAGTTCCTCAGCTAAACTGGAGAACCTTACAGAGCTCTTTCAAAAATGATGCCAGTTTTTCCTCATCCAGATCAGAGTGCAATCTGGAATGTAATCTCCAAGGTGTGTTTCTTTTAAGTACATCACTGATGTATTCAGTATATGTGTGTGGCTATATTCATTGGAAGGACTGATGCTGAAGCTCCAAAACTTTAGTTACCTGATTGGAAAAGACCTTGATGCTTGGAAAGATTGAGAGCAGGAGAAGAAAGGGGCAATAGAGGTTGAGATGGTTGGATGGCATCACTGACTCAATGGACATGAGTTTGAGCAATCTCTAGGAGATAGTGAAGGACAAGGAAGCCTGGTGTGCTGCGTCTATGGGGTCACAAAGAGTCAGACATGACTGAGCAACTGAACAATAACAGCAGTAGTTAAAAAGCAAAATGAAACAAATAAGCTTAATTTTGATAATATGTTTTATTTGACCCTACAGACCTAAAGTGTGAGTTTGAGCAAGCTCTGGGAGATGGTAAAGGACAGGGAAGCCTGGTGTGCTGCAGTCCATGGGGTCACAAAGAGTTAGACATGACTGAGGGACTGAACAGCAAACAACAACAATATAAAATATTATAATTTCAACTTAAGCAAATAAAAGTTATTAATGATATTTAATATTTTTTCACAGTAAGTCTTTAAAACATGGTTTATTTTACCCTTGCAGCACATTTTAAGTGCTGAATATCCACATGTTGGCTAATGACTAACTTAGTGAACATTACAGTTCTAGCTACAGATAATTGTCAACTCAGTTTTATATTGTTTCTTATAATGTCTCTTTTCTTGATTTTTTTCCTCCTTTAGTCCCTCTAAATTCTTGTTCTTGATAAGACTATCGTTGACCATTGATTTTCACTCACATGATGTGAATAGTAGGTAGTGGGAAACACTAAGAGTACCAGGAACTACCAGGAACCTTTGTTTACATAAACCATGTCTTCAGGTATTGTTTTTTTAAAAAGCATCAAATTTTGTGTCAATAGATTTGGGTCCCAGTTCCAGCTCTCTCTCTGACTCTTTGACTTTGGGTATGTCACAACCTCTCTAAGCCTTCGCTTCTTCATCTTTAGACTTCTTTAGGACCTTCTTGAGAAGCATCCAGCATGGGGCTTATCTTGTAGTAAAATTCTCAATAAATATTATTGTGCTGTATAATGATTAGGACAAGGGATTTAGAATCTTTACGTTTCTATCAGTACAGACTTTCAGAAACAAACGGGACCTTTTTGGGTCATCTAGTGCCAGCCCTTAGACTGGGATGTGGTTGTTAGCCAGTTGTTTGGTGGATGCTAATGCTAGTGATTTAAGTTGCAGGGCTTTGTGAGACTGAATTAGTTTTCAAAAAAATATGTAAGTGCAAAGTATTATTATAAATTAGAGCTACGCTTTCCTGGATTTAGGTATATAATGCTAATTGACATTAATGGGGATTGTACATAAACCAAGGGGAGAACAGACCTATTAGTGTATAAAAAACATTCTACTTCTAATATCCGTCTGGTATGCTTTACTTCCCTGGGGCATATGCATTTTTAAAAAATAAATTGAATGCATACTTCTTTATCATCATGTTGTTCAATCAGTATTGGAGTTTCGTGCTTGCTAGTGTTGGTTTAAACATCTCCCTAGATTATAAATTCAGTATTAGGGTTTTATTTTGGCAGACTTACCAGATTCAGAAATGTGATATTCATCTGCATTCCAGACTATAAGTTATCAAGGGTACTCTTGTGCTGAAATTTCATTCTGTTTGTTGTTTGATCTTTTGGAAAAAAAAAAAAAATTAGTCCTTTGACATACACTCAGAAGCAAGATGTTTCTAATATTACAATAAAACAATTAATGGCTCCATTATAAGGAAATGAAAAATCTTATCTTTTTGTGTCAGTGATGAGTGAAAAATATATAAGTGCCCTCCAATTATCTGTAATTGTATGAGGTTTTCTTTCATTTATGTTATCTCTCTTCCTGTTTAATCCCATTTAGCACAATTATTCCTTTTGTATTAGTTTTTTCTAAATGGAGTTCTGAATGGTTTGAATTGTGAATTGACAATGATCACAATCTTTACAACCCTTCCTCCCTCTCCACCTTCTTCTCTTCCTTGCCTTTCTCTTTGAATAAAGGAAAACAAATACAGTTTGCTGAAGAGATTATTTTATGCATTTAGCAAAAGGAAGATGATGAATGGCCTTTGAAAGAGTGTCTATGAACAACTGAATAATTAAATCATTCCAATATGTTTCTCTGTATATTAATAATTAGAGGTCTAATTTTCTGAAAGTCTGAAATGTAATCAAGGATAAATTGAGGTGTTATATTTTTAAAAAGATAAGAGACTGGGCTTCCCTAATTGTTCCGTGGTAAAGTATCCAGCTGCCAATGCCGGAGACTCAGGTTTCTTCCCTGATTTGGGAAGCTCACACATGCCATGGAGCAGCTAAGCCTGTGTGCCATAGCTACTGAGCCTGTGCTCTAGAGCCCACTTGCCACAGCTGCTGAAACCTGTGTGCCCTAGACTCTGTGCTTTGTAACAAGAGAAGCCACTGCAGTGAGAAGCCCGCTCACCACAACTAGAGAGTAGCCCCTGCTTGCCGCAGCTAGAGGAAAGCCTGTGGAGCAACGAAGACCCAGCACAGCCAAAATATAAAAGACAGAGCCCTAAGTGTATGTCTAGGAGCAAGGTAATAATAGGCAGAAGCAGTTTCATCTAATTAGAAGGGATACATTTTGAACACTGGACTTTAAATGGATTTAAATTTATTATCACTTTACCTGGGAATCACTAACAAAATGTTGTACAGTAAAATCGGCAGGCATTTATCATCATTATTTTACCTGATAGATCAACTCATATTGTCGTTTTTAAATTTCCTTTTACATGATTTCCAAATCTCTTATAGCAGGATAATAGATTTCAGGAAAATCAAACCACTTTTCCCACCCAAGTATTAGTTCTTTGCCTCCCTTTATCCCCATCTAAGACTGGCTTCTGGATAGCAGTTAATATTCTTGTTCAATTGGTTTTCCAGTTAGAAAGACAGGCTCAGAGGTCATATTTTTGGAGATGTTTTTCCCACGGAAGTGACAGATTTTTACAGGGCCATCTCCCTCCATCTTTTATCTTTCATGATTCAAGGTAAAGATGTGTAAGAGAATTGGCTCTTGCTAAGTTGAGGCCATGGACTCAAAGACGCTCAAGGAAACCACAAGGTCCTGGTACTTATAGTCTAATATGTTGATTACCTGTCTGACACATTTGATAAGATTGATCTTCTAAATGTAATTATCTGTAGTTTTTCTTTGTTTGTTTTTGTCTTATCTCATTCTAAGACCTTTAGGGCATCACTGTTGTCTATCCAGTCAAGAAGTAAGAGACTTCTTACTCTGACACTCAAAGGTCTCTGAAGAGTGGAACTCGGTGCCTTACTGTCTTAACTCCTACTTCTGCAAAAACTACATGCCAGTCAAGCTAGCATAACTTTTTAAACAAAAGCTCTATTGATGTATAATTTGCATAATATAAAATTCACCAGTCGTACATACACCATTTGATAATTTTTAGTAAATTTATACAGTTGTGCAGCTCTCCCTTACCACAACCCAATTTTAGAACATTACCACTATACCTAAAAGCTCCCTTGTGCCCATTAACACTTATCCCCTTTCCCAACCTTAATGCCAGGAAATTACTGTCTCTTTAAGTTGACCTTTTCTAGATATTTCACATAAACAGAATAACAGTCTTTTGGATTTTTTTTAAACTTAACATCTGCTTTTGAGGTTTGTCCATATAGTAGTATATTGTTGGAGCTTGTTCCTTTATATTGCTGAATAGTATTCCACTATATAGATATACCACAATTTGTTTTGTTTTGGTTTTTTTTTTGCTTTTATCGTGCTCCTTTTATTATGCTCAGTAAACCATCCTTAGTATGAAATGAATGGTTAGATATATAAATATAAGACATAACATGAGAAAGTCTAGGGCAAAAATCCTCATTTTAATCTGAGACCACAAATATCAGCTCCAGTTAGCCTTCATCAGCAACTTACCTATTTTTTTCTTACACAAAGACAAGCTTGATAATTTAGCTCTTCCTAATTGGTGGTGAAGGCTCTAGAATGTCCTTAACCTTTTTTAAAGATCATTTTAAAACCAAAGCACTAATTTGACACAGTAAAAGCACAATACAAAGATCCAAATTTCATATCTGGCTTTTGCTAGATAGAGCTTAAGAATAAAGAAACATTCTTCCCTTTCCTGATAATAATTTAAAATATAAATAATCACATTAAGTCCCAAGACCCATTGAATAGAGAATGTGAAAGTTCCTGGTATAAAAACTACCTTAGAAGTCTAATAGTCATTTCATTCTACAGAGGGACAGAGACTGGATTTTGTTTGCTTTCTGTAATTACTTCACAATCTCCCTCCATTTCAAAATTGAGATTCACAAATGAACTGGATGCCAGTGTTTCTGGTTGATTGGACTGAACAATGGAATCAGCCTGCAGCTTATTTTGTTGGTATTGTCTTTCTGCTTCTTCTGACATCCTATTTTCTTCTTCTTCTTCTTCTTCCTCCTTCATCCGGTAATACTCATCAGTTGCATACTGGTATTTTGGGGTGCTGATGCCCAAAACAGATGCAATCTTCTCTCCAAGAAAGTCACAAACTGAAAGGGTGGATGTGGCAGCACGAAGCATGTGAAACCATAAGTAGGGGCCCCAGGTAAGTTTTGTCGGATCAACGGGAGGCAGAACATCTTTCTTCTGCAGGCTGTCGACTTCATCTTCATCTGTGCTGTACTCTTCCATAGTTTCACCGCTAACAAAGTGGATGACTCTCCTTGGGACTTTCTTCTTTTTTCCTACGACTCCCAGTTCTACATTTTCAAAGCCTCTTTCATTACTCATCTGCTGTGCCGATTCCCTGAACGCCCGGGCGGCCGCAGCTCCCGCAGCTCCCGAGGCATTCACGGCTTCTCCCTCCTCACGGCTCGCTGGCTCCCGCTCCATCGCTGTCGCTGCCACAGGACTGCTGGCGCGGCAGGGCCCGCCTAGCGCCGCGCCCCGCCACACCTCGGCGGGAGGGGCGGGACCCACAATTTGTTTTTATCAGTTGATAGATATTTGGATTGTTTTCAGTTTGACAACATATGAATAATGCTACTGTGAACATTCATGTATATGTCTTTATGTTAACACATGTTTTCTTTTGGTAGATTATTAGGAGTAGAATTGCAAGGTCATATGGTAAATTTATGTTTCTTTCAATGAAATTCACAAACTGTTTTCCTCAGGATTGTGTTGTATCATTTTATATTCCTACCAGGAATGTATGAGGGTTCAACTTTTTCCACATGGTCACTAACACTTTTTATTCTTTGACTATGCCAAAGCCTTTGACTGTGTGGATCACGATTAACTGTGGAAAATTCTGAAAGAGATGGGAATACCAGACCACCTGACCTGCCTCTTGAGAAATCTGTATGCAGGTCAGGAAGCAACAGTTAGAACTGGACATGGAACAACAGACTGGTTCCAAATAGGAAAAGGAGTACGTCAAGGCTGTATACTGTCACCCTGCTTATTTAACTTCTGTGCACAGTACATCATGAGAAATGCTGGCCTGGAAGAAACACAAGCTGGAATCAAGATTTCCGGGAGAAATATCAATAACCTCAGCTATGCAGATGACACCACCCTTATGGCAGAAAGTGAAGAGGAGCTAAAAAGCCTCTTGATGAAAGTGAAAGAGGAGAGTGAAAAAGTTGGCTTAAAGCTCAACATTCAGAAAACAAAGATCATGGCATCTGGTCCCATCACTTCATGGGAAATAGATGGGGAAACAGTGGAAACAATGTCAGACTTTATTTTTGGGGGCTCCAAAATCACTGCAGATGGTGACTGCAGCCATGAAATTAGAAGACGCTTACTCCTTGGAAGGAAAGTTATGACCAACCTAGATAGTATATTCAAAAGCAGAGACATTACTTTGCCGACTAAGGTCCATCTAGTCAAGGCTATGGTTTTTCCTGTGGTCATGTATGGATGTGAGAGTTGGACTGTGAAGAAGGCTGAGTGCTGAAGAATTGATGCTTTTGAAGTGTGGTTTTGGAGAAGACTCATGAGAGTCCCTTCGACTGCAAGGAGATCCAACCAGTCCATTCTGGAGGAGATCAACCCTGGGATTTCTTTGGAAGGAATGATGCTAAAGCTGAAACTCCAGTACTTTGGTCACCTCATGCGAAGAGTTGACTCATTGGAAAAGACTCTGATGCTGGGAGGGACTGGGGGCAGGAGGAGAAGGGGACAACTGAGGATGAGATGGCTGGATGGCATTATGGAGTCAATGGACGTGAGTCTGAGTGAACTCCGAGAGATGGTGATGAACAGGGAGGCCTGGCTTGCTTTGATTCATGAGGTCGCAAAGAGTTGGACACGACTGAGTGACTGAACTGAATTGAGGCTTTCCAGTGGGTATCGCATTATGATTTTTATTTGCATTCTTCCTAATGACTAGTGATTTGGGCATTTTTTCATTTGTTTGTTAGGCTATTCTCTTTTGATCAAACTTACCCTATACATTTCTTCCATTTGGCCTGTGCTTATGCTATTCTCACTACCTGAACCTTACCTTTTTTTTGATCCATTTTCTTTCTGGAAGCTTCCTACAAAGTATATCTTCTTCTTTAAAGTATTCCTTTATTTCTTCCTGGCACTTCCAGTTATCTGTGATCTCTCCTTCCTTTAAACCTCAGGAGCACTACGATTGAACCTCTGATGTAACATCTACTTATATTTTTCTGCCTGACACCATAATTACTTGAGTATTTGCTTCTTTTCTCCTGATGATCTATAAGCTCTTGGATGACTGGTATAGTTTTTTTACTTACCTATCAGTGCACAAAACAGTGACATACTGGGACGAGTACTGCATGAATGTTTGCCAAATAGAGTTGTAGAGGTTAAAGAAGAAAGGCTTCTTTAGTTAGTAATAAAGGCAGATAGTCTAAGTGGGCTCAGTTTCAGTCTCCATTAGCTACAGCCAGAATGCTTCCTCTCACTTTGCAAGGATTAATCTTCAATTTATTTTCATGTTCCTTGGGCTCTTTAGGGCATGGATTCCAGTACTGATCATCTCAACTGATTTATCCTCTATGCCTACAAGTCCCTGGTTACAGTCTTTCCTTTTCTTGGGAAACCAACATCAGAACATTGTCTCTGTTCATGCTGTCACATGAAATTCATGGCTCAGAGCTTATTTGTATAAAATCCTATCTCACCCTGGTCAGTCACCTCTCTTAGTCAGCAGTCTCCTTGAGCCGACTACTCGTGGTCTATATGATTTCTCTTATGGAACTTTCTGATGTTTACTTATGTATAAAACTGTATGTTAAGAACTTTCTGATGTTTACTTATGTATAAAACTATATGTTAAAACTGTGAGGAGAGGAGTGATAAAAAATTAACCAGAGGTGGTCTCTACTTGTTGATGTATTGATTGCACACACCACTTGTTTGTTGTTTGAGCCCTGAGGATAGAGCAGAAAACAGATCTGAGGACCGAGCCTGGTGGTCCTCCAACGCTTAAGTTCTATTAAGTACTGTTTGTTCCTCCAGTGAACAGTCTAGACAAAAGTACTATTTAAAATTCTTTCGTCTACTTTTAAAATACATTTAATTTGACTTGCTTTCTATTGGATTTTGAGGTACTATTTTCTTTTTCTTTGTTTTCCTGATTGTAATAGCCCTGTTGACTCCTAATTTACTAACTCTAGAGGTTTAGCAAACAGATCACCAAGTTTGTTTGTTTGACACATAGTTAAGACTAGTGAATACTAAACAGGTGCTTAACGTTCTTGTCAGTGGTTTATGTGAATTTGTTTTAGGGCATGAGCTTTTTTTTATGAATCCATTTTAGGAGTTCAGGTGTGTTCTCCCCATACTTTTTCCACCCACTTATAATTCTTACTGCTTTGGATGGATGACATTACTGGAGAATTGACATCTAGGTAGCTGATATTTTACTGAATGTACATGCCTTCCCATGTTTCTATATGTATACATACATTCTTTTAGTTTGTTACAAAGATTTTCACCCTTCAAAAATGAAGTGAAAGCAATTTCTAAAGTTAGACACCATGTGATGTACCTCTATTTCCAGAATGATGTTCTATGGTGTTTCTGGATAAACACATATCAATTGCTCTAAATAGTCCTAGCCATTTAAAAATATGCCATGTTGAGTAACATAGCGTTAATATAAAACTTGACATTTATTTATTTAACACAAAATGGATTAAGTTATAACATCCTAGAGTGATTGATATATATGCTGTGCTAACCAAGTTTCACTCTTCGAATGTCTTCTTCCACTTGTGAAGAGCTTCTACTGATTTAAAATGAATTAAATCTTTTCTTTTTGACACCACCCATGCTGAATATTTCCCTTGAAGTTAATGGATCCATGTGGATAAATAATCTAGCTTAGACTATCTGAATTGCTTTTAAACTCCAGGCAAGCTAAAGGCAATATTTGGTGATGAAACTGTTTTTTGTTTGGTGGTGAAACTGTTTTTTGTTTGTAACTTTTGGGTAGAGTGAAGTGATTTAGAGATTGCCTCTGACATTAGTACCATTTAGGTAGTTTGAAACATCACATATTTTTAAAAAGACTTGTGTTGGCATGTTTTTAATTTAGGAACGAAGATAAAATTATATAAGAAGTTAAATTTAGATTGTGCACATGTATCAGCAGACCACAGAAGAATTTAAATTTTTCCTTAAAAAAAAAATCTGCTTTATATACCTCTAGTATAATGAAGGCCCTATGTATACATAAGGGAGTAATTAAATACAGAAATGCAGCCTACTTGTTAGCCAGAAAGGATGCCTGGAACATGTGGATAAGCTTGGATATTTGTCTAATGTTAATTGGAATATTGGTTTTTGGTTGAAGATGCCAAATCTTCAGAAAAGTAATTGGATTTAGCTTCCTATTTAACAAACTGCTTCTAATCCCTGAAGTATCCCACATCCGAAACTAATTTTTTCTTGATTGTATCAAGTTTAGTCATCAAGTTTAGTCATGAACAGAACAGGGTTGACATAGTTTTTTAATATTTAAAATATTTCTTGACAAGGTCTCGACACTGCTGCTTGTCCACAAATCTTATTGTTAGGTTCACTAATGACATGAAACCTAGTTTTTCAACTTAGTGAAACTATCTTCTTGAAATAAACCAATTTATTCTTTTTCCTATACATTTAAAATTAAACTTAGATTTTGATCAGATTTCAGGAAATAACACAAAGTGGTGTATTTCTTATTGGTTTTCACGTGTGGTTTTTTTAGATGTGTGCTTAAGTTAACTCCTTTAGATTCAGCCTAGGAAATGTGTTTTGTGGTGATTCTTGATTCTCAGAAGCATTATTCAATATATAAATGTTCACTGTGTTGTGTCAAAGTATTTACAAGTAGTTAAAAATTTCTTAGAAAGTGTAGCCTATTCGATCATTAAAATTCAGAGATTAAGAGATTCAGTTTAAGGGATTATTATGTCAATAGTTATTGAACAGCTACTGTTTACAGGTTTCTTTAAATATGGTTGAAAGAGTTGTATAAAGGTGTTTATGGTATGGTTTATTATCATGAGGTGGCTTTCTTGGTGGCTCAACAGGTAAGGAATCTGCCTACAAGGCAGGAGACACAGGAGACAGGAGTTTGATCCCTGGGTCGGGAAGATCCCCTGGTGGAGGGCATAGCAACCCACTCCAGTATTCTTGCCTGGAGAATCCCACAGAGGAGCCTGGCAGGCTACAGTCCATAGGGTTGCAAAGAGTCGGTCACAACTGAGCATGCTTTTGTCTCTATGTGTGTATTTCTGCTCAGTTTTGGGCTTCCCTGGTGACTTAGCTGGTAAAGAATCCGCCTGCAATTCAGGAGACCCGGGTTTGATCCCTGAGTTGGGAAGATCCCCTAGAGAAGGAAATGGCAACCCATTCCAGTATCTTGCCTGAGAAATCTCATGGACAGAGGAGTTTGGCAGGCTACAGTCCATGGAGTTGCAAGAATGGGCACAAATGAGTGACTAATCACAACAACATCATATAACCATGATGTGCATGATATATTTATACTGATGATAATTATAGAGATAGACTAATATTGCCTTTTGGTCTAGTCTTTTGCCATTGAAGATGATTAATTCACTTTAATATTTGAAAAGATAAAATGGTGCCTCAAGTGAAATATGAGCAGATGCATTATACATAGCTTTTAATTAAAATATATTATGAAAATGATGAAATTATCTTAATAGATATTAAGATTAATAGGAGCTATACAGCTCAACAATATTCTAGTCTAACAATTATTCTAATGTGTTTTTTGCTCTGTGACCCATCTTATTTAGAATAAATTTAAAGCCATGCTTCCATATAATTTTTATTCTAGCAGATGATTACTGTACATTTCAGCTGAAGGAAATTTTCTGTCTGTTTTCAGTTTGTCTTCAGAGTAGAATTAATGGCCAGACTGAACATTGTTCAGTACTATGCCCCATTACCTGGAACAGACCCTAGGATTGCATGTAGTATGTACTCAGTACATATTTATTGAATTTGATGGTCCTGCCTCCAGGGCAGTTTGCCTTTCTTCACAGAGCTTCTGAAGACATGCCTCTGTCTCTGCCAATAATTTTTCTGGGTCCAGAATATTATTTAGCTAAAAAGATATGCACTTTGGGTTTCCCTGGTGGCTCTGTTAGTAAAGAATCTGCCTGCAATGCGGGAGACCTGGGATTGATCCTGGGGGTTGAGCAGATCCCCTGGAGAAAGGCATGGCAACCCACTCTAGTGTTCTTACCTGGAGAATCCCCATAGGCAGAGGAGTCTGGGGTTACAGTCCATGGACTTGCAAGGAGTCAGACACACCGGAGTGACTAAGCACACATATGCACTTTATAACCTGTATATTTTAGACCTACGTTTATCATTCCCACCTAGAGTTGAACAGCATTGCAGGTACTACAGGCAATGCTGTTAATCCTCCTTTGCTATGACTGTGTTAACTGTTGAGTTGTTTTGGGACTCTGTATTGTCACTGTGGAATTTTTATGATCCCTTTGTGCTTAAGAAGCAATTATCATCTTGAAATAAGAACAGGTTCCATCATCTTTCTAGTGTTAACTTGCAAGTGTCTGAAAGGTTTATGCTGTATATCATTTGAGGTAAATTATTTTTACATGCCAGTTAGGTTTACAGTTCTCTTTTAAACAAATTTTTTTCATGAGCCTGCATTGTAGGTTCAGATGAGGTACTTTATCTGTCCAAATTTTGGTTTCTTGTTTGATAGTACTCTTCTTGAATTTGGTTTTTCTTTTTAAAATAAAAAAAAAATTTTTTCTTCCATAAAATTCTGAAAGCTGGTGACTGAAATCTTTGATATTATTTAATGTGAAATGTTAGGTAATTATTGGATACTTGAGACCTAGAAAAAGAATCAATTCATTTTTTGCTGAGTTAGTTTTTCTGACTCCTTACAATCAACACTAGGTTGTGAGTTAAATGGTCCAATCAAGTACTGGTCCAGATAAAATTGTTTCAGTAGTAAGTGTGTGAAAAACCCGGTATTCTTACAATTCTTGGATGCCTGAGAAACCTTATAGGCTCGCTTCTATTCTCAGCCATTATAACTTTCAGCTTTGTCAAGGTGGAAACTGTATTGGAACCATGAATGATGATTTACTTAACCATGATCTTATTAAGACTTTGGTTGAGTTTAATATTTTGTATTGAACATCACTTTGTTTTCTTAATAAAAGTTTCTTTTCTAAAGATAGATGTCCACAATGGTAATTACCATGTCAAAATAGGAACTCTTAAAACTTTTAGTGAAATGACCAGATCATTGCTAATTTTATGAGTTAGTGCCACCAGAAGCAGAGAAAGTCCAAGGGCAATTTTTCAATCATTCCCTAACAACGCCTTCACTGGAAAGTACATTGACATCATTGTTTTTAGAGTGCCTTACAGGGAATTGCCAAAAGAATGTGTCCACGTTGTCCTGTCTTAGAAGACCACCCAGCCCAGTTGTATATGGAAAGAGTTGTATATGGAAACAACTATGGAATGCTTTAGCATGAATAGCTAAAGGTAGGGGTCAGCCATTGACCCTTGCTTATGATGAATTAAAAACCAAACCAAACAAAAACTCAGCTTCCAAAAAAGAGTGTACTGAGAAGGAGACAGCATGTGAGTGCCTCTGTAGTCTTATTTTATTTGGGGATTTAGATAAATTAGTAGCAATTTCTTTGACTGCTTCAGACCTACAAATATACAGGAGAAAAAAGGGGAAATGACTATAAAAGGTGGTAAACAATGATTGACTTTTGAGTGGATTATATAGTGAAATGAGTTCAAATTTTCTTTTTCATGGAAAAAGAAAATTTTTACAAAAGATTCTTTCAGAACAATCAAATACTTTCATTTTGTGTACTTAAAATTTTTTAAAAAATATATTTAATATTATCAGTATGGAAAATTCATAAAATTCAAACAAATGCAACACACAAAAATGAAAGTGAAAATGCTCATAATTCTCTGTATTCTTCTTTCTCTTTGTATGTATACATATGTGTATTATTTAAAACATTAGGGTCATTATATACAAGATATGTTTGTAGTCCTATTTTTTCCACCTCAATTTCATCTCAGGATTATTTTTCATGTCATTTGTTGTTGTTGTTCAATCTCTTAGTCGTGTCTGAATCTTTGCAACCCCATGGACTGCAGCACACCAGGCTTCCCTATCTTTTGCCTACATTTGTCCTTCACCATCTACCGGAACTTGCTCAAACCCATGTCTATTGAGTCAGTGATGCCATCCAATCATCCCGTCCTCTGCCATCCCCTTCGTCACCTGCCTTCAGTCTTTCCCAGCATCAGGGTCTTTGCTCTTGGCATCAGGTGGCCATTTATTTTTATGTCATTATAAATATTATTATAACATCTTATTCGATGCTACATAGTGTGGCTATGTCAAAATTTCATTTAACCCGTTTTCTAGGGTTGGATTATTTGGTTGCTTTGATGACCTTGTTTCTATAAATAATGCTGCAGTGAATACCTTTGAGGGTAAAATTTGATGTATTCATGGTCATTTCCTGAGGATAAATTTCTGCCTGTGGAATTGCTGGGCCAAGGTTCATGTGTATCTGTAAAGGCTTCTAATATACACTTTCCTCCAGAAACGCTGTTATTAGTTTACTCTCTGTTCAGCAGCACATGAGAAAATTTACTTCCCGGCATCTCTGTCAACATTGGGAAATACCATTAAAAAAAAAAAAGAATTTTTGCCAATTTTATAGATGAAAATGGTGTCTTTTAATTTTAGTTTGAGTTTATGGTATTGTGAGGCCTTGGTCCTGATCTCTATTAACACTTAGAATGTGCTGATTCTTCTTTCATGTCTAATGTTGGATGTGGAGATTAAAGTACAGAACTCCCATCCAATTCTCAGTTTCTAAGTGGTTTCATCTAGCTTGTGTCTGGGCCTCATGGTGATATCTTCTATTACATGTGCTTTCTGAACTTAAAGAATATGGGAGTAACTATGGTTCTCAGTTTGTATTACTACTAGATTTCCTCCTGCTTTTGGTGCTTACCCATAGCACTTTTTAATGGAACATTTTACAGAACATATTTTTACTTCAAATTCTAACTCTAAGTCTTTCCCTGTCTCAGATTTAGCCTTAAACTTCGTCTCCTTCCTCTTACCCCAAGAAGCCCACCACCACAGTCCCTTGTTTTCCAAAATGGTTTCCGTGGGACCCTAAGATCTCAGTGGGCAGTCAAGATAAAGGGTGAGAGGTCAGCCTTCACTCTGGATTACCTCAGTTTTATCTTTTACTTTCTAGGTATTGGGCTTCACTTAGGGTTTCATTTTTTTTAAAAAGGTTGAAAGCATGCCCTAGTTATTCAGGTTCTTCCAAGTTAGAGGGGCCCTTTGGAGCTGCCTGTTTAGCCTCCTGCTCATTGCATCACTGATTTACAGCCTTTGTAGTTTTGCTTGAAAACTCCCAAGGAAGCAGAGTGCTCACACTCACTTTCCTCTCTCTCTTGCCTTTCGGAAGGAACAACTTAGGAATAAATCATACCCGTCTCCTTGATCAGACATTAAAATTGGCTCACACAGTATTTTTCATTGACACGTTTATTAGTTGCCAAAATTAAAAGCCAAGAAACTTTACATATAAAACATTGACTTTTGATTTCTCTTGAAAAATCATAAGTCCTAGCCACACTGGGCTTGCGTTGCCCGTGATGCCTGTCTGGCTGTTCTCTTCATGCTTGGTAACCTTTGCCAGTGGTGTTACAGTTTCCTGACACTGAAACAGAGGGTCTGTTACCATTTATCATCAAGTTTGTGCTGACTTTTTTTTTTCATGTTATAAACTTGAAAAGAAATATTTTTTTGCCTACATTTGTAAAAATTGGAAAAATGGATGGTAGACTGAAAAATTATATATACTTTAGGGTTCAAAACACTATACAGATTAGTACGGATCCCAGGTGCCTGTTAAAAGATATTGCCTGAACATTATAGTCATTCCTTTACTCAACGAATATCACTTGAGTGCTTGA
This sequence comes from Nanger dama, assembly GCA_917880005.1. NCBI lineage: Eukaryota > Metazoa > Chordata > Mammalia > Artiodactyla > Bovidae > Nanger > Nanger dama. The sequence goes on from CAKJTW010000022.1 coordinate 34,477,794, forward strand.
TGTGTACAAAATCACCCTTCTAGTCATCAAGACCTCAGTAGTTCACAAGATAGTCATGTTTTCCATTGTTATGGAGCTTACAGTCTGGTGGGGTTTTCTGTGTTATTACAAACCCATACCTTATTAACATTTAACAGGTGTAAATGGCCATTTCAAATCGGTCAGAGACAGTGGAGGAGGTGGCCAGATATATCCTTTTAGTGAGAAAAAAAAACAAAAAAACCACTCCCAAAACAAAAAGACCACACCGAAACCCCATTGTCCCTTTTCCTTTTATCTGAATAGAAAAGAGTAGGGGCATTTGCTTCCTTGGTGCTTCTAGGTTTCCTTTGAAGCAAATCTGTCATTTGTCTACAGTTGCTTAATATTTATTAGGGACACTGGGCAGGGGAGTTGGGGAGAAATGGTTGGTCTCCTTGAGTTTCTAATCTAGTGTGGGACGTGAGATATGCACCCCAACAGCTGTAACAGACACCATGTTTTAACAGTTTTTGTAGTTGTTAGATCTTGGGTACAATCCACAAAACTGTTTTAAACTTTATTGAGAATAGTATACTAACCTCTGCCTCCCTGCCCTGCTGCCCATAGGTCTGTTATTTTGTACTCATTTTTAATTTCAAGTGTATACTGGTTCAGTTCCATTTTGGCACATGATGGGCTAGAAGAATCTTTCGAGGACTGGTTTGTGAAATAAACACAGTTTATAGTATTATCTCACTGGGGAAATTCCTTCTGTGGGTTTAAATTCCCTACTAATAAACACATTTTGGGAATGTTGTAATTAATTTTAGTTGGATACATCCCAGCTTTAGAATTTCATGTTCTTAGATTCAGGGCATTGCAACAGGCCTTAGTCACCTAGTCCACCTTTCTGTTGGGTGTTGAAATTCTTTCTGTTAATCTAAGATTGCACTAGCAAATAATTTTCATCTCCTATGCCAATTCCATGGTGATAGCTGCCTAAAATGCTGAGTTGAGAAGGAGTCTGAGATTTTATTTGGGCTCTAAGGCAAAAGTTTCCATAACTGTTTAGCGGAGTTTGTTAGAGACATGAAGTTAAGAATGTTTTAATATATGCCTGAATATATGAAGGAGATTTTTCTGGCTTATCAGAGTGATATTTGACTTTCAACCTTTAGATAGTGAAATCTTGGTACCATTTTCTCTTTCCAATGGCCAATCTTTCATTCAGCCAGGTTTTTAGAAACTTCACCAAAGCATTTACTCACAAAAAAGAGAGCGTATGAGAGATGGAAAAGGTTTTTCTTCTGACTTGTCTTGTTCACATTCTGAGTTTGGGCACTCCAAAGCTGACGCCTAATTGAGACTATCTGTGGCAGTTTGTGCAGCTACTAGGTTCTTGGTCCTATGGGCATAGGACAGGAACTATAGATGTGGACAGGGACCATATCTATCTTGTTCACTATCAAGTATATTGCCTGGCATATGATAGGTGCCTCAGAGTATAGAGAGTGAATTAATGAATATAGTCCCTGACATCTTTGGAGGAAATTTATGATTAGCTCTTAGTCTTTTTGAGAGTTACATGCTATTGGCTCTCTGTATGCTTAAGCAGGTTTTGATTACAAATGAGACCAGCAGAAGGACGATGAATATATTTTCGGCCCTGATAATGAGGAGTAAGAATTGATCATGTCATTGACCCTCTCCCTGGAGAGACAGACTGTGTGGCCAGTGTGGCACGATGATTTCTTGCAGTGTAATTCTTAAACTTGGGTGTGTATTCCATTTCTCTGTTGTCAAGCTCTGGAGCTAGGTCATGGGGGTCTTTCATAGTATAAACCATTTTTGGTTAGTTAATTGGATGAAAACAAAAGCTGGCCCTGTGCCCTGTGGTTTTTGCTTTACAAGCAAGAGGCTCAGATTGAACTGCAAGCTCCCTTGGTCCGGACTGGAATGTTGTGGTGGCTCTGCCCCTGTGGAGAGAACTGGGTTTAGAGCATCTTGTAGCCACCTTCCTGGTTGACTTAATAGGAGAGAAGGTAACCTTGCAAAGAAGCCTTTCCCAGCCTAGGGAAGCATGGTTAAGAGATTCTGAGAAATTACTAACAAAATTCCTTAAAGGGTTTGATCTTTCTCCTGCCTTTAAAAAGAAACGACACACAAAACATGCCAGTCAGATGGCAGTATCCAGTCTTTCATGTCACAATGTGTCCATTTACTACAGCATTTAGTAGGCCAATAATGGCTTTAGCTTAAAGTAGTTAACAAGCATACCTTGCAGTGTTACTTTTATTTTCTGCTCCCTGTAGCACTTAACGAAATCCCATTATGCAATTGGGCATTATTACATGTTAAAAAGTTAATTTGTTCTGCATTCCATTAAAATTGCACTTTTTTTTTCATGTGCATTGGTCCTTACATCTTGTTTAAAGCCTATAATTTAAGCTCACACCATAGTAAAGTCTTAGGTAACCTTTTGCCCTTGCTACCTTAATTATTCTTCATCACACACATTTCAGGAGGATTGTGGCAATGGGTTAACTGTTTTGTTAGTTAATGAAAATATCTATCATTTAAAAAGCAAAATGTGGACTTGGAGTTTTAATTAGAATTGCACATCAGTAAGGAAATAAAATGTACATTTTATTGAGAAATGTAGACTTTAAAAGCATTACTTGCATTCTTTTTGAGATAACTATGCTTGGATAAGGCCAATTGATTAAACAATTGATGGAAATGGAGAACCTATTTCCATTTAAAATATTAAAGCATTTACTTTTAAAATGTAATAACTTTCCATTTTAACTCATTGTCCCCTTGTATAAATATGCTTAGAGGTTACGATATAGCGAAAAAGTGAAACCAGATCCTAATGGTGCTATGGCAAAAATAAACTTAATTATTTGACTCAAAGGTGTTAGGTAATTTTTTTTCTAACTTATAGTGAATAAATAAAAAATAATTTTAGGGATTGAAATTTCCTGAAACCATGCTAGATATTTTAATAGCTCTTGGTGCTTTACTTGGCCTACTTTTATTTGATAGCCAGTATACATGGGCTTGGTCTTCCCTGGTGGCTCAGATGGTAAAGAATCCACCTGCAATGCAGGAGACCTGGATTCAGTCCCTAGGTCCCGAAGATCCCCTGGAGAAGGGAATGGCAACCCACTCCAGTATTCTTGCATGGAGAATTCCAAGGACAGAGGAGCCACGCCAGTTACACTCCATGGATTTGCAAAGAGTTGGATATGACTGAGCAGCTGAGCACACACATTCACCGTTATACACAACCAGATTCAGAGAGAACGTTACTGACAATTGCAAACTATACTCAGCTGTAGAGAGTGTCTGACTTAAGAAGCTCTTAAGATTACCTTGGATATTTTTAGCTGTGAGAATTTATATCTTTATGTCACATCAAAAACAAAAAGGAACAAAAAAAGATGAGGTGTGGTGGTGGACTAGCAGAGAAAGATATGAGCTAGTCTGAGGAATAATGGATTTTGGAGTATAATAGAATTTTAGAAATCAGGTTCAGTTACCTCGTTTCACAAAAGAATAGAAAGAAACCCCAAAGATTCAATGACTTGCCTAGAGTCCTCCAACTAAGATGGGGAAAGAACTGAGGTCTCTGAGATAGTTCACTGGACTTAAAAATAGATTTTGGGGTCAGAGACAGATACAGGTTTCAACCCTGACTTCATTATTAACCTCCTGTGTGACTACAGGCAGATTGTTGAAGCTCGCTCTCTGAGCCTCAGTTTTCCTCTTATGTAAAATGGGGGCATTTCAGGAACTTTGAGTGAATTTCCCGAGGTAATCGATTAGAAGGGCTGATTTAGGGCCTGGCTCTTCTAAGTAACTAGTCAATGTGGGCTCCTTTCCCTTGGCCAGGCTGGTGGTGTTTTCTGTGCAGTACAGTTGTTAAATAGCAGGTCATTTTGCAAAATGAGACTGGCTATTTGGCCTTGAAGTCTGAGCCTGCTACTGGACACATGGGTACACTAGTACACGCTCGGCTTTTGAGGATACTGTTGGAAGGTTAGAACAGGGGTCCAAGCTGAGGCCACTCCGCACTTTGGTTCTGTGGCCATGGACTCCTGAATTTCCCCACTCTAACTGGATAGTGCAGCAGAGGAATCCACAGAGAGGAAGGTGACCCTGTGGAGGCCACTGCTTTTTTTTTTTTCAAAAGAAATGTTCCATACAGACTTTCTCTGTGAACTCTCTTCAAGAGATTTATACAGATTATGAAGTCAAAAGATGGGGTTATTCCAGACTTTTCTTTCCAGGCAAAGAGGCCAAAACATAATTTTAGCAGGTATTAGTAAAAATTGAGAAGTATTTTGTGTATGCTGGGATTCTTGCCAACATCTGTGTTTGCAACTCCCAAGATAGGGCTAAGGTGAAAGTTTTTCCTCCCTGCCCTTGGAAGATTGTTGAAACAAGCCGGCCACAATTCTTTTCCATTGCATCTGTGTTACTGAGGCCTCTCTAGACACTCTTTTGTGGAGTCTTGGGCCAACAGAAATTGATTTACTCTTCACCGAAAGAGCTTCATTCTAAATGCTGACTGCAGGTGTGCTTTGGGGGAGGGGGTAAAAGAGTAAAGACTGAGGGATTGGTACTTAAAGCAGGTGTAAGTCATTTGACTATTTTCCAACAAACTGCAAAACTGCTTAATTTGGTTTTTTTTTTTTTTTTTAATGTAATGAGTCTATAAAATGTGAGTCCAGTTAGGTACATCCAGGAATTTATAAGATTGAAGATAGATCTCTGAATTTGTTTAGAAGAGGTAAGAAAAGATCTGTCTCTCGGGAGAGAGGGTACAAAATAAACATTTTAAAATATCATCTCTAACATCCATAATAACTATGTATGCTGCTGCTGCTGCTGCTAAGTCACTTCAGTCTTTATTAATATGTGAACATGGTGTTCCTTGGTGTGTATGTTTGTAAACTATATCCCTACCTTTTCTTAGTTAAAGAATATGCTCGTTTCTCCATAAAAATGTGTAAACCTCCCCAAGAACATTTTAACCAGATATGGCAAAGACTGAAGCATTCTTTATTGATCACTTTGTGCAGAACATCAGAGAATGTTCCAGCAGAGTGCAGCAAAAGCCAGTTGTTGCAAAATATACTCTTGTCTTTCCTTAGTCTGTCTGGAATGTGGAGACATAGAGGACTTTAAAATTCAAAAAATGATGAAAAGAAATTGTAGAGATCCTAGAATAGTGTTCCTGTCCCCCATCCTTTTGAGTAGGCCTCAAGCAAGTAAACTTTTTTAAAATTTACTCAGCAGTGCTGATTTTCCTTGAGGAAGGGACATGGTGATAGCCAAGGATAACACGAAAGTTAGTGAGGTCTATTTTTAATTTCTTGTCTTTATAACTTTCAAAAAAGCCACAAGTACTACATAAGAGAATTCTTTGTCAGCAAATATAGATAACTAAAAAGAAGGAAATAAAAATAAAAATTACCCTAGTCCCACTGCCCAGAAAGAAAAAAATATTTTAAATTTAATTTAGTACATATCTTTCCAGATTTGTGAATGCTTTCTATTGTGAATAAACATAAAGAAGAAGATAGAAATATTTTAAGATGGGGTCATAAGGTACATACTGTTTGGAAAGTGCTTTTTTCCATGTAAAAATAAATCATTCATATGTTCCATGTCAATATATGTAAGTATAGCTATTACAGCATTTTAAAAAGTTACTCTAGCAGCTAGTTTCAATAACAGTTGTATGGTATGTTTTCACCTTTTGAAAAAATTTGGCATACTATTTCACAGCAACATGTAAGTAATTCATTTCACTTTGTGAATAAATATTATGCTGCTGCAAACCACTGTATATCTGATGTGTGCCACAAGGAATAAATATTTACCATCACAGATTAGCTGATTTTTCTTTCTGTTGCTGATTTACTTTAAGAAACTTCTCTATTTAACTTGTAACCCATTTTTAGACAGTGATATTTTTACCAGAATGTGATTACTTAGTGATACTTTAAATTTGATAATTTAAAAATATTGCTATGTAGGGAAAATAGGTCAACTTTTCTTGCTTTCTGTCTACCAAAAATTCTGTTAATTTTGATTGTCCTACTTAATACAACAATAGTAATACCTTGTGTTCACAATATGATAAAAAGAAGAATAAAAATTATATGTGGCTTTCCACAAAGAAAAAGAGGTACCAAGTTTTTTTAAATGTAAATAATAAATACTATTTAGTTGGCATATGAACACACCCATTGGAATTATGTTGGCATATGAATGTTCCTGAAAGAATGCTGACTGGAGGACTTGAAGTGATTCAGGTCAAGGACGCTCCCATCTGAAATGAGTACCACTTCCTCAACAGGCTGGGGCAGTGGTTGTCATGAGTGCCTGGGATCTGGACACTTGTTGATTCAGAAGCAAGAAGATCAACAAAGTAGGCAACTATAGCCAGGCTAGAGAGATTATGGAAGCCACTTGCTGAGAGGCCAAGGACTTAGCAGAGAATGCCTGCCTCTGCTACTGGGGGCAGGAGCAGTCCTGGGCCTGTAGGGACCCACTGCAGGAGGCATGAAGAGTCCGGGCCCTTGGTTGGGCACACCTTGCCTCTGGAATTTAATAGCTAAGATTGAAGGAGTCTTTGTTATGGTATGTAAAGGATATACAATCATAGACAATAAAACATAAAAATATCTTGTATTGTTTTAGCATCAAAGTTCAGAGTAAACTTCAAAAATTGTAGATGTCCCAGGCAATAAAGGGATAGAGATACTTTATAAGAATGAGTGTATCAGGACATTTAGAAACTAACTTTAGTTTCTATTCTTACTTTAATGATGAAACTTGAAGTTGTCTAAAGATTCTCCAAGCAAGAACACTGGAGTGGATTGCCATTTCCTTCTCCAGTGCATGAAAGTGAAAAGTGAAAGTGAAGTCACTCAGTTGTGTCCGACTCTTAGCAGCACCATGGACTGTAGCCTACCAGGCTCCTCTGTCCATGGGATTTTCCAGGCAAGAATACTGGAGTGGGGTGCCATTGCCTTCTCCTCTTTTAAGATGTAAGCCTCACTAAATGTAAGCCACTATGGAGAACAGTGTGAAAGGTCCTTCAGTTCAGTTCAGTTCAGTCGCTCAGTCATGTCCAACTCTTTGCAATCCCATGAATCAAAGCACGCCAGGCCTCCCTGTTCACCACCATCTCTCGGAGTTCACTCAGACTCACATTCATCGAGTCCGTGATGCCATCCAGCCATCTCATCCTTGGTTGACCCCTTCTCCTCCTGCCCCCAATTCCTCCCAGCATCAGAGTCTTTTCCAATGAGTCAACTCTTTGCATGAGGTGGCCAAAGAACTGGAGTTTCAGCTTTAGCATCATTCCTTCCAAAGAAATCCCAGGGTTGATCTCCTTCAGAATGGACTGGTTGGATCTCCTTGCAGTCCAAGGGACTCTCAAGAGTCTTCTCCAACACCACAGTTCAAAAACATCAATTCTTTGGCGCTCTGCCTTCTTCACAGTCCAACTCTCATCCATACATGACCACAGGAAAAACCATAGCCTTGACTAGATGGACCTTAGTCGGCAAAGTAATGTCTCTGCTTTTGAATATACTATCTAGGTTGGTCATAACTTTTCTTACAAGGAGTAAGCGTCTTTTAATTTCATGGCTGCAGTCACCATCTGCAGTGATTCTGGAGCCCAAAAAAGTCTGACACTGTTTCCACTGTTTCCCCATCTATTTGCCATGAAGTGATGGGACCGGAGGCCATGATCTTCGTTTTCTGAATATTGAGCTTTAAGCCAACTTTTTCACTCTCCTCTTTCACTTTCATCAAGAGGCTTTTTAGTTCCTCTTCACTTTCTGCCATAAGGGTGGTGTCATCTGCATATCTGAGGTTATTGATATTTCTCCCGGAAATCTTGATTCCAGCTTGTGTTTCTTCCCCAGGCCAGCATTTCTCATAATGTACTCTGCATAGAAGTTAAATAAGCAGAGTGACAATATACAGCCTTGACGTACTCCTTTTTCTATTTGGAACCAGTCTGTTGTTCCATGTCTAGTTCTAACTGTTGCTTCCTGACCTGCATACAGATTTCTCAAGAGGCAGGTCAGGTGGTCTGGTATTCCCATCTCTTTCAGAATTTTACACAAAACTAAAAATAGAGCCACCATGTGATCCAGCAATTCTATTCCTGGGTATATATCTGGAAAACCATAATTTGAAGATGCATGCACCTCTGTATTCATTGCAGCATTATTTACAGTAGCCAGCACATGGAAGCAATCTAAATGTCCATCAACAGAGAAGTAGATAAAGAAGATGTGATGTATTTATACAATGAAATATTACTCAGCCCCTAAAAAAGCATGAAATCATGCCATTTTCAGCAACATGGATGGATCTAGAGATTCTCATACTGAGTAAAGTAAGTCAGAGAAAGACAAATATCATGATATCACTTATATGTGGAATCTAAAAAAAGGTACAAAATGAACTTATCTACAAAACAGAGATAGAGTTATAGATTAGAAAACAAACATGTTATCAGGGAGTAAGGAAGGAGGAAGGCATAAATTGGAAGCTTGGCAATGACGTGTACACACTACTTTATATAAAATAGATAACTAAGAAAGACCTATTGTATGGCACAGGAAACAAAGTTTAATTCTCTGGAATGGCCTATATGGGAAAAGTGTCTGGAGAAAGAGTGGATATATGCATATGTATGCCAGATTGACTTTTGCTGTACAGCAGAAACTGACACAAAATTGTAAATGTCCATGCTCAGTTGCTTCAGCTGTGTCCTACTCTTTGCAACCCTGTGGAGTGTAGCTCACCAGGCTTCTCTGTCCATGGGATTCTCCAGGCAAGAATACTGGAGTGGGTTGCTCTACTATCCTCTAGGGGATCTTCCCAACCCAGGAATCGAACTCATGTCTCCTGTGGCTCCTGCATTACAGGTGGATTCTATACTCCAATAAAAATTAAAAACAACTACAACAACCTGTAAGCCTCCCTAAAAATCTGTGATAGGGGTAAGCGGCCACCAGAGGGCAGCCACAACTTGGTTTCAACCACATGTCTGAACAATAAAGTGTTTTCTCTGTTGGGAAACTTCAAAGGACTGCTTCTCTGGTGGCTCAGATGGTAAAGGGTCTGCCTACAATGTGGGAGACCCAGGTTCAAACCCTGGGCCAGGAAGATCTCCTGGAGAAGGAAATGGCAACCCTCTCCAGTATTCTTGCCTGGAAAATCCCCTGGATGGAGGATCCTGGTAGCTACAGTCCATGGGGTCTCAAAGAGTCGGACATGACTGAGCAACTTCATTTTCTTTATACCTTTTTGAATGAGAGCAAATAAAATAAAAAGAAAGTTAAGTAAAATTTGCAAAACTTAGAATTAATACATTCTTTGACTTTTCAGTTACCAAGTAGCATTTTTTGCTTTTGCATACAACTGCACAGTTTTTCTCTGACTTGACTTTGCGTTAGTTGCTTCTTTTGTGTCCGACTCTTTGCAATCCCATGGACTGTAGCCCACCAGGCTCCTCTGTCCACAGGGCTTCTTCAGCCGAGCACTGGAGTGGGTTGCCATTTCCTCCTCCGGGGCGTCTTTCTGACCCGGGGATGGAGCTGCGTCTCTTTTCTCTCCTGCATTGGCAGGTGGGTTCTTAACCACTAGCGCCACCTGGGAAGCGCTTGACTCTACCTGATGATATTTGTCTTATCACCTTGTAGTTAAAGAAATACACATATAAACATACACCATGTTTATATATTATTTTTATTTTTAAGTTCTGTCTTTTTGACTGTGCTCGAAGAACAAGTGGTTATATAGCAAAGTGATTTATGGAGGAGCAGAAGAAAACTTCTTGGCTTATCATTTCAAAAGAATAGGGAAAAGTCTGCTCTCTATTCTTATAAAAAGAGAGAACCCACCCCTTTTCCAAAGCAGTTTTCTGCTGCCAGCCAGATGTTGCTTGAAATGTACAACCTCTATCCTTTAGTAGTTCTAAAATTTGCCTTCCGTTGAATCTAAAGGGGAACATTTAATAGTACAGATTCCCCATCCTAGATTCACTGAATTTCAAGGGAGAAGGAATTTTTTTTTTTAAGATTCCCTGGTGATTCTGATGCAAAGTCCAGGAAAATGCCTGGCAACCTTTCTCCCTTGTAACTTGTGGAACTACACTAGTAAGAGAATTCTTCAGAATTAACTTTTTAAAAGTTTGAATTATTGGAAACAGGTATTTAAAATGTCTACAAATAGTACATGTCGTAAGATTTAAGCAGAGATTTTAATACAACTTTGTAAAAATGTTAATATGTAGACTACATTTTCGTGAGGTTTGTTACTTGGGAGTTTCTTCTTCACACTGATGGCTATCAAAGTACAAGATTTGTTTTTTTGAATTTTGGAAATGAAAATGTACTTTCCTGCTTAGCAGCTATTCAAGAAAGATCATGAAGCCAGAGTAATTGGAGTTCCTTTTAATGACTTGACTTGGAAATTTGCTCACTCTGAGAGTCACAGATGTACAAGTGGATATTCATCAAAATGTTAGGATAAAACTTATAATTTATTTGGTATACAATTAATGTAATATATGTTCATTACTGTCTAAGCTATGAAAATTATGTGTAGTTTACAGATAAGAACTTGAGCAATGAAGAGAAAGAGCACTTATGTAAAGACATTCTAACATACTGTAAAAGCAGAGGAGAGCCCTGGATTATTTTGATTTGCATGTCATTTTGTTATCCAGCATTTTGGTATAATTAGAGAAGTTCTCCTCCCTTCCTTACCCCATGTCTAAACTTAGAGACTGGTTTTAGATCCAGCTGTTAAGTCTTCCTAGACCTTTATCTAGTGGTTTATCATTAATTAATCCAAAGCATGATGACAATTGAAACATGCACATTTTTGAAAGTTGGTTTGGTCAGGTGATGGGTGTCTTAGGAAATGGTCTTCTCTCCTGGGGTCAGGAGAAAAGGAGATTCTGTCATGAGAGGAACTATTGATAGAGAAGCAGGGAGTTAGAAAACCTCATTTGGGACCTAGTCAAGCTAACTTTGACATCGCCTTTGCTTCAAAAAATCCAAGCAGGCCTCTCCGTGTTCTATTTTGGTGCTGAGCTTCATAAACTAAAGCAATGTCTTTGCCACTTGCTCATAAGATGCAACTTGACCTTTTGGTGGAGGCCCAGTTAAGAGAGAAAAAAACTGAAGAAAGCACAAACACAGAAACTTTGAATTAGTTCTCAACAAACGAGGATTTTTTTTTTTTTTTTAACCTTAAAAGAAAGCAAAAAGGAAGACTGGCTTTGAGTAACATTTATCAAATTTAGACTAAAATAAACCTAGAGGATTATAAGGTCCAGTTTGTGGAGTAAAATATTGGCATGAGGAGAATGGAAACATTGCATGTAGGAAAGTGTACGGTAGAATTAGAAGGGAAAAATCGCTAGTCATGACCCGATGTTACTACAGCCACACCAGCTTACTTATAACAGGAATTCAGTGTGTTATAACAAAGAGGGTTCTGTAAATGTACCATGATAGAAATGGCTAATACTTCTAATAGCTGCTATTTTTTGAGTACTTACTGTGTGCCAGCTAGTGTTAAGTATTTTGCCTACATTGTCCCAATTATTTTTAAGGATTCTTTTGCACAGAGGGCCTCTGCAACTTTTTTGCTTTCAATCATTTAATTCTTTTGAAAGGCATTTCTTTATGTAAACACTTCCCTGTGGATTTGGGATTTTCGGAAATAAAAGGGAAAAATTAGCTAACCTTGTATAAGAGAGAATGATGATATTGGGCACGTGGTATAAACTCTCCCCAGATTTCCCAAACTGTGATCCAAAGAATATTCCTTTGGGAGATATTAATAGGTGTTTTGTGAAAAATGGGTTTTAAAACACTGCATTCTGTATCCTCCTGTTGGGAGTTCACTAAGCCACACTGGGTTATTAAAGGCTCTGAGAAGTTCTGCTCTAAAGAAACTTAAAAAAAAGTGTTGAATATTTTTCTAATTTAGGTAAGCACAGAACAGTGTGTATGGGAGAAGGGGTACGCACTCCATGAGGGCCTGCTTGGTGTCAGAGATAGTTCTGTATGCTGTACCATATTTGTGCATATCTTATGTGCGCTGAGACATTGTCTGTCTTTGCTCTGTACTGCCTTCTTAAGAATATATTTTTAAATCTTTACAGGGAATAGTCTTGGAAGATAGAGATAATATCTCCATCTAGAGTGAAGCACAGGTGTGTGTGTGTGTGTGTGTTTTGTCTAGTGTAGTAAAGATAGTCATCTCTTCCAGGCAAAATTACTGACCATTATAATTTGGTTTCCCTTAGTGCTCGGTTCTTTTTCTGTAACCCAACCCACAACCTATGTAGATGTTACCCTGGTTCTTTTTGCATAATGGGAATTTGGGCTCCGGGAACTAGGACAAATGCTGAATTCTGGCTCTTGTGATTGCTATAAGTAATAAAATTCTTTGTTTTTTGAATCTTCTGCAAACATCCATAAAACTATGACTGATTAACTTGTTAGGTTGCAAGTAGGGTAAAATCTTAGACCCTTCACAATTCTTGACAGTTAGGAAATGCTGACATACGTCCTTGGAGGCAAATGAGTCTACTTCTGGCTGAGTACACTAGGGTGGGATGGGATGGAATAGCTGGGAGAAAGCTGTAAAGAATGGAAAAAAAAGGAAAGATTCAGCAACATATCTCTCCAGATTGCAAGGACCTTCCAAACATTCTGGAATATTGAATCTCCTTTCAATTTTGCTCCTCTGAGACAATCTCAGTTCCTATTGTTTTAATTTTAGGTTGTATTTTCTAGACATAAATTATATTTTGCTACTGTTCTTTTTTGTGCTTTATTTTTCCAGGTATAGAGTCTCTGTTTATAAAATAAAATACAAAGTGGTGGTGGATCACTAGTAATGCAGCTTTTAGATTTGAGAAAATCTTTTATATCTAAGAAATAGACATTTGTTGACTATATATTGTATACTTGGCACTCTGCTAGGCATTTTCCATGTGTTTATTTTTAATGCAATCTTCCATGTTACTAAGAATTTTGCTATTATTATATTCAAGAAAAAACTTAGGGCTGAGGTGGTGGTTGTCATAGTCATAGCTAGCATTTATAGAAAACTTCTTAAACTCTAGCTACTATGCTAATAGTATGCTATACTGTATAATAGCATATAGTATGGGATATTTTCTTACTTAATTCTCATAATGACCCTGAAATAGTTACTATTACTATCATATTTTATTGTAAGTAATGAAGGACCAGAGAGGAAATATAAAAGGTCATGTAATTAGCAGAGCAGTGATCTGAATGCAGATATGCATTTATGACTTCAATATCAGGTCATCCCCTCAATCCTTGATTTAAGGTTTTATGGAAACAACTGCACTGTATGACTTGAGCTTAAGGGGAATAGTTAAAATCCAAACTAGACATTTTGGAGAGGAAAGAGGGGAAATATTAATGATTGCACCAGGACGATAGAAGTAAGCCCATACTGTCATGGAAAAGCAGGTGTGCAGTCACTCAGTCATGTACAAATAAAACACTCAAGCTAAGTTGCAGGATAGATGGTCATATTTGAACTACTGATTTTTGACAGTTGTGATTCTATGGTATTAACTCCCATTGAGTCAATATGTTGAATTAAAATAGTTTTAAGTATTTTAGTGTGCTTTTAAAAGTTTTATTGCCAAGGTAGACCCACCCTTATTGACAGTTCCAATATAGATAAAATGGATTACTGCACATCCTTTTCTCACACCTCAGTGTTTTATGGGTCTCCAGAAATCAGTAGGAGGAATATTTATGACATTTTGAAAACAAAACAGGAGAGAAGTATGTTCCTCTTTCTTCCTCCACCCCCACAAACTGAGGAACGTGATTGACTTGGCTTTATAGGGTCCACATTCCTCATCTAAATGAAACCCAGCTGAGCGTGGAAAATTGCAACACTATCTTGTCCTCCCAGTGTCAACTGACAAAGGATAAAACACTTCAACTTTGCTTTTCTTGACATCATTTTCAGTGGGAGTTAAAACAAAGGGAGAATAGTATTTAATATACAGATCTATAAGAATTGCGGTAATTTTCTTATGGTGGCTTGTACACAATTGTTTAATTACCCTCTACAGGGTATTACATTGGTTTTCAATTGACTTTTCTCTATGGCACTACTCGTTCTATTTTTTTGTATCAGTGTTAGATTAGATTCGTAAATATTTACATTTTGTGCATCTATACTGGAGTATTTTTTGAAAGAGTATGTTCTGTGGAATGATCCCACTATCAAATCTTTTGGAGAATTAACCGTGTACTTTAGCATGTTAAAGACTAAGAGAAATACTAGAAATAACTTGTTCACTTTGTTTAGCCTACTATTTCCTACATTTAGATGCCAAATACCTTTTCATTTTTGTGGAGCATCTATGAACTGTCTATAGAACATTAGAAGTATATTTTGGAGTCCATTGAAAGAGAAAGTGAAAGGGTTAGTCACTCACTTGTGTCTGACTCTATGTGACCCCATGGACTGTAGCCCTCCAGGCTCCATCTGCCCATAGGATTTTCTAGGCAAGAATGCTGGAGAGGGTAGCCATTCCCTTCTCCAAGGAGTCTTCTGGTCCAGGTATTGAACCTGGGTTTCCTGCATTAAGAGTGGATCTTTACCATCTGAGCCACCAGGGAATCTTGGAATCCATTGGTGTGTGTGTATTCCTCCTCTTTTTCCTAAAATGCTACCCTTATTTGTCATTATATCTCTTTTTCCTCTCTTAATTTTGTGTCATCACCTCTCCACTTTTTTTTTTTTTTTGAGTAGTTTTGCCTTGGGATTTAAAAAAATTCAACCAGAACAGTTTCTATTATTTATTTATCAAACTTATTCTAATTTCATTGTGCTTTGGATCTCTTAATCCCCCCTTTTCCTGCCTACTGTGTTCCTTTTCAGACTTCTTTGTTCCTTTTTCAAACTTCTTACTTGAAAGCTTGCATTGTTTATTTTACTTTGTTCAGAATACTGAAAGCATTTAAGGCTATGAATTTGTCGTTGAGTACAGCTTTGCCAACATACATGTTTAAGTGTAGTGATGATGCCATGTGGCTTGGTGAAAATATCAAAGACTTAGGAGGCAGCTGGACCTTTATTAGGACCCTGCCACTTATTTAATAATCTTGAGGCCCATGTTATGCTACTGTAAAATGAGACTATTAAAACTTACTTTCAGGTTTATTAAAAAGAGTAGAGTAGTTAAACTTTATCTAGAGTTCATAACATAGTACCCGGATGGTAGACTGTTGACCAATGGGTGCTTGCCATTATTATTTTTATATTTTTACAAATACTCTATAATTTAATTTTTTTGACACAGTTGTCCAGTAGCTGTCTTGAAGAGTAATTTTACTTGCCAAATAGCAAGATTTAAGAGCATACAGTTTTCCTAATATTTAGTTGTTATTTATAAGCTGGTCAGACCATAGTGGTCTTTAGAGTTTTGCATAGCTAAACCCACATAGGCAAGAGAGAGATCTGAATTTTGGTGGAAATAGTTCTTAAAGGTCCAACTCTCTCTGCCTAACCTGGTTTTCCTGTTCAGAGCCAGTCACATGGTTAGTAGAAATTACTCCTGCTGCTGGTCGATTGTTGACAGATATTTTTACTTTGCACTGGTGTGTAACTGGGCATTTTTGTGTGCTCTCAAGAGAATTAATGTTGAAATAGAAAAGAGCAAACAAGTACTGTGTGCTAGTTAGTGTGTCAACCAGGAAGCTCCTGATATTTGTTCTTGTAAAGATAACCAAAGAAAAATATTTTATAATATTCCCAAGAAACTCATTCCAGTTTGTCCAACAGTTGCTTCAGGTTTTTTTCTTATTCTAAAAACCTTTATTTTGCTGTGTAATTCCATTATGATTGTGATTTTATAAATCTTAGTTTCTTTTATGATAAACCTAGAAGCTTCCATGAAAAAATAGCTGGTATCCTCATATTCAAAGCGTTCTTTTTGGCCATTGTGCTAAAGTATTAAACTAAGTTAGCTTTGTTTTATTTCTTTCTTGTTTTAGCAGAAAAGTGGTCTTGGAAAATAAAATTTGTTTTATTCTTCAGAATAGAGAATGACTTGAAGTAAAAATTATTTAATTCAAAAATTAGGTCTGTAGAAGAGTTAATATCTAAGCAAATTTTTATGATAAACCTAAAAATCATTTTTTTCCCAAAAGATTCCCCCCATTTGTATGACATGTGGAATATTATGCTCTATGAGTTTCCTATAGGATTTTAGAGTTAAGGAGCCATTGAGCTGCTAGTATCCTCTCTCCTTCACTCTCTCTTGAGGCACTGACCCATTCTGTAATTCAGCTGAAGAGGAACTGACATGCATGTGAATAAGACAGGGTTTATGGATTCCTTGAAGCTTGTTTCATCAATCACCTAGCCACTTAAGTAAGGAGACTGAAAACTGGGAATCATTTCTTGCAGTGCTACATGCTAGCAGATCCTTGTCTTAGGAATATGGATAATGTGTGCTACAGTTAACAATTTTCTATTTTATTCCTGTTTTTTTAAAAAACCCACATAGCATATAGTATTACACTAATTACAGAGATAGGCAATTAAAATTTTGCATTTCCTAGCATCAAGACAAGTCTTTTATTGATGGGTAGTAATAGTTACATGAAAACACATGTATGTTAATCAATAATTTACCTTCAGTGACAGTCATCTGTGTAATGTCTTTCTTCTGATACATCATTGGTAGAACACAATTTGGCAGTGAGATAGCAACAGTTGTTATCAATTTTGCATTCCTTTGGCAGAGTTGCATCAATTCTCTCATAACCTAATCCAGCAGAGATATTAGATGGATTGTTATACTGTACTTGCATTTGAAATTTCTTCTGTTTTTACTGAGTATTTATTTTCCATCATCTTGTAACACTGTAGCATTGATTGGTACAAGTAATGTATTATTCATGCCATCTGGTTTCATTCCATTAGTGCTATCAGCATTCGTAGTCAGTCTAAAGAGATACAATTATGTCAAGAGCTCTCTGGATCAGCTTGTCCCGTTTTGCATTTGCTTCATATTCATAGAAGAGACTTCTTTAGTATAGTAGACCATTTTATTTTGTTGGTGCCAGTTAGAGTGATGTAAGAAGCTAAGATGAGGCTGATGTAAATGTGCCTTCTAAAATAACTTTTAGGCATTTGCGGGTCGCCCTTCAGCCTGAGTAGACCGAGACAATGCTAACTAGATTGGGTGGACGGCTGGGGATTGGGCTGGAGAGGAAACATAGGAAATTGGGAAGAGGACGGATGGGGCAGCCTGGGCGCTTGAACCAGCGTAGGGAGGGTTGACGACTGCATGACCCAAGCAGCGTCACTGGCGGGCACTATGGGGAAAAAACAAAACAAGAAGAAAGTGGAGGAGGTACTAGAAGAAGAGGAAGAAGAATATGTGGTGGAAAAAGTTTTAGACCGTCGAGTGGTAACGGGCAAAGTGGATTATCTCCTAAAGTGGAAGGGGTTCTCAGATGAGGATAATACATGGGAACCAGAAGAGAACCTGGATTGCCTTGACCTCATTGCTGAGTTTCTGCAGTCACAGAAAACAGCACACGAGACAGATAAATCAGAGGGAGGCAAGCGCAAAGCTGATTCTGATTCGGAAGATAAGGGGGAGGAGAGCAAACCGAAGAAGAAGAAAGAAGAGTCAGAAAAGCCACGAGGCTTTGCCTGGGGTTTGGAACCAGAGCGGATTACTGGAGCTACGGACTCCAGTGGAGAGCTCGTGTTCCTAATGAAATGGAAGAGCTCTGATGAGGCTGATCTGGTCCCTGCCGAGGAAGCCAATGTCAAGTGCCCGCAGGTGGTCATATCCTTCTACGAGGAAAGGCTGACGTGGCATTCTTACCCCTTAGAGGAGATGACACAAAAGATGATAAGAATTAACTTTCTTGAATGCCAGCCCCTGTCTCATCTGACTGTGGGTTTCAAGTGGGGAAAGAAGGAGCTCTCCTTGTCTTGACACCATGAAGATGGCTTGAGAAGATGTCCTTTGAAGAGCCAGTATAGTTTCTGTGCCCTACAGCAGCCCAGGGCTTCAAAGCCACTCCATGCTGTACAGTTTGCACACCCATCCCGGTGGAGGGGAAGGAGGGTCAGTGTTTCAAGGCAACCCGTTCTGAACGTTGCTTAAAAAGAAAAGCAAAGGGCCTTCTATGAAGGACAAAACATAGAATGGGATGTGGGAGAGCAAGAAATACTGTAGATCTTCAAAGAGCATCTCCACAAGCCACATAGCCTTCTTCCCGATAGTGTTAACTCTGCATTTTTACAGCGTAGCAGGTGTGTAGTTTTTGGCTATTACTGGTGTATTATTTGGGGTGGGTGGGGTGGGGTGGGAAAGAAGGGAGATGGGTAAGGATCATTTTTGTTAAAATTTGGGGAAATGGTGAAACAAAGGAAAGAACAACTAACGATGATTGGGTTCAGTGTCCAGAATATTGTATCCTTTCAAAAAATGTTATTGGCAACCTAAATGAGGACTGTGAGAGACTGTTTAAAACCTGTGAATGCCTGAAACTTAGAAGCCAAGGTGTCCCCTGCCTGAGCTTAATGCTGTTCCCAACAAAGGAATAAGAAGCTTCCAAAGCTGCCATTTGGGGGATGGAAACTGGTTGAGGAGGAAAAGTCTTACTGGAGTGTATACACAGGAGGATCCTTCTGCCTTAGAGGTGCTACTCCTGAAACTGACAAGAAGACCCTTTCTTTTCCTATTGTGAAGTTACAAATATCCGCTTCTCCATCCAAGCCACTGGTGAAGTATTCAGGGGAGGGCAGAGAGTGGTACAGGAGGTAAGTGAGTGGGGAAAGACAAGGGCCGGTGCTCATAGGGAGGGAAACTCTTGGAGCCTCTGTTTTTGAACTTTGAAACCATTGGTGGCAGGGTTCAGTCACTGACAGCGCAAGTTCAAGAGCTGAATGATTTCAAAAGCCCTGGTCTCAGGAGAAGATAAATTTTCATACTGGGGCAGTGGTCCACTTTAAAACAAAACAAAATTTTTAACCCTAAGAATTAACTAAAATCCAAAACGCTGTCTTGAGATCCATCAGTTGTTGACAGCGTCTTGACCTACATCTAGAACTCAATTGTAGTTTTTAGGCGTGTGTTAGGTTTTTGTGAAAACTTTTGTTTAAATGTAAACTTCATATCAACACTGTCAGTTTTTTGACTTAATAAAACTATATAGATTTATAATCCTTAAAAAATAACCAATAAAATAAAATAACTTTTTAGCTTACAAGTAATCACTGTACCAAATGTGGAAGATTTGGGAACATTAAGGAGGAAAATAGTCATCTATAATTTGATGACCCTAGTCATCTTGATCAAGTGCCTTGCCTTCTACTTTTCTTCTTCTTTTTTTTTTTAAGTTCATATTGGACTTCTTTGGTGGCCCTGTGGCTAAGACTCTGTACTTCCATTGTAGGGGGCATGGGTCCGATTCCTGGTCGGAGAATTAAGATCCCACATGCTACATGGTACAGCCAAAAGGAGACAAACAAAAAAATAAAAAACAGAAAACCCACAAATAAAAGTTAGATTTATGTTGTATATAAAGTTTTGAATCCTGACTTTTCCTTTAGTATTATATGTAATAAATATTCAGGAACACTTGCGTTTATAATCATATTATTTTCAAACATTATTAATTTTCAAGCATTCACAGTTTTCCACAGTTTTTTGGTATCAGTAGTACTGCACATCATTGCTCATAAATCTTTGGTCATATCTCTGATTATTTCCTTAGACTAGATTTCCAGATGTGAAATTATTGGGTCAAAAAATATAAACATTTAAAGAGCTCTTCTTACATATTGCCAAACAACTTCCCCAAACACTGAACCATTATCTTCAGATCAAAAAATATAATCTTTCTATTTTAATTTATATTGCTAAAATCATTTTTGATGTAATATTATATAGCTTTGTCTTTTCAGTAACATATTCACTGTAGTAGACACCATAGGACATTATTATTATATCAGTATATTGCTAAAATAATCAAAACAACTCAACAGATAGCTTCCTAATGCTATAAGCTGCCTGGTGGTCTGTCTTTACTTAGCATGTAATTTTTGATGACTTAAGTTGTTAGATTCCGTAGTTAAATGTATGAACAGAATTAAGGCGTGGATCTGAGCATTCAGATAGGTAACAATAGTTCTGCTGTCTGCTGTGGAAATGTGAGAGCTACTGTCTATTGCTTCATGAATAATAACTGAGTTTTTATTGTTTTACCCATGCTTTTACCTAGTTCCTAGAACCATTTAGTGATCTAGTCTTTTATTTATAAATATGTCTAAATTGGTAGAAAGTCTAGGTAATCTATCAAAACAGGTTACATTTGAAGTAATGTATCTGCTCATTAATTTATTCAGTCTTAAGTAATGGGAATTTAGAATATACAGTGATGGTCATGACATAATTCTGTATGAATTTAAAGTTGAAAGTGGCTTTGACCATATAAAATATCTAGAAAACGCTAAGTTCAAAGGAAATATTTTAATGAGAATGTTGTAACTCTGTTACTACTTTCAGCCTTCTAGCACAGGACATTTTAAAGAATATTAGGAAATCTCACATCCTCTGTAAAGACTATGTGAAATGAATAATGGTTTGCATTCCTCTGCCCAAGCTGGTGGGAATACTGTTTTTGATAAAAAGTAATTGCAATGTATGGGCATAATTCAAATACTGCATTTTGGGAAGGTCATTTTCACTTCTCTTTCTACTTGAATATCTCTCTTTAGGTCCTATGTTAGTAGACTACTTATTGATGGTGAAGGGAAGAAAGCACTGGAATTATCAAGATACTTGGAATAACTCAAATTTTTTTCTGTAACATTTACTAGCTGTATGATGCTTGTCAAGTTCTAGATACTTTCTAAGCCCCAGTTTTCTCATCTATTAGTGAGGGATGACATTACCTCAAATATTTAAGGGAACAATGAGTGAAATGCCCCATTTATAGGAGATCTTTAATAGAAGTTTTTGCTTTTCATGTCCATTTCTGTAACATATGTGGAAGGTTAAGCCTAGACTAAGGACTCTGTTGAAAGGTATTAAACCATGGATAGACCTAGAGATTGATATTTCTCCCGGCAATCTTGATTCCAGCCTGTGCTTCTTCCAGCCCAGCATTTCTCATGAAGTAGTGTCTCTGCTTTTGAATATACTATCTAGGTTGGTCATAACTTTTCTTACAAGGAGTAAGCGTCTTTTAATTTCATGGCTGCAGTCACCATCTGCAGTGATTCTGGAGCCCAAAAAAGTCTGACACTGTTTCCACTGTTTCCCCATCTATTTGCCATGAAGTGATGGGACCGGAGGCCATGATCTTCGTTTTCTGAATATTGAGCTTTAAGCCAACTTTTTCACTCTCCTCTTTCACTTTCATCAAGAGGCTTTTTAGCTCCTCTTCACTTTCTGCCATAAGGGTGGTGTCATCTGCATATCTGAGGTTATTGATATTTCTCCCGGAAATCTTGATTCCAGCTTGTGTTTCTTCCAGGCCAGCATTTCTCATGATGTACTGTGCACAGAAGTTAAATAAGCAGGGTGACAGTATACAGCCTTGACGTACTCCTTTTCCTATTTGGAACCAGTCTGTTGTTCCATGTCCAGTTCTAACTGTTGCTTCCTGACCTGCATATAGGTTTCTCAAGAGGCAGATCACGTAATCTGGTATTCCCATCTCTTTCAGAATTTTCCACAGTTTATTGTGATCCACACAGTTAAAGGCTCTGGCATAGTCAATAAAGCAGAAATAGATGTTTTTCTGGAACTCTCTTGCTTTTTCGATGATCCAGCAGATGTTGGCAATTTGATCTCTGGTTCCTCTGCCTTTTCTAAATCCAGCTTGAACATCTGGAAGTTCACAGTTCATGTACTGCTGAAGCCTGGCTTGGAGAATTTGAGCATTACTTTACTAGCATGTGCTGCTGCTGCTGCTAAGTTGCTTCAGTTGTGTCCAGTGCGACCCCATAGACGGCAGCCCACTAGTCTCCTCTGTCCCTGGGATGAGTGCAATTGTGTGGTAGTTTGAGCATTCTTTGGCATTGCCTTTCTTTGGGATTGGAATGAAAACTGACCCTTTCCAGTCCTGTGACCACTGCTGAATTTTCCAAATTTGCTGGCATATTGAGTGCAGCACTTTCACAGCATCATCTTTCAGGATTTGAAATAGCTCCACTAGAATTCCATCACCTCCACTAGCTTTGTTCGTAGGGAGAAATATCAATAACCTCAGATATGCAGATGACACCACCCTTATGCCAGAAAGTGAAGAAGAACTCAAAAGCCTCTTGATGAAAGTGAAAGAGGAGAGTGAAAAAGTTGGCATAAAGCTCAACATTCAAAAACGAAGATCATGGCATCTGGTCCCATCACTTCATGGCAAATAGATGGGGAAACAGTGGAAACAGTGTCAGACTTTATGTTTTTGGGCTCCAAAATCACTGCAGATGGTGACTTCAGCCATGAAATTAAAAGACACTTACTCCTTGGAAGGAAAGTTATGACCAACCTAGATAGCATATTCAAAAGCAGAGACATTAGTTTGCCGACTAAGATCTGTCTAATCAAGGCTATGGTTTTCCTAGTGGTCATGTATGGATGTGACAGTTGGACTGTGAAGAAAGCTGAGTGCTGAAGAATTGATGCTTTTGAACTGTGGTGTTGGAGAAGACTCTTGAGAGTCCCTTGGACTGCAAGGAGATCCAACCAGTCCATTCTGAAAGAGATCAGCCCTGGGTATTCTTTGGAAGGAACGATGCTAAAGCTGAAACTCCAGTTCTTTGGCCACCTCATGCAAAGAGTTGACTCATTGGAAAAGACTCTGATGCTGGGAGGGATTGGGGGCAGGAGGGTAAGGGGACGACAGAGGATGAGATGGCTGGATGGCATCACTGACTCAATGGATGTGAGTCTGAGTGAACTCTAGGAGTTGGCGATGGACAGGGAGGCCTGGCGTGCTGCGATTCATGGGGTTGCAAAGAGTCGGACACTACTGAGTGACTGAACTGAACTGAACTGAGACCTACAGATTGTCATACTGAATGAAGTAAGTCAGACAGAGAAAGACAAATATTGTACAGTATCAGTTACATGTGGAATCCAAAAGAAGGCTACCCATGAACTTACCTACAAAACAGAGGTAGAATTACATATGTAGAAAACAAACTTATGGTTACCAGGAAGTAAGGGAAGGCTAAAATTGGAAGATTGGCATTAACACACACACACCTACTAGATAACCAATAAGGACCTACTGTATGGTGCCGAAAATTCTATTCAGTACTCTGCAGTGGCCTATATGGGAAAAGAATCTAAAAAGAGTGGATATATGTATATGTTTAACAGACTCAGTGTGCTGTACACCTAAGACTAACACAACATTGTAAGTCAACTATACCCTGATAAAATTTTAAAAAAAAGACACTAAACCATTAAGCATTCAGCAAGTAACACTCAGAAGAATAATACTTTCAAAAATCTTTTTTTCCCTTTTTATTCAGTAGAGAAGCATCAATAGATATTGAATTAAATGCCAAACTTAGTGTGTAGGTTGACAATATTCTGTGTTTGCCACTCTGTTGGTACTAATATGTCCAGTTTCTGGGAAACATAATTATGAATATGTTATTCACAAAATAGCAGTGCATATCATCATGGAGAAATGTTTTCCATGAAAATCATTAAATTGGTTCCAAGAGGATTTTAGTGTTTTCTCTTGTGATGCTGAGTGTTTGGTCCCTGTGTTATGATATATAGAAGCATAAGTGTTCAGTTATTAGTATGATTTGGCCACTCATCACATGGAAGCAAGGGTTCTGTGCCAAGTTATCAGGGCTTTTTGGGGGCCAGAGGTGGAGGCCAATGCGTTCACTTGACAGGTGGTTTAGTCCACTCATGACCTTCAGTAGCCTTCTCCAATTCTTTGCAGTTTTTTATGGAAAGTGGCATGCAAATGGAGCTTGAAGACTAGTCAGCCCTCTAAGTTCCAAGAAGTTGCTACATAGAGGCTAGAGCAACTACAATTTGGAACTGCTTGATTTAAACGAGAATTGTTGGTTTGCAAACTACTGCATAGTTGCACTCATCTCACATGCTAGTAAACTAATGCTCAAAATTCTCCAAGCCAGGCTTTAGCAATACGTGAACTGTGAACTTCCTGATGTTCAAGCTAGTTTTAGAAAAGGCAGAGGAACCAGAGATCAAATTGCCAACATCCGCTGGATCATGGAAAAAGCAAGAGAGTTCCAGAAAAACATCTATTTCTGCTTTATTGAGTATGCCAAAGCCTTTGACTGTGTGGATCACAACAAACTGTGGAAAATTCTGAAAGAGATGGGAATACCAGACCACCTGACCTGCCTCTTGAGAAATCTGTATGCAGGTCAGGAAGCAACAGTTAGAACTGGACATGGACAACAGACTGGTTCCAAATAGGAAAAGGAGTATGTCAAAGCTGTATATTGTCACCCTGCTTATTTAACTTCTATGCAGAGTACATCATGAGAAACACTGGGCTGGAAGAAGCACAAGCTGGAATTAAGATTTCCGGGAGAAATATCAATAACCTCAGATATGCAGATGACACCACCCTTATGGAAGAAAGGGAAGGGGAACTAAAAGCCTCTTGATGAAAGTGAAAGAGGAGAGTGAAAAAGTTGGGTTAAAGTTCAACATTCAGAAAACAAAGATCATGGCGTCCGGTCCCATCACTTCATGGGAAATAGATGGGGAAACAGTGGAAACAGTGTCAGACTTTATTTTGGGGGCTCCAGAATCACTGCAGATGCTGACTGCAGCCATGAAATTAAAAGACACTTACTCTTTGGAAGGAAAGTTCTGACCAACCTAGATAGCATATTCAAAAGCAGAGACATTACTTTGCCAAGTAAGGTCCGTCTGACGTCAAGGCTATGGTTTTTCCTGTGGTCATATATGGATGTGAGAGTTGGACTGTGAAGAAGGCTGAGCACCAAAGAATTGATGCTTTTGAACTGTGGTGTTGGAGAATACTCTTGCGAGTCCCTTGGACTGCAAGGAGATCCAACCAGTCCATTCTGAAGGAGATCAGCCCTGGGTGTTCTTTGGAAGGAATGATGCTAAAGCTGAAACTCCAGTACTTTGGCCACCTCATGCGAAGAGTTGACTCATTGGAAAAGATTCTGATGCTGGGAGGGATTGGGGGCAGGAGGGTAAGGGGATGACAGAGGATGAGATGGCTGGATGGCATCACTGACTCAATGGACGTGAGTCTGAGTGAACTCCGGGAATTGGTGATGGACAGGGAGGCCTGGCATGCTGTGATTCATGAGGTCACAAAGAGTCGGACATGACTGAGCGACTGAACTGAACTGTCTTTTTGCTATTTAACTCCTTCCTGAGTCCTAGAGATGTGGGAACCCTTTAACAAAAATGTGTTGTCACTGCTATGACTGGATATGCACTTAGATCATATTTTTGCATTTATGAAATAAGTATGTTATAGTATATTTGAAGGAATATGCTCACTGGTTAAATTTTTTTCTTTTTATTATTACTGATTGCTTAGATGATCATTACTCCGAAAGTTATTTTCTTAAAGCTTGTATAATTGACACTTGTAATCACGTAATTTATAATCTCACACTTCTAATACTGGAAATAATGAGTAGAAATACTGTTTTTTTAAGCCCAAACCAAAGGGCTTATTTAAGGTCTATTCATTTAACATTCCAATCCACTGTTGACTACTGTTGGCCATTATAGCTTTTTAGATCTACCTTGACTATAGCATTTGTGACATTGTATTTCAATCACTTGATAACACATCTGTTTTGTTAACAATGTTGTGATCTGTTTGAGGGGAGGGAGCCTTTTTCTTCAGTGATATCCCTAAGTGTCCCCGTTAAAATTGTCCCCATTGTAAATAAGTGCTAGATAAATATTTTCCAAATGATAATGGAAAATATCCTATTTTCCATGGATAATGGAAATCATCCATTATTATGTCTGACTGTGATCCCGTGGACTGGAGCATGCCAGGCTTCCCTGTCCATCACCAACTCCTGGATCTTCCTCAAATTTATGTCCATCGAGTTGGTGATGCCAACCATCTCATCCTCTGTCATCCCCTTCTCCTCCTGCCTTCTATCTTTTCCAGCACCAGAGTCTTTTCCAATGAGTCAGTTCTTTGCATCCGGTGGCCAGCGTACTGGAGCTTCAGCTTTAGTAGCAGTCCTTTCAAGGAATATTCAGGACTGATTTCTTTTAGGATGGACTGGTTGATCTCCTTGCAGTCCAAGGGACTCTTAAGAGTCTTCTCCCACACCACAGTTGAAAAGCATTAATTCTTCAGCTTTCTTTATGGTCCAACTGTCACATCCATACATGACTACTGAAAAAATGTCCTAGAGGTCAAATGATCTTGAAATGACTTAAACATGAAATATTACATAAAACACCCAAGTTATAAAGCATTAGCAGTCCAAGATTATTTTTGTGTTACTTGACTTAGAACTGTGACGTGATTTATTAAACATGAATTTTGATGATGATATTTGTACATGAATGAGGAAATTTTGATAGATGATTCAAAATGCCAGGAATTATTATTTAAAATTTTGAAATATAATTGGTTAATAATATTAGTTTTAGCTATACAACATAGTGCTTCAATATTTTTATAGATTGCATATCATTCAAAGTTATATAAAATTATTGATTATATTCCCTGTGCTGGGTACATCTCTATAAGTTATTTACGTTATGAAACTGATAGTTGTACCTGTTAATCCCCTTCACCTATTTTGCCCCTTCCCTTATCCTCCTCAGTTCTGGCAACCACTATTTGTTCTCTGTATCTGTGAATTTATTTCTGTTTTGCTATATTTGTTCATTTGTTTTGTTTTCTAGATTCCAAATAATAGTGAAAGCATACAGTATTTGTAAACAGCACCAACACCGATAACAACAAAATATCAGAAATTAAATAAATGAAAGAGCCTATTGCTTTCAAGTGCCAGTTGGATCAGCCTTCTGCAATCCATCTCTCTTTATCACAGTTTTGTCAGCTTCAGGCCCATCTCAAATATTTAATTCTTCTAGAAGGATAATTAGAAACCACCCAATTCACTGTCTTCTCTGTTATAAATTGAGTTAGGGTAAATTGAAACTTGCCTTGGCTATGCATTCTTTAAAGTCAGAGCAAGGACTGCCCTGTTGTGAAAGGCCATGCAGCTGACCTCTCAGCTCCTATACTACTCTTCTTCCAACAGTGGTTTGAAAGTATTCATTGAACAAAGCCAAGTACTGGATCAGGGCTCCAGGGCATTTTTAATGGATATACATGAATGTTTGTCAAACTGTAGTTTTCATCGCTGAATTTCAGAAAAGCATTAGAGTGATATCAGTAAGACTTACTTCCAGTTTCTTTAGGAATATTATTTTAAATTTCACATTAATTCCTTAGTTAGAAACATTGAATTACATTGAGGATTATTACTAAGCACAAGAAGTAAGAGCTTCTTAGATAATGGTGTTCATGTGTCTTTAGTATATCTTTGGAAACAGCTTTTACACTGTAACAAATAATATATTCTTCATTTTTGTTAGGAATGATATTAAGTTCAAAAATACAGAAATGAAAAAGACATGGGCTGTTTCCTTTAGCAATTCAAATCCACTGGCAAAAAGCCAAAATTACGAAAAGTACTTTGTAATACATTGTGATAAGGGCCACAGTAAAGGTTTTGTGTGGTTTTGGTTTTAAAATACCATAGAACTAAACTGATATATATATTATATATAATATAATTATATATAATATATATTTATTTTAATATAATTTATCTAATTATATATAATACAATAGTGTATAATATATAATTATATATTATATCGATAATAATTATATAATATATTAATATATCATATAATATATTAACATATTAATACATTAATATAATATATAGCACACAATATATTAATATATTAATATAATATATAATATAATAATACATTATTATGTATAAATAGATAAATTATATGTAATTATATAGTTTAAAAATTAATATAATTTATCTATTTATATACAATATAATGTATATTATATATAATTATTATACACAGCATATTAATATATAATGCATAATATTAATATTATATAATACATTATTATACATGATATATGATATATATTAATATTATATAATATAATTAGATAGTATATAATATATAATATATGTACATATAATATTATATATATAATTATATATTATTATATTATAAATATAAATAATATAATTGGATCCTCACGTCATACCAATAACAAAAATAAATTCTAAGTGAATTAAATACCTAAATATGAAAGATATGTCTTTTACAAGAGAATAGAGAAGCATATCTTTATAATCTCAGGACAGGTAAGAATTTCCTAAAGAAACTATAAAAAGCACAACTAGTCCCTAGACGATGGATAAATTTGACAATGTTAAAATAGAAAATTTTTGTACAACAAAAGAAACTATAAATGAAGTTGAGACAGAATTTTTTTAGTTTATTCTACCAACAAAGACTATGTAATCGCTCAGTCATGTCAGACTCTTTGTGATCCCATGGACCATAGTCTGCCAGGCTCCTCTGTCCATGGGATTCTCCAGGCAAGAATTCTGGAGTGGGTTGCCATTTCTTTCTCCAAAAGACTACATATAAGTAAGAAAAAGAAACCCTCTGGAAAAAATGGGCAAAGAGGAAATGTAAACAGCCAAAAAGTATAGAAAAGGATGCTTAGCCTTGGTAGTAATTAAAGAAATGTAAACTAAAACCACAGTGAAATTCCATTTCACACATTTCAAACTGAAAAAAATTAAAATGTCTGTTCAGATGAAGTATTGGCAAGGACATGGAACTATGAGAACTTACCATATGCTACTGGTAGTAGGAGTACAAATTGGTACAATATTTGGAGAGAACTTAAAATGAATTAACTACATATGTCAGCATTTAAAACAATTTCAAAAGTACAATGGTGAGAGAAATTAACATAGAGGAATGCCTGTGGCGTGATGTCAGAGTTTAAAAACATTCAGAATATATTATTTAGGTATACATATATAGTAGAAGACATGAGTTTGGGTAAACTCTGAGAGTTGGTGATGGACAAGGAGGCCTATTGTGCTGCGTTCCATAGTGTCGCAAAGAATCAGACAACTGAGCAACTAAACCGAACTGAACTGATTCAGTAGAAGCATACAAACATTATATTCAGGATACTGGTTACTTCTAGTGGAAGAGGGTAATATGATAGGAACAAGGCCTAGAAGGACTTTGTGTCTAAAATGTTTAATTTCTTAAAATCAATGGCAGTATGGCGTCATGTAAGACTTTTAAATGCTGAGTGTTTACTATATTATTTCCTATACCACTGTGTATATTTTAGCTGTTTCATACTAAAAGGAAAGGGAAAAAGAGAACAGTGGAGAATTAATTTTCTGAGAGAAGATCAAGGAGGGACTGTTTGGAATAGGTGCTCTTTAAGCTGGATTTCCTTGGTGGCTCAGATGGTAAAGTGTCTGCCTACAATATGGGAGACCTGGGTTCAGTCCCTTGGTTGGGAAGATCTCCTGGAGAGGG